>CM071850.1:42031384-42672688 GCA_036507275.1 Sicyos edulis
CATGGATTCCATGATCTTGAAAAGTGTTTCAACTTCAAAGGGTAGCATGGAATTTGGTGCAAGTTTATTGGCAAAAATGGGTGAAGAGCAAACAGAGGGAAGTGCAAACAGAGGAAGAAGAAGAAAAAAGAAATGGTACATTGTGCTTTGTGGGGTGGAATTTGGGGGTTGTTTGGTTGGTTTTTAGGGTATGGAAAATGGGTTCATTTGAAATGAAGGGAGGGGGGGTCTTAGGAGAAGAGAGAGTGTAGGGTAATGGTGAGATGGGATTGAAGTGACTGGTGGGGTAGTGGGTAATTAGTATTTTTGTGACATTTATTTTGATTGGGGATTTGAAAATAAAGTGGGGTCTTTCAATATAAGAACAATGTCGGACACATGAGAGGAGCATATGTTTCAGCCTTTTGGCCATTTTTTTGAAACTAGAACAGACAGCTTTTTGGACATTATCATATTTTTTTTTTCTTCATTTAATTTGGCATTAGTTGTTGGTGATTTCAATAATCTACCCATTTGTCTCGATTAGATTTCAAGGAAAGTACTAGACTAGACCAATATGACGTATGGTAATCTCGATGTTGCATAGCATTGTTTAAGATGAGTTAAGAGTGGTTGTTTACTATTAAATGTAAACAATATAATTTTTTTAGGGGAATGGAACTACTCCTCTTCTTTAAAAAAATAGAAAAAAAATCAAAATATCCTTAATGTTGTATAGTATTATTTTAATCAACTTTCGATGGAAGGATAAGTAATCCTGTTTTAGTAAGCTAGTGATTTTTGTGTTCTTTTTTTTATACATAGTATCTTGATGTTGTATAGTATTATTTTTGTAAAACGTTTATACCGTGAAAAAAATGTGATTTATAAATTTAGTTTACCTTTTCTAAAAAATTTATTTTAATTTCTAAATGTTTATATCAATTTATGTGCATGCCAACTACTCTTACATAACAAATCGTTTAATTATACAACAATTGATTGGTATAAGAATTTGCAAAAAACCAAAATTAATATTAAGATAGGATGATGATACGAATAATTCGTAACTTATTTTTGTAAGAATAGGCGACTTTAATAGTTAAATTTAATTTATACATTATTTGTATATGACGTACATTTCGAAAGAAAAAAAAAACTCAAAACACTTTTTAAATAAAGCACTTATTATATATAGCGACTTTAACTCAAACAAACATAAAAAGATGATTATGTATCTAAAATCACATTAAATATTCTTTATCCATTTTTATAATCTCTCAAACTACTTTTTGAATAAAAATATTTGTAATGGGTAAAATACTCTAAAATTAAAAGATATGTCAAACACACCATTACTTTATTTAAAATATAAATATGAAGAAAAAAATCGAACAAACTTAAACCAGAGTTTCAAATCGAGTAATTAGTAACATATCTTCCTTTCTTTCTTTCTTTTTTTTTTTTTTTTGAACTAATCAAGTAAATATCATTAAGATATAATTAATCCAAGAAAAGTAATCACACTAGTAATATAAAATAAATAAATACATGATTAATTTTATTGTAGTTCCAAGAAACAGAGCATCTGTTTGCAACAATGATGAAGATAGATGCTATTTCTTTTTCTGGTAATTTCTTCCCTTTCTGCCCTTTGGAGACCACTCTTGGATTCACCATACAATGGGTTCATCCAACACATTGGAACTTTACCCTTATAAAAGTAAGCTGCTAATTTGTGATTTGTCTCTTCACCTTCAACAAAAAGATTCCCTAAATCATCACAAAAAATCATGGTCATTCATATATAAAATAAAAACTTGCATGTTCAAATATCATGCAGCTCAGTAAAAATATGTTAAACTAATCAATCCCTGAATTCAAGGTCTGAGGAGCTTGAACATTAATAGCCAAAAGAATGATGTTTTATCAAGCATGGACAGTGAAGTGGTTGAGATTCACAAGACTAAATTGCTTATTAAGTTATAAAAAATACTAGTGAACTTTGTGCTTTGTTTTGAAAATATTCACATTCTTTCAAATTTAATTTAGGCAGACATTCTTTCAAATAGTTTTAAATTGCCTATCATAGATGTTTCAAAACTATTGCCTATCATAGATGTTTCAAAACCATTCCTAAAGTAAGAATTCCTTAGAATGCTAAACGAAAAGTCGACATGATAAAATGTCATTCTTTCAAATTTAATTTAGGGAGACATCTCAATTATAGTCATGTCGTTCCACGGTCACCATCATGTTCGCTTTCCGTCTAACATTCCATAAATAGTTTTGGAATGCCATGAAAGGTAAATTCGCAATTTTAAGCATAATAGGGATGTTTTTTTGTCCAAGTGGTTTTTTTTTAATAATAATTTAGCCTATTTCAATAATAATTATGTACAGTGAAAGCCTACAAACAGCTTTTAGTTTAATAGAGCTAAAGAAAGCCCAAATAAATGTAACAGAGCATCAATTTAAAGTTTTAAAAAGGAAAATCAAAATGAATCCAGTCTCTCTCAACCAGGTGTGGATTTACTTAAATGTGATGAGTTCAATTTATGATGACTATCTGCAGCGAGTTTCTTTAATAACATAATAGAGTATGGTCAAACTATTGTTCTGGAAGAACAGTTGAGGCACGCGTAAGCTAGCTCGAACAAAAAATGATTGGTCTTGTGAGGAGAACTTGCCTAAAGAAAAATGCAAAATCAGACCCAGTGTCCCATTGCAATCGGATTTATAGAACCCTTTGGCCCCAACTTTTTTCTGGTCTGATGTCACATCAATTATCAAAGACCAAAAAGAAAAAATCAGAAAAACCAAATAGGAAACCCTTGAATCTATATTGTGTATATATTTTGAAGTAAGCTATTAGAAACCAACAAAGGGAATCAAACACTCCTGGAATAAACAGCAAAATTGATACAGAGACTGACGTATCCAAATGGGACAAGGTGTTTACTGCAGTTCATCAGACTGACCCAAACACACAGTTTAGAAAAAATTCAGCAACATGATCAGAAAATAACTTCAAGTAGATATTGTCTACAGTTTGATTATAATATGCAAATTATTGGTGATTCTTTAGAAGAAAAAAAAAATCTTACCAGCAGTTGTAGCGAACGATTGCTTCATTTCCCGCGACTACCCGAGTACTACTCAGCGCTGTAATGAGGGAAAGTTTGAAATCAATTGATGGGTTGTATTTCATCAAGTAAAAAAAAAATGAAATGAAGATTCCTGTTGCTTTTTGTTTTTGAATTAGAATCCGTGCTTTCATTGAGATAAAAATGAAAGAATACAAGACATACAAAAAAGATAGCCCACAAAAAGGGGAGGAGCCAACAAGAAAGGTCTCCGATCCAAAACCATTTTGCCTAATGCATAATTACAAATCGGCTGTCACTGAAACCTAGAGAGAAACATAAAATCTATCCGAATACCACACCACCTCTAAGAATCTCGCTATCCCTCGAAAGATTTTATTGTTTCTCTCTTCCCAAAGTCCCCACAACATAGCACACACCCAGCTTGCCACAATAACTTTCAGAAGGTGAAAAAAGCACTCTTCAATCAGATCCTTACAACCTCTCTGCCTTGCCATAGACGGTCAACTTTTCCTGAAGCCTATTTCTGACCTTTGAAGCATCTCGAATCGCCAAAAAACATGATCCAGATCCTCCGCATTCCTTTCACGAAGAATGCAGTACCAACACCTTTTTCATGAATGGGGCAAATAAAAATATTTTAACCTATCAATATTCAGTATAGAAAATTTGCATCCAGTCATCAAACAGCTTCCAATGACTAAGCCTATCATCCATTGTGAATTTTATGCATTAGCCTTAGGCCCCGACGTTCATCTGTCGAAAAAAATAAGGGAAAGCATTTTAGCCTTAACAGAAAAAAGACCCAGAAATTGAATACAAAACAAGAGAAATACTTGCCCTCTTTATGAATAAGGAGGCAAGCTCTCCTCAATGTATTTAGTGCAAAATACACAAAAATTTTTGTTTTGGACAATACTTCAAAAAAAAAAGACGTGGTACCAAATAGTGCCACATATACACTAAGGAGGCAAGTATTTCTCACAAAACAATTGCATCACAAGGTTAGCCAGCATACTTGGATGGCAATTTTCACTAACCAAAGCTGGTAAAAACAAAAAAAAATACCTCTGCTTGATATAAACACTGTTATTCCCTTTTTGCACTATATCCTCATGAGGTACAAAAGATGACTCTGAAACAATATCAGCAGCTACTTCACCCGTTTGTGGAGAGCTCTTAAAAAAGCCATGGTGAATCTCTGAATTATCAACCTTATTAACCGTGTTGGAAAACTTTGGCATATTAACTTCCTCGGTTGAATGATAAAGCTGTGAGTCCTTGGCTTCATTAGATGTAGGGAAACGCTGTCGATCGCCAGCATCGATTGCACTACAAATCTGGGTATCTGTAACTTCATTGATTGTATCAGATAAATGCAGGTCATCAACATCCTTAGGTGTGTCACATAGCTCTGCTGCATCAAGTTTAATATCAGCATGGCTTAACTCAGCAATATTTCCCCCGGCAGCATTATGGATCATGTCAGGATGGTCAACCCCTAAATCGGCCCCACATAAGTGCATGTTACCATCGTCGCCAACTTCATGAATAAGACGTAAATGATCCACCTCCGTCGAACATAGCTCTGGATGCTCCATCCCTCTACTCATGTGATGGAGTTGTAGCTGACCAATTTCGATGGCAGATTCACAAAAATGAGATTGATCATCCTCACTAGCCGCATTGTATTGCAATTGGTCCTCCTTCCTTAAGCGTTTTCCGGTACCCTTCCTTCTGACTCTCTCTTTTCCCCTGACTCGTTTCCCAAGTTCAATTTGGGGGGTGGAGGACAAAATAATTGGACCTCCAACTTGGTCGCTTAAACATTCGTGAGCAATGTTTCTTATCCTTGAAATCAAATGAATTTGTTCCTGATCCAACCCTTTGGTTGAGAATGTATCAGCTATGTGTGCAATATCCCTCAAACCAGCATTCTGTTAAAGCTTGAAAAGATTAAATCTAAACAACAAATTCAAGTTGCATAATAATCTAAGAATTATGGCCTTACCGTCCTCTGGAACTCGGATGAGAGAGAGATCGGCCTCCCAACAAACCTACGTGTAATTTTCAGGTACCATTGCACGTATTCATTCTCATCTACACTACCATCACCATCAACAATCTGGAGTTCACGATCTCTCCATTCATTAAGCTCGACTTCCATTTTGGCAGATAGGTCAACTCCTCCGTCAACGCCCCGGCTCTTTCTCTCCCACCGTGATACATCTTCAGGGATTGCCTGAAGCATACCATACTGCCTTAAGCAACGGTTAGGAAGATGCCTCTCTGCCTTATCAAAGCATATCAACATTGTCCTTGCCCTTCCAAATATCAGAGAACTTTTAATATCCTCTGGAATTAGCATACTATCCATGTTTCTGTAAGGCAGCCACTCCACCTATAGGAAAAAATCAATGCAAATCTGATCACACTTTGGTGGGTTACAAATAATGCTCTGCTGAATCTAGAATTAGAATGAGAAAGAACGAAAAATTTATAGAGCTTACATCACAAGGTTTCAGCGAATCCAAAGCCTTGCGATAAAATATTACGTCACGGTTTGCTGTTGGGCCACTTTGTTTCCCCTTCCATCGAAGCACAAATGGAAACCGATTACGCATTGGATCGTGATGTAGCTTTGGACGCCCAAAATTAAGGTGAAAGTAACTCCAACACTAGAAACAAAAACAAAAACAAAGAGGATATTTGATTAGAAAATGTAATGATGCAGCTAAAGAAGAGGAGCATATCACATAATGAAGTAGGGGATGCAAAATAGGAGACTGATAATTGCAGGTAACCTGTAACAAGGTTAAGCAACCGCTAATGGTACTTTGTGACCTTAAGGAAGCATTCCCAAGCGCTCTGTACAAAAATGCAAGTGCAGCTGCTCCCCAAGCAAACTTCCCACATTGGTCAAAATCCTCAAACAAAGGAAGGTACATGACAGGCACTTTATTCCCAGTCGTGGTTGAAAATATCGTACTACCTACAAGGTACAGAAGGTAAGCCCGTGTATGGCGTTCGACAATTTCCATTGGAGCGTCTTCATGGCACCGAGAAAAGAACTCCTTCAACCAACTAAGCTTAACCATTCCGCCACTGGTATAGCCAGGATCTGGTGTTCTGCCCAGATACCTCTCACATACAGTGTGGCAAGCTGTATATGTCAGCCCAATAACAGGGTCTCCATCAATTGCTAGTCCCAGTAAGAGAGCAACATCTTTCAGGGTAACAGTCAATTCCCCAACATTCAAATGGAAGGTATTTGTTTCTCTTCTCCACCTCTCAACCAAAGCAGAGATGAGTGGGTTATCCAAGCTAATTGCAGGAATCAATCTCAAGTACCCAAATCCAGCCCTTTCCACTAGTTCAATTTGTTTGGCAGTAAGTGTCCACTGATCAAGCTTTGAAGTGTGCTCATGACACCGAAGCGCACCACGCTCCTGCACACCCATTAGTTAGTGTTGAGTTATGTTAAATCACCAATCTACCAAAAAGCTTAAGCTGGTGAATTGGGGTAAATTTAATTATATCAATCAACATTTCCCTCACTTGTAGGATTTTTGAGGAATGCCCTACAAATGGAATTCAGTTTTAATTGGGAATGAAAATGATTCGAAAAGGATTCAAACTCAAAACCTTTTGCTATAATATTGAACCCAAAAGTTTTAGCAAATAGGTTGGGGCAAATTTAATTATGTCAACCAACAATTTGATTGAACCATTATTTACAAAATTGAAAACTAATTTTGAAGTGCAACAGACAAATGAAAATAATAAGGCTTATGGGATTATAAACTCTACCTGGCCATCCCAAACTGCTGAGGAGACATGCTTCTCTTGGTCGTATAAAACCGAGCTCTCAATTGGTCCAGGATTGGTTCCATAAGGATCCATTAACGATAATTCCATTGCTCCCACTGATCGAAACATCAAAATGAAAGTGGAAAAAACAAGCAATTAACTCAAGTCCAACATCTCCAAGTTTAAAAGACACTAAGAATGACCATACACATAACTAAAAAAACGGAAAGGACTACCACAGTCCCAGCTTGATCATATTTTGCACAAACAAGCATGGAACATATTAATGCACTGAAGCCCAGATTAGCTTTATAAATAATAAGGAAAATTACCTTTGAAGTCCCTAGATTTGGGGCTTGGTGTCTATTTGGTCCAATATTTCAAAACTAAATATTTTTACCCTGTCATTTCAATAATTCTCAATTTAGTCCTCGGGTGTTTTTAAGTTTACTTTTATATTTGTTTTACATCAAGACTAAAATAAACACTTAATCCATAAATTAAAATTTAAAATTCGTCTAATCTATATTTTGTTATGTAACTAATGATTTTTTTATGTCAAAAGTTAAAATTGAACATTATTGAAACATTAGGGATACAAGTAGATCAAATAGAAACGACGATCAAAACCTAAGGACTAAAATGTACTTTTCCCAAAATTATATCAAGAAAACTTCACATTAACTAGAATTAACAGATTTTTTTAATCTGGCCTAATGATCAAGATGAATTTTTTAGACTAGGAAGTTATGGGTTCAATCCATAGTAACTACATATCTACAAATTAATTTCATAAAGGTTTCCTTAACAACTAATAGGACGGTATGAATCGTTAGATGAGCACAAGCTACACTCACAAATATCCCCAAAAAAAAGAGATACAGATTTTGTGCTAACAGAACTAATTTCTGAACAGAAACAAACAAAGCTGCATTGCAACATAGTACAAAGACCCAAAGAGCAGATAACATTACAAATCATAACATCAAGTTCATCTTCACAAAAATCAAAAGAAAGCTACAAACAGAACAAATCAAGAGCAGACCCATCTCTACATGGGAATTAAGATCAAAAGGGGAATTCCAAAAAAAAAAAAAAAAAAAAGCATAAACACCCAAGTAAAGGTTTACCCCAACATTCAACAATCCATAACGATTACACAAACCCAACATGGTAAAAACTGGATCCTTAATCGCCAGCACTAACAGAAAATGGGTTTGATAGAGAAAATTCATAATTGGGTTTTGGCGCGAGCAGGATAAATAGTTGAATGGAAAGGAAACCCTAGAAGGAAAATTAATGGAGAGTGAGCAGAGTGAGTGTATATAAATGGTGTGGGAATTATTAAAATTAAAAGGGATAAAAAAAAAAAAAAAAAAAAAAACCTGGTGTATGAATGAATGAATGAAGATTTTGGATCAAAACGACGACGGAGAGAGGAGTCTGAGAGGACCTTCGCAACCAAATGGATAAACGAAAAACAAAAACCCTCGAAACGACGATACCAACGTCGTAGGATGATGGATAATGACTCTCCATACATTATTTTTTTTTTTCCTATTTTTCTATTTTATAAATTTATAGTTTCTACGTATTTTCTTTCGTAAAAAATAATGATTTTATCTTCTTCTTGTTTTTTTTAATCCCTCCTTTTTTTTATTTCTTTTTTGTGTCAATGCCCTATTTTTCGTTAAACTATTTTGATGCTTGTAATTTTTTTTTTTTTTTACCCCAATTGGAGCTTTGCTAAATTTGCGGCACTATGGTCTGAATCAAAAGTGAAATGAAACTGTGCTCTCGATTGATGTTTGTAGTTTGAATATTATTTCATTTTAATCTTTTCATTTATATAATAATATTTTTTATTTTCAATAAATTTTTAGGTTTGATTTTTTCTTTTTAATAGAAACTGGTTAGATAAATTTGTATGCATTGGTCCTAGGAGTAAAAAAAAAGCACATTTTCACATGATTGTTTACCTTATTTGGGGTGTACCACCTTTTTCCCCTTACTAATTTACCTTACTCGAAGGCTTCAAATAAAAATTCGATAAATTATAAATTTAATGAATTGTGTCACCTATTTAAAAAATAATTTTTAATGAAATACCAACTAATAAAAAGTAGTTGCATTGCATATAGTTTCTTCTGCTTATAAATAAAACTGTTTTTTCAAAGAAATTTCACAAAATTGGCATTCAAAAGATTAAGTACGTTTCACAAAATCATGTTAAATATGACGTATACTCATAAAATAATTACAAATGTAGATAAGTACATTTCAATAATGTATTATATGCATTAATATATTATTATGTATTATTAATACAGTATTATAGTTGCTACTTTTTTATATAAAAAAAATAAACATATTTATAATTATTTCCTAAATTGGACTAAGTCAGTAAGTTTCATTTAAAAATTCTTAGTTTACATCTCAAATTGGGCTTGATTCTACAAACACTTGATACCAAATTATTATTTGGCTTAAACACATAAGTTAGCACCCATATAATACTAGAAAATTTACACAGCAAAGATTAAATTACACTTTCGAACAAAGTCCATAAATAGAAACGATCTTAAAAGTTAACTATAAAAATATTCTAAGGTAAATTACGAATTTAACTCATGAAGTTGTCTTTATATGATCATTAAGCTTTAAAAAGTACCTAATGGTGTTCTTAAACTCTATTTTGAGTTTAATAAGTCATTACACTAGTTTTTTTGTCTATACTAAACATCTAATTGATGAACTCAAAAAAAAAAAATCACAAACTTATTAAAATTAATAGTTCGGTGCCCTCTTCAATAAAAATCAAATTTATGTTTACAAGATTAATTAACGTTTAGAAATTTCACATATATTATCAAAGACTTATTATTAGTCTATTACAAAATATATAACTGAGTGAATGGAAGAATATATAAAAAAAGAAACTCTTCTATGTAAAAGAAACAATAGATTTATACTGAATTTGCCATTTTGGCAACAGTTTCTTCAGTGATTCCTGTTAATGTTGGTGTAAAAGCAGTTAAAGTTGGCTATTGAAAGAACTGGAAGAAGTTTGCATATGCCATAGGCTTCACGTCAGGATGTGGCTGTATGACCAAAGAATATCAACAGTTAAATCACATCTCACTTAAGAAATGCTTCGTCGAGAACGAAAGCTAGGGGAGCGAGAAAGAAAGAGAATGGAAAAACTTACCACAGCAGAGAACGTGACGATGTTCGGCTTCAAATCGGGTGCTTCAAAACGGATAAAAGCTCCTTTATTACCCATCTGCCATATCAATGCCAAACAAACTATGGATTAACGGACATTCATATTTAAAACTATGTCAAAGACAGCAGCAGCCTCCAAGGAGTTGCTACGAGAAGGAATTTATGAGCGTCCGAAAAGCTACTATGTGGGCGTCAAGGATTACACCAATTTTCGAAGTCTTTGTTTCACTTTATATTCAGAAAATGAAAGCTCACATTCAGCCTACATTTTTTAGTACAACAACAATATTTGAAGTGAGAGGATTCAAACTTGTAACTTCTATGTCAAAGATACATGCCGATTACTGCTAGGCTTAACCCGCTTTGACATTCAGCCTACTTTCTATGAGCACTTCAGTCTGATGGCACTTGCTAAGGATTCTGTTTTACCTTGTTTTGTAATTTTTTTCTTTAGAAATCAAAGCTTTTGCACCACTATACTTGGGGGGTACTTGTGTCTGCCCCAAAGTTCGGACATGGGAGATATCAAGGATTTTTTTTGGTTTAAAACTCACTCAATGTTTCGAACCTAAGACCCAGTAACATGAATATTTTGAGGCTGCCCACCGCTCCTTGGGGAGACTTTTTTCCCCTTATTGGCAAATAGCTTTCAGTCTTAGGTTAAACAAGTGGAGCAATCAGATCCAAGATGTAATTTTTTTTTTTTTTTTTATAGGAAACATAACTTTCATTGATTAATGAAAAAGCATCATTGTCAAACGAGACAATTACAAGAATTGTTGCTAATGAGCAAATAAAAAAGTAGGTCATAGTTACAAAAAGGTGGAAGCCTATGACTCCAAAAAAGACCGATGTGAATAGTATTTGCGATAAGAGTTTCACAAGATGTAATTTTTAGGGATAAACACATTTTTAGTTTCAATTTGGTCTCTATGTTTTAAAATTGAACATTTTAATCTTTGACATTTCAATAATGCTCACGTTTAGTACTTGAGAATGAGATAACAAAATTGTTAGTTACATAATATAATGTTGACTAAAATGATGATTAGACTAATTTTAAATGTTAATATATGGATAAAGTGATTATTTTAATTTTCAAATAAATTTAATTTTAGAAGAAAATAAGTATAAAAATAAACTACAAAAATATACCAGGATTAAAAGTGAGCATTATTGAAATATCAAGGGTAAGAGTGTTCAATTTTGAAACATAATGACGAAATTAAAATTTTGAAACTATACCTCAAACCTAGGGACTAAAAAGGTAATTTTCTCAAATCTTTATTGTATTCACCTAAATTACAACATTCATAAATTTCAAAGAAAATAACTTACTTGATCACAATAATTTGGAGCAGAAAATACGGTGATGAGTTTACCATCATGCTCAATTTCATAGCCTTCATCCTTCACCTCGTGAGATCGCACGAGTAAATCTGTGGTTTCAGTATAGGATCCTCAAATTATATAATGAATAATGTATGCACAGTTCCAGAGAAATCAAGTAGGCAAAGCTAAACCATGGAATTACATGACAAATACCTAAGTTGTTTTCCTGCAAAAATCTTTTAGTTACATCTGCACCAAAGGAAAGGCCCACACCACGTTTACTAGGGCTTCGTCCAGGATAAGGATGTGGATCACTCCATAGCAATTCACTCATTAATCCTGAATAGAAAATGGATGAGGAACTTAATTCATCACCTCGATACGACAAGGTCAAGATCTTGCGTTATAAAGCTTTTGAGTTGATTAGAGCAAAGTCGTGCAATAACTCGATTTCCGACATAAATGAAAGGAACACGTGAAAGGATGTCAAATGAAATTGATCGACTTACCTTCCTCCGGGGGTTCACAAAAACGGTTTATTGCTCTAATGTCAGAGAGTTTTACCCCATCAACACTAAAAAGGCCTCCATGAACTACAAAAACCTTCGCATTCAATACATAGGCCAAAGGCAAACAACAGAATACGTCTGCAAACCGTTCGACAAATGTTTCATTCAGCTTCGCCTTAACCTCGCCTTCAAAACCATACATTTTGTTCATACTCCTGCTCTCGTGATTTCCTCTAGAGAGATGTATGGCTGAGTAAGACAAAGAGGATTGATTAGACAGCGGAATTTATTGAACCTTCCTTAAAAGAGTGAGCAGTCAAGAAAATGCCAGGAGAAGTTTGTACAAAATAAAGGAGCGCCATTGGCTAATGTCTCAAAAGAAAATTTTGTGGTTGACTCGGAAAGAAAGGAACGCTAGAATGTTTTTAAATAAGTTCATTTTTAACCCAATCTTATACCATGTTAGTTGATATAATTAAATTTATCTAAACCTTTACTTTATAAATATGTGGTTGTTCAAATCAGCTTACACGCACCACGACCATTGTCACTAAACATAGACCCTGCAACATTTGGATGTTAAAGAAACCTGTAGGATTTTTTTTTAATGACCTGGAAACTTGAAACTTCGCTCCTCTAAACTCGAGGGCAACCACGCCCGTCTCTAGGCCAGACTCCAGAAACTCGTAGGAAATTGATTCCTAAGTAGATAGTTTTCATGGATTGAACTCATTACCTTTTAGTTACTTATGGCCCTCTTGACCACTAGGTCACTCCATGACAGTTCACTTTACCTCGACCTATTAGTATTAGCTTAAACTTTTGGGTTGATTGCATGGTATCAGAACATGAGGTCAAATGCATATGTTCAAACTTTTGTGAAGTCACCTCATCCCCAATTATTTTTTATTTCCACTTTTTGGTCATTCTTCAAATTTTCAAGCCCACAAGTAAGAGGGGGTGTTAATTGGTATAATTAAATTTACTCCAACCTACCAGCTAAAACTTTTGGGCTAATTGCACGACCTTGACTATTATCACGGGGCATATCGCCTGATTCTACAACATTTGGATGTCAAGGAAATTCGTAAGAAATTAATTCCTAGGTAGAAGGTCACCGTGGATTGAATCCATCACCTCTTAGTTACTTAAGGTCCTCTTGATCACTAGGCCACTCGATGATGTCCCAAAACACAAGGTTTTTTTAACAAAGGAGCCAACTTGACCAGAAACAACCTAATGAACAACTTAAGATCATATTATACTGAACGACTCCCTCGACAACAATCTTCAGACTAAAGGAAACATGCTACATATATAAAGGAAACAAAATGACGGGTTCATGAAAATCTATGATCATATAATATCTGCTAGAAGAAGTGAATATGGGGAGTTCAACCTCAAAGACAAAATATGGAGGCTCCGAACCAATTGAGATTATATTAAATATACCTGATGGACACATGCATTTAATTGCAAACAAGGTCAGAATGACCTCCAAAGAGAATGATCCCCTATCCACGAAGTCACCATTAAACAGATAAGGATTATCTTCCGAGGGTAGACCATTGAGCTCAAAAATATTTAAGAGATCATAAAACTGCAAGCATTAAAAGATGAACGCGTAAGGGAGACCGATGTTTAAAAATACAGACACAGAAATGGAAGAAAAGGGAAATGCTAAGAACTGTTAAGAGTTCCTCTTGGAACATGAAGAATTCAATTGGTACCACAAACTGACCTGACCATGGACATCACCACAAACTGTGAGCCGCTTGCCTTCAGGAATTGTTATATCAACTAAAGATGGAAGAGCTTTCAATATTTGTTTTGTTTGCTGAAGAACTTGGAATACATACCTAAAGAAAAATGCATATCATTAAAACAACTAAGCCATTAAACATGCTAAATGAAGTAGTTATTATCAATTAATGAAAGTGCTACACATACTTCTTATGTAAGGATTTCTGGTTCTTGAAATCATCCATCATTTTCTTCACAAAATCCAATGTTATGATATCTCCCTCTATTCTTGCTCCAGAATACTGTGGTTCAACATCTACACTTGAGAAGAAAAAAAACGGAACTATTGTCGGTGCCCAGGAAAGAAGGTAACTAATAATTATAAGTCCTCTATTCATGAAGTACAGTGTACTCTCATGCGAAGAATAAATATTAACGAGCGCTGATAGAAGAAAAAAAACCACTGATAAAAATTAACTGATACACACACTAAATTTGCATCAATGAGTTAATTCTATACCTTTTGATCTGTCTTTTTCCACTTTTTGCATGTTGACTTTTTAGAACTTATTATAGGACAACCAAATTGATTTGACTGCTTTCCTAATATTAAATAAAAATCCATTAATAGAACAAACCTACTTCTCACTACTTATGCGCTGAAAAGCACAAAATGGATAGAATTCTTAGTGCAGTATATTTCTATTTTCTACTGGTATTTTTTAAAGAGAAAAACTTACCTCCTTAGCTAAGGAGGCAAGCCCTCCTTAAAAGGGGTATGTGGCACCATTTGGTGCCACAAATTTTTTTTTATTTTAAAAATAGTATTGTTTAAAGAAAAAATTTGTGGCACCAAATGGTGCCACATACCCCTTTTAAGGAGGGTTTGCCTCCTTGGCTAAGGAGGCAAGTTTTTCTCTTTTTTAAAAAAGGAGAGACAGCTTTCTTCTGCATTGTGAGTTGATCACTTGAAGAAGATTAGTCTAAAATTTAGTCCTTGATTGGAACTTGGAAGACCATTACTAGAACATGAACTCATCAATCATTCAATCTTTAAATTAAGTTAATTTATTCTAAAATTTAAGCAATTCTGACTGTTCAAAAAATAAAATTTTCAATAAAAATAACCTAGACTCTTTGCATTGATACCACCATCACTGCCAGTCCACCAACGTGTGCCCATGATTACCAGCACCACCACTGCTATTGAAGCTACAACTGTGGCAGCTTTTGTGCTAAGAGTTGAAATTGCAACTGCTGTAGTTGCTACTACTGCTGCTACTACAGCCATTTGGGCCGGCAATGACGTTGAACTTGAACTAGCACCTATAGTGATGGATTACAGGGAAAAAGAAATTTTAATCAACAGTGATTATTACATAGAGGTCTTGTGCTAAACTCAACTGAAATTCATTTTCTGTCTTTTACAAGGTTGTGATATTTTTCAGTTAGCTAATAGCTTTGAATATCTTTTTAAAGCCCTCAAAGTTCATGGAAATATAACAAATGGGTTTCAAATATATTTCCTTTTAAAAATATATATATACCAAAACAGCAAGGTAGCAGAACTGCTAAGATGCTGACTAAGAAGTATTGTAAAACTTCTGAAGTGTATTGTTAATGTGTCGTTTATCCTTTCATACACCAAAAAAATACTCTCAACCTTCTCTCAAAAAAAATTCGTCACCTAATTAATTGGTACACCAAAAATAATACTTCGACCAAATAACAAATCTAATACAATGGCAAGAAAAAAGATAAAAGCTCCATGGACCAGTACATTGATAACTGCACCTTAAATTGCCAAGCAGAAGCATTACATAAAAAATTAAAAAATACGGAATACAATTTATACCTACGGGGTGGAAATCACTAGAATTAACCACAGATTCCGTTTGTGGCACTGGAGCTGCAAGAGCTTCTTCAAATTTAAGCTTCATAATTGCTTTCTCACATTCCTTCAACTTCTTGATGGTGTCGAGATCATTAGGACACATCTTCTTGAGCTTTGGTTTATAAAGTTACAAAAAAAAAAAAAAAAGTGAGTTAAAACTGGTATGCTACAATTCAACTACCACTTTGAAAGTAAGAATCCAAGCGGCAAGCAGTAATCCATCTTCTAGTAAAATACAACCAAGAACTATAACGTCTAAAAGATAAGTGCCAAATAGAAATAAAATGATTTTGAAGGATGAGAGATTAAAACAACTACAATTATTCTCCTGAAGTTCGATGTACTTGAAACCTCTCTTAGAGTTTCCTCAAGCCTAAACAAATAAAACTATTGATTACCTTCCTCCCCACTCACTCACTCTATTATGACCAAATCCTACAAGGTGACTAATTACTTTTTTTAGGAACCTTGGCTAACTAATATTATGTCCTTAATACTCTAATAACATTTTGACAACCCAATAGGTTATTTATATATGTTACCCCGAAAAAGTTGCAAACCAAATACTGTAGCATGCACACTTTTTTTTTTTAGATGGCCGGGAAATTGGTAGTAACATACACATTCAAAAATCGACTTTCCAAAATCAACTTTGAATTCCTCGTGGAAAAGGGAACAGAGAGATACATCATTTGCAATATTCAAGAGGATCCTAATTACAACTTTAAGCACCTGCTGAAAATCTTTAAGCGCTTCTTTGAACTTCCCGATGCCAAGAAAAGCAGCACCACGCCTGTAATAGCCCTGGAATGACAATACACTAGTATATATTCAAAATAAGCGCAAATAATAATATCTGAAGAAAAGGCCATAAATAGCAACCAAAGCTTAGTTTTAAAAGTATGCCTTGGAATATCTAGGATCGACTTCAATAGCTTTTGATGCATCTTCTAGCGCACTACCATACTCCTCTAGCTTAATGTGTGCAAATGCACGATTTGCCCAATATACGGCGTTCTGATTGTTGAGCTCAATTGCTTGCGTATATAAATTAACAGCTTGAACATACTTGTGAGCTGGAATTCAAAAGAAAGATTAGCATAGCTGAACAGACAGACGGCATGTTCGCAATAGCATCACGAAACATATAATTTTGAAGAGGCAAGATGAGGTTCCACCTCAAAACCAATTGGCAAGGAGGAGAGTAACCCATGTCTCTTTTATATTGATGTTCGACTCTCCCACTTTCCAATGTGAGATGGTGCCTCTTTTGAGCTCACAAATCTTGAATCGGATCTCAATTTTCATTTTTATTGGACTGATACCCATTTGGGCTTTATGGGCTCTGATACCATATTATAGAATATGAGGTTCCACCTCAAAACCAATTGGCAATGAGGGGAGTAACTCATATCTCTTTTATATTGATGTTGGACTCTCTCACTTTCCAATGTGGGATATTTGTGAGATCCTAACATGGGGTGCTTAAGGTGATGGATTCAATTCATGGTAGTCACCTACCTAGGAATTAATTTCCTACGAGTTTTTTTGACATCCATATGTTGTAGGGTTAAGCGGTATGCCTCGTGACATTATTCAAGGTGCCCACAAGCTGACCCGGACAATCACGGATATAAAAAAAAATCAATGAAGAACGGAATTCCATTTTATGAAGCAAAAAATTTAAAAATTTAAAATAATGATAATAGTCCTAATCTGAGTGAACTAAAATCTGCTTCGTACGTACATCATTGTTAGTTATACATAAATCATTAAAGAGGCAAGAACCTGCTGTCTAGGTTAAGGACAATATCTTTTTCATCTATATCATTGAAGAACGGAATTCCATTTTATGAAAAAAAAAACAATATATATGTATATAAAAAATTAAATGATAAATCATATACACCGATATATACATGGTCTAGTTGCAATAACAAATGTCTCTTGATAGCAACCTAACTAGCAAACAGGAGCATAGGTCTGTAGCAATTGGCATGTACTCCTTTCTTTTAAGGTTGGAGATCCAAATCTCCATACATCACTCGTGCAAGTAATTTGCGTTACCTGTAAATGCTTTGTTGGCTAGGCATTTAACTTCTTCCGCATTTGTAACATTAGACTTTTTGACATCCATACTGGCCATTCCCTTGTACGAAGTTAGTTAGAAAGTTAGTATTCCACAGGTTCCACAGTACCTCCCTATCATTATTGCTCAACTGTTCGGCATGGTCTTCCTGAGCTATAGAAGCAATATGACCCTGGCCTCACAAGAGAAATAGACAGTTAAAAACTTCACAACGAAGAAAAAAAATTGGCATACAAACATGAACTTACTTCCATAATTTTACTTCTACCTCCATCTATGACCACCCCATTAAACTATATATCATCGGTGCTCTTAGAAAGCGAGTACGATACAGCAAAAACAATATATCTATCAAGAGAGCAGTTAATCCAAAATGTAACGTTGTAGATTATAAAAATCATTTAGGTTCCCTGTGCTAACTATTTTTTTTTTTTTTTTATGGCTAGATAAAAAAAAACTTATAAACAAATACTTGATTTTTTATTTGATTCAACAACATTTGGGGAAGGAAAATTAAAAAATGTAACCTCGTAATTACTAGATTATACAAAATATGTTCTTATTGGCTTGATGAGCAATGCTCTCAACTATGAGTTTCTTTGTATTGGTATTTATTTTCTACCAATGTTTTGAGAAACCATATCCAAGTTTTGAAAACCTCAAAAAAATTAGTATTTAAAAAACTTAGTTGTTTATGGAATTCGACTAAGAAGGAATTCGAATGTTTTGAAAAGTGAAAACTGCAAACAAAATCCTTACTAAATAGGCCTTAATTACTCATGAGACAATCGTTCACTATGCATTGTTCTATACTAAAAGCTGCCCTTGCATTCTATATCAAAACGTGTTATGTTTTGTTCCTGTCGCCAATATGCCTGCGACACGAAGCTCTTTCAGCAAAACGAATAATTGGCTCAATTTTTTTTTATATCTATAAATGTCCAAGTCAGTTTGCATGCACCTAGACAAACGTTATAGTATACCGTCTGACCCTACAACCTTTGGATGTCAAGAAAACCTTTAGAAATTTAATTCCTAGGTAAATAGCCAATGTGAATTGAACTCATAAAACCGTCTTGACCACTAGGTCAGTCCATGATGGTTAATAATTGGTTCAATACTCAATCGTCAGTACTCAACCAGTATCCCAATGAACATAACTACATAAGATTCAACTTTCAAGTACTCAAACAGAAACTACTAGTCAAAACTTCCGATCACCATACACGGATCGAAGCTCGCGACTCGTTGCTTCAAAGTGAGTGTGGGCTAAGACCTAACACCGCCGTAAGGTAAGTCAAAACAGAACAAACAAATAGAGGATGATTTCATCGCCTATTTCTGAAGAATCAAGCTGAAATTTGATAAAATAGATGAAGAAATGAAATACGATGAACAGATCAAGTACCTAATACGATGCAGCTGGTGCAATGGCTGGAAGAACTCGATCTGAGAGGTGAAGAAATTCTATGGTACAGAGAAACCCTAATTTCGTGACTAATTTGTATGGTCAACAGTTGAACTGTGCTTTGCGTGGGAAGAGTTTCAGAGAGAGGAAGAGGAAAAGATCCATAGTTTAATATTCTCTTCCCCTTTCTTTTTTCTGTTCATTGATACTTTTTTTTTTTTTTTTTGTCTTTAACAACCAGTTGTAAGAAAATATTCTTCAAGATTCAAATGTATTTTCTTTTTGGAATTTTTTTTTTATGTCTATATTTTAAAATTAAATAGTTTTATGCGTGTGTTTGATTTTCATGGTAACAACAACGTTACTCGCATCACGTAACATCGATTAAGATGATGCCTAAATTAATTTTAAGTTATTGAATGAGTTAGTAATTTGTTTTATTTTTTTTTAAACATATTGGGGAGGAGGACAAACACCGATTCTCGGACTCAAACCTGTGACGCTGGTGTTGAACTCGTTTATGACCAAATACTGAAATCATTGCGTCACTGACCCATTCGGTGAGTTAGTAATTTGTTAGTTTCATTGTTTAGTGGAAATTAAGTTTTTTTTAACCATTTAAATTATTAATTCAACACTAGAATCATGAATTTGATGCTACAAATTAATATTTTACTCTCTGTTATTTGAGAGTAGTAGTATCATTTATGTAAGATTTATAGTTTTTATCCTCCGACTTATATGAAACAAAATTAAGTTTCATGGAATGAAATGTTGAGTATACAAATAACTTTGGAACAAAAATGCGGAATAACTATCATGCAATGGTCTAATAGTCATGAAAAACGAAGGGTATAATCGGTAGTGATCACCTACGAATTAATTTACTACAAATTCCACTTACATGCAAATGTTATAGTTTCACACATTTGATCTTTCGAAAAGAGCAATTCTTGACTTATGGCCAACTTGGAGGATGAGACCAACAACATGACCGTTGAGTTAAAATAGATTGACGTCGAATAAAATAACATAACAAAAACCGTCACTAACCCATTTAGTGACCGAATAGTTATTCCATCGACTACTTGATTTTAAAATTTGTGAATTTTAAATAAGTCAACTGTACTTCTTCTTTTTTTCAGTGCAAGACAACCATCTCCAATATCGGGTCATTCAAATTACCTACTCCATACCAAATGCGTGTATATATAGTTTGTACTCGAAGTATTAATAATACCGATTTTAATGAACAAAGGGCTAGATTATCACTCGTCTAAAAACCAATAAATCACCAACCATTCAGTTAATTAATTTATTCTTAGTTGGACCACTAACAATTATTAAAATAATAAACAATTATTCTTATTCAAATTTATTAATTTTGTAATTATTTATACGACCAAATATTTTATTATCCTAATGTATAATAATTATATTACCATGCCAAAAAGCGAGAGAGCTAGCACCATTATGTTAGGTTTTGTAGCCAACAAATTATGAGTTTGATTTTGCCAAAATATATATATATATCATCGTCATCGTCAACGTCAACATCAACGTCATCATGCAAACATTTATTATTGTATAGACACGAAGTGATTATTCTTATAAGTTATATTGATCCAAAACACAAATCATAATTAAACATTGTTAAGAATTTATTACTATCAAAATGACAATAATTGACACATGTTCATGAGTGCTTTATAAAATTAAAATACGAATGATTCAATTCACATTAGTCATTTACATAAAAATTAATTTCTTATTAACTTATATGACATAAAATGTTGTAGGGTTGTACACTACGTATATGTCATATATATTTGATTTAGATGTTTGATATAAGAGTGATTTCTACTTGACTTCTTTCAATCATGTGCCAACCCGACAACTGAACTAATATATTCATTTATTCAACAATTAGGTTTGAATTAATATCCAATAAAAAATAAAAATAGTTAAATTGAGTTTCATTAATTTTGATTTTCAATCAGAATTTGATCATCTTAATTTTTTTTTATCTCATCTTCAATATGATTATCATTCTAACTTTATTAACAAAAACAACATTTAAAAAAGAATAATATCATAATACACTTGGCACTTTCTTCAATATAAATATATTTAAATTTTTCTTCAAAATTTATATATTCGATTTGATTTTTTATTTTCACAAAAACTTTTATTTTTCCTTTCGCTCCTCTCCTAGTTTGATCTTAAATGATGTTAAATATTGTTGTCCTAAAAAAAAGGAAAAGAAAATTTATTACCACCAACAAAAATCTTTTGTCCGCGTCTCAGACCAAGGCATTGGGATTCATACAGACAACACTCATTCAGCCTTAACCTTTTCAAACTAAGCTCCAAAAACCCTAAACCCATTGTTCCTCATCGATCTTGCTTTTCTTCTGTTTCTTAAACCCCTTTACTTCAATTTTTTGTTCAGGTATTTTCTCCATGATCTTGCTTATTCTTCTATTTACTGTATTTCAGTATAATTTCTCTATATTTTTCTCTTTTTCTGCGGTGGATTTCATCTTGCAGCTTTTCCCCGACTGTGTATCTAGCAATTAGATTCTTAATGGCTCTGTTACTGGTTGGTTCTGCTGTGTTACTCAGTTTGTTGATTGATTCAATTTACGTGCTCTGCGTTCATCCTTTTATCAGTTTTTGGAGAGGGTGATAACGAAAATTGAAAACCGAAAAAACGAACCGAACCGAACCAATTTATTCGATCGGTTCGGATTTTTCATATAATATTGGACCTATTGATTTTTATTTAGAGAAATTGAAATTTATTGGATCGGATTGAATTCTATTTGTAAAAACCAATAAAAACAAACCGAACCAATATTGATTTATTTACTTTCATTTTTCTTTTTATGGGTTAGTTAAATTTTTTATTGGTAGATGACTAATTATTTTTGTTTAATTATAAATTATGAGACTTTTTTGTAGGACGTAAAACCGTCAACATTAAAATATGAATCGAAAGTAAAATAGTAAAAAAAGAGTAAATCGTAGGGAACCGAATCGAAGAAAATCGAGTCAATAATTTCATTCGAACGTACATTGGTTTGATTCCTCTTTTGGTTAAATCAATTGGATCGGATTGATTATTGGTTTGGCCTAAAAATCATAGAAAACCGACCCAATGATTTTTGTCTTTTGTTGGACATTGGCTTGTTTCCTCTTTTTGTCAAATTGATTGGATCGGTATGGTTATCGATTTGACCTAAAATCGAAGAAAACCAAACCAATATCACTCCTGGTTTTTGGTGTATTCTATAGAAGGAATTTTGCAATTGTTTTTTAATTGTATAGCAGATCATACTCAACTTGGGGCTTTCATGATTTTTTTTTTTGGGGTTTTCGTTCACTGTGACATTTATTTATCATCAAGTTCTCCCAAGAAATTTTGGTAAAGCGTTTCTCTGGCTTTGGATTTCATATTGTTTTCTTTAAGTTTTGTGGTTTTTGAAACGGCATCCTTTTATTGAAAGATCTCTCAACAAAATGTTGATAGAACGTTTCTCTGGCATTGGAGTTGAAATTGTTGTTGATTGATGTAGTTAAATTAAATCCTAACTTATGAACTTGAACTTGAATTTTTGGGTTGATTGATTTAACAGGGTTCAGCTATCATCAGGATCGGAGGTCATGTGTTCAAACTCTTGGAAAAGGGAAAGTAGAGAAAATAAAATGGAGAGGAGAGAAATGATCGTAAAAACTAAAATATTTTGAAGCTGTTGATGGTTAAGACTTATAAATTTTGTTTTGTAGCCTTTTAGTAGGCATTTAAAGAATGGTGACATATTTTTCTTTATTGGATTTAGATGGACCCATATAACTAACTATGCGGGTTAAGTTAAAACGTTAATTGGATTTTCATGTTCATCTTTACTTCAATTATGTTTCATTTCAGCAACATTTTTAATTTCCTCAGTCTCATTTCTTACAAATGTTCAGATTACAGCATTATTTTGTGTGAGTAATGGCATTGAGCACATATCATTTAATGTCATAGGAATGAGCAAATCACAAGGGCCTTCATCATCACAAAAAAGAAAAAGGCCAGATTCAGCTCATGGCTCTGGAGGAACTCTCATTGCACATGAAAAAGTACTCTATGACCTGATAACCAGCAAGCAAAGCATGGGGATATGGATTGGAGACATGAAAAGAGAAACAAAGTATCCAGACAATGTGGTAACTAAATCTCTCAAGGCCCTCCAAGCCAAAGGCCTGATCAAACTGGTCGAACACTATCGAAACAAAGGGAAGAAATTCTACATGTCAACGGATTTCGAGCCGTCGAAAGAACTGACGGGCGGCAATTGGTACAGCGAGGGGAAACTCGACAGAGAATACATCAACACCCTCAAAGGGTTCTGTGCAAGAATGATACAGAAGATGAAGGTGGCTACAATTGAAGGGATTGTGGACTCATTCAAAAAGAGTGGAGCTTCAAAAGTGGACTTGTCTAGAGAGCAAATTGAAGAGATTGTGAATGCTTTGGTGTTGGACAATGAAGTCAAGGAGGTGAAGAGCACTGGGTCAGGGGAGTTTGATTTAATTCCTGTTGGGAAGATTTGTTATAAGTGCTATGCAAAAGGAGGGGCCAAAGTGGAGCCTAAAGTTGGAGCTTTGGCTTCTACTCCTTGTGGAGTCTGTCCAAGGATTAGCCATTGTACACCAAATGGTGTCATTTCTCCTAGGACTTGTGTGTATTACACCAAGTGGTTAGATTTTTAAATTTGAAGTTTTTTTTTTAGATTGTTTTGAAGAATCAATGAGGTGATAATTTCACCCTCTAATGTGTGAGCCAAGAGCCAAATGTTTATAACCATACACTGTTCGAGTTGACATTTTTAGATGATTTTTCGAACAATGTTATCGTTTTCATCTCATTTATGATGTATAGGTAAGTATGCTGGACGGACTTAATAGTCAATAGAGACTTGCACCTACCTCATAATTAATTTCTTAGTGTTATTTTTTACTATATCAATATTAAAAATTTTCAAAAATAGCATAATGAAATGATTATGTACGTAAAGGAAAGTTGTAACATTTTGGTAGTAAAACTACTTTTTTCGTTCTCGAGATTTTAGGCTTCGGTTATTTTAATTTATTAATTTTTCTTTACGAAATCTATTATTATTTTTTTGAGTTTAAATTGGAGAAAGAAACTATAAATCTTACATGTTGAATTTGATTATAAACCATCAATCAAGTCCTAATACACAATTATGCTCGTTGGCCGTTGAGTAAGATATAATATAAGTTTTAAATGCCCTTGGCTATTTTTTCGGTTTGCTAATATTATCGAATAAATACCTTTATTAGTTTTAATAAAATAAAAACAACATTAAAACAAAAACTCATAACGTCTACCATGGAGCTTCAAACACGTTGACTTTTTATTTATTTTTATGAAAAATTAGATGATGGTCGATTGTCATATTTAAGGAGGATTTAGATGGAGAATTTGCTAACTCTTTCTTGAAAATCTATATTCAAACGAGTTTTTAATAACTCTTCAATTTCACTTTTTAAAATGACTCCTTATTTCGAAACATTCATTTATAATCGATCATTTTTAATTATTAATTTCAAATAATCAAAATAACTCACTTGTAACCCTTCATTTTTTAACTACTTAAAATAACTACACTTTCTAAATTTACATACAAACAAAAATTTGATTCTAACTTATCTACAAAAAAAAAATCACTTCCAAACGAGTTTTTGATTACAATGCTCAATTTTAAACTACTCAAAATAATTATTCAATATAGTTTTTCAAGCTAAATAATCTTTAAATATGGTAAACAAACACCCCTACAACATCCTCGATTACACTATAATTATTATCTCAACATGATTACTTTTATCGGTCTGGTTTCAAGAAAATTAGAATCTAGTCATTATAATTTAATTTTATCGTTGGAAGAACGTTATAATTTAGTCTATTTTATTCTAAAAAATAAAATTTAAACTCGTGATATAATAAAATCTAAATGTTATTCCTGGTTGTTCGTCACTACCAATAATTATATATATGAAAATTTACTATTGATGTGTAAATGATGTAATTGACAAGTAAATAATTAACTTTCATATGCTCAATTCACTAACCATTATAAATATAATGATTATATTTTTAGATTTGATCAAATCATAAAAAATAAATTATAGGATTTAAAATCATAAATACTAAATTCTAATTTTTGACAAAATTTATAATTAGAGTTGGATAATACAAATCTGTATCAGACTCTCACGAATTTGAGAAGAGAGGTTTAAGTTTCATTTAAGGAGGTTAATTTTCAAAACACCATTCAAAAGGTTAGTTTTACAAATAATGTCGGAAATATCTGAGGTCAAATTGACTAGGCCCAGCCCAAAACATAAACCCTAGGCAGCGCAGCGCCCGAAAGCGAAATCCTTCATTTCTCATCAACACCTCATATTAAGCAAAGTCTTATCACTTCTCACCTTCTGTAATTCCTCCACGGCCGCAACTTGTTCCGGCGATCTGCGCTCTTCCTCCGCCGTCACTCCAGGTTCTTCCTTCTGATCCAACTTCTATGTAATTTCTAAGTCTCGTTGTTTCTCTGATTTGATTTTGCTATTTATCTCTGCTGGATTCGTTCTCGATTGACCGTATCACGTTGTTTGTCAGAGTTGTTTGCTTAATCGTGCGTATTCGATGAATGCTTACTAGATCTATTTCGTGGTTGATAGTATTCGATGGATTGAACGATTGAAAGAAATATTGTGTTATGTAGTTGAAGTAATTTCGTTGTAGGTTTAGTTGTTGTTGAAATGAATGTATTCGTTCAATCCGTGAGGTTTAAGGTGTCGTGTAAGCTGCGAGCATGTATAGTAACGATGAGGATAATTTATAGTTTCAATGATTTTATGTTGTCATTATTTGATCTGTTGATCTGATCGTGTGAACAGTAATTTTTTTCTCTGGCAGTGTATTCTCAGACGTCGTGAGGTTTTTACAGATCTTTCAAGATGGTTAGTATATTCTCCTCTTGACGATTTTAATCTAATGATATGCGACGTACTTCTTTAATTTCATAATTGCTGTGATTTAATATATTTGAAATTATGTGTACAGGTGAAGTTTACCGCTGAGGAGCTCCGACGGATTATGGACTTTAAGCATAACATTCGTAATATGTCTGTTATTGCCCATGTTGATCATGGTAAGATATTATAAGTTTACTTATGATGACTGATTATTCGTTAAAGAAATCACACCGTTAGGTTTCATTTATCTGAATGTTTTCTTATTGAGGGGATTTTACCTGTTAATTCATACAATGATAAGAAAAACCTTTCTGCTCAACATACATTTTGCACCAACTTTACCGTTCCACTTGCACATGGAATTTTTGATACTCGAGAGATGCATATAAAGCATAAGGACGTATCAAAACCTGTACTTTTAGATGCATGGAATTGTCTTATTTTCTTTAGCATTAGTCATATATTATTCAGCACTTATTTATTTCCTTTTTTTGCTTCTCAGGTAAATCGACACTTACAGACTCTCTGGTGGCTGCTGCTGGTATCATTGCTCAGGAAGTTGCGGGTGATGTGCGGATGACTGATACCCGTGCAGATGAGGCAGAAAGGGGTATCACCATTAAATCCACTGGCATCTCCCTCTACTATGAGATGTCTGATGATTCATTGAAAAATTACAAGGGAGAAAGAAATGGAAACGAGTATCTTATCAATCTTATTGACTCCCCTGGGCACGTTGATTTCTCATCTGAGGTTACAGCTGCTTTGCGGATTACTGATGGTGCCCTTGTTGTGGTAGATTGTATCGAAGGTGTTTGTGTCCAAACAGAGACGGTGCTCCGTCAGGCTTTGGGAGAGAGGATTAGGCCTGTCTTGACTGTTAACAAGATGGACAGGTGCTTCCTTGAACTTCAAGTGGATGGAGAGGAGGCTTACCAAACATTTTCAAGGGTTATAGAGAATGCTAATGTGATTATGGCCACTTATGAGGATCCTCTTCTTGGAGATGTGCAAGTGTATCCCGAGAAAGGAACAGTTGCTTTCTCTGCCGGTTTGCATGGTTGGGCCTTTACCTTGACTAACTTTGCCAAGATGTATGCCTCCAAGTTTGGAGTAGATGAGTCAAAGATGATGGAGAGACTTTGGGGTGAGAACTTCTTCGATCCTGCCACCAAGAAGTGGACCACCAAGAACACTGGCTCTGCAACATGCAAGCGTGGGTTTGTTCAGTTCTGCTACGAACCTATCAAGCAGATCATTGCAACTTGCATGAACGACCAGAAAGATAAGCTGTGGCCTATGTTACAGAAGCTTGGAGTTGTCATGAAGTCTGATGAAAAGGAACTGATGAGCAAAGCATTGATGAAGCGAGTCATGCAAACATGGCTCCCGGCAAGCACTGCTCTGTTGGAAATGATGATATTTCATCTTCCATCCCCTTCCACAGCTCAAAGGTACCGTGTTGAGAACTTGTACGAAGGTCCACTAGATGATGCTTATGCTAGTGCCATTAGAAGTTGTGATCCCGAGGGACCTCTTATGCTTTATGTATCCAAGATGATTCCTGCATCAGACAAGGGCAGGTTCTTTGCCTTTGGTCGTGTCTTTTCTGGGAAAGTTTCAACTGGTATGAAAGTTAGAATCATGGGTCCAAACTATGTTCCTGGAGAGAAGAAAGACTTGTACGTGAAGAGTGTCCAGAGAACTGTAATTTGGATGGGAAAGAGACAAGAAACGGTGGAGGATGTGCCTTGTGGTAACACTGTTGCCTTGGTTGGGCTTGATCAATACATCACCAAGAATGCCACCCTGACAAACGAGAAGGAAGTAGATGCTCATCCAATTCGAGCCATGAAGTTTTCTGTGTCCCCTGTTGTTCGTGTGGCTGTTCAGTGCAAGGTGGCATCTGATCTTCCCAAGCTTGTTGAAGGCCTTAAACGTCTGGCGAAGTCTGACCCTATGGTTGTGTGTACCATGGAGGAATCTGGTGAGCACATTGTTGCCGGCGCTGGAGAACTTCACCTTGAGATCTGTCTAAAGGATTTGCAAGACGACTTCATGGGTGGGGCTGAGATCATAAAATCTGATCCTGTCGTGTCTTTCCGTGAAACTGTCCTTGAGAAGTCATGCCGCATTGTGATGAGTAAATCTCCAAACAAACACAATCGTCTGTACATGGAAGCACGGCCCTTGGAAGAAGGACTGGCTGAGGCTATTGACGACGGCCGCATTGGACCACGAGATGATCCAAAAGTTAGGTCCAAGATTTTATCAGAGGAGTTTGGTTGGGATAAAGATCTTGCTAAGAAGATTTGGTGCTTTGGTCCTGAGACTACTGGGCCTAATATGGTAGTTGATATGTGTAAGGGAGTTCAATACCTGAATGAAATCAAGGATTCTGTAGTTGCTGGTTTCCAATGGGCGTCGAAAGAAGGTGCATTGGCTGAAGAAAACATGAGAGGCATCTGTTTTGAAGTTTGTGATGTTGTCCTTCACTCTGATGCCATCCACAGAGGAGGCGGTCAAGTCATTCCAACCGCCAGGAGGGTAATCTATGCTTCTCAGCTGACCGCTAAACCAAGGCTTCTCGAGCCAGTGTACCTGGTGGAGATTCAGGCTCCCGAGCAAGCTCTTGGTGGTATCTACAGTGTTCTTAACCAGAAGCGTGGACACGTCTTCGAAGAGATGCAGAGGCCCGGTACCCCACTTTACAACATCAAGGCATATCTTCCCGTCGTCGAGTCTTTTGGATTCTCGAGCACGTTGAGGGCTTCAACTTCCGGGCAGGCGTTCCCACAATGTGTTTTTGACCATTGGGACATGATGTCATCGGATCCAATGGAATCCGGTTCCCAGGCTGCACAGCTTGTTGCAGACATCCGGAAGAGGAAGGGTTTGAAGGAGCAAATGACTCCATTGTCCGACTTTGAGGACAAGCTGTAAATCACTCTCGTGTGGTTGGTTCATTGTTGAGTGGCGCTTATAATATCTGCAGCTGAGAGGTTCGTGTTAATTTTTGTATGCCCTGCTTTTCAAGTGTTTTTGTTTTTAGAAAACTTTTTTAATGTCGGAATATTTTGTTTGCAATTATTTTTAATGAACTATTTTTACTCTGCATTTCTGTTGATGATGCGATGAATGGGGAGGATCCTGCTGGATTTTCATATGGTATTTTAGTTTCCGAATTTATAGGCCTACCTCGATTGTTTCCATTTCCAAGTTAGAAAACTATTTATTATTTTTATTTTTTCAGATTTTGTTTGGTTTTTGAAATTATCAGTTTAGATAACGAAATTAAGAAATCTACCGTATAAATATTTTTAAGCTGAGCAGAAATTTGGAAAATTTATTTCCCCTATGTATTCAAGAATGTTGTCATCGAAACAACTTTTATATGTTGAATCCTAAAATATTGTTCCTATTTGAATAACATTAAATTGTTGTTACTGTGTTAACAATCTGGAGGCCAGGTTAGAAAATGGGCATTAGATATTGTTATTTCAAATGATTTTTTTCAAGTTATCAATAATTTCTATTTGAATAAATTAGCATTGGCGGTAAATTATAGGAAGTGCTCACAGAACCAACAAATGGTTGTTTAAGAGGAGTGAAATCTTCAGGTAGCGACAAACTTGCAAATGATGGTTCTACTTTTTACAAAAATAACCATTTTATTTTTTATTTTTTAAAAATAGGTTTGTTTGATAATTAATTTTGGTTTTTGTTTACAAAATTTTAAAAATGTTTTTAAAAATAAGTTTTTGTTTTCGTTTAAAAAAAACATGAACACATCTGAATACATAATAAAAAACTTAAAATATAAAAATAAAATGTGATGTTTGAAAATAAAAAATAATTATCAAATATATTTTTTAAAAACATAAAACTAAAATTAACTATTATATATGGTTTTTATTTTTTAAAACAAAAATTAAAAAATGAAATAGTTATTAAATGAGTCCTTAAAATTTACATTTTAGTTATAATGATTTCTTAAAACTTACATTTTAGTTATAATGATTTGATAAAATTTCATAATTTTTACGAGCAGATAATTAATCACGCCATCCCACCGACCCATTAGATAGATAATTTTGTGATACTAATTGGGAATGTAGCGAGAACAATTAAGAGAAGAAAAAAAAAAAAGTTTATGAAATACAACCATCACTTGGAAAACGTTTTTCAAATTCTAAAGAAACAAAAACGAGATTATGAAGTAAGTTTTTTTCTTTCAAAAATGAAAAGCGAATACATACATAGAAAATAATAAACAAAAGTATTCAGTCATGCCCAAAGGTTCTCAATAATTAAAATTTTAAAAAGGTTCAAACGCATCCATATCACTAATTACCATCAACATCAACCAATTTTAGCACCAATTACATTATTTGGAGTGGAAAGTTAGTTTTTTTTTTTTGAGAAAGAGTGGAAGATTAGTTAAATACAATAAGAATAAGAACTTATACAATACGATCTAGTTGAATAAGGTTAGTTAAATTTTAAATCGACATATTATTCTTAAGAAAATTATTGATTGAATTAATAAAAATGGATAATTTTCAAAATTGAATAAGTTCAATATTTTACAATTTTATAAAATAAAATTTATGATATATCTAGTTCAACCCAATATTTTCCTTTTTGGTATTTGTTGTATTTAAACTTTATATGCATGAATGGATATATTATTTGAGTACTTTTTTATAATTTTTTTAAATAGGTGAATACCATGAAGTTCAACCAATATAAATGCAAGTTAGAAAAACTCACTTCTTATGCCTAAATTTTATAAGTTTTTTTTTAAAAAGCAAGAAACGATTATGATTCTATTTTTGAAAAATAATTAGGTCATCAAACTTGAATGAATTAATCTATTTTACTTGTTAAAATGAGTATAATTCCATCATTTTAACTACTAGTATTAATCAAGAAATTACTTATTTAAATCATAAATTATAAATATATTTTAATAAAAAAACATGTCTCTCTCCATATATATTTGAATTCAACTATGATGAGATTCAAATTTATAATATCTTTACTATCAGATCATACACCAACTAACTAAATGGGTGGTGAGGTTCATTATTTCGTTGTAAACCAATTTAATATGTACGTCACACGTTTGATTCCGAGAATCGGTATTTATCTCTCCTCTCTCGATATTTACTAAACAAAAAAAAAAGAGATCATACATCAATTAAATTCGACTCTCATTTACAAATATAAAATATTCAATTGAACTTTACAACAAATCTAAATCTAAATTATTATTTCTTCTATTATAATTTAAATATACGGTAGAAACTCGACCCTACGTAGAGGTACGGTCATTTTGCACTTTTTTGGCGGGAGTTTATAGGAAGTCCTCTATACGTATTTATAATCTATAATTCATTTATATTGAAAAAAAAAAAATCTATAATACTCTAATGAAAAAAGTATATATAATCTTGTAGATGGATTATAATCATTTGAAGAAATTCATCAACGATTGAAAGAAAACAAGAAAACAATATCAGAAATCTCGTGAGTCGTCGTAGTTCTCTGTTCATCGCTCGAAGTCGCCGATGATCGCAACAGTCACCATCGCAATAGAATCGCCAGTGTAATTTCTATGGATTTTTAATTTATTTGTTCGAATTCTCGTTCAGAATTTTGAAATCTTGCGGACATTGCTTTGATTCTTTTGAGGTTTTGGCAATCCTTTTCTTCTCTGGTTCCATGGATTATTCGAGCGGGATTAAGCTTCTGTACATGGCGAACGACGGCGACTCGGCTGGGATTACAGAGCTGCTGGATTCGGGTACCAACGTGAATTTCCGCAACACTGATGGCCGAACCGCATTGCACATTGCTGCTTGTCAGGGCGGGCCGGAGATCGTTGGGTTGCTACTCGAAAAAGGAGCCGAGGTCGACGTTCGGGATCAATGGGGCAGCACGGTGAGTTTTAGGGTTCTTTATTTATGATGAATTGCTTTTATGTTGCTATGAATTATTGGAACAAGAATCAAGAATGACCTAAAAATACATAAAAGCGAATGTATAAACTCAATTGCATATTGCAAGCTGGTTTTGAGGGGCCCATGGATGCTTTACCATGGATCCCGCTCGCTGACTGGGTAGTGAGACTCTTGACTGAGTAATTGCATTGCAACATAGTTCAAGGCATTTCAACTTATGTTTTCTTGAGATTTTGAGGTTTGCATACTGAGTTTATCCAACTTGTCATTTAAGGAAAAAGAAGACCGTTAATGTGTAGTTGAAATTTTGGATGATTATCGTTTGATATTTGGCTGAAGTTGGTGTCATTTCATGGTTGAATTTCTTAACATTTTAACTTGCAATGCTGTTTAATTTTGACCACTATTACTTCTGACCCGTAATTGAACTGATGCATCCGAGGAAAATGAGGTTAACATTGTCTAAGTTTCTGATTGGTTCTTCAATGAAAGCTGAAGTAAGGTATTTGAAAACAGTCAGATATGTAGTTTGGACATTGCATAAGCAATTGGACATGACATTTTATTTTTTTTCCAAATGATACAAAGAGGGGCAGAGATTTGGGCAATGCAGGGTCTTTCTTGTGAGAATGTGATGGATTGTAATCTTTAACAGTTAATGCTTCTGTCTTGTTCTTCTTTATAAGAAACAGTTTAATAGTTAGGATTAAGAAAAGGGAATGGTAGAAGAACTTAAAGCTGTAGAATCAAGAAATTTATAATTTATTTTGTGATTATAGCCTCTTGAAGATGCCCTACATAACAAGAATAAAGATGCAATCAAACTCTTAGTGGAACGCGGTGCAAGGCTACTGGTAAGAAACTGTTGTTTTTATCTGGTGAGGAATCACAGTTGTTTTTGTTCTCACTTAGCTATGTTTTCATTGTACTTACAAGTTGCTGGGAATATTCCTTTCGTATATACCAGGTGCCTCCGATGCTTGTGCAAAATGCTCATGAGGTTCCAGAGTATGAGATCAACCCAAGTGAGCTTGATTTTTCTAATAGTGTGAACATTAGAAAAGTAAGTTGTTGCCTACTCCTTGCATTCACGCTTTGGTATCATATTTCCTCAATACGGCCCCGTTTGATAACCATTTGGTTTTTTTATTTTGGTTTTTGAAATTTAAGTCTATTTTTACTCAAATTTCCTACAATGTGTTCCACCTTTCTTACGACGTATCCATCTTTGCTTAAAGAAATTATGTGGATGCTAACCAACTTTAAAAAACAAAAACAAACTTTTAGAAGCTACTTTTTTTTTGTTTCCAAATTTTGATTTGATTTCTACAAATATAGGTAAGACGTGGATTAACAAAAAATATATAGTAATGTAGTTGTTGTAGGCTTAAATCTCAAAAACCAAAAAAGAAAAAATCAAATGGTTTTCAAACGGGACCTACATTTTCTATTTTTCTGTGTATTTTTCTTTCTATGTTAATTTGATAACAAATTCAAGAGCTTGAGTAAACTATTAAACATCCTTGAGGAGTCTAAACTTAGAAAGAACAGAGAAATTTCAACCACTTTTTGATCTTGAAAGTGCAAAATACAATTATCAGAGTTCTCACTCGTGGTCTAATCATGGTGGCAAGAACTTGGCTTGCTAAGATTAGAAAGCTTTCATGCCTGGATCTCAATTAAAAGTTAGAACTATGTTATTATTATCTATCTTATGAATTTATGATTCCTCGTACCTGCAGTTTGACTTTTGCTTTTGCACATTGATGAAATCTATTATGGTTTTTTTAAAAAGGTGAAGGATATAAGCCAAACTATTCTAATTCTTGCTTAATGTAGAACCTTGTTGATATGCATGAAATGCGTTTGGGTGTTATTTATTAATTTCTCATAAATAAGAATTCTACTCACTTTTGCTAGTCCTTTGAATCCATTTAAATATAATTAAACAGGGAACTTTCTGCATTGCATCATGGCGTGGAGTTGAAGTTGCCGTGAAGACATTAGGCGAGGAAGTTTTCACCAATAAGGATAAAGTGTGGGTTTGATTTTATGAAATCAGTACTTCTGTTTCTTATGTTTATTTTACTTCCATTGACTATCATATTGAAGGTGGACTCAATAGTTCTCTTGGTGTCCTTGTGCATTAGATTATTGGAATTCCATCATGCAGTCCATTTGGATAGCCCTACAGTTTTTCCTTCTACTCTATTAGATATCAAATCTTAATCTCTTGATATCTATTTTATTGTAAAGTTCTAATGTTACAGGAAAGCATTCAGGAATGAACTTGCTTTACTTCAGAAGATACGCCATCCTAATGTTGTCCAATTTCTGGGAGCTGTAACATGATACGAACCCGGGGTCATTGAAAGTTTACTCAAGGCGAACCAAGAAGTGACGGATCTCTGTTATTGCTTTATTAAATATAATTATGTTTTGTTATTTAAGTTGTATTGGGCTTTTGGGCCTTAATAGGGATTATTTACTAAATTAGGTTAAATGCTAGGTTTACTATAAATAGGTCATGTTAGGCCTCTAGCAATTCATTCAAACAGTTGTTGTCTTTGTATTTGACTCTTTGAGAGATCCTCTCGAGAGATTATCATAGTTTCTTAATAATAATAGTAGTAGATTCTATCATTTTGGTATCAGAGCCATTTGCCGATCCGGGAATGGTGAGTACTAAGATGGAGACCAGGATGCAAGAGTGTGAGGAAAACGGTACCGAGATGCTAAAAAAACAGCAAGAGTTCGAGGTTCAGTTGGCAGCTATGGGGAGTCGGATGGATCAGGAATTTGGACAGTTGAATCTCAACATACAGAAGCTTTTAGAACGCAAACCGGAACCGTCGAATCCCGAACCAGCTATCGCGGATAAAGGGAAAGGGGTTGCGGCAGAACCGGAAGGGGAGAGCGGTGCGCGGGCGTCGGCGGCGGAGGAGCTGAGCGGCGTGGTCGGGCCGGCTGGGCTGGCGACCGAGGCTGGGGGGCGTTTGGCGAGCGGGTGTGGCGCGAGAGGGCGCACGGGCGCGGGCTCAGGCTGCGGCGTGGGCCGGTGCGAAGGGGAACAGTCCTGGGGGTGCGGCCGAGCGGGCTGGGGCGGATCGAGCGCGAGCGAACGGGAATGGGGCGCGAGGGCCGACGCGGTTCGGCGCGGGAGAGAGGGGTGGTCGGGGCTCAGGGCGAGTGGGGCGCGAGCCCTAGCGGGGTGAGCGGGGTTGGTCGGGGGATGCGGCCGGGGGTACGGGAGAGTGGGGCGCGGGCCTGGGCGCCGGTGGGGCTGAGTGGGGCGCGGGGCCGGGCGGTGGTGAGCGAGGCAGAGGCGCGGTCGAGCGGGGCGACCGTGGTGCTGGGCGGGCGGTCGGGTCGGGCCGGGGTGGATTCAGCCGGTTCGGGTCAGCCGGGGTGGACCGGGGAGAAAATTTTCGTGCCTTGACCAATGGGGACAATTATATGAGTTCGGAATTCGAGCGAAGGGGAGATGGCCGGTTCGAGGGCAGGGGGAATGTTTTTCCGGAGGAGAGGAAGGTGCGCATAGGCTATGAAAGGCCGATTGCGCATGACGGTTGGAACGAGGGAGGATTGGAGGGACGAGCAAGAACGGGGTGACCGAGGGGGACCAGGAGCAGGCGGATGGGATGGACCAACGGTTGATAGACGATTACGAAAATTGGAAATGCCGGTGTTTAAGGGTCTTACTGATGAGGATCCGGACGGGTGGCTCTGCCGAGTAGAAAGGTATTTCTGGGTAAATAGGTTGACGGGCCATGAAAGGGTTGATGCAGCAGCCCTGTGTATGGAAGGGGAGGCATTGGAATGGCTACAGTATGAAGAGGATCGAGCTCCGATTGCTTCGTGGGAGGAGTTTCGAGAATTGCTATTGCATCGTTTCCAACCAACGATCAATGACAATAAATATGCCAACTTGATGAGTCTGCAACAAGTGGGAACAGTCAAGGAATATCGCCGGTTGTTTGAGAAATATGCAAAGGGTATGCGCGATATCGGTCACGAGTGCCTTGGAAGGAAATGGGAGAGTGGACTAAAGGCGTAAATACGAAGCGAAATGAGGAAACTGAGACCAGTCGGAATCCAGGATAAGAAATTCATGGCACAGGTAATCGAAGATGACTTGGCTTTTCGAAATCAAGTCAAAGGAGTTAGCACGATGTCAACAGTTAGACCAAGCCTGAGTTCAGGTACTATGAGTACCAGAGTAGCAGGGAGTACGAACCAAAAAACCATCACACCTGCTTCAGTCTATTCTAGCCGATCAACACCGTCGAACATCCCCACACCCGCCATCCCGTATAAACGTTTAACAGATAGTGAGATCCGCATTCGTAAAGACAAAGGGCTATGTTTTAGGTGCGATGAGAAGTTCGTACCGGGGCACAGGTGTAAGAAAAAGGAACTGCAAGCTTTGGAAATTCTTGTTGTACGTGATGCAGTAGAAACACGGGAAAATGAGGAAAATGATGATTCCCAAGAATGTACGTTCGAAGAGGCTTTTGTTGAGGAAATGGTGGATACACCGAATATGGCAGCCCTTTTCATTGCACTCCATGGTTTGGACTAAGTTCTCCAAAAACTCTAAAGGTGACAGGCTCGATACGGGGACATGAAGTAGTAGTATTAATCGATAGTGGGGCTACGCATAACTTCATATCCGAGGACATGGTGGCTAAATTGAAATTACCGGTAGAACCATCTGATGATTATGGCATTATGTTGGGGACCGGGATTACGTGAGAATCTGCGGGCATTTGTAAGAATGTGGAACTTCAGTTGACCAAGATGAGAGTAGTAAATGATTTCTTGCCCTTACCGTTGGGTAGTGCGGATGTGATTTTGGGCGTTGTGTGGCTGGCCACATTGGGAAAAATTGAATTTGACTATCGAGCGCTTAAAATGAAATTCAAGCTAGGGTCAAGGCAGGTCGAATTGCAGGGCGAGCCACGGCTGGTCAAGGCCCAGGTTTCATTAAAATCTATGATGAAATCCTTACGTCCCGAGGAGCAGGGGCTTCTGGTCGAGCTGAATATGATTGAAACCCTGATGCCGCCACGTGAACAGTCCGGGACCCTACCTGACTTGTCTCAGGTACCCACAGAACTCCACGACGTACTTTGTTTATACTCACCGGTTTTTGAATCATTGACAGGTCTACCTCCACAGCGTAATTGCGACCATGCTATTGCGCTATTGCCAGGCAAGGATTCCGTGAATGTACGTCCGTATCGGTACCCGCAGTACCAGAAGAACGAGATTGAAAAACTAGTGGGCGAAATGTTATTGGCGGGGATTATCCGTCCCAGCGACGAGCCCGTTTTCAAGTCCATTCTGTTGGTTAAAAAGAAGGATGGGAGTTGGCGCTTCTGTGTCGACTATCGCGCCCTGAATCAGGCGACAGTGCCCGATAAGTATCCGATACCGCTGGTGGATGAATTATTAGATGAGTTGCATGGGGCAACGATATTTTCAAAAATTGATCTGAAGGCAGGGTACCATCAAATACGAGTTAAGCCGGCTGATGTTCACAAAACAGCGTTTAGAACTCACGAGGGCCACTACGAGTTTGTAGTCATGCCTTTCGGGTTACGCAACGCGCCTGCGACATTTCAATCAGTTATGAATGAGCTTTTGCGTCCGTTCCTACGCCGTTTTGTGCTAGTATTTTTTGATGACATCCTGATCTACAGTGTGACCATCGATGAGCATAAGGAGCATTTAGTCAGCGTGTTTGAAGTGTTACAGACACATGCCTTGGTGGCAAATGCCAAGAAATGTCAGTTTGGACTGCGCAGGATTGAGTATTTGGGGCATTTTATATCTGCTGAGGGAGTGGCTGCCGATCCGGAGAAAATTGTGGCCATGGAACGTTGGCCAAGCCCTAAAAACATTAAAGACTTACGGGGATTCCTTGGGCTCACAGGTTACTATCGTCGTTTTGTGGCGAATTATGGGTCGATGGCTTTTCCATTGACTCACCGTATTAAAAGGGAAGGTTTGAATGGGGCCCAACAAATAAAGAATGCTTTCGAGACTTAAGCATGCAATGAGTAGTGTGCGATTGCGATTGCGGACTTTGATCGAGTTGTTTGTTGTGGAGACGGATGCTTCTGGTATTGGCGTGGGTGCAGTGCTGATGCAACAGGGACAGCCGTTGGCCTATTTCAGTAAGGCTCTTCCCCTTACACATCGCGTGAAGTCAGTTTATGAGCGCGAGCTAATGGCTATCGTGTTCGCAGTCCAGCGTTGGCGAGCTTACCTATTAGGACACCACTTTATTGTACGTACGGACCAAAAGAGCCTTAAATTCCTGCTCGAACAACGTGTAGTTGATGGGGAGTACCAGCGATGGATAGTGAAACTACTGAGTTATGATTTCCATATTGAATACAAGAAAGGATTAGAAAGCAGAGCGCGGCGGATGCCTTTCTCGTATGCCATCGACCGGGGAGTTGAGCATGTTGAGTTGTGTGGCCGGAGTCAACACGGCAGTGTTCACTCAACAAGTGCGGGAAGATGCAAAGTTGTTTGCTATTTATAGTGCTGTAGTTGCAGGAGAGGAGGGTCCGCCAGGTTATTCCGTCATGGGTGATGTGCTATTATATCAGGGACGGTTGGTGCTACCTCCGGCTTCGCCTACGATTCCTCTGTTACTGAATGAGTTCCACGGGGGGGCCATCGGGGGACATTTTGGGGTCCTAAAGACGTACCAACGCCTCGCTAAAGAGGTCTATTGGCCTGGAATGAAGGCTCGCGTTCGAGCATTTGTGGCTGAATGTTCGATCTGTGTTCAAGCGAAGCATCTATCGTTGTCCCCAGCTGGTTTGTTGCAACCGTTACCGATTCCGAACAGGATTTGGGAGGACATTTCGATGGATTTTGTTGAAGGACTTCCCCGTTCTGAAGGTTACGACACTATTTTTGTGGTGGTGGATCGGCTATCTAAGTACGCGCACTTTATACCCCTTAGGCACCCATTTACTTCTCTTTCAGTGTCACAGGTCTTTATCAGGGAAGTGGTCCGTTTGCATGGAGTGCCTAAGAGTATCGTGTCGGACCGTGACAAGATATTCACTAGCCTCCTCTGGGAAGAGATATTCAAGGCTTCTGGGACTCAGCTACGTCGGAGTACTACCTACCACCCACAAACTGATGGCCAAACTGAGGTCGTCAATCGCTGTTTAGAATCATACCTACGATGCTTTGTGTTGACACAGCCGAAGTCCTGGTACCGCTGGCTGGCTTGGGCTGAGTTCAGTTTCAATACGTCTTTTCACTCATCCATGGGGATGACTCCTTTTGAAATTGTTTACGGGCGTTCTCCGCCGACCATTTTGGGTTATGATTATGGGGCTAGTCCGGTAGCAACAGTGGATTCCTTAATGATGGAACGGGATCGAATGTTGGAGAAGCTTAAGGCAAATTTGTTGCGTTCACAGCAATTAATGACGGAGCGTGCTAACGCAAAGCGCCGGGATGTTCAGTATGATGTGGACGATTTGGTGTATGTTAAGCTCCGACCCTACCGCCAGTCGTCCTTGGCGAAGTTTACACACCCCAAGTTAGCACCACGGTTCATCGGGCCATATCGTGTGTTAGCTCGGGTGGGGCGGTGGCGTCTCGATTGGACTTACCACGACGGTAAGGATTCACCCGTTTTCATGTTTACGTACTCACACGCAAGGCGGTGGGTTCCTCTGGGCTTGTTTTCCCGACACCGGCTTTGGTAGGAGATGATCTAGGCGTGCTCGTTTGTCCCGAGGCTGTTTTGGGTCTACGAGAGTCCTCGCAGGAGGGAGGTTCGCGCCAAGTTTTGATCCAATGGGAAGGATCCACTCCGGACGACGCTACTTGGGAGTCTGCTGCGCAGATCTAGAGCTCCAATTTCGGATTTTTTCACCTTGAGGACAAGGTGGCTCTCTGGGGGGGAAGTATTGATACGAACCCGGGGTCATTGAAAGTTTACTCAAGGCGAACCAAGAAGTGACGGATCTCTGTTATTGCTTTATTAAATATAATTATGTTTTGTTATTTAAGTTGTATTGGGCTTTTGGGCCTTAATAGGGATTATTTACTAAATTAGGTTAAATGCTAGGTTTACTATAAATAGGTCATGTTAGGCCTCTAGCAATTCATTCAAACAGTTGTTGTCTTTGTATTTGACTCTTTGAGAGATCCTCTCGAGAGATTATCATAGTTTCTTAATAATAATAGTAGTAGATTCTATCATAACACAAAGTAGTCCAATGATGATTGTCACCGAGTTTTTGCCCCAGGTCTGTCTTACATTCCAACTTTATTATATGAATGAAATTTGACCACGGTCTTCTTTGGAAAATCGGCAATACTTATTCACTATATTCCTTCAAACATTGTCCATTGCACGTTTCAGTTTATGAAATAGATAGCCGTTAATGAAGTTTTAAGATTGCATGTTTCAGTTTGAAAATACATGAATGTTATGATTTAAATGTATTCTTGTTGAGTCCGGTTAAATTAAAATTCAATCCAAAAACTTGTGGTAAATTTAATTATGTCAACCAATGCTCTCCTCATTCGTTGGCTTGAAAGGGCTTGGAAATTTGAAAAATAAAATCAAATAAATATTAATTGGGGATGAAAAGACTTCACATGAGTTTGAACACATGACCTTATGCTCTGATACCATATTGAATCATGCTAAATTACCAACAACCCAAAAGCTTAAACTAGTAGGTTGAGGTAAGGTAAATTTAATTATATCAACCAACAATTTTATATATGCTTTCTAATGATTTTGTTTAGCATTGTATGTTTTCTTTCAAATTGTTCCTTAGAAAATCTGCTGAGCAGTATTCCTTTATGATAGATGTTGTAAGATTGGAGTGGAGCAGTTGCCTCGATATGTTAAAATCTTTCAATCTTGTAAAAGTTGACGTCAACTTTTAAATTAGTCTCAATGTATAGTGGATGAGAAGAAAGAATTACTGCATATTATGGTCTATTTGAGTAGGATAGAAGGTAAACTTCATATTATTTTTATTTGAGTGGGTAGAAGGTAAAATGCATATTGTGATTTATTTGAGTTATGTTGAAGTTGAAGCTATGTTTTTAATCTTTCCATCCATCTACGTGTTTGATGCTTATGTATGTAATACCTTGAAGAGTATTTAACAACACTTCAAGAACTTCTTACCAACCGTGGGATGTTAATGTTTTTGTTTCTTTACCTTGGTGTCTAGACCCAAGCTTTTTATGATTACACTCTCTCAATACCATATTTCTGTAAGAAACAGTTTTTGCAATGTTTGTACATTTCAGATATGACTTAATTATTGCAATGCTCATCGATTGGCCCTACCTCCCCTATCTTTCTTCTTCTCATCTCTTATGCTATTTGATAGATTTTAATTTTCATTTAATCAATGAAAGTTCCCTATTTCCTTAAAAAAAAAAAAAAAATCATATATCACTGATTTTTTTTTTTTTTAATAAGTTTCGTTTTTTTTCTTCCAGGGGGCCCTACTTGCATTCTTGAAACCTAAAGGTTCCTTGGAGCTAGTAAAAGTTTTGAATTTTGCTCTTGACATTGCTAGGTTGATTCAGTTTCATGCTCCTTACATTTGTTTGAGAGGTTTTTGGTTAGGAAAATTGTTAATCAATCAATTATTATAGTAAAAGACAACTGTGAAGAAGTATGATATGTGCTAGTTCTACTTCATATCACTCACGTTGCCAATAGCTCATATTGATCCTTGCATTTAAGGTGAAAGATATGTGTCTTTACATAGTTCTGAAATGGGATAATCTCGATCGCCACCCAAGATGGCTAGGTTTAATGTCTTATTGTGGGCGTCCTGTCACTAAGTGTTTTTTTACTTATTAGCTTGGTCTTGTTCATTTCAGTAGTTAGGGTAGGGTCAAAGTCAAACTCCTTTTTGTTTGAGTTTGTTTTTTTGCATGTATTGTATATTCTTTCATTTTTTTCTCAATGAATGTTCGGTTTCTTACGGGGATTATTTTTTTGGATATTGTTCTCAACCAAAAAAATAACTAGTTATGCCCATGATTGATTGAAAGACCACAAAGGATTTGCACCGAAGGGAATCTCTTTGCAACAAAAAATGACATTAGACAGATTCCATTTGACTCAGATTTTGTTTTTAATCAAATCAAATTCTATATAGTGCTGGAAGAATTCCGTAGTTTGAATTGTATATAACTGAAAGGTGTTTGTTGTCCTTAATCTGGACTTATTCTACCCAACTGTGCTGTGGGTTGTCTGTCCTAATATGTTATAACTGACGTAATTCTAACATATTTTACAGGGGAATGTATCATTTGCATCAGCATAAACCTGAAGCAATAATCCATCATAATCTCGAACCTTCGTATGTTTTTATCTCTTTTCCCTTGCAATTTTATCTTTAGAGATAGTCTTTACATATTGGAAATGGTTAAAGTAGATCATTTCAAGGGCTGGTGTATGGTAGAGCTTTTGTCAATAGCATGGCCATCTGAAGTGAAAGAATCCAAATTGAACTTACCAAGGCTGAATTTCTCACGTTTATAGCTTCTCTAAGATAGGGAAGAAAAGTCATCTTAGAGGAGCAAAGAGTACAAACATATTCTGAAACAGGCTTATAAGCTTACATACAACTATTTACGTTGATATATGATAATTATCATGTCTTTTATGGATTCAACCCATGGTGGCCACCTACCTAGGAATTAATTTCCTATAGGTTTCCTTGACATTCAAATATTGCAGGGTTAGATGGTATGCCCCGTGATATTAGTCGGGGTGCGTGCAAGCTGGCCCAGAAAGTCATAGATATAAAAAAAAATTGTCTTTTATCAATAACTATTTTTCTCGATTAATTTGTAACTATCTTATAGACTGATACAGTAAAATGCAACAATATGTTCAGAGAGGGTGTTACAGTGCCAATTAGACGAAGTGAAAATTTTGAACTCTTGAGATGATGGTTTAGACTGTACAAGTTACAACTATTATGAACTTTAATCCATAGATTGAAGTGCTTGATATTTTTTTCACCGGTGTACTTAGCATTAGGCTTCCGTTGACATGAATTATAAGCTGTCAAATTCTAAATAATATGGCACGAGATGTAAGTTGTCGATTGCTGAATAATTTGAATTTTGAAGGTTGCTTATTTGTTTATGAGTAAGACAACAGAAACATACTGCTGGGTGATTCTGGCCAACTGAAAGTTGCAGGCTTTGGAGTTGGCAAACTTCTGAAATTTTCAAAGAGGGTCAAAGAAGACAGACCTGTGGCTGTAACATGTCAAGATACTTCATGTATGTTTCTGATTTTACTTAAATTAGTGTTATTTTTCTCTTGATATGTTATCAGAGGGAGCCATATCAAATGTGCATATGCATTGTGCTGATTGTGGCCTGTCTTGTAAGACAACTACTTAGGGCCCATCCATCAGCTTTTCTTTGCATCTAATTTCTAAGAGGTTCATGCTTACTTATGGTCCAAGCAGTAGTCGGAACAATCCTTTCACATTAGTAAAAAAAACGAAATACATAATGAAGATCCTATATGCAGTTATGTATTTGGATAATGTTCTAGTCTTACGTATGAATGCGTTTGTGAGTTATTTGTACCCTTTTATGAAAGTTTCTGTTTCTCTTGTACAGGGCGATATGTTGCACCCGAGGTTTATAAAAATGAAGAGTATGATAAGAAAGCGGATATATTTTCATTTGCTTTGATCTTGCAAGAGGTGAAATCTCTCTAAATGATCATTCTTTTATACGCGCTAGTGTTCAACTTGTGGTCTAGTTCATGTTTTTCTTGGTCACGGCCTTTTGTTTCATATTCACATATATTGTGATGCATTGCTAATTATCCTCATCTGTACTTTTGATTAAAAGGTACTATTGTCTTATTTTTGCTCAAAATAAAATTTTCACGTGAGTTGGTAAAATACATCTGTGGCTTCAATGTTCTTGTTCACTGAGGAAAGTAATTGGTATTTCGAATTGATTGGTGAAGGATTCACCAAGCTCTATACTTTCTTTCTACTGACCCAACTTATTAGTCTTCATAATCTCGTGTAGACGAAGATTTGGTTCTTTTTAAACTTACATTTTTTTTAAAGAGAAGGTTTGCAATTTAAAAGTGGACTTAGGATAAGTAAACCAGTTATTTCTAAAGTTCATAACTTATAGTAGAGAGTTCAATCTGTTCTTATGCATGTAAAACGAACTTCAGAATATCCTATTCAAGCTAAGCCGTCAGTCAAAATGCTGGGAAATCTATAAACTTTAGGTTTTGGTGAGATTTCCTTATTTCGATCAATTTTCCATTTCTATATATTGCCTGCAAATTCCGTTAAAATAATGAGCAAGGAGTATTCAGTGTGCTTAAGCAGTTGAATTCCCATTCATTTTAAAGATGAAACTCAACTTATTCTAAGAGATTTGGGTTGTTAGTCTTGTTTAGTTCAACAACCACAATTGAGGGTGGGAGATTCAAACCCATGACATCTTGATTCATGGGCACACACTTATGCCATTGAGTTATTGCTCCTGTTGGCATTCTTTTGTTGACATTTGAGTTGATGGGACACACACTTATACTGTTGAGTTATTACTCTTGTTGGAATTTGAGTTGTTGGTACGTGTTGAATATTCACGAGATTTTAGTCTTTTGGATTTATAATTCATTGATAATATTGATGTGCATGTGCTCTCGCTGATAACGTGTAAATTGTATGGGATCAATGTAGATGATTGAAGGCAATCCACCTTTCCCAACAAAGCCAGAAAATGAAGTACCTAAAGCTTATATTGCTGGTGAACGCCCACCATTTATGGCTTCATATAAGCGTTACTATGCACATGGAATGGAGTAAAGTTTTTTTCTTCCTCGTTTACATACTATATTTTTTTAAATACAATAAATATGGGCTATGAGAATTTAAACTTTTGACTTCAAAGAAAGTAATACATTCTAATAATGGTTGGGCTATCCTTACTTTAGATGTTTGCATCCGTTTCTAAGTTATATTGTTGCTAGAAAAATTTGATTTCTGGGTTGGCTCATGACAAAGCATGCTAAACTTCTTTTAATAATTGTCTGAGTAGTTAATCTTAATTACTGCACTGTCTTGTCTACAGACTAATCGAGGAATGTTGGGATGATAAGCCACATAAAAGACCCACGTTTGGGCAAATATTAAAAAGATTGGTGGATATTAACAATCGACATTATTATGCAATGAGGTCAAGGAGGTCGAAGGTGCACAATCTCTCTCTCTCTCTCTCTTTCTCTCTGTTAATCACTGATAGGCTAAATTATAATTGAAAAAAAACCTATGAACTCTACCCACCCATTGTTTTAAAAAAAATGCCCCAATTCATTCTAATGTTGCTGTATTATCCTTGATATTTATTTCTTAAGCGATTCAAAGCTACTTTTAGGGACCGAGTGGGTCAGTGACGCGATTGGTTATCTGGTTTGGTGTTAATTCATTTCTACTCCACGGTCATGAGTTCGATCTCTGGAATCGGTATTTGTAATTCCCCTTCTCCCAACTTGTACTAAAAAAAAAAAATTACTTTAGGGCCTGCATGGTTAAGGGGAAGATGGGAAGATGGGAGGAGGAATGTTGGGTAAAATTTAGGATAGAAAAAATTTACCCATCTTTATCCTAAAATTTACTCATGTTTATTTAAGATAGAAAAAATTTCTCCCACCCCCTTATTCCAACTCCTTGCTCACTCCATCCCCTTCTCCAAACAACATTTCTCAAACAAAATTTTCCTACCATCCCTCCTTCAAACCACCTTTTTTCTTACAACCCCTCCTCCAAACAATCTTATCCAAACATGGTTTTTGTGCAACCATTTATTCAAATACACCACATTCAAACTACTCAATTCTTCTACTGTTCCTCAACTTTCCCCGATCCAAAGATGCCATAGTAGACATCTGTTGAGTGTATATTTTTTATATACAAATAGCAACGTTCAGAGGTTTATTCTTTATTTATTTGGTTCTTATGATAAATGAAATTTGAAAAGTAAGCATAGTAATTTTTGTGGCATTTTAAATGTTTACACAGTCATGTCCCATCTTCAATTGTTTCTTGATCCTGGAAGCCTTGTTTAGAAGGGAAAGGACTAATCCAGATAGCAGCTCCTCTTCCTCAGAAAGCTAATGAGTTAGTATTCTTTTATAGATTCTGATTTCTTTTCTTTTTTTTTTTCTCTCTTCCACACATGTTGTGATGTTGTTACTGTATAGAATATTTCAGGCTTTTGCTTATTGTGCCTTGCAAATAGTGAGTAGTGCCAAACATTTTTGTATTGTTCTGTTTTCTTTAGGTTTGATTGCCTTAACTGGTATCCCCCCTCTTTTTTTCTTCAATTTGGACCTTCCTTGTCTGTTGAATATTGTCTTTACTTATTTCAGTTGAACCTCTAGGTTAAATCGGAATTAGCTGAATAATAATTGATATGTATTTGCTCGATCTAGAAGTTTTAGATTTAAATTTCTCTACCTCAGATATTGTTGTTTTACTTAAAATGGTTAATCCTCTTTTTTTTTTTTTTTTTTTTATTATTATAAAAAATACTTGCCTCCTTGTAAGTAAGGAGACAAGCCCTCGTTAAGGTTGATATGGTATCAATTGATGCCACAAATTTTCTACTTCCGTTTAAAATATATTGTTGGAACAAAAATTGGTGCTACACACCCTTAGTCATAAGAAGGCAAATATTGCTCTATTACTATTATTATTTATTTATATATTTTATTACAGTATTTGCAGAAGAGAAATAGTTCCTTCCTTTTTGTAGTTGATAAAAATGATGCTGCAAACAGACCTGTCTCTAACTTGTCAAAAAGCCAGTATTTGAATATTTTGGTAAAGTTGTTAGAGCAAACATAAATTGAGATGTTTTGAGATTGATCGATAAATCTCTCCTATATTTTTCTATTTACATTCAAGTACAAAATTTAGTCGTTGGAATTAAGAAACGTGGTTAAGGAAATTTTGCATGTAGAGCAAAAAAAGATAAAATATTTTCATTTATAACATAAAATCAAAACTAATTCATTTGTAGCAAAAAATTCAAATTGAATTTTATCATTAGTTGAATTTTATTAGTGATAGAATTCAATCAATGAAAGACTTTTTTTTTATCACTGTTTGAATTTTCTACTAGCGATAGAATTTCAAATTGAGTTCTATCACTAGTTGAGTTTTATTACTGATAGAAATTAATATGATACAGATGAAATTATTTTAGAAATTGTGTTGCAAATGTAATACAAAAGATAAAATGTAGTGCTGATGATAAATTCTCTTTCCAAAATGTATAATTTGTTTAGTCTTCACTTTAGTAATGAGAAACGCTTTGACATAACTTTCCAATTTTCTCGCGTCATCCATCTTTGTATAATTCTCATTTATAACATAACATTTATTCTCTGTTTGTCATTTTATTTATTTATTTTGTTGATAAGTTTCTTAAATTGATAGTTAAAAAACCATATTGCAATTGCAAAAATGCCGACATCAAGTGATATATTGTACAACCTAGTAAATGCAAATTCCAAGTTACATATATGCGTGTTAATAGTTGATTGAGCCCACGATTGAATTATTATAAATCGATAATTATTTTAACTATAAAATTTGTATTTTAACTATAATAATTTGTATTTGGGATGCGCATATTATAAAGTAAATTATGTTAACTCATGTTTGGTAGTTCATATCATTACAACATTAAATCATTATAGCATATAGTTTGATCATAACAAAGTTGAAAGGTCATTATAGATGGGATAAATAGTTATGAATGGACCTACTCATAACTATAATCGGTTGTACAAAACAAAATCCTAAATTTATAATTTAACAGTTCAACCCAAAAACAAAATCCAACTTAACTACCCATAATAGAGGCTGAAACACCCTAAGTTTTAAGAGATTATATAGTCAAATTTTAAAGTATTTGAATATATAGTCATCCGTGCCTCTTAATATTATATTATAAATATTCATTAATACAATATTATATATTATTAATATAATATTATAAGAAAAGAAATTTTGCATGTATATTAAATAAAAATAAAATAATTCAATATATAGCATGATTTCCAAACTTATTCATTTGGGACACAAAAAAGATTGAAATTTATTAATTTATACTGTTCGAATCGATTGAAATCCATCGGTGAACTAATAGAAGTCTAATAAGAATTTTGGGCAAAATATATCATCAATAAATTATTTTAAAAAATGTGCAACAATTATAATATAAAGAGCCGAAAATATGTTATCGATTCCAAATTCCCTAAAAAAATCTCAAAGAAATTAGTTTTAGAAATTAGAAGTCGTTGAATTGGGCCAGCCCAATCGCAAACCCTAAGGAAATGGGAAATTCGTAATTGATACCGCGTATTCGTCGTCGCTATCACTTCCCACCCACCTCTTATTCATTCTCTTCTCTGTGCTGTTTCGTGGAACGCTCCATTCCATTGTTCTTCGTTCTCGTAAGCTCCATTTCTCTCTCTCTCACCTGAATTTGTTTGCGATTCTGTTCTGTTCCTCCATTTTCCTGTACGTTTGATGCTTTGAGATCCGTTTCCTCACTCGTTTGTATTCGATTTATCATTTCCAGATCCGTTTTCGTTGTCGCTAGTATTCGATCGATTGAGTAATTGAAACAATCACTGTAAAGCGTGATTATAGTTGCTTCGTTTGATTTATGATTGCTTGTTATGTAAACTGTGAGATTTAAGCTTCGTTTTACTATTTGATCTGATTATTTTATAGTTTAACGGTAGTTTATAAATTTTTATTTTCTGGCAGGTAATAATCTCTTGTTCTTCAGCCTTTTGAAGTTTCGAGATTTGTAAAGATGGTTAGTATGCTCTCATCGTCATGTGCGAAGTAATTATTCAATTTGATGAATTTTGTTTAGGTGTTTACAATCTTTTAAATTTCTGTGTTCAGGTGAAGTTTACAGCGGAGGAGCTTCGTCGGATTATGGACTTTAAGCACAACATTCGTAATATGTCTGTTATTGCGCATGTCGATCATGGTAAAATACTTTACTTGGACTGCTTTTTGACTTCGAGGGATTCTAAATGTTCATTCGACAATATAAATCTTGGGTCTGCTCATTAAGTGTGAAGTTGTGCACCGACTTTAGCTTTACTATTCCACTTATGCGCCTAGTTTTATTAACTAAAAGATGTTTCTAGCACATGCAGACCTATTGGAACCTTGTTGGGAAGAAACAGTAGGATATTTAACTACCGGGAAAGTTATATGTAGACAAAATTCATTGATTGTAGTTTTGGTGTTAATTTTATACTATACTTGGTTGTTACATTCTCGCTGATCTCTATCTACACAGACTAGTTTTTTTAAATGGTGTTTTACTGTTTTCTCTAACAATTGCATAGACTTATATTTTCTCGCTGTTTGTAAGGATGGGTAATGGCAGTAAAAGAATAGTTGTAAGACCATCACAGTCTACTTATAAATTGCTCACGTCGATCGTGGTAATTTATTTATCAATTTACTTATGATGACCAATTATCTTGAAGAAATGACATCATTAGCTTTCATTTTTCGATATGTTCGGTAAGTGGGAGTCTGAATGTTTTCTTTTTCACTTGATTTTGATAATTAAATTATTTTTTTTTGCCAAACATTCAATTTCCCACCAACTTTAAATTTTTACTTGTACATTTAATTTTCGTTATGCGAGATGCTTGTGGATCATAAAGACCTAGCAGAACCAGTACTTTTAAATGGCTGGACCTGTCTTCTGTTATCTTATTCTTAATAGAAATTGGATATACTTTTATCGGTCTTATTATTTATTGAATCTTCAAAGTATGGGTAATTGTGAGAAATGAAAGTTCTAAGAATATTTGAAACTAATTATAAATTATCATCATATATCTTATCGAGCACTTATTTATTGCCTTTTTTGCTTCTCAGGAAAGTCGACACTTACAGACTCCCTGGTGGCTGCTGCCGGTATCATTGCTCAGGAAGTAGCTGGTGATGTGCGGATGACAGATACTCGTGCAGATGAGGCAGAACGGGGTATCACAATTAAATCTACTGGCATCTCCCTCTACTATGAGATGTCTGATGATTCATTGAAAAATTATAAGGGAGAAAGAAATGGAAACGAGTATCTTATCAATCTTATTGACTCCCCTGGGCACGTTGATTTCTCATCTGAGGTTACAGCTGCTTTGCGGATTACTGATGGTGCCCTTGTTGTGGTAGATTGTATCGAAGGTGTTTGTGTCCAAACAGAGACGGTGCTCCGTCAGGCTTTGGGAGAGAGGATTAGGCCTGTCTTGACTGTTAACAAGATGGACAGGTGCTTCCTTGAACTTCAAGTGGATGGAGAGGAGGCTTACCAAACATTTTCAAGGGTTATAGAGAATGCTAATGTGATTATGGCCACTTATGAGGATCCTCTTCTTGGAGATGTGCAAGTGTATCCCGAGAAAGGAACAGTTGCTTTCTCTGCCGGTTTGCATGGTTGGGCCTTTACCTTGACTAACTTTGCCAAGATGTATGCCTCCAAGTTTGGAGTAGATGAGTCAAAGATGATGGAGAGACTTTGGGGTGAGAACTTCTTCGATCCTGCCACCAAGAAGTGGACCACCAAGAACACTGGCTCTGCAACATGCAAGCGTGGGTTTGTTCAGTTCTGCTACGAACCTATCAAGCAGATCATTGCAACTTGCATGAACGACCAGAAAGATAAGCTGTGGCCTATGTTACAGAAGCTTGGAGTTGTCATGAAGTCTGATGAAAAGGAACTGATGAGCAAAGCATTGATGAAGCGAGTCATGCAAACATGGCTCCCGGCAAGCACTGCTCTGTTGGAAATGATGATATTTCATCTTCCATCCCCTTCCACAGCTCAAAAGGTACCGTGTTGAGAACTTGCACGAAGGTCCACTAGATGATGCTTATGCTAGTGCCATTAGAAGTTGTGATCCCGAGGACCTCTTATGCTTTATGTATCCAAGATGATTCCTGCATCAGACAAGGGCAGGTTCTTTGCCTTTGGTCGTGTCTTTTCTGGGAAAGTTTCAACTGGTATGAAAGTTAGAATCATGGGTCCAAACTATGTTCCTGGAGAGAAGAAAGACTTGTACGTGAAGAGTGTCCAGAGAACTGTAATTTGGATGGGAAAGAGACAAGAAACGGTGGAGGATGTGCCTTGTGGTAACACTGTTGCCTTGGTTGGGCTTGATCAATACATCACCAAGAATGCCACCCTGACAAACGAGAAGGAAGTAGATGCTCATCCAATTCGAGCCATGAAGTTTTCTGTGTCCCCTGTTGTTCGTGTGGCTGTTCAGTGCAAGGTGGCATCTGATCTTCCCAAGCTTGTTGAAGGCCTTAAACGTCTGGCGAAGTCTGACCCTATGGTTGTGTGTACCATGGAGGAATCTGGTGAGCACATTGTTGCCGGCGCTGGAGAACTTCACCTTGAGATCTGTCTAAAGGATTTGCAAGACGACTTCATGGGTGGGGCTGAGATCATAAAATCTGATCCTGTCGTGTCTTTCCGTGAAACTGTCCTTGAGAAGTCATGCCGCATTGTGATGAGTAAATCTCCAAACAAACACAATCGTCTGTACATGGAAGCACGGCCCTTGGAAGAAGGACTGGCTGAGGCTATTGACGACGGCCGCATTGGACCACGAGATGATCCAAAAGTTAGGTCCAAGATTTTATCAGAGGAGTTTGGTTGGGATAAAGATCTTGCTAAGAAGATTTGGTGCTTTGGTCCTGAGACTACTGGGCCTAATATGGTAGTTGATATGTGTAAGGGAGTTCAATACCTGAATGAAATCAAGGATTCTGTGGTTGCTGGTTTCCAATGGGCGTCGAAAGAAGGTGCATTGGCTGAAGAAAACATGAGAGGCATCTGTTTTGAAGTTTGTGATGTTGTCCTTCACTCTGATGCCATCCACAGAGGAGGCGGTCAAGTCATTCCAACCGCCAGGAGGGTAATCTATGCTTCTCAGCTGACCGCTAAACCAAGGCTTCTCGAGCCAGTGTACCTGGTGGAGATTCAGGCTCCCGAGCAAGCTCTTGGTGGTATCTACAGTGTTCTTAACCAGAAGCGTGGACACGTCTTCGAGGAGATGCAGAGGCCCGGTACCCCACTTTACAACATCAAGGCATATCTTCCCGTCGTCGAGTCTTTTGGATTCTCGAGCACGTTGAGGGCTTCAACTTCCGGGCAGGCGTTCCCACAATGTGTTTTTGACCATTGGGACATGATGTCATCGGATCCAATGGAATCCGGTTCCCAGGCTGCACAGCTTGTTGCAGACATCCGGAAGAGGAAGGGTTTGAAGGAGCAAATGACTCCATTGTCCGACTTTGAGGACAAGCTGTAAATTGCTTGCTAAGTGAATTGTTGAGAAGCACTTATAAATTTTCAGCGGAGAGGTTCACGTCTAGTTGTCTGTTCTTGCTTATGGAAGGGTTTTTTTCTTATCTAAAAGATCGTGTTATGTTTGATTGTTTATTTCACTTTTATTTTCCTTTTTAAATGAGAGTAGAGATCTTGTTTTTTTTTTTTTTTTTTTTAAATTCACAATGAAGAACAGTAAAATTGTTCTGTTTCCCTGGTTTGAATATTTTTTGTCTCATGCCAATTTACATATTTCATAAAATTGAATATGTTAGCTTCCCTAAAGTTAACTCAAATTTTGAATTACATGATCAATTTTTTACAGGTAAAGCCATTCAGTTACTGTCAGTTGGAACCTGAAGGTCCTTATAACATTATAGATTGTATATGATGGAGAACTAAATGCAAGCTGAAGATCATCTCTCCCTCCGCAAGCAAATGAGTTAGTATTCCTTTATAATTTTACCCTTTAATTATTATATTATTTTTTCATTTCTTCCCTTGATATCAACTAAAGCTCTACAATTTCTGAGCATGCATGTTATGATACTGATGATATTGAACAAAGTCATTTAGGCTTGTTGCGTATATAATATCTTTACCTTATTATATATTTGAGTTTTTTTTATTTAATATCCGTGAGTGTCCGGGCTAGCTTATGCGCACCTCGTTTATTCTCTCCGAACAAACTGCCTGAAATAAATTCTCATGTAATTTTGAAATATTGCTCAGATCTCTTTTTCTTGTTCTGCTTTTCTTGGTTGAATGAAGTTGCAAGCCACATTATCTGGTTTCCTCATTTCATGTCTGCTTAATAAACTTTGTAGCAAAAAAAATAGGATTTACTTGTCCTGATCGATTGATTGTCAGGAATTTAGGAAAACATTATTAATCGGTAGAAACTCTTTTCCTTACAAGCTATTATCCACAGAAAAAAAACACCCTTCAGCTTTTTCCCTTGTGGGAAGAATACATAAAATACAATTATACGTGAAATCGTCCGCATAAATTTAACTGTCCACGATTCTTCGACTTCATCGCATTAGGATTCCTTCTCAGTGTCTCCTCGCTTCTTTTTCAGCCTACAAAATCAAGCCTAACGGGATTAGCATCACATATATGATATTTTACCTATATCCATGATAGCTACAAAATTAGGATAAATAGACCCAGCTTACAACTTTGACCACTCGTTCAAAAGCATCAGGTCCATATCTATCAATGTAACGCTCCACTGATTTCCTTGAATCCAAAGTCATCATCTGTAGCACTTTCTTTTGATTCTCAGGATAGTTAGGGTTCACATATCGTCCAATCTTAATGTACTTTCTCACTATATTCTCGTAGATGTAAGCTGCCCCATTGAAAATTGGTAGAACCAACCATAAACAAGCTAGCAGCTTAATGTATCCCCAAAGTGGAATCCTGCATACCATTTTTCACACCCTTTAAGATGTAAATTTGAAGAACAACCTCGAAAGATTAGGCTCCGTTTGATAACTATTTTGTTTTTAGTTTTTGGTTTTTGAAATTGTTTACAACAAGTATTTTACCGTATGTTTTTTCTTATTTTGATATCTACATCTTAAGAAGCCAAATTAAAATTTGGAAAAAAAAAAAAGTTTCAAAAGTTTGTTTTTGTTTTTGAAATTTGGTTAGCTAGGAAAAATGAATTTTTAGTGAAACTAAGCTTAAGTTCAAAAACCAAATAGTTACCAAACGAGATTTCAGTAGGTAGAAGAGTTATACCAAGCCAAGATTTTCCCAAATGTTAGTTCAAAGAGGGTTATGAAGGAGTATATAACCCAGTAAGTCAGCCATTGCTGGTCATCAAGACTTGAAGGGCTCTCAATTGCTCTTACTGATGCATATCTGTTCATTCATTTGTACATGTATCATGGAACCATGGAAGAGAAGAGAAATGTGTAAAAGATCTTATGGAAATGGTTTATGTGTACTTACAATGGATAAAGAAGCATTACTCCAGGCCTGGATCAAGGAAAAGTTCGAAACTGGTTAAGCAAGTAAATGATAAACCCACAATAGAAAATTGAGATGATAAAGCTTAAACAACAAAAGATTAGTACCCAATTATAGAATCTAAATGTTTAGCAATAGCTCCAAGAATACCCATATCTGATAAACTAATTCTTCCTTATGTTCAGCTCCCAATCAAACTTGGGATTGCTTGTCTTTTCAAGATTATGAAAATGGATGGAGAAGTTTGGGTAATATAAGCAAGTGCAATAATTCTGAAGTTGATTAATTAAGGCAGGTAAAGAATGTCTGTTCCCAGTGATCTACTTTACCCACACAACAAGCTAAAGCCATAAACTTTCCCTGTATTCCTTTCCTTGCTTTAAACCTTTCAAAATTGATTCCTAGTTTTCTATTTTATACCTTATGATATATGTCATCATAACAATCAGATGATGAATTAATGTTGATGTTTAAAAAATACTCCTGAACTTGTACCCCTTTCGTGAGGGTCCGACAAGAAATTTCTTCGCTATGGGACCGTTATACTACATTCATCGATCACGGGGGCTTCCTGTCTTTGACCCTTTTGGCATCAGGCAGGCGTTGCCCCCATACGTCGTCTTGTGACTTTGCACCTTAATTGTTAGGAGTGATTTTAATCCCACATGGTTAGCCACTATTCAGAATCAAAATCACCCCCTCAATGTAATTAAAACAAAAAAGTTGAAAAACCTAATGAACTCACTCATTGAGACTAAGAAATGCATACATAATATATTAAATGACGAAATTACATCGACTACCCCCCTACCATTTAGGCATGCATATTATGAAAATTAGAGTTTGAATATAATGAAGTCATTAGGGGAACCAGCCCCTAAACCCTATTAGATTCATTATTATTTTTCTTATCAATGATATAGTGTAGAATATAAATGGCAATCATTATTATTGTTTACCATGGGAGAGAATGCTTCTCCTTTTTATTCACATGATTTTAACTTTGGGGACCCTTTACGCTAAAAAAGCTTTGATTTTTCTCACACTAAAATTTGTTTGATCTTTTATCCACACACACGATTTTCAAAATGTGTTCCTATGAAATAATCACAATTATAATAATTTTTTTTGAAGAAAATATCTAATTCACTTTTGACTTTTCCATTGATAATAATAAAAAGAGTATATCTTTTTTTTTGAACTCTAACCTCTGAATTACTACATCATTCTAGAGTTTGATTATTTTGGTCTTTATATTGTTAGGGAAAGCTTTAATTATTTTGGTCTCTGTGCTTTAGGAAAAGCTTAAAATTAGTTTCGGAGATAAATTTTAAATGAAATTGATTTAGCATGGTGATATACTTCCAGATGAAGAGAGTAACTTTTTAAAAACAAATTTACAAAAGTTTACTGTGAAAACTAATTTCAAGTTTTTTTGTACAAAAATTAAAATCGTACCCTGAAAGTTCATAAATAAAAAAATTAATATTAATAATTAAAAATTTAGTGATCAAAATAATGTAAAATTCACTTTTTCACCTCAACAACTAATTGGTATTTAAGAGTATAGTATGTAGATATTTTGAAGTATCTCCAACATGCTCTCAAAATGGTCATGAATTAGATTTTAACATGGACCATTTGGGAGATCAATAACCCACATTGAGTTTTAATACTATAATAATAAAAAAAATTAACATTCCATCTCAAAATCAATCAATAATTAGGGGAATTGTCATGCATCTCATATCAATTTTGAGGACTCCTCTTTCTTTCTAATGTTGGACAAGGTGGGTATCTTTGACAAATTAATATATTTGTTTTTTTTTAATTTTTTTATTATACTAATCCATACACAATTGGCAATAAACCTAAATATTTATTGACATACTCTTTTACTGTTTTTTTTTCTAGTGATTATATTGATTTCTATATGGTTTAATAGAACTTATTTATAAATTAAAATTTTGATCCTTATAATGTGAAGAAAGTTAGAGTTTAGTCTCTTGTTTTCAAAAGCTAGAATTTAGTTCATATAATTTGAAAAAAGTTAAAATTTGGTTCTTATAGTTTTAAAAATTAGAATTTAGTCACTATGATTTGATCAAATCTAAACATTAGTTCTTGTCATTTGTAATCGTCGCATATTATGTACGTGAAAATAAGTTATTTATACTTATTTTTTTTGTCCAAATAGTCATTTAATTCACATTATTATCATTAACATCTGAATATCTAATTTTTATATAATCAATTAATTTTATCAAATTATAAAGATTAAATTATAGTTTTTAAAATCATAGATACCAAATTCTAACTTTTTAAATTATAGAACTAAATTCTAATTTTATATGAACTATACAAAACAACTTATAATTTACCCTAACTTATTTTTTGTGTAATGAGTGTGGTGTGGTGAATGCTTTTGTAATGAGATGGTGATTGAAAAAGAATAAACCAATCCAAAGATTCGATCATGAGAAAGTAGGATGCGACATGTCGGTCTACTCACGCCATCCATTTCCGCCGTTTGCTTCGGAACATGGGCGACATGACAACGTGTCTGAAACGACATGTCATTTCCCGTGCTTTTTTATTCGACAGTTTCTTTAATTTTTACTGCAAAGAAAAGCGAAATATTAATATTTATTCAAGAAAGAAAGTGAAAAAGAGAAGGCAGAAAATTAAATCAAAGAAAAGCATGCATGCACCTATCTCTTTCCCAAGTGTTTTTATTTATTTATTTATATTTTTATTACTATTTTATATAAAAAAAAACTCAATTCATTTCATCACCAAGCCATCTACAATCCTCCATCAAGGTGGAAGCAATAGATGAGGGGAGATATCCCATCTAAAAAATACGAGCTCCCTTCCCTATAAATAAAGAAATTTAAATCAAAAGAATAGAACTTCATAACCGTATAACAAAGTTTAAATCCTCAAATAACGGGTTGAATTCTCTAATGTCAATAATGATATTGTTGAATACTGTTAGAGATCTACAATCCGTTAGCATTAATTATTACTGAAGACTCACACTTGATCAAAATCAAAACTTCTTTTAAACCCAAAGAAAACAACCTCCTCCATATTCTTAGGTCCGAGTTGGTGAAGCCAACTTTGATTCCCAACATAATAGGGCTACTTTTCAAATCATGAACCACCCAACCTATTCTACCGATGTTAAATTTGGTGCCTGCTGCGTCAACATTCAGCTTCCACACGCCATTTGGAGGAGGCGTCCATCTCGAGCAAACCTGCTTCGCCCAACTCACCATAGCCCTGTCCACACCTGCCAATGAAAACAAAGAAACAAACTTTAAATCAATACATTTTGAAAGAATATGGAAGCTGAATGTTGACGCAGCAGACACCAAATTAGTGTGAACTTTTCATTACTTGATTTATTAATTAAATAATGAAAAGTTAATGAGATAAATGTTCACACTAATTGACGCAGCTGTTGACAGGGTTATGGTATTAACTTTTCATTACTTGAGCAAACCTGCTTCGCCCAACTCCATCTCATTAACTTTTCATTATTTGAAACATTTATTTCAAAACCAACTGGTGATAAGAGAAGTAGTTTATCTATCTTATACCCAACATGCTCTCTTAAAATGGTGCATTTTTTAGTTTCATCAGTCTTGAATCAGATTCAAATTTCATTCGATTCGTCAGAATACTTGTTTGAGCTTAATGAGATATGATATCATATTCGGCAGTGTTAACATCCATCTCAAAATCAATTAGTGATGAGAGAAAGTAGTCAACCTATCTTATATCTAATATGATTGTCCGCCTAATGATTAAAATTATTTTTAGTTCAATAATAATTAAGTGAGGAATTCAAAATTCATGATCTATTGATTGCAAGTATATATTTAAGTCAATTAAATTATATTATGGTTAGTTATTAAGACTCCATCTGATAATCATTTGATTTTTTGTTTCTTGTTTTTGACATTTAAGTCTATTCTTACTCAAATTTCCTACAATATGTTCCACCCTTTCTATAATGTATCTATTTTTCCCTAAGAAAGTAAGTGAATACTAACAACTTTTAGAAACAAAAACAAATTTTTGTAAACTAAAATTTTTTTGTTTCCAAATTATGGTTTATTGAGAAGTAGATATCAAAGTAAGAAAAAACATTCGATAAGATGGTTGTTGTAAGCTCAAATTTCAAAAATAAAAAATATAAAACATAATGGTTATCAAACGAGACATAAGTTATTTGAAACATATAACTCAATGGTAGTTATTTTGTTATTTTATTATAGTTCAATGTGTTAGAAAATATACTTGAGCCGAGGGTAGGAGTGCAAGAAAAATAAAATCGCTTAGACGGTTCATCATGAAATCTGATGGAAATTAGTTCGGTTGGCGGTTCGATTTTCATTCAAGATGAATCGGTTTATGTTTGGTCGATTTCTTTAAAAAAAACGATCCATGTTTCAGACTTGTGCCTTCCAGTTATATCCTATTGGTAAACTGCATAAGTCGATGTTCATTCAATTTGTTCAACAATGGGGCAGTTCGACGTCGATTTTTTAAATTTCTTCGATAAATTATCGATTCGACTACAATATTGATACATATAGAGGTTCAAATCTGTAACTTTTTGGTCGAGAATATATGATCACTAATCCTACTAAGCTGTATGCTCAAGTTGTTTATTTCCACTCCTTGATTGTTCAATAACATTAATTATTATTAGAGTAAGGTTGAGTAATGTTAATTTCCTACATCATATTTTGTCTGAACTTTTTGTCATTAATACATAGGCAACAAGCCATGGAGGACAAATTGCAAATGTAGTTTTCCCAATGGCCTAATTTCCTTAGGGATATACAAAAGAAATAGTAAAAGTTGAAGTTGAGTTTGGGAAAGGGAAATTCAAAAGGGTAACCAAAAAATGAAGAAATTAATAAAACATGAGTCATAAAATAGGAGTACCAAATCAAGGATCGATAATGTCCTTTCATAGCTAGGCTACTTTAAGGGCTCATGACCCTACCAAATAAGGACCCTCATACAATGCCAATATATACATATAGAGTATGAATGAATACAGTGAAATAAGTATTGATGAACAGGAAACTACATAGGATTCGAGTTGATAATTTTAAGATTTGTTTGGTGTTGAAAAATAAAGTTACTTGGAATTATTTTAAGTTACATCACTATCATTTTCGACAAATTTTTTTTATGTTTTGATAAAACTTATATATATATATATATATATATATATATATATATATATATATATATAAAGTCCTTTCACAGAATTGAATGACGTATCTATGTACCATTAGATTATTAGTAGGGTTAATGTTAGTATTAATGACTAGAGAAATGTTGGTACGTGTCTTATTATCAATATAGGCTTTTTCTTTGTACACCATCCAAAGTTTCATCACCCTCTCTATATAAATGGATAGTGAATATTTAACTTTATCATATTATTAATTTCATATCCTAATTAAAATATACTCCAAAGTATATCTTTTAAGCTAAGATACAAGCGGTTAATTTAGCTCAACCGATTAAAACTAAAATAAAGGGTAAATCCAAACTTGGTCAATTGGTATAAGAGATATTTCCAAAATGCATATACACATTTACTGTGAAAGTTATATTTTATCACTTAAAATTACCTTGATGTTTGACTCTATAATTTTAAATGTGATTTTCATATTTTTTTTTGGAAAAAGATACGATTTCATTCCAAAAGCATGCAAGGTGCATGCAGTCCGATTACAAAAAAGCTTTCCAATTTAACGCAATGGAAGCAATATCATAGTCTTTAAAGAGTGTAGATTTAAAACACCAAGAAGCTAAATTAATGTTTATGGATTCCCAAAGGATACCAGCATGATTGTTCTTGTGTTTGTCGTAAAAAAGACGGGCGTTTCTTTCTTTCCAAATTTGCCACCAAGTTGCTGCATAGAAACAAGCTCTCATTATCTCCTGCCTGGATCTAAATTTGAAGTCCAACAAATCTTTGATATGAGCAGCAATAGAAGAATAAGTGGGTTGTTGAGTGTGAGCAACAGGAAGATGTTCATAGATTTTCTTGGTGAATTTGCAGTGAGTAAATAGGTGTTCTGCCGTTTCATTATCACCGCTGCAAAGTATACACCAGTTTGGGCATAGGAGATGCTTAGGATGTCTCCTTTGTAGCATGTCCGCAGTATTGAGGCCTGAATTAAAAATAGTCCATATAAAAACTTTGATGTTTTTAGGGATAACCGATTTCCAGAATTCCGTAGAGAGATACGTGCCAACTTTGATGTTTTCATATAAAAATTAAGATTTAAATAATTAAATATATTTCAAAATAACTTTGAATATGACAAAAATTAATTTATGTATCCATTCAAAATCAATCTAAAACATGTTTTAATTATCGAGTGAGTCAGTGGCGCGATTGATTATCTAATTTGGTGTCAATCTATTTCTATTTTACGGTCACGAGTTCAATCCCTAGAATTGGTATTTGTAATCCCCTCTCCCAACTTGTACTAAAAAAAAACATATATACATATAGTGTAAAAAATTTCATGAACATGTGAAATATTATACCAAAAAGTTTGAGTTTCATCTTTAAAGTAGTGAAGGAATCTTTCTCTAAGATTAAACTCAAGAAAGCTAACAAAAGATTCCTTATATATATATTTGAGAGATATAAAAAAGAAAAAAAAAAGAAAAAAAGAAAAAAAGAAAGAGAGAATAGGTTTCCATGAGAAGATAGGTCTTATTCCAACTAACTTAGGGTTACTTTTCAAATAACCTTTTATGTGTTAACTTTTTCCCATACATGAAGAATAGGATAGCCATGGACTCTGAAAGTGAACCCTAACACTATCTCTCTATAACTTTTTTTTCCTTTTTTTTAGTGATCTTCACTCTAAATTGCTCTTTCTTCAAATTAATCAATAAAGAGGCCTTAGGGTCCATTTAAAATTGTATTAAGTTGAATTATAATAATTCAATTTATATCCATATTATTAATTATAATAATCGGTAGGTTACCTTTAATCTTTCATCCCAACTATAATAACCTTTCAGTACTATTATAATTTGATTGAAAAAAAAAACAAATGATATGAAATCTCCACCCATAGTTGAAAAAAAAAACACTAAATTAGATTAAGTCACTAATTAACCCTCTTTAATTTCACACCAAAAAATAGTAACTTGAAATTTTCTATTTACTTCTCAGCTTTAAATTCTCTTCCCTTAAACCTAACCACACATCTTCTTCCACCTCTCTTCAACTCTCTCTTCACTTAAAAATCTTCAATTTCCCCCCTTTTTTTCTCTCTCTAAAGTTGATCTAACTCAGGTTTGTTTTCTTCATAATCTTCAAACCCCATGTTCCAAGTTTGAAACTTTTAATCATTTTGTGATAGATCTAGTGATAAAAATAAAAACCCATGTGTTTATTTATTTATTTATTTTTAATTATTATTATTTTTTTCTCAGATTTCAACCACGGAGTTCCCAAATCAAGCTGGAGAAGGATCTGCCTCTTCCCAAAGAAAAATGGGAAGAGGTAAGATTGAAATTAAACGAATTGAAAATACTACAAATCGCCAAGTCACCTTTTGCAAGAGAAGAAATGGATTGCTCAAAAAAGCTTACGAATTGTCGGTTCTTTGCGACGCCGAAGTCGCCCTCGTCGTCTTCTCGACTCGTGGTCGTCTCTACGAATATGCCAATAACAGGTTCGCTCTCTTCGTCTTCCTCGCCAACCTTATAAAAGCAACAAAATTTCAAAATTTAGACAATGAATTCGAATTTTTCTTTGAAAATCCCTACTTTTTTTAGCAACTTTATTGTTCTAAATATGAGAAAAGGTGGGGAGTAAATGAAATTTTAATGGGGTTATTGAATTTTTTTTTCAATTTTGTTGGTTAAAGTTAGAGATCCATTTTCTCCATTTCTATGCTTGTTCACTCAGATCTATGATTAATGAATGGCTTTGGAGTTTGGAGTAGTTGGCAGAAACTTAAAGCTTAGGGTTTTTACAGAGGGATTCAATGTTTAAATCTCCTTCTGATTTTTTTTAAAGGAATTAATAAATGAATTCTTTTGAGTTCTTCAATTTATTATTGTCATTATTATTTTTTGGCTAAAAATGTCATATTAATCTATCATAGATGAGATGGTGTCATCAGCCTGAATCTTTCCATTTTTTTACCCTTTCTTCCATTACTTTAATTTTTGTACTGATCAACCCTTGAAAAAATCATAAATTTTTGTAAAGGGGTTGGTAATTGGATAGACTTTGATTTTGGTTTTTTTTTTTTTTTTTTTATTGTTTTAAATTAATAATTTTGTTAATTAGGGTCAATTACAAGATTGAAAAATGTTTTGTGTTAATTTTCGAGGAAATTAGAGTATTGTTGGATTGTGTTTTGTGTGTTTGGTTTTCTTGTTTTGGATAGAGATTTCAATTTTTAAATCCTTTTTAATTGAAACAAGTTCTCTTGTTTTTATAAACATTTTAAATGCAAAAATGGTAGTACTTCTATATATGTTTTCATATTTTTATGCAATGTTGAAAGCATCGTGCAAGCCTGCAACTTTTATTTGTAGCATACAAATAGAAAGAGGTGGTAAATTAAATTTACCCTTCCTATTTTTATTATTTTTCATTTTCTCATTTCATTTTCAACCTCTCTCTCCAAAATTAGCTTCAGTCAACTCATAAGAAATGATATTTCATTAACCAAATCTGACAACAAAAATTTTATGTCATCGTTCTCATTAATTTATTTTCTTCCATTTTTTCAATTTTTTTTAGTGAAAAATGAAAATCCCATTTGAAAAATAATGAATTGGGATTAGAAAAGTGGAAGGAAAGTGTGTTCTTTTGCAATGGAATGGAGAATCATTCCATTTCTATGAAACTTTGATTTCCTTTCCTCTTTACACTAAATTAGAACTTCCTTTTTATTTAATGTCTATCTTATTGATAGGCAAATAGCACCATCAATAATGTAATTTTTTGTGGAGAAATTGGGTGTGGATTTGACATCTTAAGTTTGGAATTTAATTGTATTTAGGAAGCTTACATTTTTTTTAGTTCAACAACTATGAGAATTAGAAAACCCTCATTCAAACATGAAAATTGAATTTATGTTAAATGAAATTAAGTTTTAATTGGACATTGAAAAACTAAGAAATAATGAATTTAATCATGATGCCTATCTATTTGAAAATTCATTTTTATGAGTTTATTTTTCTTGAATTCAGATGTTGTAAGGTTTGACAATATATCATGTAATAATAGTTGAAGTGTATGTAAGTTGACCCCAACGCAATTATAGATATATATAAAAAATGAAGTGAGAATAAGAAATAGAATTGAAGTGTGGGAGACCATATATATAAAAAAAAGAATAGAGAAAGGATGAATTAGGGTTTTTTTTTTTTTTTTGGAAAAGATGAGGAATTAGGGTTTAGGGGTAGTGTGATTTATCCAATGGATATTAGGGTAAATTAAATTAAATTAAATGGATAAAATCTGTGGGATATTCTGACTTTCAATCAGCCTCGACGAAATTAAGGTATCACACGCCACCGCCCCCCTCCTTTCTTGGAATCCTTTTCCCTTTCTTTTCTTAAATAACTATTTTTAGCTTCATTAATGGGGTAATATATTATTGTTTAGTGTGTTTCAAAAAAATATATATTATTGTTTAGTGGGTGATTTTTAAAACTTAAATATCATTTTGGTCATTTTTTTTCTTCTCCATTTTAATCTATTTATTTTTAAATCTCTAATTTTAGTTTGTCTACTTTAAATGCGTTTTTATAATAAGTTTGAAGTCTTTTTTAATCTAATAATAATTTTAAAGTTAATTTATGTCAATATTAGTTAACTAATAATAATGATTTAAAGTCAACACGAGCAATAGTTCAACGAGCAATAGTTCAAGTAACATCAATGTACGCCTAATGACCTTGAGCTCATAGATTCAAATCCCTCTACCCTGAACAATAAAATCATCATATCACTATCCCTTTCAGTAATAAATCATAATTTGATCCAATCAACCAAATTATGATTTAATTTGTATGATTTGGAGAGAGTTAGTTAGTAATTGCATACAAACTATAAATATGACGAGAAAACTATTCATAAATAAATAACGTATTTTTGTCCAACCAATGAATTGACCCATCTGTTATGTAATCTCAAAAAAAAAAACCCATCTGTTATTATTGACCATAACTATTTTCACTTATTTCATTTTCTAATTATAATGTTATTATTGACAATAACCATTTTTCATTTATTTAATTTTCTAATCATCAAAACTTTTTTTTTTTGGTTTTAATCCAATTATTGGACTAAATTATAGTTTTCAAAGTTATCGCGACCAAAATTTACTTCATGAAATACTATGGACTAATTATAACTTTCTTCCATCGATATGGCTACCCCTCTCTTCTATCGATCTTTCCGAAGACATTGTTTGCTCTTGCAGTTTTTTTTTTCGTGCAAAAAGTTCAAGTTCTATAAGAATTATATGATCATAGTATTACCGAATGGGTTAGTGGTGCAATGATTTTATTATTTGATTGTAAATCAATTCATTACCAGCGTTGCAAGTTCGATCCTAAGAATCGGTATTTGTTTCTCTCCCCCAATATATACTCAACATATTACCTGGAACACAATTTGAGATCTTTCATGTAATTGTCTTCCTCTTACCTACAAAGTTAATAAAGTATATTTTCTGACAAAAAAAATCTAATTATATAGATCAAATTTATAATTTATCCTATAAAAAATCTTAGAGACTAATTTCTTAACTTTATTTAAAATTTAAAGACTAAAGTCATATATTTAAAAATATATGAATCAAAATAGAATAAGTGTGTTTTTTTTTTTGGAAAAGATACTAATAGAATAAGTAAGTGTATTTTATTTGTGTCACAAAAAAGAAAAAGAAAAAGTAAATGTATTTTTATTGATTTATTTATATATTATGTGGAATATTTTGCAGTGTGAGAGGAACGATTGAAAGGTACAAGAAAGCATTTGCTGACTCTTCCAATTCCGGATTATCAGTTGCGGAAGCTAATGTACAGGTGAGGTAACGATATTATTAATATTATTTTGTTAATTATAATTAAGCTAAAACTTATAATCAAAATTCATCCTATCAATTAGACAAAAATAGGAATTGAACTAATTTTTATTAAAATGGTAAAACAATTATTCGATTTTGTTCGCTTTTAGGTTAAATTGAGAATTGAACTGATTCATTGGATTTGACAAAAAGTGCAATTGAAGTTTGGCTCAAATTTTCATCGATTCTGTTCCTTAACGATTTTTTTTTTCTATTTTACTTTTTTTTAAACAAGTTGCTATTTTACTTCAACCTCTATTTTGGAATGTTTTTTCCCTAAAAACATCTCAAAATTCACAATTAAAGTAAACAAAAGTAATTAGTGTGAATAATAACTATCAATAAGAAGTAAAATTAATATATAAAACACAAAAAATGAAAGTAAATAAATAATGAGAATTTGCGCTGAGCAACAAATTCTACCTTTTATATTAGTCTTGCAGCACAATTTCTTCGAATGTATAGCACATTAGACATCTATCAATAACTAGTGATATAACTCAATCAATGATAGACATCTATCACTTAACAAGTGATTGACATCTATCACTAATGAATGATAGAACTCAATTTGAAATTTTTGCTACAAATGAATTAGTTTTGATTTTGTGCTATAGGTGTAAATATTTTGCCATTTTTTGTTATATATGCAAAATCCCCATATTGATTGGATTTTTATTTACTTTTTTTGAATTGTAATCAAACCCAACTAATAATTTTTTGGTTTTTCCCAAATAAAGATTAATACGTTCAATATTATATTAAAAAATTGAACAAAATTAATATATCGATTTGGTTCAGTTGGATGTAGTCAATTTCCAATTATTATTATCATCTTTAAATATGATTTTATGTATTTCATCTTAAATATAATGGTTTTTTTTTTCGTTTCAAAACAAAGAAGTCATGACTTTCAATCTCTAGTTGAAATATTGCTGAACTGAAATCTATATAATGTTCAGATTGACATGTTTGAAGTCAAATATTAGTTTAGCTTTCGATTTTTTTATTTTTTGAGTATACGTTGGGGGAGCGGGAGACCACAAACTTACAAATAACTACTATGAGAGTCAAATATTGACGTTCGGGATCGAGCTCATGACCATATGGTGTTGAACTGCATTACCACTAAACAATGAAACCATTAGACCACCGTACCATTTTATATCATTTCATTTAACTGTCATAAAGTGTGTATTTGTGTAGTTCTGTTTATGTTGAATTTAATGTTAATGTAATTTTGTTTAATTCTTATGACTGACTACAAATGAAAATCAGTTTTACCAGCAAGAAGCCTCCAAGCTAAAGAGACAAATCCGAGAAATTCAGAACTCAAACAGGTTAATTAATTCTAACTAATTATTATTACAAAAATCACTTTTTTTTAATTCTCCTTTAGTACTTAAGTAATTAAGCACTTTTTCAGGCATATTGTGGGAGAAGCACTTAGCACATTGCCATTAAAGGACCTCAAGAGTTTAGAGGGCAGATTGGAGAGAGGAATCAGCAAAGTTAGGGCTAAAAAGGTCTCTTCTTTCACTCTGCTTTTAATCCCCATTTCAACTTAATCAGTTTAAGTGTTGATATGATTTTGTTAAATTTGTTGTTTTTTCTTTTTTAAATATGATAAGTGTTTGGATTAATTTACGCGCATTTTGACTATTCTCATGGGACATATTACCGGAAACTACAACATTTCAATGTCAAATAAATAAACTAATTCTTAGATAGGACCAAACTCATCTCCTCTTGACCATTAAATCAACCGATGACGATTACATTAAATTTATTGTAGCATAGGATTCACATTTTATGAAGTCATTAGGGGCGGCGCAATGGCCGAGTACATGGATCTCGAGGGTATGCTGTCTTTGAGGTCTTAAGTTTAAGGTAGGTACGGAGATTGATTTTTCACATGACTCCAAATTTTGCTTTCAGTCCTGTATCGTTAGCTTATTGAATTAGATGAATGTTAAATGAAAACAATATGCGGGACTAATTTAGAATGACTTTTCAAGTGCTTAAAATCTTTTTTTCTATATATAACAATTACTTGTTTTTTTTTTTTCTTCAAATTTTTCCATCAATTAATCACCTAAAAAAACATTGAAAGCACTTTGTTTTCATGTTTGTATTCTTAGATTACCAACCAAATAACTCATTTTTTATTACATGCAGAATGAAACCTTATGTGCAGAGATGGCATTCATGCAAAAAAGGGTATGTATAACTCATAACACTTCGTTTAAGACATATTTTAGTGCTTTAGGAATTACCATAATCGATTTAAGAAATATGCCTCTCTTTATATATGCATGAAATTATAATGAAATATAATTTTCATACCTAAATTAAACTCTACCATATTTTCAAAAAAATAAATAAATAATAAACTCTACCATTTATTGGAGAATCAACATACTGGTAATATGTAACGACATGTGTGGGGACTAAAAATGTTTGTCTATCCGGGAAGGGTATGCAATTAGTCGAATGTTTGGGTTTAACAACATGCTCCCTTCAAAGTCCCAGGTTTGAGACCGCTTGTGATATTAATTTGTATAGACACCTTCAATTATTTCTTCAATGTATCTTAGTGCTGCAACCAGGCATGAGTCAATGGTGCCTCTGGGTTTAGAGGAGCGACCTCCAAGCTCCCGCTAGTTATAAACAAAAGTGCTTGTTTGGATTAAGTCTCGAAAGAAATAACATTAAGACACGTCGACTGTTCATCCAACATTCTAACCATTTTTCTACTTTCCATTATATTTTAGTAACGTTTTTAAAGATAAGGATAATAGTATAACTTTGGAAAGTAAAGGAATATTTTTGAACCGTTGAACAAAATGCATAATTCAAGGGTATTAATTTGTTATAATTAGTCTTTCAAAATCACTTTCAAACATGCCATCAACTCCAAAAATCTTTCATAATAACAACAAAAATTATATCCCAATGTTAACCATAATAATTAACCATCCAGCACCCTTTTTTTCCACAGGAAATGGACCTTCAAAACCACAACAACTATCTGCGAGAACAGGTCGAAAATTCTCTCTTTTTCCCTCTAGACAAAATCCCAAACATTAACGGTCTCGTTTGATAATCATTTTTTATTTTTTAAAATGAAGTCCAGAAATCTTACTTCCATGTATTACATTGTTGTGTTATCTATCTTTCAAAGATTGCAGAACATGAAAGGATACAGCAACAGCAGCAGCAACAACTACAACAAACAAACATGATGCAAAGGACAACCTACGAGACGACACGAGCTGACCAATACGACGAGACTAGAAGTTACGGGACGGTGGGGCTAATGGATTCGGACACCCATTACCGCCCATCAAGACCATCTCACTGCACTTCAGCTTGTTTAGTGTATAAACCTTAATTAAAAAACAACCCCCTTTTCATTTTATAGTTATTCCCAAATAATACATGTTTGAAGCTCTGTCTGCTATTTATATTTTTGTGTAGTGTTGTTGATGAAACAAGTTCAATATATTGGTAAAAAAGGACTCCACAAAGTTTGTCTCATTATGAAAATTAAAGATGTAATTTTTTTTTCTTTTTTAATTTGTTCATTTCTAGCTAGCATAGATCAGTTTGGCCTACTTTGGATTGTTAGGAATCTTTGGACATGGAACAGACAGTGATGTGATTCCTTGAATTGGAGTTTGTTTGTGTTTTTGGTGATTTATATGTTAATTTTTGTCTGTTTTGTGTTATGGTTTTGACTTGTTGATTTTGGTTGCAAGTATGGACTGTCCTTGAAAGTTACACATAAAACTTAGTATATGTATTTGTTTGTTGAATTTAAAGGAAGATTTAAAATGAGTATTTATTAATTATTTCTCTTGTGATTATTTAAAATAATTCTTTATTTTTATTGTTAAGAATAACTTTTCATTCATTTTTATCTATTCAACCACTCATTTATGATTATTCATTTATAATTTTTTTAAATAATTTATTTTTAACTCATTTCATTTTAATTACTCAAATGAATTATTTATTTCAATTTAATTTTCAAATAAGTTATTGTCTCTAACTTTTCTAAAAAAAAAAAAAAACTTATATTGAAATGAATTTTTTTTTTTTGGAAAAGATACGAATATATTAGCATATGCAAGAAGCATACAAACAAAATTACAAGAAAGCCCTCCAATTAATAATTATGGAAGAGGCGTTTTAGTCTTTAAAAAGAGATGATTTATCACACCATTTGGCAGCATTGACAATAATATCATCCCAAATTTCCATAGCTGATTTAACTTTGTGTTTCTCGTTGAAAATGCGGCCATTTCGCTCCAACCAAATCCACCAACAATAGCCACCTATGATATTAGCAAGCAAAAGCCTCTTTTTAGATTTGCATTTCCTGTTAACCGTGTGTAATAAAAGGTGTTGCAGAGTTCGACTAGGATCCTCAAATTCAAAGATCATCAATAATTGAAAGGAGGCGAGGAGCCAAAAAGAACATCTCATGAACAAATGATGGCTGGTTTCGATCTCATTATTACACATCACACACCAACTTGGGGACAAGCGATTCGTAGGATTTCTTCTTTGCATGACTTCACCGTGTGTTGACTCGAGAATGGAATAAGGCCCAAAGATGCATTTTAATTTTCTTTGGGATCGTTGTGGACCGAATGTTGCATTTAAAGTAGAAGCGAAGTTGCAATGACAGCAAGAGAGAGTTTTTCATGGAGTATACTTGTGTAATTGGGGCTATCATCCAATGTCCATTCAATATAGTCTTCCAATCCCACATTAAGGGAGTCGGCCAATTGCAAGAAATATTTTTCCATAAATCAATTTCTCTGTTCATCAAGTTTCTATGAGGATAGAAATGCCAAGAGTTCTCTTGTTGATCCCAAGCTTCAAACATGAGATATATTTTTTTCCTAGAACTTAGAGCATAGAATCTAGGATAAGAGATAAAAAGGGGGCCATCAAGCGCCCAAACGTTGTGCCAAAAGCTCGTGTTCCTCCCATTGCGAATTCGCCATCGCATTTTCTCTAATACCATATTGGCCATTTGCGGGATAGAGTTCCAAGGAGCCTTATTGCTACTCCACCGACCTTTAATAGGGAGACCAATATTGTTTTTAACATTATATTTTGCAGCAATAATGAGTTTCCACAAGCTTTCAATGCGGTCAAAGAATCTCCAAATCCATTTGCCTAGAAGGGCCAAGTTAAAGTTAATGATTTTTCCAATGCCCAAACCTCCTTGTTCTTTAGGTAGTGAAGCAATATCCCATCGCACTGATGGGAACCCCATTTTTATCCACTCCTCCCATAAAAACTTCTCATTAATCTTTCAACCTTCTTATAAAAGGTAGTAGGGGCTTTAAAGATAGATAAATAGTATGTTGGCAAGTTGGTTAGAACGGATTGCACAAGAGTTAATCGACCTCCCTTCGATAAATATTGATATTGCCAGTTACCAAATTTTCTTTGAACCTTCTCAATGATTGGGTTCCAAAAAGAGATATGTCGCGGGTCATCACCCAATGGAAGCCCCAAATACGTAATGGGTAAAGGAGAATACTTGATTCCCCATAAATCCGCCAATTCCTTAGCCTTATCAATATTAACATTGATTCCTGATAATGTTGATTTTTGTAAATTTATCGTCAGGCCCGATGAGGCTTGAAAGATCCTTATAATGGTTAACAAATTCTGCAATTGAGACCTATCAGCAGTAGATAATAGAAGAATATCGTCTGCAAAAAGTATATGATTGACTTGAAGGCCGTTACTTTTAAAAACGCAACCCTGAATAAGTCATTTACCTTGAGCGTCATCAAGAAGGCGAGTAAGGTAATCCATAGCCAATACAAAGAGAAATGGTGATATATATTGAAATGAATTTTTTGCTACACCTTCTTAGTGATGGAGCATATTCTATGATGGGGTTTTTATTTGAATATATTGGTTTTTCTAAATAAATAAAAATGAAAAATGGTTAAATTTTTTTAGTCCTAAAATCACGGAAGGTGATTCTTATGTGGCCTTGACTTGGTGTGGGTGGAAAATTAGAGAAGCATAAACACTCGAAGATTTTAGCATATGAGAGTTAAGTTCAATTATTACATTAATTTAGGAGCCCCTAACTTTATAAATACTCAATTAATACACACCACATGGATATTAACTAAATTTTGTATTACGTGGCGAGTGATGACGTGGTAATAACGCGACACAGAAACCTCAAACCCTTGTCGGCCAAAATAGTTTTACAGGAATGAAGAGTGGTAAAACATAATGAAAATATTTGTAAATGTTGATCTTAGTGTTGGGGAGATTTTCTTACCTTTAATTAGAAGTCTAATTATTTTATCTTGGAGTTTGTGTTTATTTGATTCATTTTTTCATGTATTTTCAAAATAATAATAATAACTTTTTATGCTTTTAAGTTTATATCAAATAAGCATTTAAACTATTTTATTTGTTTTAATTCTCTTTTTGTATTATATAAGTAATTCACAAATTCAAGCTCTTAATTTGAATTTTATATTTAATAGAACCCTAGATTTTTAGTTTTGCATTTCATTGGACTTATTATTATGATTTTTTAATATAAATTGAGAGAGTGGATTACAAACCTTATCTACATGATACTATTGCTCTCAAATAAATAAGAGTAAAATATCGATTTTCAAGATCGAATATATGACTGTAGTGTTGTGACCAAATAATGAAATCAATTCATCATCAACCTCCTATCGATTATTATGAATAATTTTGTATTGGAGTGTCACTTTCTAATTATTTTTTTTTAACAATAATGTCTATTATCTTTTTTTATACAACGTCTATTTGTCTTTTTATTTGTAATAATCATGGTTTTTTTCCATAAATATATTTTTCATATATTTTAAATTCATCTTTAAATTATATATATTAAATAATATATATAATTTTAGATTTTATCTTAAATTAATATTACATAGTGTGTGTCATGGTCGGAGAATCGAGTCTGTAATAGTAAAATTGGAATAGATTATAACCAAATAAGATAACCAACATGTCACCAATCTATTCAATTTAATCTTAAATGAGTTAAATTCAAGGGGATTTTGTATGTATAACAAAAAAATGTTAAAATATTTCCATGTATAACATAAAATCAAAATTAATTCATTTGTAGCAGAAAATTTAAATTGAGTTCTATCACTGGTTGAATTCTATTAATGATATAATTTAATCAATGATAAATTCATTCTATCACTAGTTGAGTTTTCTATTAATGATAGAAATCCAAATTGAGTTCTATCACTAGTTGAGTGATAGAAATAAATGTGCTATAAATAAATTATTTTAAAAACATTTCTACAAATATAATATAAGAGGTAGAATATGCTCATGATGGTAAATTTTCTAAATTCAAATAAGAGAACAAATCTAGAAATTCTCCTATTTTAAGCTTCTCTATTTTAAATATTCAATGCAAATGTTAAATTTAGAGAAAGTAGATCATTTAAAATAATATTTTAAACGAGTAAGAACCAATTGTATAACTTTATAATGAAAAGATTGTAGTTTCCAATCCACACTCCTATATTATTGAATCAAAAAATAATATCATCTATATAAAAAAGTCTAATATACATTAACAAATGAGATGCAATTATTTTATAAAAAAATAATATTAGATAAGTTGTTATATGTTCTATATTATAAATACATATTAATATTAATATTTTAAGTTAGTATATTTTGAATGAATTTCTAAATTTGACTGCTGCTAAAATGCAGAATTGGATACGAAGCCCAACCCAGTTAACCCTGAGCCCAAAACAGAAGCCCATTCCTTGTTTTCTCTGCTCTTGAATTGAGTTGAGCATGAGAAAAGAAAATCAATAAATCATTTTTTCCTATTTTGGCGGTTGGGGGAGGAGAGCTGAGTTGGAGATCGCAGAGTAATCGTTTTGAAGGTAACATTTTCTGGGTGTTGATTTAATTTGTAGAGCATTTTTGTATCAATTTTGTGAAATTTTGTGTTCGGTTGTTCGAGATGGAAAGGGATTTCAAAGAGATAATAGAATTCAAAATTGCTCGTCTTTGACTTTTTACGACCATTTTGAGGAATCCCAGGTTGAAATGTTTCTAAATCTCAAAGAATCAGCTCAAAATTGCGAACAATGTCTTTATATATATTTTTCGTATATGTTTCTATGAAATGAACTAAACCCTTAAGAGGAGCTCTGGCTTGCTTGTATGCAAATGAATTAAATGTCATAACATGTTGGTTAGAACCAACATGGATTGAAAAAAATAGGAGGTTTTGGTTCGACCTCGAATTAATTTCTGTTGGTTGATGTAATTATTATTATTATTTTTTATTTGTGATTGTCCAGTCCACACATCTCGACTATTGTCACGAGTCATATCATCTAACATTACAACATTTGATTGTTAAGCAAACTCTTAAAAAATTAATTTCTACGTAGGTGACTACCACCCTTCAACTCTTGGTTCCTTAAAATTCTCTTGACCACTAGACCACTCCTGATGATTGTTGATATAATTAAATTTAACTCAACCTATCAACTTAAGCTTTTGGATTGATTGGTGATTTAATATATTTCGACATGGTATCAGAGCCGGAGGTCTTGAGTTGGAACTTTTTGAAGTAGTTTTTTCCCCAACTAATAGTCGAGGTGTGCATAAGCTGGCGTAGATACTCACAAATATAAAAAATAATAAAATAATTTAAAAAAATGTTGGTTAGATGAGCTTGTTGATCATTATGAAATTGCTTTATCCGGCCGGAGTCTCTTATTTGTCCTGTTCAGTGAGATAGTGTTTTTCCAATTTTAAAGATTTCTACTAGTTGTATGAGATATAAGTGACTAACGAAAAAGTTATAGGGATTGCTATAATCAAAGATTTAGAACGAGTGGGGCTTTAAGTTAGGCCACTTTGATAAGTTGATTAGTTGAATAAGAATTACATGTTGGAGGTTCTAATGTGATGGATAGTTATGTTGCATCACTTTTAGCTTTGAAATTATTTATCATTGATCTTTAATAAGATGCAATGTTTTTCTTTCTTCAGGTATGGCGAAGCATGGAAACAAATCAAAGCCATGGTACAAACAGCAGATAATCTCAATTCTCGTTGTGTCTGCTTTTCTTATCCTTTTTGTGTTGATGATGGTATTTCACAAGGCATCTCAAGAGACTGAACTTTCATTTGTGGCAAGTCCAAAGCAAAAGTGGGACAGCTTCAACTCTCTCGTGCAATTCAATTCAATTAGAGAGTTTCGCAATGGAACCGACATAATATCGCAAATTCCTGATTTTCCAAAGGCAGTTTTGTTCTTTGCTCACGGCTGCAATGGCAAAGCTGTCAATTTCTGGGACAAGTCTCTCGAATGCCCTTCTTGTGTCGGGTTTCCTGAAGAACGGTTGATTGTCCTTCATGCTCTCAGCAGACATTTTGCAGTTCTTACAATATCAAGTTCTCAAAAATGTTGGACATTTGGGAAGGAATTAGCAGTTGTTAAAGACATAATACATTGGTGGGTTGAAAAGAACAAACTCGAGAAACTTCCTCTTGTAGGTTTAGGCGCCTCGTCTGGTGGTTATTTCCTTTCGGTACTGGCTACTAAGTTGAAGTTCAATAGTATTACTTTGATGATTGCTGAAGGGTTGTATGAACAAATGGAGGTAACAGAGAAATATCCACCTACTTTGTTTGTACACATGCCGAAGGATCATTTTAGGCAACAAAAGATCAATGAAAATATGGACTTTTTGAAAAGTAAAGGAATTGATGTTGCAGAGATTGAATGCTTAGAGTTTGCTTTGTCGCCGCATTTTTTGGCTCATCGAATCCCAGGACTTGACGAGGGTGTTTCTGCAAAGTTGTTTGAGCTTTTCCAAGCCAAGGGCTATGTAGATGGAAATGGAAAGATGCTCAAAGATGGCCGAGCAACACGGTGGAAAGAAGCCCTCAAGACGAGTGGGATTAGTTTACCGGACAATAGTCTAACCCATCACATTCAAGAGGAGTTAAATCTTGCCTATGCATACCACGAAATGACTAGCTTAGAGGCCGACCAGATTTTCACATGGTATGAATCTCACTTGAAATGATTCTACCAGCACTTGAAGAAAATCCAGGTTCTTAGAACCAACACCCTTCCAAACACGCACAACAGTACAGAAAACATTTTTGTAATGCTAGGGGGCTGGTCTTGTTTTTATGTTTACACTGCTCGGCTAAGAAGGTGAAGTAAGAACATGTATAAATGTTACTTTCAACTCTGATTTTAGTGTCCGGGCTGTTTCCTGATGATCTACAATCTAATCTTCAATTTGAAATGTTGTTTGTTACTGTTTTTTGAAATACTTCGACATCTCGTTCTTTGGTCGAAGGTGCAACTGAATCTCCATTGCTGTGAGAAGTTTATCCAACTACATTTATGCACAACTGAACTCTTTGTTAAAGATACATTTGTTTTTCTTCCTATTATATTGCTGCTGTTTTACAAGGTGAAAATATCTAGGGCGGCTGTTTTAATGGGAGTTCTTAAATTCGCCAAATCACCTTCTCAGAGGAACAGAGGACTCCTAATGGCTGCAGCCTCCTGTTCATATGAGGTTGTTTTCTGCACTTATTCTATGTTTATTTTTCACCGTTGATATTTGTTGTTTAGCATTTATACTGTTCACAAGATCAAGCTCCATCATTAACTCAAACTAAAGGGAATCCCAAGTTTCTTGTTCTTTTTAGGTTAATCTTATTGAATGTAGTAGATATTTCCTCATTAATGCCCCATAAATACAAGTTATAGACTTTTGTGGATTTTGCTAACTTTTTAAAGCAAAATGATGAAAAAGAAATAATGGATTAGTGTAGATAAAAAGCATCCGAACTTTTAATTCCCAACCCCTTTTTGAATAACATCTGATTAATCATAACGAACTACTTGGAACAAATCTTGACTTCACAATGAATTTGGAAACTACAGACTGAGCATCTCTGTGTTCAAATACACAAACATAAGCGATGCAAGAAGCGAAAAACAAAAACAAAACAACACATACAATGAAATGATAAATTGGTCTCAATAGTTGCTACTAACTTCTAAGGCACACACACATTAATTATTAAGAAGGTAACTAGGAAGCCTACGGGCGGGTTCAGGCTGCGAGCTTAGTTTTTCCCTCGTTGGCTAACTTGAAGACGTTGGCCTGATTCGCTGCTGCTTTGTTGGAGCTAAGAGCCGAGACAAAACTCGATCGAACTTGCTTGGTAGTGAAGGGGAATCTGTTACTGGCAAGAGAGTTGAGGTATGAAGCAGTGCCTTCTCTCATAAGAGCCCCAAACCCATCAGTCCTTGTGTTTGAAAGAGCTTGTAGCAAGTTGAGATTTGTTCCAAATCCTGGGACATTGGTTGCTCCAAAGCAACTTCCCAAGGTTCCTCCCCATCCCAATACTCCCCATATCAATCCTGGGTGATTCAGCCAATAACTGCAAAACAAACACATATTTTTCAAAACATAAAGATGATATTTTCTTCTCCATGGAAACAGTAACTGTGACTTACTAGCAGGTAAATGGAGAATTGGGAATGCTTGGAGTGCTAGGAGTACTTGGAGTGCTAGGAGTGCTTGGAGTGCCCGGATCGACTGGGGTGGTTGGTGTGGTACCACCAGATGATGGAGGGTTGTAGTATCCACCAGACGGAGGATTCGACGGTGTTGAAGGCGTTGGAGTGGAGTAATGCGGCGGTGAACCTCCATGGCCATGTGATGGTGGTGAAGGGTTGCTGTGGGAACCTGCTAATGCAAAAGGTAAAATGTTGTTAGCTTACTACACTTGCTATTATAACTACTATGCTGAATCTGAAATGTGTTTATTATTTGCAAATGTTTGAGACCTGATGGGGGAGTTCCAGAATGTGGGTCTGGAGGAGAGTAATAGGATTTCTGGTCAGAAATGGTGGTGGAGAGTACAGGGATGACCAGGCTGTGGGAAACAAGCCCAGCAACCAAAGTGAAAAAGAGGGCAGAAGCTTTTTTGTTTTTCATGGGTTCTTTCTGCTGTAATATGCTTAGAGCAAAAGTATGTAGGAATGGTCAAGAAGAGGAAGGCAAATGGTGGATAGAATGCTAAGGAACAAAGGGAAATATATAGAGGGGGGTTTTGGGGAAGTGAAGTTACTTCTTACAGGTGGAAGAGTGTGTGGTTAGTTGATGTTTTATTGGTGCATTTATTCATATTGCTTGCTGCTTTTAATTGTTTTCAAATAATGTTCAGATTTTCCAGGGAGGATTCATTAAGGGAGAGCTGAAATCACATGCATTTGAAAATTTTTGAATCTCTCTTTTCCTGATAGATTTATTAGAAATAGTGTATGTAATATTACAATGCTTAACACAAATATATTTTTCTTTTACACCCTCTCTCTCATGTCATTTAATAGTGACAGCTGTGTATTAGTTACATAAAATAATTTTCCCTTACAGCTCAAGTCAGCTTTAGCATTTGGTGAAATCAAGTTTCTTCTTAACAACTCTCACTTTGTGCTTTAATGAAAGTTTATGTGGTTTCAAAAAAAAAAAAAAAACTCACTTTGTATTTTTTTTTTCTTTTTCTTGAGGTACACATTCAAAACTATAACCACAGGGGTATATACTTAAGCTAATATCTTTTATCAAAGGTAGTAAGATCAAGCACTTGCATTAAGATGTGTTCAAACTAATATAAACACAAAATATTTTTGTGGAATGAGTGGCCTACAGGTCAGAGAAAATTTTGGGAGTTGGGGGACATCCAAATATTATAGAGTCGGACGATATATCTTGTGACAACCAGCGAGATGCGCATAAGTTGGCCTTCGAATAGTTATGAATATTAAGAAAAAAGTACATATGTTTCTCTTTGTATTCTTGTGAATGTTCTAGCTAATTTACACCATCTTGATTAGAAATTTTAGAAAATTAATCTTTAAGTAGGAAATTATTGTGGATTAAAAGCATAACATTTTGATCTTCTAAAGTCTTCTTAACCTTTATGGGTAGCTTATTAGTTTAAATGGTCTTAACTAAATACTTATCTAAAAATTAATTTTTCAATAAATTTCAATGTTGTAGGGTTAAGTGGTATATCCCATGAAAAATAGTTAAGATGCAGGTAAGCTAACCCGATTACTCAGAAATATTAAAAGGAGAAAAAAAAAACAACTTAATCAAGGGCAATTGAGCTACGCTGCTTAGAATATTAAGCTCAACTTAGATAGACAAGATTGTAGTTTTTTAACTATTTGCTCATAAATTTAATGGTATTCAATGTGGAGAAATACTTTTCTACTCATGAATAAGTAGAGAGTCTACTAATTGCTTATGTGGCACTATTTAATGTCCCAATTTTTTTTCATTTAGAAAACATCAACAAAAGAAAAAAAAGAAGAAAAAGTAAATAAAATTTGTTACACCAAATAGAATCACATCAACAATAGTAAGGTTTCTCTAGTTGTTCATGAGTAATAATTATTTCTCTAAAATGAATTATGTTCTAACATGTTATCATTTACTTGGCTTGTGTAACATCATGAATCAAAATACTGTTTTATAATAATTAATTGAATTTTCTGGTCTGTTGTAAACTTTAAACATGTTTTTAAAAATCAATAAAATTAATAGTTTTTATTTTCAGAATTCGATTCAGAATTACTTATTTTATTATATATTGAAATTGTTTTTTGATATTTGAAAGTGCTTTTGAACGAGTCAACTCACCAATCTACTTGTCAATATTGGAGAAATCGTTCCAAATTACAAAAGCTCCAGCCTCCATTGATAACTATTAGTAAAATTTGAAAAAATGAAATAGGTCAAAAAGGAAGATTGCAAACTGTAGATTTATTTCCAAAACTACACAAACATTGCAAGAGCAAAATAAAGACTTAAAACATGACCTATAAATCAGAGATAGATGTACACAGTTATGACAAAACAAACAAGAATAGACCAAGTAAGATAGAACATGGAATGGAAGATTTGCTTATAGAATAATAAACCAAGCAATTATGAAGCAATGTCCTTTCCATTTCTTTTTTAGCAATTATTGTTAAAGGTCCATAAATTCATCATTGCAAAAGCCTTCAATCTTTCACAAACTAAGCACATCTTGTAATAAGGACCAATCAGACCAACCAACCAACCAATCCACTGTGGCTGCATAAAAGAGAAAGCAGGGAAGTAGTTGAGGCAGTAGAAGAAAAAAGAGTGAAGCAACACATGAGCTGTCAAGAACTTAAACTTGAAATCTCTAACATAAATGGTGCTAGCTGCAAAATAATAGTACTGGATGCATTTATATATATTTCAAAATAAATGAGTAACTATTCTTAATATTCAATCCAATTGTCTTGTTTTGAGATGCCAATAGATGAAGCTCATATTATCTAATACACCTTGAGTGCTTGACATGTTATATTAGGTAATGTACACACAAACTAGCCTAACTAGTCACTGATATCAATATATATATTTATATATATATATATATAAATAAATAAAAATAAAGCTGCTATTGTTTTGGAGAAGAGTTAGCTGCCAATATAACCCATGAATTTATGAGTGCTGATCAGTCTCCATCAATAGTGGAGCCACACCAACTATTCAAAGGTTACAATCAGTTGAGAGGAAGAAAAGTTAAGGGGAGGGAGTGAAAACTCAAAATGGGGGAGTTAAAATTTTCAGAAGTCAAGAACATGGTTGTACAATCTATAGGAAAGTTCAAAATTTGCCAACCTTTGGTACAATCATGCAAAAAAGCCTTAAAACAACCCAGAAATGTAAGCAACCAAACTAAAAATCAAGTGTAGTAGCTAAAGTATTTTGCCTGGATAATCACCAATGACAGTGGGGTTGAACTTTAGTGCAGTGATTCCTCAAAATATATCAGCTAAATTGGTTAACCAACACGACTTGGCTTCAGAAAAACATTTGAAGCAAAATTTAGTGCTAACCAGTATTTTTATTGGCTAGAAAACACCAATCAAACAAACATATCTAACAAAACTGAAGCAGATTTGCAGGTCATGAACATTGCCCATTTTTGCTATATTCTGAGTCAGGTTTTCATATCAACTTTCTGGTTTCGTAGCATTCCAATTCATCTTTGCCTTGCATACAAAACAAAGGCCAGTGCAGCTGTGGCAGCAACAGCTCCAGCCGAACCGGCAACTATAGGCCAGTTCAAGTTGAACTCCTTCTCTGCACCTTCAAAAGCCGACTTGAGTTCTTCTGCAGTTCCATTCAAAGCATTCGCTGCTTTCTCCTTCAATCCGCCAATGACTTCGTGTGCTTCCTCTACTTCCTTCTGCAACTGAACCATTTTCAACTTCACTGTTTTCGTCTTCTCCTCGGAAACTTTCAACAATTCCTCCACATTCAATTTCTCCTTGATCCACTTTTCTAACTCCAGCCCGTTCTTCTCCACCACGGATTCCAAATCCTCAATGCTTTTCATAAAACTGGTGATTTCCTTCTCCTTCTCCTCAATTTTGTCTCTCATTTCCTCCTCCCCCCTAACCCTTTTACTCTTCTCCTCTATCTCCTTGACCTCCAAAACACCAACTTTCCTCTCCAATTCTCTGAATTTCTTTTCACTTTCTGCCTTCGATTTCTTCAGGCCATCCAACTCTTCCTCCAGAGCTGCAACCTTCTCTCCCTTTTTCCCCAAATTTTTCCTCAACACTGCAACTTCAGAATTCGCTTCATCGGCTGCATTCATCGTAGATATCAAATCATGCTGTAGCCTCGAGACCTCAGTCTCAAGCTCCACTGCTCTCGCTGCAACCGACTCTAACACCCTACTCCCCTCTTCAGAAAGTTCAACTTGTTTCTCCATTTCTTTCAGGCGTTCTTTCAGCAACCCCTCTTCACTCTTAAACCCTTCAATCTCCGCTGAAAGTTTCTTAATCTTATCTTTGATTTCATCATTTTCCTCCACCAAATTCTTCTTTTCGCAATCCAAAACCTCAATTCTCCGATTCAGCTCCGCAACCTTGGCGTCGTTATCCCGCTGGTCAACATCATAAAAATCATCCCCGGTCTGATCTTCCCCCGACCCACCACCATTGGTAATGTGAATCTCATTCTCCATTAATATTCCTAAGTTCATAGAGAAAACGGCCCAAATCAAAACACAACCAGCCTTGGAACAAAATTTCTAAAAACCTAAAACCCTAAAAGTACGCATACAAGATCCTCATCTCGATCCAAACAACTCAAAGAAATGAAGTTCTAAAATCTTTCAGCAAAAAAAAAAATCCACAATACATACATACCAGTGGAAAACGATTCAAATCCGAAGAGAAAACAGCGAAAGATTCAAGTGAACTATCGATTAAAGAGAAAAACAGAGATAAATTTATGGGGAAAATAATACTAAATGAAAAATTTATCCAAGAATGCAGGATTAAATAAAATGAAGGATTCACCTTTCGATTTCTCTGGTTCACAGTGCAGAATCCGAATTAGGGTTCCGGATTTTTGCGGCGATGAGAAATATCTAAAGCTTTTTTTCTTTTCTTTTCCCAATTATTCTGGAAAAAAGAAAGGTGTGGAAAGGGAAATTGGAGAGGGCACGCTAATCTGATCCCGAAACATAGACGGCTGAGATTGATCGAAGCAAAAGCATTGTGCTAGGCACGTGCTTACATACGCGGAAAAAGAAAGAACCTTTAATTGGGCCGATTAGAATAATGGGCTGTAGCTGCTTGTTTCAGTGGCCCATTTAATCATGGGCCGTATAGAACTTTTAATCTGACCTTGGAAAACTTAAGAAGTGGAAATGATGACCAAGTAGAATCATTTGTGTATTTTAATATTATAGCTACAACCACATTAGACCTAAATGTTGGAAATATATATATTTTAGATCCTCAAGCTCCTTTGTATATATTTTTTTTAATTGAATTATGATTTATCACATACATTAACAAAAATAAAAGTTAAATTTCATGTCTAACATAATTTTATTATTGCAATTTTGTGTCTAGATTTTGTTGGTAAAAATATTAGAAAACATCAAACAAAATTGGATACATAATTGAACAGAAATTGAAAATTAAAGTACATTTAAAGGCTTTAAAGTTCAAAAACTAAATGCACAAACCACTTTTAGAATGAGATCATTTCTTATTACTGAATCAAATAAAAACATGAATTCATTAAACCATGCATCAATAGGTTGTGTTTTTGTACTGGGATTTAGATCACATTCATTCCCTGCTTTGTATGGAGGATGATATAGACAAAGCAAGAGAAAGTGTATTACTTACTAATCACAGTTTACATGTACTGTGTATGTTTTTTTTTATCCTCTCTGTTTCTGAGATGCAGTTTCTTTTGTCTTTTTTTCGAAACCGGATACAGTTTCTTATTACAAGCTAACTGTGCATTTAATATAACCTGATCAATCTAATTTTTTGAGAGGCCGCTATAACCTCTTCCATCTACACACAAAGCACCCGAGCCACCCGCGACCCCTCCTTCTGAGTTCTTCTCCTTTCATCAATGGCTTCTTCAATTTGACCGAGGAAGGTTATTTGCTGAGAATCAGTGACAGACCAGCCCATACATTTAACTAGTACATCTTTGTCATGCTAAGCTGACTGGCAACGACATTTCTGTGAGCAACCGAGGTGGTGGTCACGGTAGCTGCAGCAAGACCACCATATTGCACGGCCTTGGCGTGCAGAAAGTTTGTGTCGATGGATATTTGGTCCTTGAGTTCAACCGTGTTTACTCCGGCACGTGTCATGTAAAAGGGGTTCGAGTCAATGTTGATGGCTATGTCCGTTCCTAATTTGGAAGCCACCATGCCACACTGGGAGGCTTGTTTGGCGGCCCTCAAAGAAATATTTGTTTCTGCTGCCGATCTTTCTTGATGTCCAGCGATGGGTTTTTGGTAGTGATATGAAGGAGGAAGAATGGCACCTCTGATATACGTTCTTGGATCATATGGTTCCTTCACTAGCCTTCCATTTTCATCTACTATAACTGGTCCAACCACTCTTCCAGGCTTAGCTGCTAAAGCCCAAGAATCAGTAAATTTGATATGTCAATTGTCAAATAGATGAGACAAGAAAAGTTGCACATGTACCGTATGGAATCCTTTGTGGTGCCTGCATGGTTCTCAATATATTTGTTACCCGCCCTTCGCCGTTTCGGGAATTCTTGCGCTCTTCCGAAATCTTCCCATTTAGGAGTGGAACGTTATTTAGTTGGTCCTTGGAATAGATTGGGTTCGAGTGTACGACTGTTGACCTGGTTATATCAGACAAGCATATTTGTCATCCATGTATAATTGATACAAAACAACAAGGTCGAGTGCGATGAATGATTCAAACAACGATGTAGTAGTAATAGATCAACCGTGTGCCAAAAATGTTTATGAAGGATGATTGACTAATCCAAGCGTGAGAAGACATGCACATATAAATGTTCAGTTTAGCAGCCAAATTGTTGCTTAAAAGCTATTTAGAAAACATCAGATAATGAACTAGTGTCGATGCAAGTTTAAGCAACGAAGGCACATATTATTAGCAGACATAATAGAATACTGCAAAAATGAGATTCCAATCACAATACAAGAAAAAAAATTTACATCTCTAATTTTTTGCCAGCTTATGCACACTTCGATTTTTTTCACGGAACATGCCGCCAAACCTTATAGCATTTAGATGTCAAAGAAATCAGTAAGAAGTTATTTCTTAGGTAAGTAGCTACCAAATAGGGTTGGGCCTTAGAGGAATAAGGATTAATATAGGAGTATGTTAGCAATTACTTGGAGAATAAGTTAGAGTATATGGTTATAAATAGAGAGGGTTGGATAGTGTTTTAGGCATCAAAATATTGAGAGAAATCTTGTGGGCTCCTAGAGAATGGGAGGTTTCAAGACCTATTAAATCTTTGTTTATCTTGTAATTCTTTTCCTTTTGATATCAATCTAGATTCTGGATTTTATCACGACTCTAGATTTAAGTCATAATTTCTTGGACCCCAAGACCCTTTTTTGACTACCAAGCCAACTCATGATGGTTCATTATACGTCGGTACACATTGGTGAAAAAGGATATAGTCAAAATGAATTTCCCTCTCCCAAGTATGATGGTTCCCTCTCGTTGTTTTGACTTACGTTGGCACTTATAGAACACATGACCCATACAAAAGACAGATTCAGAATTTGTTATACTAGTTAATCGATTTACATTATTTCTAACATCAATAAAGGTATTATACCACAAAAATTATCTTGAAAATAATCATGCTTACCTTGGTAGAGATACATGCTTTCTGTCAAGAGGGATTACTGGCGCACTTTTACCTTCATTTTCCTCTAGGTGTGCAAACTGCTTTCTAAATTGTTCAACGGCACTGCACATACGCATGCAATAAATCATTAGGGAAATAACCACTAGTGTAGGGGTATTGTAGGGCATTTCAATAAATAGTTAGTTAATTCCTAATCCTCTATAATACAAATACAAAGCTGCCCTTTTTCTTTTGTTGAGTATTGATTTTTTGGAGAATTCTCTCCTTTCAATCCAATTAGTCCTTTAGGCTACCATCACCCCAGAAAAAGTAAATTAACATCAGTAATGCTAGTAATTTAAACCTTGGGTATAGGAAATTTGTTCTCTCAGTCCCATTCATGTAGTCTTTTAGTAGCTGAGGATGATATTCTAGTATCTCGCGGAAAATTAGCTCTTGAATGTCATCTTTTGTGACCCTCCGCCTCTCAAATTCAAATTCCATCTTCGTGATTGGCGGGCAAGAAGGTTCCCTCTCCATTTTTGACAATCCCTTGAAGTATGGATCAGCCAGTGCCTGACAAAGAAAGACCAGGCTAATGTTTCAAAATTTCCCAAATATTATTACCATATAAAAGCACTTCTAAATAAGCATGTTTGAAAAGACCCGGCAAGGTTAAACATCATGCGCTAGCATTATGAGGGCATGCACTATAGAAACAAACTATGATGATAGTAAAGGGAGTAAAAGATTTTATAGGAAAATGCAAGACCTCTTCAGCAGTTGGCCTATCTTTTGGATCAAAAGCAAGCAACCTTTCGAGTAGCCTCAGCGCTAAAGGATCTGCATTTGGAAACTTTTGAGCAAATGGCACCGGCTGCTTTTTCCTCATAGTAGTTAAATATCTTCTAGCCTTGTCATTACGAACCTACATTCAACACAAGAGCCTTGTTAACTACAGAACACAATTCAACGACTATTTTCGAGAACGGATATAAAATTAAAAGGGAAGAAAAAAATTCAACGAGGGCAACAGCTCAACAGTATAAGTGTGTGTCATAAGGTCACGGGTTCAAATCTCCACCCCAAGTGTTGTTGAACTCAAGAAAAAAAGGTTTTGGATCAAAAGCAAGGAATCTTTACAGTATAGTGTTTGGAACTGAAGAATAGGCCTACCCTGGAGATTGTATCTAATGAAGGAGTTCCAAGGAGATCCGTCATCAAATCAAGCTGGTGAACAACATTTTTACCGGGAAAAAGTGGCTTCCCACTTAATACTTCGGCAAATATGCAGCCTATACCCCATATATCAATTGCAGCTGTATACTGCATACAAATAACAAAAGTGAGTTCTAAAGAAGAATAAACAGCAAATTAACTCCAAAACTAAAATAACAAAACTGATGCCTATCCTCAGGAAAAAGAAGCAAGAAGATCAAAGACAGAGAAATCTAGTCACTGGTAATAAGATTTGAAAATGAAAAGAATTGGATATTGATCTCACTTTCATAAATCCTTTCCAATATCTAGTGTTCTATATACAGCGCATGTACCCAAAAGGGTAAAAATCAAATATTATTAATCCCAAATATAGTTACACATGTTGATGACAATGCAGAGTTTCAACCCCTGCTGTCTTGAAAGATGTGTGGTGGATATGTGGTGGATATGGGGTGGATATGCTTCAGCAAAAGAGCTTTAAAAATGTTATAGACATTCATATAAACTGTTTTTATAGCAATAATTGTTATGGAATCGACAATCAACAAAGAATAATAAAACGCATAAGAGAAGAAAAACACATAAAATTTATGTGGTTCACTAACATTGTGTTAGCTAGTCCATGGGCAGAGAAGGGGCACGATTTTTATTAGGGGAGCGAAAATACAAAATAAACATCATAGGGCGGCTAGGGTGTAATTTGAGTTTATATAGACACTCAATTAAACTAAATTACAGATAATAGGCCCAAAATACATAAAAGCTCATTAAATAACAAATACAAATTTCGTAGAGGTCTCGGGAGCGTTGCCCCCAAACCCCCGCTCGCTGATCGAGCAGCGAGACCCCCGACTAACTAATCGTAGGACATTCAGTCATTCAAGACATATCTCAACGATAATTATTCAGCTCATGCAAAATATCCACTAGGCAAGTGACAAACAATCTCATCTAATCAATTACTGAAAACAAAATCTAGGCCCGGCATACCTTGGAGTAAAATGAACCGCATAGCTCTGGAGCTCGATACCATCTAGTAGCAACATAATCCTATGTTTTAATCAAATATGAAATGGTTTAGTTTTAATTATCAAGAACTCGAGAACACCATTAGTTTTATCTAAATGAAATGAGTATTGGACAAACAAAATTATATTCAAAGTCAGGTAAATGTTGAGAAAATGACATACCGTCCAGAAAATTGTTGTTGGTGTGTCACTGAACGCAACTCTGGCCAACCCAAAATCACAAATTTTAAGTTTACAATTTGCATTTGCTAATATATTCTTTGGTTTTAAATCTCGGTGGTAGACACTAGCTGGGAAAAAAAAACTGAGCTTAAGACTATAAGATCAAAACAAAATTATAGCGGTATCTTAAATTAGTAAGCCAACTCATTTCCAGTTGTACTAAGATTTCAGAAAGCCAAAGCATGCACCTGTATGAATATACTTTAATGCACGAAGAAGTTGGTAAAGGAAAAACTGATAGTGTTCTCGAGTTAGATCATCATTTGCTTTAATAACTTGGTGGAGATCTGATTCCATGAGCTCAAAAACAACATAGATGTCTTTGAAGTCTCTCCTTGAAGGTGGCAGCATAATGTGTTTAATTTCAACAATATCAGGATGGCGAAGAAGTCGAAGCAGCTTTATCTCGCGTAGAATTCGAACTGCATCAGATGTATGCTCAAAAATATTGTGTATCTTCTTTATAGCAACCTTGTCACCAGATCGAGTATCAATTGCAGAACACACCACACCATAGCTTCCTTTCCCGATTACTTCCTGAATTTTGTATCTGCTGGCATCACCATAATCAGAGAAGAACTCCGCTTCGGTTGCATTCTGTAGCATAAATTGATTAGATAATAATACCCCAACTCCTTGAAAAATGCTTATACACTATAGCCTCAGCAATGATGAATAAAGTAACAGTAAACAAAGAAAAGAAAAGCTGTTAGAGGTGTCATTGTTATTTTTCACAAGAAACCCAACACGCAAGGCAGAATCCAGAATTCAGTGCACATCAGTAAATGCATTTACTCATCATGACCGTGATCAAGCAAAAAATAATAGATATTGAAATTACCCTTCTAATGAAGATGTCAATCTTCAGAAGAAGAAAGCTTAGAAGGAAAAATTCAATTTCATTCCTAACTAAAACAGCTAAACAGATCAGATTTACATAGAAAACATTTGAATAGCATATCTGGAATCGTGAGTTTCATTTCAAAACCATTTTTTTTGAAACAAGGGTAACAACGTCCGTCCCTAGGCGAGTCCCCAGAGACATCGAAGGAGTTATGTCATTTCAAAACCAATTGGCTATGAGAGAAGTCCTCATATAAATGGTAGGAAATCTCCTCTAGGATCTTCAAGATGGTAACAATCTTGGATCAAATCCAATTTCATTTTTATCGGACTGAATACCCGGTTATTAGATAGTGTGGTGTACAATCTCCAAACCAATTGGCTATGAGAGTAGTAGCCAGCTATCTTATAAATCCTACTTTTTAAATGTAGGATCCTCAACATTATGTGATCTGTTTTCACGTTAACAGAGATGGAAATATAAACAAATAACAAACTAAAGTTCATCTGTAAATCTTGCAAACAAACCAAAAAACAACAGGTTTCATCAATCAGTCAGTCCAGAGAGAGCATCACCTTTTTGGGTTGATCTTGCTGCATCTTGGGCAAAATGGGGAATCCAAAATTCTCAAGCAAGAACAGCTCAAAAGATTACAAAACCAAACACCCACTAAAGACAAACCAAACAAATAATCGTTCTCAAGAAATCACCCACATTTGTTCAGCTGTTAGCCGTCTACCCACCAAATCACAAGTACAGAAACCAATTTTTGCAACAACAGTCCCCAATCCTCAATCAAAACCTAAACCAAATCGACCCACCTTCTATTTCTTCACCAATGACACATAAATCTCAACAAATCCGGTTACAGCCTTAAAAAAATAGCGAACGTACAGATCTAGACAAACAAAAACTATATTGAAATCCGAAATTGGAGAAAAGAAACTCAACCCCCCTCGATCTCAATTTCCCTTTCGAAATAGAGCGGCGAATTTGACTGGGAATCAACCGGCGAAATGGAAGCTCCCAAGATCTGCACCGCACCGACAACAAAATTGGGGAAAGAGACAGAGAAAAAGAGAGGGGAAATCCAGAGAGGAAATGGGAGAATGAAAACCAAGACGCTGTGTATGAATTAATATATCTATGAGTTATGGAGGACACAAGTGGCTGCCCGAATTTTTTTTTTTTTTTAATATTATTTTAAATCAAAATTTATTTTAATTCATTTTAAGTAAAATGTAGGACAAAAAATACTTTTTTAAGTCTTTACATTTTTTATTTAGTTTCAAATTGACTCTTAGATTTTTAAATTATTTTTAATAATGCATATATTGATATTTATATAATATAATATTTATTAAAATGATTATTAAATTAATTTTAAATTTTAATATATTGATAACATCATTAATTTTAAAATAAGATAAAAATAAACTAAATAAATAGATACAATAGTTAGATATTATTAAAATGTCGTACAAATGTTAAATTTTGATATGCACACATCAATTTACAATTATATCTCTTAACTTACTCTAAATTGTATGATTCAAACATTTTTCCTGTGCTCTTTGGATGATGATCTAAATTAATTAATTCTTACCTACGTGGTAGGTTGTCTTTTGGATTTTTGATGTTTTTTAATGAATTCTTAAGAAATATATAGAAAATTAATTGTTTGTGTTGATGACCAAATTAATTACATACATTTTTTATTTTTTAGACGTTTTTTTTATTATTAGGTACCTGTGATGGTTGGAGATTTATAAATTTAAAGAATATAATATATAGATTCAAGAATATTTTTTTCCCTAATGATATTGAATCTTTCGGTTAATTTATACACATTTTTACTTTTTTATTAAATAATCATCATATTCTCATTAGAATTTGTTATTAAAAAAACATTGTAAAATAATTTTAAGTAGGCAATCATGACAATATTATGAGTGTTTACAAATATTTATCTAATAGGTGAATACTTCAATTTATATAGTAATCACATATATAAAAATCAAGTTCATATGTATTTGTTTTTTATATAAATATTTTAGTGACTGAAATTAAAAAAAAAAAAAAAAAAAGAGTTTAATTCATTAACCACGTCCAGAATAATAAAGAGATATTGACTTAAAATCCTTATCAAGTCGACAGTTGCCATGTCATTATGACACGTGTGTTATTTCTCCCGAATAGTTGTTGCTCAGTCCCGGTCCCACTTTTGGACCGTTCAGCTGTCACACACCCAACAAAATTGTTTTATAAAATAAATCAAAAGTTTTTTTTTTTGCTTTAATTAAGCACAACAACGCCAATAACGCCTTCCAGTTAATTAAATCCTTCTTTAAATGTCTCCAAAAACAAAATTAATAATAAATTAATTTATATTAAAAAAAAAACTTCTTTAACTGACAAAAAATTATTTTCTTTTCTGTTTTAATAAAAATATCAAGTTTTAACCAAAATCTTGAAAAGATAGTAGTATATTACAATTAGCATAAGGATAACTATTTTAGACATTAAGCTGTGTTTAAATTAGTGGTGAAATTGATTTTTTTTTTTAATAGCACGAGAATGTTGGGATGATTTATTTATGTGACTAAGTTATTATTTTGTGTTGGCTTTAAGATTTGAACTCGACTTAGATAAATATTGTAATTTATTTTTCTGATATTAATAAGTATTATAAAATTTATAATTATTATTAAATTCTTCAAATTTAAAGTAAATATTACAACATCTACCTGATGAGGTATTTGGCTGCAGGTGAGATGAGATAAGGGGAGATGTTGATGGCAGAAAAACCTTATTTGGGATGCAGTGAGATGAGATGACAGAAAAATCTTATTTGGAGAGAGAGGAAAGTAGATGAGAGGTTAGAATATCTTATTTTATATTTTATTTTATTTTTATCCATTCTTATTTTTTCTTTAACGATAAAATTATTCTCAAATATCGTTTTTTCATTTTTTTTAAATAATTATTCTCGAATATTTAGCTATTAACATGAGTATATAAATATAACTACTATTATAAATAAAATAGTAATATAAAATTAATATTATACCATTCTTGATGATATTGATATTTATATTGAAAAGAAACAGAGTTTCAATGATATTGTGTACGACGTAATAACATAAGATCAAAAAACAATAGTATCCCATGTCTTTCTCATTTCCTTGAAAAAAGAAATAACCTAAAATATATTTAAGGAGTAATTAGATCAAGGGTCGGTGGCACAGTTGATTATATTGTCTAGATTAATCAATTTCAATTTCACAGTCATAAGTTTGAACTTGAAAATCGATATTTGACTCTCATATTATTTTAAAGTAATTATAATTTAAAAAGAGCCTTTTAAACGTTAGTCTTAAAAAAAAATTAATGTGGGGGCCATTACATTACAGTTTCTTATAAAATCTCCAATAATAAAAAGAAAAACAGAAAGTAAAATAACGTTTGAAATCTGCAAATGTCAGAAATATGATTAAAATACGAACGAGACAAAATTAATTATTTTAAATATATTCCTAATAATGTCGGTAGAAGAAATGGAAAAATTAGTAAATAAAAATATTTTTTTTTCAAATGATATTTAAAAGGATGTTGAAGAAGTATCTACGGATAGAAACCAGCAAACAGCAACACCTAATTCCAAGCGGCGACGTTTCATCCAACGTGTAAGTGGTCTTTTTTTTTTGAAACCACGTGTAAATGGTCTTAGTAATTAAAATGAATTGAAAGTTTCTTCATTCAAAATTAATTAATATTGGTGACTAGAGTTATTCGTCGTAAAATTTACATATTGGTGACCAAAGTGTTCATTTACTGAATGAGTTAGTAGTATGATTAGTTATATAATTTACTATTAATTCATTTCTACTGTACGATTATAGGTTCGATCCAGCTAATTACCAACAAGTTTAGAGTAAATTAGCCTACCAAAAATGAATTAAATTTCAATTTTCATGTTTATTAGATTGAATATCTATTTAGATATATTAATTTTGATACGACATTAGATAATATAAAGTTACACCTCATAATCGATTAGGGTGTGTTTGGGTCACCGTTTATGTAAACGGTCGAGTTGGTTATAATAACTCAACCGGTGTTTGCCCCACCGTTTATTATAAACGGTGGTTACCTAAACCTGCGTGCCAGTTTATCTAAACCTACGTGCCCGTTTATCTACACCTTACATATATTACTTTTTGTTACATAAACAACCTCCCAAACACCATTTATCATAATCCTTGTTATAATAACTTGCCCCTCAAACACCATTTATAATAACCTACCGTTTATCATAACCCATCGTTTATCATAACCTTCCGTCTATAATAACCAAACCGGTGCCCCAAACGCACCCTTAGTAATAAAAGAAGTAATTCATTTTTTTTTATTTTTTTTTTACAAAATCTATACTCATTTGGACGGAAATGCTTAGCAAATAAATGAGTTTTATAATCGTTATTAATTGATGTTAATCAAATCAAAAGCAACTATGGATGGTGTTTTAATGTCATCTCAAATATCATAGGAATTGTAAATTCATCTTCGATTTCAAAAGGATTTGAACTCTTTAACCATCATGGGTTTTGTAAATAAAACACATATTTGTTTTTAATGATGTTTTATAAGTAAAATTCACGATTGTCAAAATAAAGCCTAATGTGTTATCATATTTGACATGTCATTCTTCACCTTGACCTCACTTTTTTTTTAATTAGAAAATGAGAGTTTCGCTTTTCTATATTCGAGATACCACCAGTTTGACTTGAAATCCGTTGTCTCAATCCCTAGCCTATTCCTAGGATATTGATCGACATCACATTTTTAAAAATATTATTTTTCAATAGTTTTTTTTACCAACCAAATAACTCATGGCTATTTCACCATGGTTAATTGATAATAATGCACATCTTTTAAACAAATGTCAAATTTTAGGTATTTTTAATGACATAACTATTAAATTAACAAATCGATAACTAGATTGTTAGAAAAGTTTTCAGTTTCTTAATTATTTTATTTTCAAAATTAAACCTATAAATAAATTATTTTCATATATAAGTTTTTTTATATATATATATATATACTTCTTAGTTCTTATATATATTTTCAAAAATTAAATCACATTTAAATAAAAAAAATTTAAAAATCTTGATAATTTTGTTTTCAAAATATCGTTTTAGTTTGTATAACTTGTTAAGGTCGAATACTTCTTAGACAAAAATTTAAAATACAGTAGAAAATATGAAAATTAATATAAATAAAATATAAAAAGGAAATACAATTTTAAAAAACTAAAATAATATTTTGATTAAAAGTTGAGTGATTTGAATTTGTAAAATTTTAAATTATTAACGTATGTATGATATTATAATAAATATTTAAAAGTAGTATATGATTAATTATGCACGAAATCGCATGCTACATTTGATATAAAATTATCATAATATATAACGAGTAATAACCATTTGCTCGATGTTGCCTCTCTTTTGCTTGATATATTTGGGAATTCAAATACCTAATTATAGAATTCAGGGGCACTAATTAGTGCTCTTTTTTCATTCCACTTTTTGAGAAACATTTTTCTTTATTTCCCTTTTTTCATAGCTTACTTTTAAAAGAACTTATGAAAATTTAACAAATTTCACAACTTAAAAAATGAAATGGACAAAAAGGAAAATCATAGTCATAAATATGTCCCACATCTAGTATTGTATTGGGCGGTTCAGATTCTCCATCTCAACTGGGAATAAAATGAAACAACGGCTAAAAAAAAACAATAAATTAGTTGAGTGATGTGTTGTGAAATAAAATATGAGGGAAAATTACCATTTTAATTGTTTGAAATCTAATTTCAATTTTGTCCTTATATTATTAAATTAAATACTTTCACACCTGATATTTTAATAACACATTTTTAATCTTTTATGTTTTCTAATTTACCTTTTATATTTATTTTTAAAATTAAATTAACCTTGAAAACTAAAATCACTATATCTATATTTGAAATTGAAAAAACAATCTAATTATTATTTCAATATTACATTAAGTAATTAATAATTTTGGTATCTCAAAAATTAAAAGTGGGCATTAGTATTATTATTAAGAAAAAAGTGGACATTATTAAAATATCAAAGATATCCGTATTTAATTTTGAAACATAGGCACAAGATTGAAATTAGACCCCAAATGTAAAGACCAAAAAAATATTTCCCCAAATATTATAAGTTTCATTATAATAATTAGTTATTTAAAAATTAATTTTATACGGTTTACTTGACAGTTTATTTCATGTTTTTGGTATTTATGTCTTCTATTTTTTTATTTTTTGTTTTTTTAGTAATTTGCTATTCGTTATTGGATTTTCCCATTCTCTCGTATTTTTTAATGAATATTTCATATCTTATTTTGAAATTTTTATTTTACAATAACGTATATATATTGGAGAAAAAAAAAATGACAGAAAGCTTTGTTGTATAAATAGAAGGCAGAATACATAATACATTAATAGCGAGTATAAACAACTGTAGAATAGAAGATTGCCTATAGAGACAAAATAAGACACTTGGCAACTAATGAACCATTAAAATAAAATTGTTAAAAGTTTTCATAAACTCGTATTATTATTATTTTATTATTTTTACTCATGTTATTAAAACATAGAATTATAATATATTGATTTTGTGGCCTTATTGTGGATACTCCACTCAGCAATCATTATAAGCAGAGCCATAAGCCTAGAAAATGACAACACAACCGATTGACCAACAAACCCATTTTATTTTATATTGAAGGTCAGTTGCGTAATTAGTTATGTTGTTTGGTATTAATATACTTTAATTTTACGGTCACAAATTCGAGCCCAAAAATCGGTATTTGATTCTCATATTATTTGAGAATAGTTGTATATTTTATATAAGGTTTGTTGGTCTCCCTCCTCCACTATGTATTAAAAAAAACCATCTTATTTTATCCTCGTTAAAAATGCAAACAAATACGAACAACAATTCAGCTGGGACCACCACACCAATTATGAATTATGAGCCATTAATTTATTTTTTTATACCAATTTTTTTCTATTAAAATAAACATAATGGTTCTCATCCAATATAGCTGTCGGTTTTGCAAACGACGGTTCTTTTTTTTTCTTTTTGTTTTTTATTTATTTAAATGTCGGTTCTTTCTAAAAATACATGTGCTGATAATATATGGACCGTATTAGGGAATTTTATTTTTAATTTTAATTTTAAATTCAATAATTAAGGAAGATTTTTTTTAAACCAGTAATTAAGGAAGTTAAGATGAAGATAATTAATGGATATAAATTATATCTTTGAAACTTTGACTTTTACTATAGTTTTATTTTGATCCAAACATTTCCGAAAAACGTTTAATTTAGTACGACTTTAAGATTTTTGTAACCCTTAATGAGTGAATTAAATACCTGTCTATTTTAATCTACAAACTTTTGAATTTATTTTATTTCTATCCACAAAATGTGTGAGTTTATCTTCGCGGATGAAAAAATTGCATAATATTATATCTAAAATCAACATATTTTCATATTTATTATGGAAATCCAAATCAAAATAAAGAAACACATAGAAAAACCAGATAAAACAAGATGATTTATTAAAGATGGTTCATTGATGATATTAAATACTTCTATAGGCATAAGAGACAACTATTTTGTAAACAAAAATACAAAATATAAAATGTTGATTAAGTTGAGATTATAATTTTAAGAAAGTTTATTTATTACTCTTATAAGATTGTATTACATTATACTTTTACATAAAAACAAAAATACGAAAATTATAAATTTAATTACATGAAAACTTCAATCAAGTAATTGTTGAACATCATGATGTAAAGCCATGTGATCATTATTTATAGTACATGTTTTGGACGGATAATTGATCTAGCCCAACGGAAGAAAACGAACAAAAATCATTCGTCAAGATTTTGCAAGAAATTATTTTTAAAGAAAGCATAAGAATATAATCACTTTTATAAAAAATACTTGATACAAATTTAAAATGATAGAAAAGAGAAAGAATCATTGACATATTCATTGACAGCTTTCCATTGACCGCTTTCCATTTTGAAGTAGAATTTCATGCTATATATTAAAAGTTTTACATTTATATCCAAATTTTAATGATAATATTTTTCTTTTCAAAGTATACAAATATAAAAAAAAAATTTAAAAATAAATATAATAAAAATTGATTTAATCAATATAATTTGATAGACACAAAATTGATAGGTTTATTGATCGAATCCAAACTTATGACTTAAATCATGTGAAAACGATGTGTTTTCAAATTGAGATATTTTGTTCTAAATTAAATATTTTTTAAAAAGAGTAAAACTTTTATACACATGCATGTGTAAGAGAGTCCTACATTTTGCCTATGTGTATCATTGAAAGCCACAAAAACTTCATTCATTTTTAATATTTTTATTTATGGAAAAAAAATTTGTGGCACTTAATGGTGCCACATGAATAAAATGTAGGGTTCCCTATACATACATGTGTAGGGGAGTTTTACTCGTTTAAAAATTGTTAAAATTAAAATAGAGATATTAGAAAGGGAGGTTTCTTCTCCTCTGCGGATCCGTGGCCAGAATCTGTTCACAGTAAAGTCAAGTGTGTGGATACGAATTTACGCACTTGCCCTTCCCCCGTTGGCAAATGATAATAAATAAATGAAAAGAATATACTTGGCTTGGGGGTTGCTTGCGTGTGAGCGAGTGTAGGTCCACGTGGCTGGCCACGTGAAGAGCTTGGAGAAGCGGTGGACGTGGAAGAGTACGGGCCCACACGAACGGGAGTGTCGGTTCAGTTGAACCTAACGGACAAAACGGAGGTGTCCACCTCACGTGATCTTACATTTTGTTCCCTTTTCCTTTGCGTTCCCATTTCAACCTCATTTCTCTTGCTTTTAATTAGATCCCCAATTATGAATGTGTTTGATCGGCGTCTGGTTAGAATAGTTTGATTGATTGTAATTTAATTCGACTTTACTATCACGAATTTCTATCATAAAAAAAATCAAATTTTCAATTTTATTTTATTTAAGAGTTGTAATGTCTTCTATATATGATTTGTCGTTCCATAAAGGTCACGTATTTCGAATTTCATTTATTATAAATCAAATGTTGTTGAGTTAAATAATATGTTAGTGACATTAATTTACGTGCACGCAAATTGACTCGGACGGTCATGAATATATATATATTTTTAAATGTACATATTGTCACCAACTTGCTTAAGCACAATTTTCAATTGGTTGAAATCTTAAACATCTTTGCATATGAGTGAATATTGTTCAATCAAAACGCAAATATAAAAAAACAAGACATTCTAAAAAAAATTAAATCGATAAAAGTTCATGCGACACTCGTTAATTAGTCTAATAGCTTGTGTAACTCATGTGTAGTTGTTTTCGATAAATAACAATAGTGACCTAGCTACGATCATGACAATATCACTCCTCTTACGGTGAATTGTTAATAACAAACTACTGGCTTCTAAGAATTTATTAATAACTTTTGATATCAATGAAAAAACACTTTTATTTCAGATTATAGACATAATGACATTGGCGTGTATTTTATTGCAAACAGCCCATTATAAATTATCATTAAAAGTAAAGTTATAATGATATTTTATATAATTTAATAACTAAAATGTTATAAGTTCGAAATAATGTTAAATAGAAAAACGCATTAGAAATTCAAATCTCATTGCTTTTAAAATAATAGAAGATTATTGTTAGAAATGATGGTGAATCACTTATTTGGAGTCAGGACGGATCAGCGCACAATTATGATTTGGGCCAAAATATTTGGTTCGTTATCGCTCCAATGTTGCATTTCTTTGGGACTTCGGTATGGGCTTTAAAAAGCCCATGAAGCCCCAACCATGGGCCTCAAGAGTATTCATGCCAATATTACATTAGGTCGTATTTGGGAGGACGTTTGTAAAAGACAATTTAACATAATTCACGTTTGACACACTAATTATAATTATAATAATGCATAGATTAAACCAAACCTAAGCTGCTTCACATAATCCCTATCGTCGGTTCACATAACTCATGCTTACGTTTGAAATCAACCATTTTTTTGTTATAATAATATGCACCTTGAACACTATTTAGTATAACTATTTTTATAATAATTTATACCTTAAACACTGTTTAGCATAATTCTTACTATAATAAGTTGTATTACAAAACATTGTTTATAGTTAATTACAAAACCCATCAAGTGTTCCAAACACGACTTTAGAGTTTGTAGTTAAGTAAACACCAAGGTAAAAATAGTATATAATGTTTTTTTAGTTTATTATATTTTTTAGTCACTTTTAAATATTTAATTTTAGTTTATGTATTTTCAATGAGTTTTAAATGGTCTATATGATCAGTTTTTTTTTTTAATTTTTTTTTATAATGATTTGTTCTTTGAAAAATGACTCTATTATTTGAATCTCTATAAACTTAAATAATATCCTTACTTCATATCTTATTTTGTGTTAAAACTATTATTATTATTAAACTAGCTTCAATAAAGAATGACTACAATTTTTGTATGAACTAATTTTAAATTGATTGAAAATACATGACCAAAGAGACATTTATGGTTGTGTTTTTCAATCATCTGACACTAGATTGCTTGGATAATAGCGAGTTTAATCATAGGATATTAAATCATATTGCAAATTGACTTTTTTTTTTTTAATTGATCAAATCATTTTTCAAAAGAAGATTTAACAATATGTTAGAGTTAGAGATTTAATTTTGTGATCTTTCAGCTATGTTTTAATCCACAATTAAAAGTGAATGTTCTTAAAAAAATAGATCAAAGATTTTGAATGAACCCATTTACTTAAAATAACGTATGATCTATAACAAGCTTATCTACAAAAATAGTGAAATTTGAGGCACTAAAAAATTTGGTGGTGTAAAGGAAAATTCCAAAAGAATTAGCGCCGATTTGTGAGGTTTCTATAAAGCAATAAAAACAAGAAGAGCCGCAAGGAGAGAAATGGAGGGTTGGAAATAAGCCACGTGGCGAACTTGTGATGCTGATGAGGTGGAGGGGCCAGCTGGCACAGCGCCGAACACGGTGGAGCCACTTGAATTCGTAGTGTTCAGAACCGATGAACTTGTGCTGCAAATTTCAACCAGTATTTTTAAGTTTTTTTTTTCTTTGATTTTTTAAAAAAACTATTTTTGGTTTCCAAATTATGGCTTTATTTTATCTTTCGAAAACATCATGTGGTGTACTGTATATTTAATTGAAAAAAACAAAAAAACATAATGATTATAATTTTTTTTTACTAAATTTGGTTGAAGGGGATTCACCTTGTTGATGTGTACTCGCACGTGCCACTGCCTGTCAAAATTTATACAAAAACTTTCACATTTATTACTCACCTAAACAATACCATGAAATTCAAAAAAAATTTAAGAAAAGAAAAAGAAGAAAAAACATCAAATGGAAATTACTGTTTTTTTTTTGAAAGGAGTACTGTTTTAAATTTAAGTGGGTGAAAAAGCTGTGTCCTAACAAACATAGTAAATTACCAAAGTGTTTGATTGAGTTACAATTTCAAAATACAACTGTTTGTGTTTCTCTGTCTTGTCTTTTCATTGTTCCATTCAACCAATTATGTATGTGTTTAGATAGCAGATTTGTGAGAGTCTGTGTTTCATCTTCAAATTTAAATAGATGGACAAAACTTTCCCATAAAATTTTGATAATTATTATTATATACGAGTATTTCTATCACTAAGTACTCATAAATTTTTCTGATTCAATCATAGTTTATGTCACAATCAAATATAATATCCTAACCTTATATTTAAATAATGTTTTTATCTGTCTTTCACAATGATAGTATTTTATGACCCCCAACTTCTTAAATCCTCCTAACCACTACCCAATCTCAAAACTCTGAATCCAAACCCAACCCAACATATAATATATTCTAAAATTTAATTTGTTTTGATTGAAATTTGCAGGGTTTGTTTAAAAAAATATTTGAAAGCGGTCATTGATTTGATTATGAAAATCGATATTTAACTTTTATTTATTTGAGAACTAAATTTACACCCAAAATCATTTTTAAAAGATTAAATTTATAATTCAATTTGTTATTTGTTTAGAATAGTGCAATTTAATTTATTTAATATAAAGAGAAAAAAAAAGCAATTTAGACCCAAGAAATGAGGGAAATCGAAACGTAAAAGTTGTTTGTCCGTTCCGTTCCAGGCCACCCTACAAAGTAGCCGTACGGCTAAATTCCAACGCCCAACAAAATCACTCCGTTTTGAATCAAATTCTCCCCCAAAGAAAACCCTAACCCTAAATCCGAATTCGAGAAACCGAATCGAAATGAAAGCGAAGAGAGAAGAGAACTTACTCGGATCGGTGCTCGTAATCACAGCAGTTCCTCCGAAATTGCAGCTGTTCGGAAGCGGATTCTTCTGATAGTACCGATTGAACGCATAAGAAGCGTGATCGCGAACAGAATTCGGGTTGTAGCAGCTTCCGCCGGCTTGAATCGCCGAGCAATCGGCGCCGCCCATGCCGCAGGCGTAGTCCAGAGCTGTCTGCAGCGCCGCCTGCGACGCGCTCAGGCTCGCAATGCACCAGCTGGAGCCGCCGGTGGTTGCCGGTGTGAAGCTTGGAGTCGTCATGGCCGGAGAGACGGTGTCGGGGTTGGAAGTGGGGTTTATGGTGATGGTCGGAACTGTCGTTATTGGAGTCGTGATGTCCTTTTGATTGGTTGAAGATTTTCTCCCCTGTTTTTGTGTGGGATTTGCAGCAGCTGATGAACCTGATTCAAATTTGGGGGAAAAAAGGTACACACAATCAACTGATTTTAGTTCCTTTTTTTGTGGATGAACTGTTTGTTTTTGCTTTGTTTTGTTGTTATGTGCGAGCTGTGACATATTTCCTTTCGTGGTACGCATCATTGAAATGTTGAAATTGTGCTAATTAGTCAAAAGTGAAAGATTCTGATAAGAAGAATGAATAAAGTTTTCAAAACTCTCCACAACATGCAAAAGCCTTAAAAGAAAGAAGATGTCCCAAGAATAAGATCCAAAGAATAAGACAGAGAACAATGTTTGCCTAGTTTTATTTCAACACAAAACAACAACAAAAATGAACATCTGGGTTTCAATGGAGTGGTGATTTGGTTCAAGAGAACATGAAAATAAACCTGATATTTGATGTAAAAAAGAGAAAAAAAAAAGAAGATACCATATTGGAATATAGAAGCCTGAGTCCTCACCTGGGCTAAAACAGTGATTGATTAGGAGTAGAATTATAGTGTTGCAAATGAATCTTCTATCCATTCGCAGTCTGCCTTTCCTCCAAAGCCTTATGTCTGAGAGAGTATCTCGCCGGAACTTGGCCGGAAGGTCGTCGGGTTTCTAGAGGTGTCTCTGAGGTAGAGACAGAGAGGGAGAGAGAGATCAAGAAGAAGTGAATATGAATTGTGAGTGGGAAGAAGAAGGGAACATTTGAAATGACAGTAGGGGCTGTGAGAGTGGATGATTTGAAAGTGCAAGAAATGGAAGATGGAGAAGAAAGGGAGGTTGTAAAGAATAAGAAAGACAGGAAAATGGGAGATTATTTTGGAATTTATGTAGGGTAAGTGGGTGGGGGTGGCAAATGGCTAGTGATCTATGCAATGAGATGGTGCTGATGTGGATGTTTTTTATTCCTTAACTTTCTTTCCCTCTTTACTTTGAATGTGCAGTGAAACACGTTCTTATTATTATTTTTTTGAATTCATGAACGAACCCATAATTTCTTGGTTATGGACACGATATCACCAGAACTCTACTCCTTTTTGTTTGTGAAAGAGCTTAATTTTGATGATCAAATTAGCTTTAATTAACATTTTGGTCCGTTTGTACTTCACTTGTCTATTTTTTAAAATAGGTGATTTTTTTTATTTGAAAATTGAAAATTCGAACATGCAACCTCTAATTTTAGGATAAATGTCAATTATCGTTGGACAAAACCCATTTTGACAAAATAGTTAAGACTTGTTTGATAACCATTTGATTTTTTGAAATATCTGCCTATAACAATTATTTCTTTTTTGAAACAAGAGTAACCACGCCCGCCTAGAGAGAAGCATACCCTCAAAATCCAAGTCTTATTTGATAACCATTTGATTTTTTGAAATATCTGCCTATAACAATTATTTCTTTTTTGAAACAAGAGTAACCACGCCCGCCTAGAGAGAAGCATACTCTCAAAATCCAAGTCTTCAACCACTACACCATCCCTTGGAGACGTCTATAACAATTATTTCACCATATGTTTTTTCTTATTTGATGTCTCTATTTTATCAATATTTTTTTAAAACCAAACCAAAATTTGAAAAAAAAAATAGCTTTCAAGAGTTTGTTTTGGTTTTTAAAATTTGATTAGCATTCACATACTTTCTTAAAAAAGATGGAACAAATCCAATAAAAATAAACTTAAATTTCAAAAACAAAAAAACAAATCCTAAACTATTCAATTTGACTTCTGAAATGTTTAATAGTTTCATGTACAAATCCTCTAATTAAAAAGAGACTACATTTATAATACAATTAGATACTAAATCAACTTCAATTAAAAAACCCAATGGGTTAACCTCAAACAAAACATATCGATTTCCTTTGAATGCATAACACAGTTATTTGGTTGCAACTGTTCAAAGAGATATAATGACAAGACGAATAATAACGATTATGTTTGGATCTAAATTCCCATTACATTAAGACATAGGAATTAATAATGAATAATTAAACTATAAAGTAAAAGAAAGAAAGAAAGAAAAAGCTAGAGTTAGTTCTAATGTACGCTATCAATGCTTTGTTAGAACATAGAAGGTTAAAAAAATAAAGAAGAGGATGAATAATATTTTAAAAAGAAAAAGAAAAGTAAAAGCAAAGGAAAGGCAGTTCTTTCAGTGCTTCCACATCTCTTTCAAGCATGACCTTCCATCTTTGGTTTGGGCAAGTCTATAGCTAGTCTACCTACTCATATCAAATACTTAATTTAATTTTTTTAATATTTATTTTACATTATAAGTGGTGAAATACTGTCACAAGGTTTTTGTGCTGATAACCTTAAAATATTAAATTAATTTTGATTCAGCGTATATCATATGAGTGATGATTTTGGTTGTTTGGGTTCATAGGTTCGATGCTTGGGCAAAGAATTGGTGGTGCTAGCATCTCACGCAATGAAAGCATTACATTTCATTAGTCCCTTTCTGTCGGCGTCATTCTTCTGGTGCACAACATACTTGGAAGCTTACTTCAGCTTCAAATTGACTGTTATTGGACAGTTTTGGTAAGTTTTAACATACCAAACAATCATCCTAAATAGTATAGCTTAATTCATTAAGAAATTATTTAAAATGTTAGAAGTTTGAATCTCAAATTAAAGGACTAATTTTTTTTTTAATGTATATAGACTACAGTATATACATTGGAAACTAAACTGCCTCCACTTCAGGTAAAACTAAATGGAACTAAATTTAACATATAAACTAAAAATACAACACTATGAAAAATGCAACATTTATTTTGATCAAAATTAAAAGTGGGATTCCAATATTCTTTTCTTCGGTAGATTGAACTTTTGACCAATTGGATTGAAGACTGCAATTTTTTCTTCGGTGGGGCCATATTCAATTTTCATTGCATGTTAAAGCCATCAAAGTCTTGAGACTTATTCTAGAAGTACCCATTAAAATGAATATATATATATATTTTTAATATGAACAATGGCCAACAAATCTCCAATCCACCATTCACAATTATTTTATTTCATTTTATTTTATCGGATCTTATATTTACGAAAACAACTACAAAAGTGTATTAATACTAATGTGAAATGATGGGAAAGGAGGCTATTCTATCCAAAGGCCCTATGGCTATCTTAAGCTTAGCAAATATATTTTTTTTCCTACAGTTGTATGGTATCTCAAAATGGAATTTTTTATATCATATTTTTGGATAATTAAAAACAGACCTTATTTTTGGACATATTAATGACCAAATGTCCAAATACGATTTTTGTATTGACTATTTGTTAGATTCTGTTTGGGTCGTGAGGCCCGGTGTGACTGTGACTGCGTTATTTTTTTTCAATATATAAATTATTCAGCATATACGCTATCCGGAACAACAATAGCTCTACTACTATTATGTAAAAAGTAATTACTAAGATGTTGCATGTTCGAGTCTCCTAACTCCAATTATATAATGCAAAAGCAGGTGGATGGCGAGATTTGTGCACGCTTGATGTCTTGCAGGTGAGTATCCACTTATTCCATCTTTTTTTAAGACTCGAGCCTTTAACTAAAATAAAATGAAAGAAAATACGATCAAAGAAAAACCATACAAAAAGTGCACCCACAAAAAATTTGACCTTAAAAAAATCTAATTGAGAGATATGCACATGAAATAATTTCGAAAAAAGTATAGAAATGGGGGTTCAAAGAGAAACATAGTTTTTTAAGGGTGTGTTGGATGGGTTTCTTCTGATAAGCTGTGAATACTAAAATTTTGGCCCACAAATATGCCAAAAAAAACAAAAAAAACTCCCAAAAATGATAGAGACCTTGGTAACTAAAGTGCAAAGGTGTGGAAAATGGATTGAATGTTTTGTTTTGACCAGAAATAACTTTCTTTCATTTAAAGATGAAAATAGGTTGTTCCTCTGTTTGAGGATACAGACTCCACAAAGCAAAAGAAAGGTGAGATGGGATTCAAAGTAACTATTTATTTCAGCAATAATTTTGGAGGAAAGATCCAAAACTTGAGTTAAAAAAAAAAATTATTTATGTATATATTCTTTAGAAAATCTATTAAAAAATTGTGCTAAACTACCATCATATCTAAAGAAAGAAGATAATTCTAAAAAAAGAGAAAAGAAAGTAGGAATAATATATTGAGTGGGAGATTGTTGAAAACAAACACGACGAATATTAAAAAAATGAAGTGGTGAAAAATAATATTACAAGCTATGTTTTTTTTCTTGATGAAAATATGATGCTAAACATTTTAAATATCTCATTTTTAAATTTAATTTATTTTATACGAAAATGAACTTATAAAAATAATTTAAAGATAAATTTGTACAATGTAATTTTTAACTTGCAAGATAGGTTGACCTTTTCTAGTTTTAATTTTTTTTTTTTATGACTAGGAAAATAACCATTATGAGTCAACACAATGTTTAGAGTTTGATTCTACGTTGTAAATATAATTTTTTTTTAATGAATATCGTTTTAATTAAAATGTTGCAAGTTTGAGTGGTGATCCAATTTTGGGCAAAACCAGAGGTGGAAGTAAAGATGACGATTTTCAATTTTGGTTTTGAAACCAAACTAACGTGATTCGGTTTAATATTTGGATCGGTTAATAATCGGTATTTCTTTTAAAATTATGTACATTAATAATAATAATAACAATAATAATAGCTTTCAAAAAAAAAAAAAAACAACAATAATAATAATAAGAGTGAGAAACGGAAAACTGAAGATATAATAGGGAAAAGAATGAAAAAAGAAAACATCTGCGGATAGAATAAAGAACAGAAAGAAGACAAAAAGAAAAGGTTAAAGATAAAAGAAAAATGAAAGAGAAAGCCGGGGATGATGATAACAATTACGCTCTTTGATAATAATTTCATTTTTTGTTTTTTTTTATTATTTTTTTAAAAATAACTATTTTTTATTTTCAAATATTACATTTTGTTTTGATTTTTACTCTTTGTTCTTAATTTTTTTCATACTTTTTTAAAAACAAAAACTTATTTTTAAAAGAGGCTTTTGCATGTATATTACAAAATGGATAAAATATACATGAATAGCACAATAATGAAAATATTTGCACATATAGCAAAAATTGTAAATTGATAAGCTTCATATTGATAGATTCTATCGATAAAGGGTGATAAAATCAGTTATTAATAAATAAAGTAAATTGATAGACTTCCATCAGATTATCAAGAGTCTATCAATAAGAGCCGATAGAATCAATCACTGATAAAATTGATAGACTTCCATCACTAGAGAATGATAGATTCTATCAAAATCTTCTATAAAAAAATGGCAGAATTTGCTATAAAAGAATTATTTTAAAAAATGTGCTAAGTTTTTGTTTATGTAATGTAATGTCTACACATTAAGTAAATTACACATGGGCTTAATTTAGGCATTGTGGGATGAATATGGGCTTAATGAGTTGAAATGGGTTGATAGGAACTGCATTCCGTGTGATTTTATTGATCTTTAAGATACTAAACCAAAAAATGAATCCGAAAAGGTTCAATTACTTAAATTTATGAATCGACCAACAAAATTAATTTTTAAAAATCGAATAAAATCACCAAATTTGGTTTGATTCTTTAATTTAATATTAAACATCTTAGGTATATACAAAAGATTTGGAAAAGCTGACCGAAAATAAAAAATAGAAATTAGAGAAAAATTATGAGGAACATATTTTTTTTTTAAAAAAGTTTAAAAAACATCTAAAAGTAAAAGTTCAAATTTTTAGTTGGAAAATGGTTTTTTAGTTTAAAGTTGGCAAAACATTACAAAAAGTGAAAAAGTAAAACATTTTTAGAAAGGACTTATGAAAGCGTAAAAAGTGACTTTTAAGTGGCAAAAGTAACGAAATTTGAAAAATAAATCCACCACAAAAATACTTGACGGAAAAAACCCATCTAAATGTAAGAAGTGGTTCAACATGTGAAAGCATTGCTCAATGGAATCGAGAGGTCTTGGATTTAAATCTTTAACAAAAAAATGCATTTTGAAAAAAGTTGTATTATTATAGGGAAAAAAAAGAAAAGAAAAGAAAGAAAAGTATAAATGTTTATGTGATTTTTTTTCATTTAAATATTAAATATTTGTAAAAGTTATTTAAAATAAGAACTTTTGAAAATTCTCGAAAAAAAGGGTAACATTAATACAAATTTTTATAGATCAAAGAAGGTTTCATAGAAATTTTGAAAGATATAAAAAAGGAGAAAAAGTAGAGATTTATTATTATTATTATTTTTTTTTTATTATTAAGATTCAAGGAAAAACTAATCTCTAAACCCCTTGGCTTAGAGTCTTTGTTCGCTGATGATTGGGTTGATTGGTTTATAAAATTGACTTTGTGTTTAAAACAAAGGGGGTAATGTCTGAAAAGTTAAAATTCGAGACTCACCTATGAAATTATTCTTTTGATGTCTTTGATACCTAGTCTAGAGATATAATAAGTAATAACAGTATCTAAGATATAAAATAAGTTCAAAATAAAAAAATTTAAAATTAATTAGGAAAGGAAAATAAAACAAGAGATATAATTAAAAAGAATTTAACTACTTTTTAATAAAAAAAACTCTTTTATCCTAGGGAGGTAGAAAGTCTTATCTCCAACATTTTCATAATCTCTTAAAATTGAAGTTAAGTTTCATACTTCCGTCTACGCTACCCTAGGGCACAGTTCGTAACATCACCAATCACCAATAAAGTGAATAAGAAGTCCTTCAAAAACATTTGCGGTCTAATTTCATACTTCAATCCAAATATTTCGTTTCTTCAGAAAATTGAAGTCACTTGTCATACTCTAATCCAAAATTACTCTTATCCCAAAATAGTTGAAGTTAGGTCCCCTACTCCAATCCAAGCTTTTCTCCAGTAAACAATTTGTCCGAATACATACTTTAATCCAAATAATTCTTTTCCCAAGAAAATTGGAGTCACTTATCATACTCTAATCCAAAATTACTCTTATCTTAAAACAATTGAAGTTTCCCGTACTTTAATCCAAACTTTTCTCCCATAAAATACTGTGAAGTCCAAACTCATACTTTAATCCAAAACTCCAGTATCATATGAAAGTGATAGTCGAAGTCTCATACTTTAATCCAATATTCTTACATTCCCCGAAAGCTGAAATCAAGTCACATATTTTAGTCTAAACTACCATAGTCTTTAACATAGTTGAAGTTCGGTCTCATATTCAAAATTCTCAGTAAATATCTTCCCAATAAAAGGAATAGGAATTCTTTCCAATTCTATTTTTAACTTATTTTAAGTGAAAATAGAAATTTTATAATGCAAAAATAGAAGAAGATTTTTTTTTTATGAAAGTTGAAGTGAAAGTGTTGAAAGAAAATTAGAAAACTACCTAAAAAAATAAGTGATTTGTTTAGTGGTATATTTGACTTAATTTAAGAAAAATTAATTGATCAGTAACTATTTTTTTTAAATCACCTCAAATACACCACTAAGTAAATCACTTATCTCTACTTTAATTTTATGATTTTTTTGCACACTTTAAAATGAAATACAAGAAAATATGATAAAAAAAGAGAGAAAAGTAGCAGAAATTTAAAGAAACTATATAAAAGAGTTCGAAATAATATTTAAAAATTAGTTGTTTAGAAAAAGAAAATGATTTTTTTTTTTAATAATAAGTAATAACAGTATCTAAGATATAAAATAAGTTCAAAATAAAAAAATTTAAAATTAATTAGGAAAGGAAAATAAAACAAGAGATATAATTAAAAAGAATTTAACTACTTTTTAATAAAAAAAACTCTTTTATCCTAGGGAGGTAGAAAGTCTTATCTCCAACATTTTCATAATCTCTTAAAATTGAAGTTAAGTTTCATACTTCCGTCTACACTACCCTAGGGCACAGTTCGTAACATCACCAATCACCAATAAAGTGAATAAGAAGTCCTTCAAAAAAATTTGCGGTCTAATTTCATACTTCAATCCAAATATTTCGTTTCTTCAGAAAATTGAAGTCACTTGTCATACTCTAATCCAAAATTACTCTTATCCCAAAATAGTTGAAGTTAGGTCCCCTACTCCAATCCAAGCTTTTCTCCAGTAAACAATTTGTCCGAATACATACTTTAATCCAAATAATTCTTTTCCCAAGAAAATTGGAGTCACTTAACATACTCTAATCCAAAATTACTCTTATCTTAAAACAATTGAAGTTTCCCATACTTTAATCCAAACTTTTCTCCCATAAAATACTTGGAAGTCCAAACTCATACTTTAATCCAAAACTCCAAGATCATATGAAAGTGATAGTCGAAGTCTCATACTTTAATCCAATATTCTTACATTCCCGAAAAAATGAAATCAAGTCACATATTTTAGTCTAAACTACCATGGTCTTTAACATAGTTGAAGTTCGGTCTCATATTCAAAATTCTCAAGAAATATCTTCCCAATAAAAGGAATAGGAATTCTTTCCAATTCTATTTTTAACTTATTTTAAGTGAAAATAGAAATTTTATAATGCAAAAATAGAAGAAGAATTTTTTTTTATGAAAGTTGAAGTGAAAGTGTTGAAAGAAAATTAGAAAACTACCTAAAAAATAAGTGATTTGTTTAGTGGTATATTTGACTTAATTTAAGAAAAATTAATTGATCAGTAACTATTTTTTTTTAAATCACCTCAAATACACCACTAAGTAAATCACTTATCTCTACTTTAATTTTATGATTTTTTTGCACACTTTAAAATGAAATACAAGAAAATATGATAAAAAAAGAGAGAAAAGTAGCAGAAATTTAAAGAAACTATATAAAAGAGTTCGAAATAATATTTAAAAATTAGTTGTTTAGAAAAAGAAAATGATTTTTTTTTTTAATAATAAGTAATAACAGTATCTAAGATATAAAATAAGTTCAAAATAAAAAAATTTAAAATTAATTAGGAAAGGAAAATAAAACAAGAGATATAATTAAAAAGAATTTAACTACTTTTTAATAAAAAAAACTCTTTTATCCTAGGGAGGTAGAAAGTCTTATCTCCAACATTTTCATAATCTCTTAAAATTGAAGTTAAGTTTCATACTTCCGTCTACCCTACCCTAGGGCACAGTTCGTAACATCACCAATCACCAATAAAGTGAATAAGAAGTCCTTCAAAAAAAATTGCGGTCTAATTTCATACTTCAATCCAAATATTTCGTTTCTTCAGAAAATTGAAGTCACTTGTCATACTCTAATCCAAAATTACTCTTATCCCAAAATAGTTGAAGTTAGGTCCCCTACTCCAATCCAAGCTTTTCTCCAGTAAACAATTTGTCCGAATACATACTTTAATCCAAATAATTCTTTTCCCAAGAAAATTGGAGTCACTTAACATACTCTAATCCAAAATTACTCTTATCTTAAAACAATTGAAGTTTCCCATACTTTAATCCAAACTTTTCTCCCATAAAATACTTGGAAGTCCAAACTCATACTTTAATCCAAAACTCCAGTATCATATGAAAGTGATAGTCGAAGTCTCATACTTTAATCCAATATTCTTACATTCCCCGAAAGCTGAAATCAAGTCACATATTTTAGTCTAAACTACCATGGTCTTTAACATAGTTGAAGTTCGGTCTCATATTCAAAATTCTCAGTAAATATCTTCCCAATAAAAGGAATAGGAATTCTTTCCAATTCTATTTTTAACTTATTTTAAGTGAAAATAGAAATTTTATAATGCAAAAATAGAAGAAGAATTTTTTTTTATGAAAGTTGAAGTGAAAGTGTTGAAAGAAAATTAGAAAACTACCTAAAAAAATAAGTGATTTGTTTAGTGGTATATTTGACTTAATTTAAGAAAAATTAATTGATCAGTAACTATTTTTTTTTAAATCACCTCAAATACACCACTAAGTAAATCACTTATCTCTACTTTAATTTTATGATTTTTTTGCACACTTTAAAATGAAATACAAGAAAATATGATAAAAAAAGAGAGAAAAGTAGCAGAAATTTAAAGAAACTATATAAAAGAGTTCAAATAATATTTAAAAATTAGTTGTTTAGAAAAAGAAAATGATTTTTTTTTAATAATAAGTAATAACAGTATCTAAGATATAAAATAAGTTCAAAATAAAAAATTTAAAATTAATTAGGAAAGGAAAATAAAACAAGAGATATAATTAAAAAGAATTTAACTACTTTTTAATAAAAAAAACTCTTTTATCCTAGGGAGGTAGAAAGTCTTATCTCCAACATTTTCATAATCTCTTAAAATTGAAGTTAAGTTTCATACTTCCGTCTACACTACCCTAGGGCACAGTTCGTAACATCACCAATCACCAATAAAGTGAATAAGAAGTCCTTCAAAAAAATTTGCGGTCTAATTTCATACTTCAATCCAAATATTTCGTTTCTTCGAAAAATTGAAGTCACTTGTCATACTCTAATCCAAAATTACTCTTATCCCAAAATAGTTGAAGTTAGGTCCCCTACTCCAATCCAAGCTTTTCTCCAGTAAACAATTTGTCCGAATACATACTTTAATCCAAATAATTCTTTTCCCAAGAAAATTGGAGTCACTTAACATACTCTAATCCAAAATTACTCTTATCTTAAAACAATTGAAGTTTCCCATACTTTAATCCAAACTTTTCTCCCATAAAATACTTGGAAGTCCAAACTCATACTTTAATCCAAAACTCCAAAGATCATATGAAAGTGATAGTCGAAGTCTCATACTTTAATCCAATATTCTTACATTCCCCGAAAGCTGAAATCAAGTCACATATTTTAGTCTAAACTACCATGGTCTTTAACATAGTTGAAGTTCGGTCTCATATTCAAAATTCTCAGTAAATATCTTCCCAATAAAAGGAATAGGAATTCTTTCCAATTCTATTTTTAACTTATTTTAAGTGAAAATAGAAATTTTATAATGCAAAAATAGAAGAAGAATTTTTTTTTATGAAAGTTGAAGTGAAAGTGTTGAAAGAAAATTAGAAAACTACCTAAAAAAATAAGTGATTTGTTTAGTGGTATATTTGACTTAATTTAAGAAAAATTAATTGATCAGTAACTATTTTTTTTAAATCACCTCAAATACACCACTAAGTAAATCACTTATCTCTACTTTAATTTTATGATTTTTTTGCACACTTTAAAATGAAATACAAGAAAATATGATAAAAAAAAGAGAGAAAAGTAGCAGAAATTTAAAGAAACTATATAAAAGAGTTCGAAATAATATTTAAAAATTAGTTGTTTAGAAAAAGAAAATGATTTTTTTTTTAATAATAAGTAATAACAGTATCTAAGATATAAAATAAGTTCAAAATAAAAAAAAATTAAAATTAATTAGGAAAGGAAAATAAAACAAGAGATATAATTAAAAAGAATTTAACTACTTTTTAATAAAAAAAACTCTTTTATCCTAGGGAGGTAGAAAGTCTTATCTCCAACATTTTCATAATCTCTTAAAATTGAAGTTAAGTTTCATATTTCCGTCTACACTACCCTAGGGCACAGTTCGTAACATCACCAATCACCAATAAAGTGAATAAGAAGTCCTTCAAAAAAATTTGCGGTCTAATTTCATACTTCAATCCAAATATTTCGTTTCTTCAGAAAATTGAAGTCACTTGTCATACTCTAATCCAAAATTACTCTTATCCCAAAATAGTTGAAGTTAGGTCCCCTACTCCAATCCAAGCTTTTCTCCAGTAAACAATTTGTCCGAATACATACTTTAATCCAAATAATTCTTTTCCCAAGAAAATTGGAGTCACTTATCATACTCTAATCCAAAATTACTCTTATCTTAAAACAATTGAAGTTTCCCATACTTTAATCCAAACTTTTCTCCCATAAAATACTTGGAAGTCCAAACTCATACTTTAATCCAAAACTCCAGTATCATATGAAAGTGATAGTCGAAGTCTCATACTTTAATCCAATATTCTTACATTCCCCGAAAGCTGAAATCAAGTCACATATTTTAGTCTAAACTACCATAGTCTTTAACATAGTTGAAGTTCGGTCTCATATTCAAAATTCTCAGTAAATATCTTCCCAATAAAAAGAATAGGAGTTCTTTCCAATTCTATTTTTAACTTATTTTAAGTGAAAATAGAAATTTTATAATGCAAAAATAGAAAAGGAAAAAAATTATGAAAGTTGAAGTGAAAGTGTTAAAAGAAAATTAGAAAACTACCTAAAAAATAAGTGATTTGTTTAGTGGTATATTTGACTTAATTTAAGAAAACTTAATTGATCGTTAACTATTTTTTTTTAAATCACCTCAAATACACCACTAAGTAAATCACTTATCTCTACTTTAATTTTATGATTTTTTTGCACACTTTAAAATGAAATACAAGAAAATATGATAAAAAAAGAGAGAAAAGTAGTAGAAATTTAAAGAAACTATATAAAAGAGTTCGAAATAATATTTAAAAATTAGTTGTTTAGAAAAAGAAAATGAAATCTTTTTTAATAATAAGTAATAACAGTATCTAAGATATAAAATAAGTTCAAAATAAAAAAATTTAAAATTAATTAGGAAAGGAAAATAAAATCGGGTGAATTAATTTTTTAAAAAATAATTAAGTAACTACTTTTTAATATAAAGATCTTTTATCCTAAGGAGGTAGAAAGTCTCGTCCAACATTTTCATTATGTCTTAAAATAGAAGTACAATCTCGTACTTTACTCTACACTGCTCTAGACTTATCTAAATTCTTCGTAACATCACCAATAAAACGAATAAGAATTCTTTCATCAAAATTTGAAGTCCAATCTCATATTTTGATGGAGTCAGTTCTCATACTCTAATCCAAATTACTCTTATTGAAGTTTTCAAATTTGTATCCAATAAAATATTTGAAGTCCAAATTCATACTTTAATCCAACCTTTTCATAATTTTGAAAGTTGAAGTCAAGTCTCATACTTTTATCTAAACTACCATTAACAAGTTGAAGTCTAAGCTCATACTCCAAAATCTTTAATAAAACAAATAAGAATTCTTTCATCAAAACTTGAAGTCTGAAATCATACTTTAATGAAGTCACTCTCATGCTCTATCCAAATTACTATTATCGTAACAAAGTTGAATTGAAGTCCCCATATTTCAATCCAAAATTCTTTTTAAACTTTTTCCCAATAAAATACTTGAAGTCCAAACTCATATTTTAATCCAACTTTCTCATGTCTCCCAAAAGCAGAAGTCAGATCTTATACTTTAGTCTAAACTATCATAGTTTTAATAAGTTGAAGGTTGGTCCCATACTCTAAATTTTCACTAAATATCTCCCAATAGAATGAATAAGATTTTTTTCATCAAAATTTGAAGTCAACTTTAGTCCATAGTTTAATCCAAAATTCGCTTTGAACTTTAATCCAATCAAAGAAATGGTAACTCTTTTGATAAAAACTTAGTCCAATTTCATACTTTAATCCAAACCTCTCTTATCCTATGAAAGTGGAAATCTAAGTCTCATACTTTAATTCAACATTCTCATATTCTTTTGAAAGGTGAAGTCAAGTTCTATATTTTAGTGTGAACCACCCTAGTCATAACACAGTTGAAGTTTGTTCTCATACTGTAAATTCTCTCCAAATTTTGTTGAATTTAAGTCCCATACTCTAATCCAAAATTTTCTTATCCTAAGAAAATTGGAGTCAATTCTCGCACACTAATCCAAATTAATCTTATTCTATCATAGTTGATAAAAAAAATCTCCATTATCTTATGAAAGAGGAAGTCTACCTCTCATACTTTATTCCAACATTCTCATATCCTCCAAAAGTTGTAGTCAAGTCTCATACTTTAGTCTAAAGTACCCTCCTAGTCTTAATATAGTTGAAGTCTCTCATACTTTAAACTCTCAATAAATAGTAAATATCTCCAATATAAAGAATAATAATTCTTTCATTAAAATTTGATGTCCAATCTCATTTACTTTAATGGAGTCACTTCTCATACTTAGATCCAAATAGATTTTATCTTAACAAAGTTAAACTTAAGTCGGATACTTTAATCTAAAATTCTTTTTAAACTTTTCTCCAATAAAAGACTTTCCACACTCATACTTTAATCCAAAACTCTCTTATCTATGAATGTGGAATTCTAAGTCTCTTACTTTAATCCAACATTCTCATATTTCTCAAAAGTTGAAGTCATGTCTCATACTTTATGAAGTTACTTCTCATACTCTAACCCAAATTACCATTATCTTAAACTTTTCTTAACAAAGTTGAAGTTCAACTTTTTAAACTTTTCGTCAAGAAAAAACTTGATGCCCAAACTCGTACTTTAATCCAAAACTCCTTTATCCTTTGAAAGTGGAAGTCTTCTCATAGTTTAATACAACATTCTCGTATACCTCGATAACGGAAGTCAAGTCTCATACTTTAGTCTAAACTATCCTAATCTCATACTTTAGTGTAAAGTTGAAGTTCAACTTTTTAAACTTTTCTCCGATAAAAAACTTGATGACCAAACTCAAACTTTAATCCAAAACTCCTTTATCCTTTGAAAGTGGAAGTCTTCTCATAGTTTGATCCAACATTCTCATATACCTCGATAACGGAAGTCAAGTCTCATACTTTAGTCTAAACTATCCTAGTCTTTCATAGTTTGAAGTCTGATCTCAAACTCTAAATTCTCAATAAATTTCTAAATACAAATAATAAAAATTCTTTGATCAAAATTTAAAGTCCAGTCTTATACTTTGATTCCAAAATTTTCTTATCCTAAGAAAATTTGAGTCAATCCTCATAATTTATTCCAAATCAATCTTATCCTAACAAAGTTGAATGATAACTCTTTGATGAAAAAACAAAAAATTTGAAGTCCAATCTCATAATTCAATCTGAAACTCTCTTGTCCTATGAAAGTGCTAATTTTCATATTCTTCCAAAGTTGAAGTCAAGTCTCATATACTTTAGTCTAAATAACCCTAGTCTTAACATAGTTGAAGTCAAGTCTCATATCCAAAATTCTTTTGAACTTATTCCAAGAACTTGAAATCCAAACTCATACTTTAATCCAAAACTTCCTTATCCCAGGAAAGTGGACTGTCTAAGCATACTTTAATCCAATATTTTCATATTTCTTGAAAGTTGAAGTCAAGTCTCATACTTTAAGCCTTAACTACCCTAGTCTTAACATAGTTGAAGTATTTGATAAAAAACTTGAAGTCCAATCTCATACTTCAATCCAAAACTCTTTTGTCATAAAAAAATTGGAGTCATTTCTCCCCACTTTAATCCAAAACCCTTTTGGCAACCCTCTAGCTAGATTAATCTCTAGATCATCTTCCCAATAATCACCCATGAGGTTGTATCCTTTATACGAGAGCAGCTAAAGATCTAAATAATATCCTAGGACTTCTCTAAGACCTTCAATCCTAGGAGTTCTACCTATTCCCTTACATGGAAGGCTAATTTACTGTGTTTTGCTAAACCCTCTTAGGTATGATTTTTCCAATACTCTCTTTGTAATAGTTTATTTGATTTCATTCATTTCATCTTTAATAGTATTCTCGTACCATTGATCTCCATTTATCGTTCGTCCAATCAACGTCCAACAATAGTCCTTTGTCTTTTCACATCACCGTTCATCTTTTTTAAAATTTTAGTTTTTTTTTTATCTTTGATGTAAGAACCCAAACCTAAATAATATAAAGTTTGGGTTGCCCATGTTGGAGAATTAACCAACTCAAAATGTTGAGTTGGTCCAAACTCTCAAGTTCAAAATAAATAAAACCAGGTAAACAATTATAAATTTGAAAAGACTGTCTCCCATATAGAAATTTTCATAATAATTATGGTATAGGAACTAACCTTTTTTTTTAAAAGGGTTATAGTTGGTACCTTCTGTCCATTGCAGGTGTATAATTCTTGCTAACTCCAACTAAGAAACACATTTGCAAGCCTACAAATGCAAAAATATAATGTAATAAGTGAAAACCAAGATGATAGTTGGTGTAGTGTAGGACGAAAATGGCTTTTTAACCAAAATAAAATGTAACCCAACACTATCAATTGAAATGAGTTAATGTTTACGAATGGCAAGACAAGTTTTGGTATTACCTTAATTTCTGCCCTGTTTTTAAAAGCCATCCTCTGTGACCAATGTATTTTGCTTCTTGTGGTTCTGGTTTAAACCCTCCTGTGCAGACTACTTTCTTTCCTTCTCTCCCACGCAAATCTAAACATAAAAGATAAATGTTATTAACAAAAGCTTGACTTTGAAAATTTTAATGTCAAACACACAAAAAAACTAGAGTTAAGACCTTATGGGTTGGGAAAGGTTAGACTTGAGTCCTAGCCTTTACTTCAAACAACTGGATATGGATGGATTCGAAAATTAACTCACACAATCAGCCCTTTTTTTATCAACACAGTACAATCAACTACTACCTTATAGACATCTCATTGAGAATGGATGATTAAATATGCATAGTGTGAATTTGTAAATATGTAATGTCTTGTGTAAGCAGGGAGTTTGATAACAGCAGGAATTCGATAACAACCCGAGGAGGTCTCATACTTGCAGGTGAGGAATTTCCCTTTATTTTTTTTATAATGTATACAAGCTGTTGGAGTGTATGAAATGGGAAGTTTTTTTTTTTTTAAAACAAGGGTAACCATGCCCGTCCTTAGGTCAGGCACCAGAGACATCGAAGGAGTAAAGTCACAGGTGAGTCTTGAACCCGAGACCTTAAAGGGAGCATACCTGCTCCCTTCAAAGCTCAAGTCTTCAACCACTGTGCCACCTTTGGGGACGAAATGGGAAGTTGAATGTGCTGCAAAGGAATGTAAAGTTGATTTCTTGTCTGCTTTTGGTTGGGAGTGAGTGGGAGTGGGACAACGCTTGTTTGGAGTTGAGGAAGAGCTAGTGGGTGCTGACTGGAAGCATGGAATTTTGCATGGAAAAGGGGAAACTTGATTTGGTAACTCCATTTAGATGTGGTGAGGAGAGTAGAAGGTTACTAGGCCGGAATGGGAGGTGGTTTAGATATCAATGGAGAGACTTGCTCCATGTGGGCATTGTTTGAGATATTCAATATTTTCTTTCTTTATGTTTGTTTGTCGACAAGATATGTTGTTGCAGGCACTCACGGGTGAACAGCCACACGGCTCTTAGATCGCCAACCACCTCATAGCTAAGTTGATCACACCTCAGGGATTATAAACTGTTTTGTTTGTAAATAATGTATAGACTAAGTACTGGGAATAGTTTTAGTTAAGAAGTACGGAGTTTTGTGTTGTGGTACTTGTATATATTTTACAATGTTTGTTTGGATGATGTACCTAGCATGGGAGAATAGATTGTTGACTGGTATATGAAAATTGTAAATAATACTTTTGGTATTGCTTAGCAGGTTGAGGTTGAGGTTTGGTTCTTTTGAAACTTTGAGCAGGTGGGAACTTACTTTAAGGTGATGCAGAAGGTAGAGGTGTTACAAAAAATTACAAATAACCCTCCACGAGAAATAGTTCTACTTCTAACATACCTGAGTTTTAACAGTCCTCTGTTGGATAGTAAGAAAATCTTTTCTGTCCTTCCAATCTCGAAATTTGTTTTGAATGCGAATGGCAGCAAAATGCTCATCATCATGTGGTTCTGGATTACGTCTTAGAATTGCACCCTCATAACCTCATGAATATGAGAAGCAGCAACCACCCTAGCGACAGAATATCTCGAATTCCCTGCACGTTTAAAATAGAGACCATCACATGAAGTACACTTCCACCAATCGAGAAGGCAAAAAGAAGACGTATATACTGTTACATGGGCATTTAAACATAAAATATAAAGGTTATAAAAACAGAACACTTGCCTTTGAAAATGTTAATGTCAAACACAAAGAAAAATAGAGTTCTCACCTTATGGGTTGGGAAAAGTTGAGGCCAAGGGTGGGGGGCTACCTTGAAACATTACCAGTCCGGCCTTCAGCCTATTAAAAAGTTAAAAACAATATAAAATTACTCTAACGGTTAAAGTTTAAGAAATATTCAGCTAGCATGCAGTGAAAAACAAACAAACAGGTATATATACATACATATCTTATTGCAAACAAAAATTCACAATCACAACCGAAGAAGAGTAGGCTGATAGTACTAGTCTTACATGACAACTAATGATAGTACTAGTCTTACATGACAACTAACTCTCCTACAACAGGAATTTTATAGATAAAACTTTAAGGTATTGAATCTTCCTAACTCCAAAGTAACCATCATGGATTCAACTCTCTAACTTTAATCCATTTTATCATTAGCAATGAATTGCACTAATCACTAGGTCAATCCATATTGGTTACTAACCTTGATTGTAAAAGAACACTTACAGATCCCAACTTCATGGCTATAGGCTTACCAAGTAAGTGAAATGTGAGCTAAGGAGAGAATTTAAAGAATGTTAACTAATAAGGATTAGGCTTTTCATCATCTTACATCGGCGTGGTTTGAAAAAGATGGGAAGCTCTCTATTAGATTTGAAGTTCGTAACCATGGTTAATAAAAATGCAATTCATGTTTAATAACTTTTTGCTCGTCATTAGCAAGAGGCTTAAACAGAGTAGATCATACCTTATCGTTGAATATATCAGGTGTTTGTGCAGAATATAACTTGTAAAAATTTCATCTTCTCAAATGCTTCTTTAGTTTCTTTGCTAATTTCCTCGATGCCTTTCTTCCATGCTTTACTAGCCTGAGAAGCGGTTGAATAAAATTGGTACATAATTGGTACTTATTACAAACATAATCATAACAATATGACTAACGATATTTACCTCTCTATTATCTTTTTTGGCCTCTCTAACTTTCTCCTTTACGAAATCCTAAGAAGTCAACAACACATCCTTGTGCAGGCAATTCCTCCTCAATCAATTTATCTGTGAATCCTGAAAGATGCAAAAGAGAGCATAAAGATTATACCCTAAGAAAATTTTCCAAACAAGAACTTAGCACAAATTTACCACATTTTGGACTAATGCCCACCTTCTACGTGATTTTACGTCGCCTTTGGGCAGGCTTATCACCTAATGTTGTAATACCATTCCACCCATAATCATCATCGACATATAGCAATAACCTCTTTCCAATCATAATATTGCAGTCATTTGAAACAAATCATTCTGTGCAGCCCTCACAAAGAAAGGAAACTGAAGGGCAGAGAGAGTAGGATCTGTAGCTGAAATGAGACTAGAGGAACTTGGAACTCAGTTGCAACTTGGGATGAAATGTGGGCAACCACAGAAGATTGGAGGCCTGTGATGGCAAATCATTGTTAGTATTAAGTCGGGATTAGAAGAAAACTCTTTGCCAACACACACAAAAGAACATCAGAAAACTAAAGCAACAAAGTGGGGCAAAAACAGGGAGGCAAAAAAAGAAAGACGGGGGAGTTACCTTCTACCCAAAAATCCACTACAGTTGGCCAAGTTCTGGGAAGAATGGTGGGATCCGCATTCACATCTTTTGCAGCTTGTTCGATGGCAATCTTGGAACCTTTTCCAATGGTACAATCAGAAGAGAAAATAGCAACAATGTTCACATCTTTTACAGCTTGTTCAATGGCAATCTTGGCAACTTTTACACTTCATAAGGACACGGCCTAAAATATTAAAGATAATAATCAAGACAGACATTTGAACTAATATCACGTACCTCGAGTTCATCTAATTCTCAATCAAACTCATAGAAAACCTGCAGATAACAAAAAAAGTTCAGGTTTTTACCTATTCTTTTATAATTTCGCCCATGAAAAACAAAAAAGTTGAACTTACATATACATTTACTCAATCATCTTAATCCCAATGTGCATCAAAATCTGAAAATATTAGCATACAAATTTCAAATTGTGAATAAGAATGCTCAACTAATTTCTTTCATTTACATTTACATTCATGAGCATGAGTATTTATGAGTATTTTAAAATAGCATAGATTAAAACCTTACTGCATTTGGGTCGACTGGATAACACTTAGGACCTTAGTACTTTGATCAATTTTGTCTTCCTTAAAGGGCTTGCAAAAATCTGCCATAAAATAGCAGCATGAGATATGACTAACTTGAACCGAATAACCATTAGTCAGATTATCCAGAATCCTAGATATCACTAAAAGTCAATAGAATTGAAAATGCATTGGTTAAATAACTGTAATAAAGATAATTTTTTTAGAATGATATTTCACGTTCTTCTCTCCTGTACTCTTCAACTTTTCATAAAATTAACAATCAAAGTGGTATAAGAACTTACAAGGTTAGCAATACTCATATTTCTTGACACGGTCTATTTTCAAATGCTTCAAAGTAGCTCTGCATAAATAATTTGCACATCATATCATTTATAAACAAATCATTGTTGAAAAGTAGCATTTCAAAAATAATAAAATTTGGTGGTTTCCTAATGGAATTATGGAGGAAGTGAAAGGTCACTTGTATTGTACCTTTTTTCTCTTTCCAACTGAGGGTGAATATTTGAAACCTCCACTGATAAACTTGTCTATCTCTGTAGAAGAATTATATTGCATGGTCAACTAAAAAACTAGAGTTAGAATCTAAAAGGTGCTAAGAAGAATTTACACATTAAAACCTTTTCTTCGGAGGAAATTAAGGAACCAGTCCATCTTCATCAGCAACATGGGAATTGTCTCAAGCATTGTGGTGAGCAATAAAAATATCAAAGAAGCTATTTACATTGCCTATCCAGTGAATCCTGCCACTCAATTAATTTAAAGCAGTGCTTCCACCCACATAATTTGGTGGTGGTGGGCCATGTGAATATAAAAGGAGATTAAAAAAATCATTAAAATTTGTGTTTTTTTCACTTCTACTCTAAATTTCTTTTTAGTTCAGTTTGTACACCGGGGTTACTTTCATTTGTTCAACTATCATTTTTCTTTTTCAGTATTTTCTTCTTTTAATTTTGATTATTATCTTCTTTTTCGTTGGCTCCTGTTTTTTTTTTCTCTACTAAATACTTATTATTATTTTTCATGGTATTGTGGATGAGTTTTACATTACTATTGACCAAATTTTGATGGGTTATATTGAGTTACTATTCTTAACCTTTTTAATTTCTAAGTTATTTTTTGTGCAGTTTTAAAGAATATTATAGTGTTATAATTATACAAAGCTTTATATTTTATTATTCGATATGTTTTTTAATTAAAAAAATGAGGATTGCGACTCTTTTTGCCAAGAAAAAACGTCTTGAGGTCGCCTTAAGCTTTGTAAAGTAATGATCCTAACAAAGCATTTTGTCCCACCTTTAATCCAAAATTCTTTTTAAACTTTTCTCCTATCAAAAGAATGATAACTGTTTCATCAATATTCTCTTACTAATCCTAAGAAAATTGAAGTCTATTCTCATATTTTAATCCAAATTCCTCGTATCTTGACCAGGTTGAATTTAGTCGCATACTTAAATCCAAGGAACAATAACTCTTTGATCAAAACCTTGAAGTCCAAATCTCATACTTCAATCCAAAACTCCTAATAAAATTGAAGTCAATTCTCACACTTTGATCTAAATTACTTTTATCCTAACAAAGTTGAATTTTAGTCTCATACTTTAATCCAAAATTCTTTGAGGATTAAAATCTAGTCTCATTCTTTAATCCGAAATTCTCTTGTCCTAAGAAAATTGGAGTCAAATCTCATACTTTCATCCATATTACTCTTATCCTAACAAGATTGAAGTTTAGTACCATACTTAAATCCAAAATACGTTTTAAACTTTTCTCCAATCAAAAAAATGATAACTCTTTGATCAAGAATTTGAAGTTCAATCTCATACTTCAATCCAAAATTTTCGTCCTAAGAAAATTGGAGCCAAATCTAATACTTTTCATACTTTAATCAAAATTACTCTTATCTTAGAAGTTCAATCTCGTACTTAAATCCAAAATTTGAAGTCCATTCTCATACTTGAACCAAAACTCCCTTATCTTATGAAAGTGGAACTCTAAGTCTCTTACTTTAATCCAATATTCTCTGAAATGTGAAGTCGTCTTATACTTTAGTCTAAACTACCATAGACTTAACATAGTTAAAGTCTGGTCTCATATGCCAAATTCTCAGTAAATATCTACAATGAAACAAATAAGAATTCTTTCATCAAAATTTGAAGTCCAATCGCATACTTAAATGGAGTCACTTCTCATATTGTAGTCCAAATTACTCTTATATTAACAAAATTGAAGTTAAGTCTCATACTTTATTCCAAAAATCTTTTTGAACTTCAAATACTTGAAGTCCAAACTCCCTTATCATATGGAAGTGGAAGTTTAAATCTCATACTTTAATCCAACATTCTCATTTTTTTTTAAGTTAAAGTCTCGTACTTTAGTCTAAACTACCCAAGTCTTAACATAGTTGAAGTCTATCTCATAGTCCAAATTCTAAATAAAATCTTCATAAAAACAAATACGATTCTTTCTTCAAGATTTTAATTCAATATTCTCTGACTAATCCTAAGAAAATTATAGTCCATTCTCGAACTTTAATCCAAATTCCTCATATCTTTACATGGTTGAATTTAGTACCACTACCATACTTAAATCCAATGAACAATAACTCTTTTGATCAAAACCTTGAAGTCCAATCTCATACTTCAATCTAAGACTCCTAAGAAAATTGGAGTCAATTCTCATACTTTGACCTAAATTACTTTTTTCCTAACAAAGTTGAATTTTAGTCTCATACTTTAATCCAAAATTCTTTTTAAACTTTTCTCCAAATGCCTTTGAGGATTGAAATCTAGTCTCACACTTTAATCCTAAATTCTCTTATCCTAAGAAAACTGGAGTCAGTTATCCTACTTTAATCCTAATCCTAACAAAGTTGTCGTATAGTACCATACTTAAATCCAAAATACGTTTAAAACTTTTCTCCAATCAAAAGAATGATAACTCTTTGATCAAGAACTAGAAGTTCAATTACATAATTCAATCCAAAATTCTCCTGTCCTATGAAAATCGGAGTCAAATCTCATACTTCTCATACCTTAATAAAAATTACTCTTATTTGGACAAAGTTGAAGTTCAGTCTCGTACTTAAATCCAAAATTTGAGGCCCATTCCCATACTTGATCCAAAACTCCCTTATATTATGAAAGTGGAACTCTAAGTCTCATACTTTAATCCAATATTCGCAAATTCTCCGAAATGTGAAGTTAAGTCTCATAATTTAATTCTCAGTAAATATCTCCAATGAAACAAATAAGAATTCTTTCATCAAATTTGAAGTCCAATCACATACTTTAATGGAGTCACTTCTAATCCTATAACCCAAATTACTCTTATATTAACAAAGTGGAAGTTAAATCCGATACTTTATTCCAAAATTATTTTTGAACTACTCTCTGATGAAATACTTGAAGTCCAAACTCCCTTATCATATGAAAGTGGATGTCTAAGTCTCATACTTAATCCAACATTCTCATTTTTTTTAAAGTTGAAGTCAAGTCTCGTACTTTAGTCTAGTCTAAACTACTAAAGTTTTAACATAGTGAAGTCTATCTCATGCTCTAAATTCTAAATAAAATCTCCATTAAAACGAATAAGATTCTTTCTTCAAAATTTCAAGTCCAATCTCATACTTTAATTCAAAATTCTCTAACTAATCCTAAGAAAATTGGAGTCTATTCTCATACTTTAATCCAAATTCCTCTTATCTTGACAAGGTTGAAGAGTTTAGTCTCATACTTAAATCCAATGAACAATAACTCTTTGATCAAAACCTTGAAATCCAATCTCTTACTACAATCCAAAACTCCTAGAAAATTGAAGTTATTTCTCACACTTCAATCCAAATTACTTTTATCATAACAAAGTTGAAGGTTAATCTCATACTTTAATCCAAAATTCTTTTTGAACTTTTGTCCAAATGCCTTCGAAAATTGAAATCTAATCTTATACTTTAATCCAAAAATCTTTTATCCTAAGAAAATTGGAGTCAATTCTCATACTTTAATCCATATTACTCTTATCCTAACAAAGTTGAAGTTTAGTTCCGTACTTAAATCTAAATTTCGTAAAGAAATTGAAGTTCAATCTCATATTTGAAGTTTAGTTCCATACTTTTATCCTAACAAAGTTGAAGTTTAGTTCCATACTTTTATCCTAACAAAGTTGAAGTTTAGTTCCATACTTTACTCCAATCAAACAGATGATAACTCTTTCATAAAGAACTTGAAGTTCAATCTCATATTTCAATCCAAAATGCTCTTATCCAAAGAAAATTGAAGTCAAATCTCATACTTCTCATACCTTAATCAAAATTACTCTTATCTTAACAAAGTTCAACTTCAATCTCTACTTAAATCCAAAATTTGAAGTCCATTCTCATACTTCATCCAAAACTCCCTTATCTTATGAATGTGGAAGTCTAAGTCTCATACTTTATCCAATATTCTCATATACTCTGAAAGTTGAAGTCAAGTCTCATACTTTAAGTCTAAACTACCATAGTCTTAACATAGTTGCAGTCTAGTTTCATATGCCAAATTCTCAGTAAATGTCTCCAATGAAACAAATAAAAAAAAATTCATCAAAATTTATAAGTCCAATCGTATACTTTAATAGAGTCACTGCTCATACTGTAATCCAAATTACTCTTATATTAACTAAGTTGAAGTTAAGTCCCATACTTTATTCCAAAAAAAATTTTGAACTTCTCTCCAGTAAAATACTTAAAGTCCGAACTCCCTTATCATATGAAAGTGGAAGTCTAAGTCTCATATTTTAATCCAACATTCTCGTTTTTTAAAAAACGTTGAAGTCAAGTCTCGTACTTTAGTCTAGACCAGTGTTTTAAAAGGCGCACCTAGGCTCAAATCCCACCTTTTGCGCCTCAATTGTCCCAGGTCAGGCGCGTATAATAAGACGCGCGCCTTATGGCGCTTACGTGAAGTCCCAGGTGCTAAAAGGCGCGCGCCTCGTGGGCTTTTTAATTTTCCTTTGCGTTTTTTGTATTTCAGATCCCCGTACTAGGTCATTCGAAGCGCTTGAAGGTTGATAGTTGAATATTATGTATGTTTTTATATATTATTCTTGGTTAAAACTTCATTTATGTCCATGCAAAGTGTTTTTATTGTGTATACACACACACACACACATATATATATATATATATATATATATATAAATTTCTTGTGTTTTTTTATATAGTGCGCCTTAAGTAAAAAAGCCCTCGCTTTTTGGTGCGCCTAGCGCCTCAGGCTCCAGAGGGCCATTGCGCCTTGTTCTTTTTAAAACACTGGTCTAGACTACCCAAGTCTTAACATAATTGAAGTCTATCACTTACTATAAATTCTAAATAAAGTTTCCATTAAAACAAAAAAGATTCTTTCTTCAAAATTTGAGTCCAATCTCATGCTTTAATTCAATATTCTCAAACTAATTCTAAGAAAATTGGAGTCTATTCTCATTATTTAATCCAAATTCCTCTTATCTTGACAAGGTTGTAGTCCCATGCTTAATCCAAGGATTAATAATTCTTTGATCAAAACCTTGAAATCCAATCTCTTACTGCAATCCAATACTCCTAGAAAATTGAAATCCAAATTACTTTTATCCTAACAAAGTTGAAGGTCAGTCTCATACTTTAATCCAAAATTCTTTTTGAACTTTTGTCCAAATGCCTTTGAGAATTGAAATCTAATCTCATACTTTAATCTAAAATTCTTTTATCCTAAAATTCGTTTGAACTTTACTCTAACCAAATAGATGATAACTCTTTCATAAAGAACTTGAAGTTCAATCTCATATTTCAATCCAAAATGCTCTTGTCCAAAGAAAATTGAAGTTAAATCTCATACTTCTCATGCCTAAATCAAAATTACTCTTATCTGGACAAAGTTCAAGTTTGATCTCTACTTAAATCCAAAATTTGAAGTCAATTATCCAAAATTGAACCAAAATTCTTTTATCCTAAGAAAATTGGAGTCAATTATCATACTTTAATCCATATAACTCTTATCCTAACAAAGCTGAAGTTTAGTTCCATACTTAAATCTAAAATTCGTTTCAAAATTTTCTCCAATCAAACAGATGATAACTCTTTCATAAAGAACTTGAAGTTCAATCTCATATTTCAATCCAAAATGCTCTTGTTCAAAGAAAACTCAAGTCAAATCTCATACCTCTCGTACCTTAATCAAAATTACTCTTATCCTAACAAAGTTCAACTTCAGTCTCTACTTAAATCCAAAATTTGAAGTTCATTCTCATACTTAATCCAAAACTCCCTTATCTTATGAAAGTGGAAGTCTAAGTCTCATACTTTATCCAATATTCTCATATACTCTGAAGTTGAAGTCAAGTCTCATACTTTAGTCTAAACTACCAGAGTCTTAACATAGTTGTAGTCTAGTCTCACATACTAAATTTTCAGTAAATATCTCCAATAAAGCAAATAAGAATTCTTTCATCAAAATTTGAGGTCCAATCTCATACTTTATTGGAGTCACTTCTCACTCTGTAATCCAAATTACTCTTATCTTAACAAAGTTGAAGTTTAACTCCATACTTTAATCAAATATTCTTTTTGAACTTTTCTCAAATAAAATACTTGAAGTCCAAAGTCTTACTTTAATCCAAAATTTTGAAAAGAAAATAATTTTGAGAATAGAAAAAACTAATGATTTTTATTCAAAAATGTTTTGAAAATGATTTAGGAAAGAAAAGAAAGTGAAAACTATAAATTTTAATATGAAAAAGAATTAGGAAAAAATAAAAATATTTCAAATAAAAACTTTTTGGGATAAAAGAAAATGAAGTTGTAGAATGTTAAATAATAGATTTTTAAGCAAGAAGAATAACTTGAGGCAATATTTGAAAAGGAAATTTTAAATAAAAGTTTTTTACAGAAGGTAGGGCACACCTCGACTAGTGAAAGAAAAAAATTGAAGATGAAAATTTTGAGTGGGAACAAGCTTTTTTAAGTTAATAACTTTTTTGAAACATAATACGTGAAAAAAATATATATACATATTTCTAAACGATTTAAGAGGAAACAAAAATTTCCTAAAATCTTTTGCAAACCATTGTAGAAAAGAAAGCAAAAGCTAAAAATAATTTAAAATAAGTTTTTAAACGATTATAGAAAAGAAAAGAATTTGATTACTGATCAATCAAATTCCTATATCTTTTCCACTTATTTTATTTTAAAAATATTAGTATCTTCAAATTGCAAGGAAAATTGATTACTGATCAATCAATTTTACCTACATGATAAAAGTAGAAAAGATACAAATTTAAAAAAGAAAAACATTTGAAAGTGAGAGAAAACTTTATAAAATACAATTTTGGAAAGAGTTTGTGAAAGATTATACGACAAAAACTAAAAAGGTAAATAATAGAAATTTGAAATGTAAAACTTTTAGTAGGAAAAATATTTTTAAAATATCTTTTTTAATATGAGAAGGTTGGAAATAGATTTTACATAAATATATATAAATAGAGATAAATAAGTTTTTGATTTTTTTGTGGAAAAACTAGAAATTTTGGGGAAAAATCCATGGAATAAAAACTTAAAATAGTATATTACATTTAAAAGCTCAAAAGAACTTGGAAAGTACTTGGAAAGTACTTTTGTTTTGGAAAGAATTTAAGAAATAAGAAAGTAAAGTTTTTAAATTTAAGGATGAAAAATATTGAAAGAAACATAAGTAAAGAAAGAAGTAAGAAAGGTATTCAATATTGAAGAGAAACAAAATCGAAAGTAATAAAAAAATTGAGAAAAAGTATTACAAAAAAAAAACAATTAATTATAAGATTTTAGGAAAAAAATACAAATTTTAAAAAGAAATCCTTTAAGACTCAGAAAAACTAAAGAAAATGTAAGATTTTAAAAAGTAAAAAATAGAAATTTAGAGATAGAAAATTTAAGAGGTAAATACAAAATCAATATTTGACATTTCGAGACAAAAAGTTGGAAAGAGACAAAATTGTGGAAAAACGAACTAAGAGAGTTTGAAGATAAAAACAATTGAGATTAAAAGAAGTTTGAAAAAAATCTTATAAAAACGAACGTGAGAATAATTACAACAAATATTTTTTAAAGAAACCCATTTGGAAATGAGAGAGAAAAAACTATCGAAAATATTTTTGAGACACTATATTTAAAATATTTTAAGAAAATCTAAATTGTACCATCTTTTTCCTTGATGTTTTGATGTCCTAGAATGAATTTTAGTTTTTCAGCTACAATTACTGAACTTTTAATATACCTACTAATATGAAAACTTAAACCCCTCACATAAATTTTGGATCCATCACTTGGGCGCCACTCAAGCATTGTCTCAACTCAAAAACTGAAATTTTGAATCTTCTTCTCATAACAACATTTCCTTAGAATAAAAGTGAACTTCATTCTCATTCTTTTATCTTGAATACCTTCATCCTAACAAAATTAATGTTCTACATTCTTTAATACATAACCACACAACACTCAAAAATTCCAAAACATAATACTTTGACAATCCTTTTGTTACCAACATAATCACTACATCACTAACTACTCAAATATCTATTATTTGGGTGTTTTCCATCAATAAGATATCATTCGAACCCATTTCATCTTACCTCCACTTGTGAAGTCCAATCTCAAACTTTTATCAAACGAAGACTTTTGCCCATAGTGTTTTTCTCCATCCTTAAATTCTATAAATCTCATTTCATTCTCCTTCCACATATGAGTATTCACAAGTATTTTTTTCCGTCTTCAAGTGTACATAATTTCTTCTTTATCCAAAAAAAAGTGTATATAGGGTTACGTTGAATTTATTTCCACAAGGGAACCTATAGGCAATTATGAGAAGTTACCTTACCTTCGTTCCAATGTCATAATGTTTCAAGTCTCATACTTTGCAAATCATTGCAACCATTTTTCATAATTTTCACCATAAATCGTATAACTTGAGTCCAAAATAGTATTATCCTAACAAAAATCCTATATATTATTTTACTTCATCTTTGAAAATTTTAGAAATGCACATTTCAACATCCCTCAGCCTTTTTTGTACCAATTCTTTTTCCGATCTTGTTCAAATAAATATCGTCCACTCCAATAATCGAATGGAAAATACTCATAAATGTGATCTCAACTGCTACGTAAATCTTCTAGTATACTTATGTACTAATTTGCTTGTCTTTTCGATTGCATAATCAAGTGCATCCATCTACCATACCATACTAAGTGAATCATTTCCCCCTTTAAATAATGTCTTAAGTCCTAGTACACATGAATCTTCTAGTATACTTACGTACTCTCATACATCATACTTGAATCCAAACTTATCTCATCCTAACAAAAGTATCTTAATTCTTCCTTACATGCATAACTATTAAACTCAAAAAATTATTCAAAAACTTGTAATTAAAGATCATGTTATTACAGAACTTATACTTCAAGCATGATCCCTCACTGAAGAAAGCCACTGCTACCAAGAAAAAGTAAGGTGTTAGGGAGTTGGTTAATCTCTACTCAGATATGCAATACTCAACAAAGGCTTCATCATCAACGAGGCTAAGATCGAGCACCTTACCTAGCTCAACTTGGTCTTTCTATCCTACTTTAGGTTTTAGGTCAAAACACCTTTTGATGTTCTTTCATAAATCCTTTCAATAGTTGGATGTTTTCGTTGTATGTTTCTTTTAAACTAATTTTCGTCACTTGTCAAAAATTCTTTAGTAAAAAGTCTCCATATTGTTGTGCCATATCCTATAACTCTCCATTACATCTTCGCTTTTTTAACGTAACAAAGCCTCTTCTTCCTTGCACAACCATATAAACTCAACAAACAAAAATGTTGTATTTGATTATCAATCCAATTTTACTATTGTATACATCATATCATCATTCCTCCATTATTCTTTCTAAACTTATGAGTTTCGTCTTCCCTTATCTAATATCTTGTCGAATAGAAAATAGACCAATAATACATCTCCACAATACACCTCAACAAGGATTCACCAATGGCCATTGTTGACCACCTAAAAACTGTCAGGGATTCCTTTCCTGACAGCACAACCACCTAAAGGGTTTTTCTATCCTTTTGTCGTATAGTGAATTTCTTGTTTGGCAACTCCCTGACAAGATTGATACTCTAGATCTTGTTTCGAATAATTCATCACTGCACTTGTATCCTTTACACGAGAGGAGCTAAAAAGTTTCGTTTATCCTTTATTCTTTACACTCTACATCATATGAGCTTGTAACCTTCATTATTCTTAAACAACTTTTATCCTCCATTATTCTTTCTAAAACTTATGAGTTTTGTCTTCAATTGTCCAAAATCTTGTCAAATAGAAAAGCATACCAATAATACATCTCCACAATACATCTCATCAGCAAGGTTTTGCTTTTTGTCATGGTGACTGCCTAAAAACCATCAGGGATTCCTTTCCTAACGTAAAGAAGACCTAAAGGGTTATTCCCTAATATACGATAAAGGAATTGCACATCTCTCCAAGAGCTCTTAGATCTAATACATAATCCTAAATATTATTATATCACAAATGGACAACCAACCTTGAGCTATATGATATCCATCGCCTAATTAGAGCCATTCATAGAAACTACTGAATTTGAAATGGAAAAGATAATGTAATGTGTTGATTCGTTATTACTAATGGAGGAGTATACAAAGAGTAAACGTTTGGGAGACTTGTTTCTCTCCCAAGCCAATCCTTCAAATATCCTTACTCCTAGTGGTAATCCATGTTTCAAAAAGCGTTTGAGGCTTACGCCTCATTGAGGCGGCAAGAAAAAGCCTCAAGGCTTACGCCTCTTTGGAGAGAGGCTTACGCCTCATAGGCAAAAGGCATACGCCTTTTGTTTAAATTGATTTTTAACTTTTTGTTTGCTAATTTTTAAATTTAAACTTAGAAAATCATTATCAATTATCCTTATCAGAGAAATAAAAAAGGACATCGATCTCTTTTTCCCTTTAACAACACAAGTTGAGGTGAATTTTATTTATTTCTTTCTTCTATTTATTGAGTGTTCAACTTTTTTAATTATTCACTTAGTTAAACAATGCTTTATTATCTTTTTTTTTGTTTCTCTAATTTTTTAATACATTATTACATTTATTTTTTTACCAAGGGATGTTTACACATTTTCCTTTCATCCCTTCTTTGTTTTTGTCTATTTTGTTTAACTGTATTTTCTTTGAGTTTTAATTATAAAATTATATATTCTTATATAATTCTTATGAGTTATTGGCTCTACTTTTTCATGTTTTTTTTATAATTATTATTATGAGCTATTGCTCATTTTGGAACTTGTTATACTTATTATATTATCTTTTTTATGATAATCTTTTCTTTTTCTTTTTATAGAAAACTACTACCTTTTTTTTTTAATTATTTATTACTAATAATTGTGTTATTATTATTCTATAGTTTCCAAAAAAAATATTTTGTAGTTGTAACTTAGTATCTTCTCATTTTTCCTTTCATAGTGAGGGTTGGAAAAAGATGGTTGGAAATGCTATGAAAACAAATGAATGGGTATTAATATTGGATGATGGAGAATTGGTGGATACATAATCTTTAGATTACTGTTAACAAAATTTTAATACACAATTGAGAATTTCTTTTATAAAGTTATTTAATTTTTTTAGTTTTGTCTACTTTTAAGAAGTATTACAAAGTTATGAATGTAAAAGGTTTTAATTTTTATGATTTAAATATATTTTTTATCTTTAAAATGAGACTTACGCCTCGCCTCATCAGGAGAGAACGCCTCAAGACCGCCTTAAGCCTTTTAAAACATTGGCGGTAATAAAGAAATAAGAAAAGTGTTTCTTATTAAGCAGGCAAAACATATTAAGCAGGCAAAGCATATTTCATGTTCTGTCATCAAATCTCTTTAGTTTGTTCAAGTGAACAACCTAACTTAATTCCAAAAAGAAAAAACTAACCTTGTTACTTTACCAGTAGAAGACAAATCGAGGGAAAGTACACCTAATGAACTTGGCAATCTGCTTGATAGTGACGCATGCATATAATTGGAATTAAAGCAACTGCAATAAAGGAGAAAAATTAATACCATGCATAACGAAGTAAGAATTGTACAGAGTAAAATTTCTTGGTACAAGAGAAGGGTAAAAGGAATGGAAGAAGCCATACATTTAAGGCAAAGATTTGAAGCTACAACTTTGGTTGACCTTTGTTGCATCGACTGCCTGGAAGTAAACTTCCAAGCCAACATATCAAATGACCTGAAAGATAAAACAGGCCAGACAAACCTTGTGATATACAGTTACTCAAATATCAAATGACTTGAAGACACTACTTACCCCATATTTAATGAGAATAACAGAGAGGAGCAGGCAGTGGTGGCAAGGTTGGTATCATTGCAAACAATACCACGAGAAGCCGATAAGCCAATAAGAGAAAGCCGATAAGCCGAATGGGTCCATTGGTATCATTGCAAACAATACCACGAGAAGCACCAGACTTGATTCTGCAAATAAAGTATAATTCTTCAGAGGGCTTTTTTGACACACTTCTAAAATATTTAGAATGGCTAAAGAATAAAAGATTGTCTGTTATCGCTATAATTCAGCATCCTAATATAGGTTTCCACCACAAAACTGGAGACACATCAATCAAGGATTAAAATTATCTTAACTAAAATTATACTACTGAGAAAAAATTAATTAACCCCATTTCAACAATACTAATAGTCTGAACAGAATAATGCCAAATCACATTAGCCCAAATCAAATACAATAACATATAATCAAGCATTCCAAAATTCAAAGCCGAGGAGCAATTGGAATTTTTTTTTTTTTTTTTGAAACAAGGGTAATCACGCCCGTCCCTAAGCCAGGCACCGGGAGACATCGAAGGAGTAATGTGACAGGTGAGTCTCCAACCGAGGACCTTGAAAGGAGCATACCTTCAAAGCCCAAGTCTTCAACCATAGTGCCACCCCTTGGGGACTAAAGCCGAGGAGCAATTGGAATTGGAACTAAAGCAACTGTAATGAAGGAGAAACATCAATACCATACCGAGCGAACAGTTACAGGGCATCGCAACTAAAGCAATTTGAACATTTTGGAAAGAGTAAAAAGAAGTAGAGGCAAAACCTGAAAGAAGACCGAAGTAATATGTGGGAATCGCTGAAACACTATCAACCAACACAATCTGCAAGTCGCCGAGAATTTCACCTTCATCAGCTTCAACCTCCCAACCGCCGTGAACAGATTCATCGGAATATTCCCGCTCCCCTGCTACACCTCCTGAACCGCCGTGAACGGAGCAGCGGCGTTTTCCGTAACTCCGACGAACGCCACCCTCACCACCGTCGTATTCCAGCGACCTTGGTAAAACACACCGGCAAAACCCCCTTCGGACAGCTTCGTTTTCTTGTTAGGGTTTTTCGCCGTCAGAGTTAGGTTGAAATTCGCCTCTATTCAATCGGTCGTTTCACCGCGTAACTTGCGATTTGTCGACGGAATACTCCGGTAATGTCGGCTTGAATACCAGGTACACGACTCCGGCGACCATTCCGATTAAAATCAGGAGGCCGAAACGAAACCCAAATCGAAACCCTAAAAGAAACCCTAATCGAAACCCTAATGGAAATGAAGATGAAGAACAGAATGAAGTGCACGGGAGATGAAATATTGGAAATGGCGTCTAGTTGACGAAGAACCAAGGAGACAAGCGGGAAAATCGAATATAATCGTTGACCCGGTCAATGAAACCAAATAGAATCGTATAAAATCGGATTTTATTCTACTATACCGATTTAATTGCCCTACAATGTAACGGTTATGTTGACCCGGTCAATCAAATCATTTTACGATTTTTTTTTTTTCCATTTAATTTTACTGTATGCATTGACACGAAAAATGAACGCATTTTATATTGAAAATATTTAAATACAGTTGTACACATCCAATTAGGCAGCCTATAATTTTATTTTATTTTAAATTAAATTAGGCAGCCTATAAAATCTATATATTAATGTGTCACGGACCAAACTTATAACTGCCCTGGTTGACTAAAGTTCTGCCACCATCCGAAGGTTGTAGAAGATGAGAGATTTTGGGTTAGTAGCATGGTGATTTAATAATATAAGAATGTAACTTATCTTGTTGAGAAAGACAAATAAAATATAGTCGATATTAGTTAAATAATGAAGCATATCAATGGTATAAGAAGAACAATTATAGTGACCTTTTAAATGAAACAAAAATAAATAAAATCATGAAAATTTATATACGAAGTACACAACATCATACTAATATGAACAGAGTCACATTACGAGTAATTTTTAGTATTTTTTTAGACATCTAAATATTGTAGAATAAGATTGTAAGTCTCTTTATCATAATTGAGATGTGAGTCTAAACAATACTTTTGTATTTAATAAATGAATTTACAAGTAACATTAATCTACATAAATCTAACAATGAATGGTACAACCGATAAGACAATTTAAAAAGAAAAATCTAAATGATTTTGGGGAGAATGATCTATTTATATTTGAATTATAAAAAATTATCATCTTATAAACTCTTTTTTTTCGTAACTATTTTTTATTTTTTATTTGCTTTTCCCCTGACTCCTTTGATGGTCTCTATAACTTATTTTGATTCTGATCGTATTCACTCTTTTTTTTCCGTATAATTATTCTCTTCTTTCAAATTTTTCTTATATAATTATTCTCTTTTCGAAAATTTAAAAAATTATTCTCTTTTCGAAAATTTAAAAAATTATTCTCGCTCCAATCATTCTTTCAAATTAATTTTGTCTATAAAATTTCATTTTTTTATTCTTAGAATATACCGATCTCAACTAGTTGAATTATGAATACTTACCCCTCACAATAGTTATAATAACATTTTACATTATTTTTACGATTTGATTTTCATATTACACTTACACTCTTTTAGATAAGAAAATTTTGATTAAGGTGGGTAAATATTTTGGATGTACTTACCACCATTATGTGAGCAACATCTTTTTTATTTTTTTAATTATTATTTTAAAAGAATTGACTTTGATTGATAAAGAGAAAAATGTTAAGATTATATTATTGTAATAAAAACATGTGGTCATAATAGTGGTAAGGATACCAAAAATAATTATCCACCCTTTAAGTAAAATTTGCTCCTTTTAAATCACTTAAACAACATTGGGACCCAATTGAAATGATGCACAACTAATACCTTTGACCCAATTTTATTTTTTGCAAATATTTTCATTAATTTATTAAAATGAGAAAAAAAAAACATATATTTTATTTGAAATAGATTTCACATTAGATCTAGTAAGCAAAAACCCACCATCCAATTAAGACATATCTCTACTTCATCCTTCTGTCTCAATGATAGGACAATGATTTAAGGGGCAAAGCTCACTTTTTTACACACCCCAAAAGAAAAAGGAAGAAGAAGAAGAATCAAAAGGATCCTTGTCTTCCAAATTAAATTCCCTTTTTCCAATGTCTAATGAAGATCATAAAAAGGATCCCAATTACTTCCCACAATTTGATCCTTTTACTCACAATTTCCTTCCTAAAAAACCCTTAGAACCTTCTCCTTTGACAAATCCTTATGATTCTTTTGATCCCACTTGTGTGGGGTTCTTCTCTAATTTCCTACATGCCTCAACTCATTATGACTACAACAAAATCCTCTCCGCCGGCCTCGAGATGTCGTGCTCGTCCTCTAAAGCTATTTCTCCGATTGACGATGATTCAAAGAAGCCCTCAAGCTTCGGAGATAGGTCAGTAGAGATCGGTGAGCACCTGTCGACAGAAAATTCCTCGTTTGCGTCTTCGTCCGATGAGGCTGTGGCCGGGGATGGTGATGATTCTGCCAAGAGTGGGGAACTGGTGAAAGAGTTTGAAGATAAAAATGGAGAAAATATCAAGAAAGTGTATGTCTTCTTTTTAACTCTTCCTTTCCATGGGAGAGTAGTCTAGATATGGTCATATCTATACAAAAAGAAACTTGACTTTTTATATATACATATATATACACCTTTTTTTATGGTTCAATTTCTAGAATTTTTTTTTTCCATGATCGTTAGATTTCAGACTAGCAATATTTAAGACTATCCTTTGATTGCCAATGTGATTTTTTGTTTTTAGTTTTTAAAATTTTATTTTTTTCCCCCAAATTTTCTTCATTGATTCTTACATCTCTTAAGGAAGTACTGAAATCTTAATCACATTTAAAAAATAAAAACAAGATTTTGAAAACTATTTTGCTTTCTAAACACTTTTCAAAATAAAGATTTGAATTTGAAAGCATATAAGTAAAGGTAGATAATATAATAATGAAATTCTATCCGTGAAACTAGTCTTTAGACTTGCTTTAAAAAATTAAATAGGATAATCTTATCTAAATCTCTTTATTGGTTGGTATAACATTATCTACTTTGGATCTTATGTATTTTGTTTTTGTTTTTTTGTTTCATCTAAAAACATTATTGACGTCACTTATATATGGAATACTTTGTTTGCATCCAACACTAAACAAGAACAAAATGAAACATGATTTGAAAAAAATAGAATTTTGCTAAATATATTTTTATTTTATTTTGAATAGTCTAATTCACTATTTTTTTTCTGAACATTTTACAAGAAAACACATTAACATTATTTGTGTTTTTTTCATGGATGCAAGGAATTGATACAAAAAAACTTGGTTGTTTGGTACAGAAATAAAAGGAAAAAGGAGAAAATGGATAAAGGGCCACGATTCGCCTTCTTGACGAAGACTGAAATGGATAATCTTGAAGATGGATATAGATGGAGAAAATATGGTCAGAAAGCAGTAAAAAACAGCCCTTTTCCAAGGTTTTATTTTTCATTAATTCTTACATTTGTTTTTTCACCTTTCCAAATATTCAAAACCAGTTTGGAAATGGGTATTTGTTGGATTGAGTTTATCTCATCTAAATTTAATTAAATTTCAAATCTTTGTAACTATATTTTATTCTTTCCCCATTTTCCTACCAGAGTTAGGTTAAAAAAAATGAAATATATTTTAGTCAATTATTTCATACCCTGTTCAGAATTAAAATTCACCGAAGGTTGATGGTGCAATTTGTTATCTTGTTTGATGTTAATCTATTTCAATATTATGTAGAGTTTGTTGGTCCACTTCTCTCAATTTATACTTTAAAAAAAACACTCATACACATCAAGTTCAAATTAGATTAATAACACTAATAATAGATTGTAACCCTAGAAACAATCCATAATTATGCATATGACTCTTTATTATCATTTCCTCAAAAAGTTTTGTGATTCTTCTAATTCTCATATGATGTAAAACACTACACATAAATTATTACAATTTCATCCAGGGTTAAAAATCAATTCATATTGTCAAGTATCTAAACATAATTCAACTAGTTAAAGTATATAGTCTTAATCAAAAGTTGTTTGAATCCCTTCCCCTTACATAAGTTGATCTAAAAAACAATCATTTTCACCGAATTCACAAACTTAAGTCGATAGATTACGGTAATGTTAATAGGCTTTTTTTACTTTGTTGCAGAAGTTATTACAAATGTACAGCTCAAAATTGCAATGTAAAAAAGCGAGTTGAAAGATCTTCGGATGATCCATGTTTTGTCGTAACGACATACGAAGGAAAACACAACCATTACTGTCCAATAACACTTCGAGGCCCCAATGTTGCCCGGGTCTTACCTTTATCAGCTTCACAGTCGCTGCTTCCGGGATTCGCTGCGACGAACTTCTTCTCGGGCGAGATGTATGAAAGGGGTGATCTGCAACAACAATATTATAAGGCTCCCGATTACGGATTGTTGTAAGATTTGATTAATCCATCATTCAACCAAAAGCATAAGCCATGAATATTACTTAATCTCTTTCTCTTATATTTGTAATGTTATGAAAATATGTTTGACTTTGTTTGCTATCTTGAAGTTTATCTTATTTTCATAGTTGTTTGTGATTTTCTCTTTCTTTTTGGTTGATTGTTATAGCTTTGTTGCATGAACTTGTTGAATCCCAAATTTATGAGATGCTCAAATAGACTTTTACATCATTAGAAGTTGAAGATAGAAATTATATTCATATATCCTATTTTATATAGAGCAAAATTCATCGTGATAAGTAAGTATATTGAAAATACTTACTACCACATATAAAAAATATATAAAAAAAGGGCCACTTTTTTGTTATTTTTTTTAAAATTCTACATTTTAGCAATTTTTTTTTCCTCCATCAATCAAAATTCATTTTTTTAAAATATGTGGTCTAAAATAGTGGTAAGTATTTCCAAAATACTTAGCTACCCTTAGGTAATTATTGCTCTTTTATATACGTATCCAAATGTCTATTATTATTATTATTGCATATATATATAGTTTCTTTTTTTAATTTAACGATATTTTATTTTGATGACCTGAGAACTTGAAGTCTTACTTTTTTTAACTTTACGAAGGGTCCGTTCCTAGATTTTCTAAAAAAAAAAGGGTATGTTCCTAAATTGTGGCACATAACTGAGATATATAAGATTGAAAATGAAATTAGTGATCGCGAGAGAAATTAATCTACGGTCCCCTCACTCAATGTACATGCACTCAACTACTCTGCTGACCCTAGAAAAAAATTAATTTAATAATATTAGGTTAGAATATATTTAAATCCGTAACATTTTATTTATCTGGTTGATGAATTGTTATATATAGTTTTTCAACTTATAATGAGTTTATTATAAGTTAATTTTCTTTGTTTTTTATTTTTATTTTTAAATGTTAAGAACAAGTAGGATGAGGAGATTTGATTTGACACCCACAGTCAAACCATGTAATCAAGCTGCTAATAATGGGTGGATTAGTTTTTAAATTTATTTATTTATCGAGGAAAGTTTTCATTTATTTTCAAAGAATGATAGTGTATCTTTTGCATTGTAAACGAGGGTTTAATACTTTTATTACAAGTGGAGAATAATTGGATATTTATTCATTAGATGAATTATTGTTGGTTTCATTTTTTTTATTTATAAAGCCATGTGTGTTATTTTATTTTATTTTATTTATTAAAGCCATGTGTTATATATTGTTTGTAAAATCTTTACACTGTAATTAATTGATTCTCTTTAGATAATAATATATTTTTAAAAATAAGTTTGGAAAAATTCAAGTTGTGTATCGATATAAGTGACGTGCTTCGGCCAATATTGATAGGTCCAAACAGTAGGCACCTATTTAAGGACCAAAGTAATTAAATAAACCTCCATTTCTAAGAATCAAAAAATTAAAATGATATTTTAACCTTACAAAATTAGCTTAAATTATAAGCTTGATCCTTATGATTTAAAAAAAAATACAAATAACAGTTTGGATGATCTAAATTTTATATGTGATTTTCCCATTATACTTGAATTCTTGAGATTCTGTAATCATACAAAATAAGGAAAATCCAACTTATCCAATTCCATTAATATAAGTATACAATTTTGACATTTTATTCGATTTTCCCTATTCACCCTCCAATTTAAACAAAAGCAATGTGAAAATATCTATGAATTCACCAACTTCAATAAAATAAAAGCTACCACAAATTTAATTACACGAGGAATACTTTTTTTGACCATCATTTAAAAAAAAAATTATTGTAAAATATGGATGAAACAAGAAACTATGAAATTTTGGTTTGCCTCTGATCAATGCCTGACATTGATAAGTAGTTCAAGCGGCATCAGTATATACCTAATGACCTAGAGGTCTTAAGCTCGATTCTCCTCCACTCCCTAATTGTTGTAATCTCAAAAAAAAAAAAAAAAAACTATTTTATTTTCCTTCTTAAATAACAAGATAAAATTAATTGAAATATATATATATATATATTGTTTTTGTTTCCCATCAATGCCTTGTAAGTTGTAATAACTAATAACCACTTCAAAGGCATGGCTTCACTTTTACTGATCAATCAAACAACACCTTTCGTTCCCTAGAAATTCACATGTTTTCTTCTTCTTTTCTATTTTTTCTTTCACTGCTCTATTTCACAACCATGGGTGTTCGTCGAAAGTTATCGTCCGTACCAATAAAGATATTGACGCTTTCACAACACCAGTTATCAACCGTTTCCTAGAAAGACGAGAGGCGAGGAATGCGTAATGAATGATATCGAAAACATGGGAATGGACAAGCAAACCAAGCAGAGCAAAGCAGTAAGTTGTAGCAACTGATTCACTTTTGAAACAAGAAAATAAATTAGAGTTGAGTTGAATGCCATTCCCAGAACAATCATACAAAAGAGAAGGCTAAATTACAATCATATAAGTTAAAGCCAAACCAGCTCAGCCATGTCCAATGGTTTTTGACAAATCTGTACAATCGCACTCTCACTCCCAATCCTTCTGTATTGTGTGAGAAAATGGTTTCCCTTCTCATCACTCGCTCTTCATTAGTATACGAGTACGCCTGAAATGAGTGAACAGCGGAAGCTCGATCGACCGCCATCCATTCCAACTTCCCTCTAGAAAAAAAGAAATAGCTTTTTTATAGACATGAACATGGAGGTTCAATAATTTACTATGGTCATGCGTTTGTCAGTTCTATCCATGGCTTGTCTCTGATTTATGGCTCATGGATGGCCCACTCGTCTCCTCTGGACCTGATATTTCTTTCATTGACTCGATCTCCAAGCTTATCGATCGGCTTTTTCGGTTCCTTCTATCCTGCAAAGTTGCATGTAACATGAACTTCTTAATGATATCTTTGAGCCATTCATTAGTGTTATGAGATTAGCGATGAACGATCGAACAAAGAATAAGAAAAAATACATAATGAGAAGAAAGCACACGGAAAATTACGTGGTTCACTAACATTGTGTTAGCTAGTCCACGAACAAAGAATGGGCGATTATTATAAAGTAGAGCGAAAATACAGAATGAACATCATGGGGCAGCTAGGGTTTAATTCGAGTTTATATAGGCACTCTAATTAAACTCTATTATAGATAACATACCCAAAATACCTAAAAGCCCATTAAATAACAAATACCGATGTCGTTTAGGATTTGGGGGCATTGCCTCCAAACCCCCACTTGCTGACCAGGCAACGAGACACAGACTAACTAATCGTAGAACATTCAGTCGTTCAAGGAATATCACAATTAGCAAATGCCTTGCTGCTGATTAGAATTGGCTTCTAACAAAGATGGTTCAAAAAGCAGTTTGGTGAAGAGTGCAATATGATACTGAATGATCAGTATACAATCAGGATGTATTCAGATGATTTAGTAACATAAGGATGCATTCACGTAAACTCGAATGACTCCGGTTTCCTCGTTGAACCCAAATATTTAAAGATTGTGTTTGGGGCAAGGAGAATGTGAGTGATTACGAGGAATAATTCTCTTACCACATTTGAGTCATCGACAATCATTCTCACTATAATCACTATTCATTCCCTGTATAATCATATTTCCCCTAACCATTTTTCATTCTCTCCCTAACCACTTAAGTCCCTCCCCCCATACTAACTATTTTGTCACTCATGATCACTTTTCGCACTCCGAATCCAGGTAATGATTCCTTCCATAATCAATTTTTGAATTACAAACATAGGTAATGACTCTTCCATAATCGTTCCCTACACTCCAAACACAGATAATCATAATCATTTTCCCTTGTATTCTCTCTATATTCCATTTTCCCATCAATCATGATCAATTCCATTATTCTTGCCCCCAAATGCCCCCCCAAGTGTTTTGACCAGTAATAAGAAAGTTTGATGAGTTAGCTGCCAGCACAACAATGCCAAAGCAGGACCACTTTTAAGTATGTGCTATATGCATCTAACGAGCTCCAGCAGAAGGGTTAAAAAATGTCACTGTAGAGTTGAATGCAATTGCACAAAAATTTAATAGCTGTTGTCCTAAAATATTCTCTGGGTTAGATAACTGCAAAATTCTCACATGGTGATCCAAAGCATAAAGCAAGGTTAATTTCTTTTTGTAAAATTGACAAGTGATGCCTAAACTGGAAGCATGTTCTTTTAAAGAAAATCATCATTGTAGAGCTAATCAACTAACATCAGTGAAATGCTTGAAAAAATAGACAGATGAGAACAAGATATTGCTTTTGGTACCTCATGCAGTGGAAATTCTTCGGTTTCGAGCATCCTTACAACTTGACTCATCTTAGGTCTCTTGATTGATTCAGGATCAATACATCGAAGTGCAACAAGAAGTGCGCGTTTCAATGCACGAGTAGTAGGCTTAACCTCAAGGTTCATGTCTACAACTTCCTCTGCTCTCCTTGTAGCTACCATCATCTTTAGCCACTCAACAAGATTAACCTGACAAAAACATTCAAATATGTAACAATAAAAATTCCTGAATAAAATTAGTGCATTAATACGAACAAGCATGACCATCAAATAGATACGAAACTATGGTAATAAATGGTCTATTAATAGAGATACCTCATTAGAAGGACGGGCATAATCCACAGGGTCCCTCCCTGTAATTGCTTCTAGCAAGAGAACACCGAAGCTATAAATGTCGCTCTTTTCATTCAGCATACCCGTATTTGCATATTCTGGTGCCACATATCTGAAATTAAAAAAAGGATAAAATTCTATAAAGGCTACTGATATGAGATGGTGCAATCCCAATGAAATGAACTCCAATCATACCCAAATGTTCCCATAACTCTAGTTGTGATGTGACTCTCCCCAGAGTCCAGGAGTTTGGCCAGTCCAAAATCCGAAACTTTGGCATTGAACTCATCATCAATCAAAATGTTGCTTGATTTTATATCTCTGTGGACAACTTTTGGCTCGATTGCTTCATGTAAATACGCAAGCCTGCATAAAGTTAATACATTGGCATCTTTGTTAATTAAGCCTGAGCTAATTGTTGGCTATTTTACTCATCTTATGGTAGTTCCATTGCATCAAGGACACAAGTTGAGAAAAATCAATTCATATACTCATTACAACTATAAGAACTATTATTGCACTTTAAGCGATATAGCTTGAAGACTTACGCCTTCGCAGTGCCAAGAAGCACCTTCATGCGAGCCTCCCAAGTAAACGCACCGTGTTGGCACATAGCTCCATGTAGCCATTGTTCTAGATTGCCATGGCTCACGTATTCATATACTAGCATCCTACATGAAGAAAAAAAGAAGTAAAGACAATTTCTCATGGCCTTGAGAGCAATAAGCAGTTTCAGAAACAAAAAGACAAAATGAAACATAAAATGCGGTCGTGAAAGCATGCATGAACTTCATAAACTCCAAATGATTTATTTATGGAGACAAAAGTAATTGATGAGATCTTTGGTCTTACCTGTGAACTCCTTCTATGCAGTACCCCAGTAGTCGAACAAGATTCTTATGTCGAACATGACCAATAGCTTCCACTTCAACTCTAAACTCTTTCTCTGCCTGACCCCTAAATGCATTTCAAATCATAAAACAAGCTTTCCAAAAGCATTTTGTTAAAATAGAAACGCATGGTTCGTGAACGGTAAATCCTTACAGATTATTGAGAAGTTTTTTTACTGCAACCTCAGTGCCATTGATGAGTCTACCCTTATATACAACCCCATATCCTCCCTCTCCAAGAATATTTTGAGAAGAAAAACGATTAGTTGCAAGCTCTAGATCCCTGAGAGTGAACCAGTGGCCCCACCCGAGATGTGAAATTTCTGGCAGGCCAACAAGAGGAGACGGCGGCACCATTCCTCCATAAGATCTTGTAGCCTGCTTCCGAGCGTATCCAGAGCTTCCTTCTTCCCCAGAATGTGAATTTCCCGCCTTTTCGTGCTGATAAGTGAAACTGCCTTGGCTATTGCTATCAGGTTCACTTGATTTTGCCACAGCCATAACTTCAGAATTTTCATCATTCCTTTTGACATCAACTGAAATAAGTCTATTTTCAGGGTGGTCATTAAGAGTTTGAGCCCCAACCTGATCTATCCTGATAACTTTTGAAAAATTAGGTATTTGGGAAACAGGGAATTTGTCCATGGATCTTTTAGATTTCTTTCTAAACAGAATCCACATAGATAATAAACCAAGAATCAAAACTATAAATGCACCAATGCAAATGCAGATCAAAACCCACAATGACAATCCCCCAAATGAAGTCTTCTTGGATAAATTATCATTCAATGAATTCCCAGACGCCATATGCGATCCACTGAACACTAAAACTCCAAAGTAAAGCTCTTAACAACTTTCAACACATACCCATCTGGAAATTCAGGTATGAGATCAGATTAAAGACCTGGCAACAGAGAATCAAGCAAAAATCAGAACTTATAAAAAACAAGAACCAGCAGTTTCATTGATAAGAATGAGAACTAGATTACAGAACAAAACACACACACAACTGGGGAAGCTATAAAGGGGAAAGGAAAAGTTAAGAAATGCTTTGACCAAAGAACTCCAAAACCAAAGCAACAAAAACCATCATACCCCATGTCTCACTGAGAACTTAACAATAATCATTACAAATCCTTCTATTGCGCTGAGCATAAATCAATATGAACATCTTTCCCTTGAAAATAACGTTAAGTCATCAATTCTAGTCCACTTTATCACACAAAAGAGAAATAAGCTGAAAATGAAATCATGAATGGGGATTGTCTCCATTTGGACTAAACTATCAAAGTTAAACCATAACAAAAGTCTTCAAGAACAAAACCCCAAGTAACATTAGAGAAATCTAATCCCTCAACCAACCAATTGAAACCTTCAAATTTCAGGGTCAGGAAAAAAAGCAACAAAGACCAAAAAACATACCACAATTAGTCAATCCATAACAAAAAACAGGGCAATGTAATTAGTACAACAGAGAGAGATTTCAAGAACAAGAGATTTACCTCCCAGATTAGCCCCTTTCTCCAAGAACCCAGAATGGGAAACAAAGCAAATCCTATTTAGCCAAAATGTTGCCTAAAATTACTCAAACCCAACAAATCCAAACCCCCAAAAAGATATAGCACAGCAAAGTAGGGATAGTGGGGGCCAAAGAGAAACTCAGAGAATGATAAAATAGAAGAAAAAAGAAGAGAAAGGCAGACAAAAACAAAAACCCCAAAACCTAATCCTTAGAGAGAGAGAAATGGGGGAGGAAAAAAGATGATTGGAGAGGATTTAAAGGGAAAAGTGGATGAAAATGGTTGGTGGGTAATGTAAGGGAAAGTGTCAAGCACAAAGGGGCCTCTCTGCAAGCTGGAAAGGAAGCTTGGTTTGCAATGGAGGAAATCACAGATGAAAAACAGTAAAGGAAACGCAAAAAAGGAAACCAACAAGACTAAGACACTCATAAATACATACAACCCACAAAGAAGAAAGTAAAGTTGGGAATCGATTTTGGGGGTGAAAAGGGTCAAAAACTAATCAACCCCAGATGTTGAATTCCCAAATTAATTCAATCCCAAGTCCCAAAACTCCAAATCCAAAGGCTGTTTGTTGGTGAATTTAAAGATGATATAGAAATGAATAATTATTCACTATTTTTCCAAAAAATTAATTTCACACAAGCTATTGACTCTCGGATAAATGAGAGAAATATAAATTTACAATATCGAATATTTAATCGTGATATTGAATTGGATTACCTTAAGCAGTAAAACCAATGTATCATCAACTCTTTTGTCTAATCAACTTTTCATTTTTAGTAATTCATTTCTAACGATCAACATTAATTTATTTTTAACAATTCAAAATAATTCATTACTTTAAATTTACATCAAAACAAGCTATTATATCTAATTTCTTTATCAAAAAGTCACATCCAAACAAGTTTTTAGTTACAACTCCATAAAAATTTACATCTAAAACAAATTATTATAAAAACATCAATTTACAACTCCTCAAAATAACTCATCAAACTAACTTTTCATCTGAACATCTTCTTTGGGTCGGGTTTTGGGCAAAAAGCTGAATGGGCAGCCATCTTAGACCGTTGAGATAAGGGCATTGGAATGATCTTGGTCGTGAATGGCACTAATTCGACAACTGGCCTTTAATCATTTGAACCAAAAGGAAAAAAGGCAATAACAAAAAAAAACGGTGCAAAGTAGAAAAGAAGCGTGAGCTTGAAGTTGAAGTAGCATTAATAATTTAATACGAAACCACAGCAACAAACACAAATTTAAAAAAAAAAAAAAAAAAAAACACAGTCAAAATTTCTCCCTTTTTTTTTTTTTTTTTTTTTTTAAATCTCACTAATGAAATGTTTATTTGATGCTTTATGTTCATAAAGTTTAGGTTTTTATGGATTTGAAAAGATGGGTAATTGATGAGTTGAATTGAAAAGATAGTGGGAATGGATTTGTGACGAAAATCAATGAGACAATTGGGTCAACCAACGGTATTTTGGGAATTGATTGATTTTTTCTTTTTCTTTTCGTCTTTGTTTTGGTATTTTCAGTTTAAAAAAACACATTGCTTTTTTGTGTATTTTTTTGGGTCAATAACATTCATTACAAGTAACGTTCAACGACTTAAATATAGTTTTATGATACAAAAGATCATTATTTAAATATTTATTTTATTTAATTATTGTTGAATTAAAAAAAAAAACGATGTTTCCACAAAATGTTGTTTCCATTTGATTATTGCAAGTTCATTAATCGATAATGATATAGCAATTATAACCAAAACTTTGAGAGCTGTCTCAAGCTTTTATCTTTGTTTAGATTAAGAATTTAGGAAAGTTCCATTTTTTTCACTCTAAACTTGTTAATCATATAAATTTTTATCTAAATTTTAGTTTCATTGATTTGAACTTTTTTTTTAATATAGACATTGATTTGAACCTTAGACTTAGCTATGTTGGATAACTATGATCAAATTATACTAATTTACCCACTAACTTAACAAAAAAGCATGCACATTTTTAGTTTGATTAATTGACCGATTACTTATTAAATAAAGTTGTCGAAGGCTTACAAATTTTAACAAAAAATTAGCTTCAAATATTATTTATTTCTTTAAAGTCTTATCAATTTTGTACTATACACATGTTTTAGAACTTATTGAAAGTGTCGAAGTGAAGATAGGTCAACTACTATATTAATATATTAACAATTATGATATTTGTTACTCGAGTTTTCTAATCTCCTATTATACTAAAAGAAAAACCATTGCAATCATAGTAGACTACTTCTTTCAACGATTTTTCAAATGAAATTTGTTAAAGTGTTGATTTTTTTTATTTTTTATAATTTAGATTAAGATTGTGTAACACTTATCTAAGTTTGGAGTACAATTGGATGAAAATAAAAATTAAGGGTAAATGTTAATATAACTTGACAAATTTAAGATTACAAAAATGTTTTTTTCCTAATTAATTTATTAAAATTTCCATCTAAATAGTGAGAATTGTTAAAATTTCCCTTATCGTTTTTAATTTGATGGGTGTCTTTTTGGTCACTTTTGATTCAAAGAAATTTTAATTACAAGGCTTGTGTATTGAAAATAAGCAATTTTGAGTTGGAATTGGTTCGATTAGGTGTTAAGAGATTGAGATAATTTGGTTTGATATCATATTCGTTTAAACCTTTTCTCCTCATTTTTCAAAAAAAAAAAAAAAAAAAGGTTCAGTCTACATTCTTATTGCAATACTCGAAATTACGTTGAATATGATTCAATAATTTTGATTAAATGAATTTTACTTTGGTTTTTAAATTGGCTGAAATGCAAATAGCAACTAATTTCCTCATATGAAAAACACACTTCATCTTCTTTTTTTTTCATCCCAAAAAAATTAACGAACGAACTTTTGGTGCAATTCTTTTTCTTTTCTACTTTTTTTTTTTTTTAGTTGAACAATAATATGTTGAGGTGATAGGATTTAAATTTGCAACCTATTTTGTTTTTGGTATAAATGATTGTTGGATACTGTAAATTCTTTTTGGATGTGAACGAATTATAATGTGGGGACATCTCAAATGTGGAATGAATAGGAATGAGGATAAATGTAAGATATACGCTTCAACTAATCTCATATAATTTTACGAGGGTACAAAAGAACTTGACAACTCAAACTTATATATTTAATTGGGTTGAATTTAGTTATGATTTTATAATTTTTATTGGGTTGAGTCGATTTAAGGTTAACCAATTTTTTACTCTTTCAACCCAAACCAATAAGATAAATTTGGTAAATATTGATAAGAAACACATACTAATAAAATTTGTAACTATGTTCAACTATAATGTCATGCATATTTTTTTCATTTGCAGAATAATACAATTCGAAAACTCAACCCAACCCAACCAAAAAATATAGAGTTAGACGAGGTTGAGTTACTCTAACGCATAGAGTTGGACGAGTTGAAGAATTGGCCAACTCAAAATTTTGAGATGATCCAAAAAAGCCCCTTAACCCATACTCATGAATTGAACTGTGAATAATTTATGATTTACAGACCCTTATTTAGCCAAGGATAATTTTACAACATAATTAATCTGCAAAACTTGAAGCTGGGAAGCAAAAATTGTACAACATTTTCCCCCTCAAAGAAAACAAGCAATCTCTTGGCTAATATGTGCAAAGAGGAGAAAAAGGAAAAACATACAAAACTTCCATCTATGTAGCTCCAGTTTTGAATATACCTTTCTCACATTTGAAGTCAGTCAACTTTTTGTTTGAATGGTCAAACTCTCAACATATTCTTTCATTCATCCCTGTATGTTAGATTTTGTATCTCTGGTCATCATAATTGTAACTCAAGCACCAGCCTTAATCAGTGGCCTATTCTTGGAGTCTTTCATTATATGGGACTTGCTCTCGATGCCTGCAAAAAAAAAAAAACGAAATAATGAATCGTGGATGAAGGAGAGAGGAGGAGAATGTTTATGGGGGAATATTTCTCTTATCCACGTTTAAGTCATTGAGAATCATTCTCCCCATAATCAATATTCATTTCCCGTAATCACTATTTATCTTCCAATAATAAACTATTTGTTCACCTCATAATTTCATTCTTCCCGTAACTACTTTTTATTCTCTCCACGACCACTTTACATTCCCCTTATATTCACTAGTATAATTATTCTCTCCACCCTAAACTAAGATAATTATTCTTTTTCCCCAAATACAAATAATTATTCCCCCATAATTACTATGTACACTCCGAACATGGATAATCATTTTATTCACCCTCTAACATAGATAATCATTCTCCGATAAATTCTCTCCCTAAAGGTCCTCGGGTCAGTTTTTTGTGTTTATGTTTTGAGCAATCAAAATCATGTCACTTATAACAAAAAAAATAAAAATAAAATAAGAAGCATTCAACCCTTCAAGAAGATGAAGGAAGATGGGATGTTTATGTTTGAGCAATCACAACCACTTATAACCCAAAAAAAAAACCTACCCTTCAAGAAGATGGAGGATGGGATGTTTAATATCTGGTGTTGGTTTCCTTTCATTGCTACCCTCATTCAATTAGATATCCATTTTGAAGATACAATTATGGGAGAAAAAAAAATTCTATCAAAGCTCTTGATGAAGATCCAAAGAAAAAAAGGGCTTACGTCTGAGAAGGAAAGAGATATTGACCAAAATGAGTTATTACATAAAAGCTATGCTAAAAGAGAACAGTAATCAAGGATTCAAAGTGGAAGTGGGAAAAAAGAGCTCAGGCTTTTATGAGAAATATAGACCATCAGATTATCATGCAATTTTAAGATGCGAAGTCACCTCACGTTTTGAATTTTTTATCCATTTATTAGTCTACACAAGTCTTATTTTTTGCATTCTCAAGTAATAAATCAATAACAAAAGTTCAAACAATGTTGATCCTGCCAAATGCAGCGGTAATTGACACAAAATTGAAGGTTCAAAAACCCCATGGAGGGTGTTTGTTTGTTGAATTTTTGGAGGATTTAGAAATGAGTACTTACTGACTACTCCTCAAAAAATCACATCCAAACGAACTAATATAACTACTCAAAATAACTCATAACCACTCATTTCTAACTACTCAAAAGTCAAAATAACTCCTAATTCCTAACCACTCATTTCTAACTACTCAAAATAACTCACTTTTAACCACTCATTTCTAATCATTCATTTTTAACTACTCAAAATAACTCTTCATCCTAGACCTCATCCATATCTCCCCATTTGTTATAGTTAAAAAAAAAATAATAATGCCAATAAGAATGTAGATCAACTAGCATGATGTATAACTTTATAACCAAGAGCTCATGGGTTAAAATCCCTCCACCTTAAATGTTTTTTAATTAAAAAATATATACTTTTTGGATAAGAGAATTAACATATTAATACTAATAATAGTTTTGATACTTTAGAAGATGATAGAAAAGAAACCTGATTCTTTGAACGAGTTACAGCAGTCCAGCCCTGAGGATTTACATCAGCTGCCCCATGGCTTATAAAAGCAATTGCCCTTGATTCGTCTTGTCTTTGAACCTTTTTAGGAGGTGGCAATTCTCTCATAGTCCACAATAAAAAAGCTGTTGGAATCAAAGAACCTAACAAAACCAACAAGTTTTAACACAATAAACAAAAGCTCACTAATAAAAGGTTTTTAATAGCTTAAAAACCTTCCAAGGACAAAACAATCTTAAAGAGGATAGCAAATTTCAGCAAAAATTAACCCTAGAAGGCAAAGAGGGCCAACTATTATGGGGGTGTTTGGGGGAAGGGGAATGGTAATGGTAATGGTAATGATTATGGGGGGATGATTATTTGTGTTTCGGATTGAAAGTAATGATTACAGGGAGAATGATTATTTGTATTTGGGGTGGGGGTAATGATTATGGGAAAATAAAATAATGAATAAGATGTGAGTGAAAAATAGTGATGTGATATATAAAAAGTTGTTGAAGAGAGAATAGAAAGTAGTTAGGAGGAGAATGAAAAATGTGATTTTTGAAAAACGTGATTATGGGGGGAATGATTCCCGGTGGCCTAAACAGAGTGAATCATCCCCGTTCCCATTCCCATTCTCTCCCTTATTCTTGGTGGCCCAAACACCCCCTATCTGATACTCGAATAGTTTAGGACTTACCCAGATTCATAAAAGAAATCAAAAGTGCTTACCCATGCAGAAGTATAAAATCAAAAGGACTAATGATTTTACTCCATGTGTTCTCTTCAAGCGCCAATTGTAGGAAAGCTATCATAAATGATAGAGAAATTAGAAACTTAAAAGCAAAATGCATTCACGAAATCATTGAAAACCAGTGTGGTTCATAAACATAAAGAGAGTTAACAACTTACAGGAATATCTGTAAGAAGATCTACTAAAGCACTTATTGTAAAGCACACGACACAGACAACTGCTAGTCCACCAACCTGCATGTAATAGTTTATTCCAAAAACTTGAGATTTCTTAGATCTCAGAAAAAGATCATACCAAACATTGAATTACAGAATCATTAGTCAAATACCTTCTTCATTTCTGAAGAAACTTCCTCAGAACGTACTTTTTTCAATCTGTAAAATAATATGAAACCTGAAAATATTTCAGGAGAGAGAAGAAAGTGAAATCAGAACGGGATCAGTCATATAAAGAGATTAAAAATTATATTTAAACATCAAATGCAAACTGCCAAGAGTATCATATCAAACAATTTGAACTTCTACGATGAAAACCCAAACTATGAAGAGAAATTACTCACCATAGAAGCCTAGGGCTCCTCCTGTTAGAAGAACTGTAACAGCAATAAAGTATTCATACACCTGAACATAAGCGAGACATTGAAATAAACAGCAATTTGGACTTCATTAAATTATATAAATACATATAACTACAGGATAAGATACCTGCAGGAAGGATATATGAAATTAAGAGTTTTGTATAATATTAATAAATACTACGAAACGAAAGCACTATTTACGGATTTTAGTTTTACACAGCACAAGCCACAAGGAATATGGCTGTAGCCTGTATTAAAAATATTACATCTGAACTGATATTTGTTAGTTACGCTACGCCTTCAAGCAAAGGGCTTTCCTGTCCAATGCTTTAAGAGCCGTAGCTCTCTATAAAGTCTCACAAATTACGAAATGGTATTGAACTCATAAATTCTGGTAAGTCCATAACAATAGTTTTCCCCTTTGTTTAGATCATAATATTAATGCAACTTATGTCCAATTAGGATGGGCAATCATTAATAAAGAATAACAATGAACTCTGTTTTGACTACATTATTTTCTTGTGCTCTAAAGATTTTTTTTCATGTCAATTTTATTAACTGACATGTCTTTCTTTTAGGATACTCTGCTGTACAGCAGTTCGGTATATGTAATGTAACAACTGTAGACAATGTGAACGTGACAGCCAGATAGTAAGTAAAAAGTAATTCATACCCTAGCAACAGCTGTAGAATCGATAGGATTTTTCCCTGCCCCAATCCAGATCAGAATGGAAACTGCTACGGTGAGGAAAAATACCAGCATGACAATCTAAAGAGAGGGATGGCTGATATAAGATTACAAATCAAGGCTCATAAATAATAATAATAATAATAATAATAATAGAAAAAAATAAATATCAGACAAGTAATTAGCACATGAACACATTATAGTTCACACACACAAATAAATGATAATAATTAAATGTTCCACATTTACCACAATTACAAATTTTTGCCTACTTCCAAGATGAGTAGCAGGAAATCCACAACATCTACGATGCCCATCTACACTTGATGAACCAGGTTTGTTCTTTGAAGTTTCCAACAAGGCCTGTCGAGTGTTATTTTCTTCTTCATCGTCGTCGTCGTTTGCCTGATGGCAAAGGTCGAACCTATGATATCATATTCAATAGAAGCATATATATACCATATAAATACAGCACTGTGAATTGAATGAAATAAAATTTTACAAGAAAATGCAATAACAGCATTGATATCCAACTTTGGCCATTAGCATCATATTTTCAAATCTACAAGCATCACTAGAAAGAGGCTTAAAATTTAAGCTTCAACATGAAGCATAATCAATATCAGAAAGAGATGGTAGATTTACAAATTCAAGAATAAACGTTTACACTACTGATGGAAACTTACCAGAAAGAAAGAAGTAGGAGAAAAGCTGCAAGAAACAATATTTTAGGAAAGGCTGCAAGAATATTCCTCATAAATTATTAGTACGCATACCCAACATCTATAGAGCACATAAGCTATAACCATTGTTGAAAGCATACCCATGAGGACAAATCCAAACACATAAGACAAGCAGTGCCAGAGCTCAAAAATAGCAACAAGTGAAAATATGAAATAGATCATATAGCCTGCAAAGATCCAAAAATTAACAAGAAGTTGTGTGAGGTACTGATAATCAGAACTTCCAGAAAAGGACAAAAATAAACAAAGAATATAGTCAAAGTTAAAGGCTTGCTGCCAGTTTGCTGGTTGCAGATTGACTTTACACGTGCACAAAAAGAGTTAGTCTACTGTCTTTTATAGTAAATAGCTTATAAAGCTACTAAAGCATTTTGAATCAATACCTGAAACAATTCGATCACAATAGAGACTTCAGATTCGTCAAATTCACATAAGCCAAAATTCTCAACATGATCAATATGATACCCTAAATCTATTTAAAAAATGGACCAGATTGATTCAAAAGCAGTATCAAACATAGATCTGATCCCGAAACAGAGATATAGGGTCAGGGTTGCATTTGTATTATAAAGGATTACTGGTCATCTTAACTAGTACGTACTTACCCAAGTTAGATGAGCCTATCATCAGATGGAGTGCCTGCAAGTTGAATTCCAAAGAAAGAATACAGCACAGTGAGAATATTATCGATAAATTTAAACAAAGATATCAAATGATAACATGCTCAGAAAAGAAATGTAATCTTTTATCAGAAATATAGAAAATAGATAGTAATAACCACAGTGCCACACTTTTATGATACCAGCATATATTAAACAACACAAGTAATAATGAAAAGGAATGCTTAGGTCTCAGAACCTGAGATGAGATTTAAAAATCATAAGCTGAAAAAAGAAAATGAGTGCTTGTTTGTACAAGGATAAACCGCACCATGTAAATAAAAATAAACAAAACAATACTGATGCAACAGAACCACAGCATAAACATACAATGAATCATAATGGGTTTAGAGAAGAAAGCTCCAATGCCCTCAAACGTCACATGGCATTAGAGCTGCTTAAAAGACCAGGCTAAGCTCAAGTATTATGGCCCAATGTAACTACAGCTACTTTATGGAAATTTGGTCAAAACAAGAATAGGAAAAATATTTACAAGTTTGTATAGGAACTTTTTTAATATCAGAGAAATAATAGATATGGCTTCTTCTAGGAGTGCCCTTTCTATGAAATTTGCTTGTTTTTCATGGGAATATAGGGCACCTGAAGCCTACATTACGGTTAAACGTGATGGGATTTTTGCATCTCACACACTTTGTGCCCAGTCTTAAAGGAGCTATGGCATATTTGTACTTCAGTTCAAAAGAAATAGGTTCATTGGAACAATTGAGAACAAATCTTATCTATATTTCCAAAAAGATATAACTTTAAACCCTTTTTAGTTATAACAGTCAAGAAGAATTACAGGGATACAAAAATCTATGACTCACTTTTTGGCGTGTCCATCCATCCCGTTGACTCCGCATGTGAATTCTGATGAGCTAGAATAAGAACCACAACAATTAACGCATTACAAAAAGCACCAATGACAAACCATCCACTTAATGAACACACAACATTAGCCATCACAAAAACAGCAACACGCAATTTAATATGCAGAGGTATGCAAGAGTGTATTCCATATGTCACTGCAAGCAAGTTCTTCGGTAAGAAGAATTTAAAAAAATTATTCTAGTCATTAGAAAACAATTCAGTCCTCTTAATCGTCAGATTGAATGCAAGTGGTGTGGTGATTGAAGGTTTGAGTTTTGAAGATGTGCTCCCATCAAAATCTCAAGTTCGAGACTCACCTATTGTTAGGATGCAAACAAAGTATCCCACATTGGTTAAAAGAAGGAAAGATCGTGGGTATATAAGTGATAACAACCATCTCCATTAATATGAGGCATCTTGGGAGAAGCCCAAACACGAAGCCATGAGGGTCTAGTCGCAAAGTGGACAATATCATATCAATTTAGAGATTCGGGTAGGGTTGTCATCCTTACCACCTATGACATTAGTTTGTAGACACCTCTTATTTTCCTATTCCTTCGATGTCTCACATTGCCTGGCCTAGGGACAGGCGTGGCTACCCTGGGTCTAGTGGAGCAAACCTCTGATTTTCCGGTTTAAAAGAAAAGAAAAATGAACGCAAAATTTATCACAAGCATGAGCACCACAGACTTAAATGTGAAAAATAGACACCGTCGGAAAAATCATGCGAGTAACTGAGTTAAGGAACAACCAAAAGCACGAAAAGGAAATCCTAACTCCAATTTCAAATCATCCATAACCAAAACACAAATACAGACAAACATACATCACGCGTAGTAATCGAGGAGGACCGATCGTCAGAAATCCTGAAGCAATCGCAATATCCAAATAGCAAAAGAAATGCCCCAAACAGTTTCCATTTCCAAGAGAGGTTTACCTGAGAGAAGGCGAGGAAAGCAAGAAGGCCATTGAAGGAAGCCATAGCTACATTGAGAATGAGAAGGTCGACGGGAACGCGAGCGGTGCTGGCGGCAAGTGATTCCAGCAACATCTTGAACGGAAATATGAAGTTCTTGTTTCAGATCGAGTGGAAAGACGACGACGGCGGCGGCGGCGGTGGGAACAGGGTAGGGGTAGATAAGAGAAGAAGCTGAAAGAAAGGTTGTCGCTGATTTGCTTTTCTGCAAATCGGTGTAAGCCTGTGATTTTTTTTTTTTTTTTTTTTTTGAGATTTCTTGTTTTTAATAATTTGTAATTAAAATAAACGGAGACAACCCTCGCTACCAAATAAAATCTTACAAATTGAGCGGTAATAAATTTGTTTGGGTTGGGCTATAATGATATCAAAATTTTAATTTCTTTTTAATACTCCAAAAATTGATTTAATCGAGTGAAATTAATCGAAAAAAATTAAAAGTTTCAATTACATAAAATTCATAAGTTTTTCTTTTTTTAACATTAAATTAATAAATTTCAATAAGTAAGATTAACTAAAAACAGTAAAAATGAAAATATTTTATTAGGTAAGAAGTTTTTAAATTAAAATATGAATGTTACCATTGATTAACTACGATAATTTTTTTTTTTTGCTTTCAAAAAAAAAATTACGATAAATTTTTATTAAATATATATATATATATATATATTTTGTTGTATATGTGCAAGATTAATTTGAGAAGATAGATAAATGACATGTTAGTAAGAAATATATATTAATTCATAATTCAAGTATTTTCAAAAAAAAAAATCATAATTCAAGTCGATATAAAAAAATTAGGAAATGGCTTAAGATATTCTAATAAATGTTTTTTTAATGTGCCAATGAACAGCACTGGACAAGTTGGAAGATTATAATTTAGGTTGGTCGGAATCATGTATTTAATGTCATATACACCCATAATTAGAATATTGTTTATAAATTTATGATAAAAATTTATTTATTGGAATTTCCCCTTTCTAAAAAGTGATCTACTCAATTTAAAAAAATGGATGTTTTTAATTACAATAAAAAAAAGTAAAATACTTTTTACGAAGAAAATTGCACAAAGCAAAAAGTGTGATGGTTCTTTTTTATCAACTTTTTAAATTTCAAAACCTATAACTTTTAAGTTATCCCATTGTGAAACTTTGTTCTTTTTATTATTATTTATGTTAAATATTTTTGAGATAAAACATCATATTATCAAATATAATATGAAAATTTATTAAATTCAAATAGGTATTTGTTGCAATAAAATAAATCTCGATGACCCCAAATTGATAAATTTTAAAAAACAAGAAAGTAAAAAAATCTCCAAATGCTTAGAAAATAAAGACTCTCATACTCATTTATAACGTAACTTTATAATATCAAATATGATTTATCTGAAGAATGATGTTTAATAAGGGTGTACATGGTCCGGGTTGGATAGGGTTGAATGATTTTTTTGGACCAACCCAACCCAACTTTAGATTTTTGGGTTGGGTTGGGTTCTCGGGTTATGTTACTCTCCTATGTTTATCTCAAAGATTCAACTCATAAGCTCATAAATAGGTTAAAAAATGTTTGATACTATACTGCAACCTATTACCTATCTAATTAGTGCAATTCTTTATTTTTAGAAGACTTACAAGTATTCTAAAAAGTCATCTTATTATTATATCTTGCATGCACACACATAATGCATATAATATTATTTGTTCGAGTTGGGTTGGGTTGAACGAGCCACACCCAAGAACCAACCGAACCCAACAAAAACTATAAAATCATAACCCAACCCAACCCAACCCAACCCTTACGGTTTGGGTTGGGTAGTTCGGGTTGCTCGGGTTACCGGTTTTTTTGTATACCCCTAATGTTTAATATGACATGTAATATATTGTAGATTTAACAATCACGAAGTAACTTTATTGGTCAAAGAGGATATTGAGGTATCAAATGGGTTAGTGGTTCAATCCCATAGTGACACCTACCTATAAATTGTTTTCATATAAATTTTCTTTGTATTCAAATGTTATAAAGTCAGCCATGTGACAATAGTCGAAGTGCGCTCAAGCTAGTCCGATCAATCACGAATATAAAAATAAATAGTACATCACAGATTTTGGTGTCAATGAGTACGATTATCTTTTTTCATTATTGTAAGTAGCCAAATTCTACCAAAAGAAAAATATGTTAAAGAATTAACTAATTTAACTGCAATAATTTATTTAAAAAAAAACAGCAATAATGTAATTTTATAACGCTCCAAAATTCCGTATTTGACGACTGAAGATCCGCCCCACCGATAATGGCGTCTCAGAGATCTCCTCTCTCCGCCGCCGCCGCTTCCTCCCCTTTTCACCGTCTTTCTACTTTCAATTCCGCTAACACTACCACCACCACCACCACCACCACCACCGCATCTCCATTAGATTCCTTTGCTTCCGATCCCGTCTTCTCCTCTTTCCTCTCTCCTTCCTTCTCCTCCGCCTCCTTCTCCTCCGCCGCTCTCTCCTCCGGTTCCCCCGCCTCCACCGCCGAGAATCTCCAAAACGCAATCCGCCTCCTCGAATCGCAGCTACGAACCGAGGTTCTCTCTCGCCACAACGACCTACTCTCTCAACTCTCCTATCTGAACCACGCCGAGAACGCTCTCTCCACTGTCCGATCCGGCGTCGCCTCCCTCCAGTCCTCTGTTCGCCGCCTCCGATCCGAGCTTTCCGAACCTAGAAATGTCGTCTCCACTAAGACCGTTCAGTGCTCCAACCTTCACCAAACTACCGAGCTTCTTCAGCATACGATCCGCGCCCTACGTTTGTCCAAGAAGCTTCGCGATCTCGCTTCTGCCTCTGCCGATGAGCCTGAGAAGCTGGATCTCGCTAAGGCTGCGCAGCTGCACTGCGAGATCTTGAGCCTCTGCAATGAATTTGACCTAGCCGGCATTGGCGTCGTTGATGAAGAATTGAAATGGATTAATGAAATTGGGAATAGATTGAGAAGTGAGGCTATGAAGGTTTTGGAGAGGGGAATGGAGGGTCTGAATCAAGCTGAGGTAGGGACTGGTTTGCAGGTGTTTTACAATCTTGGTGAATTGAAGATCACTATTGAGCAATTGATAACTAAGTATACGGGTATGGGGGTGAAGAGTATTAGTGTGGCATTGGATATGAAATCGATTTCGGGGTCGGCGGGTAGTGGATATGGTCCGGGCGGAATAAGGGGGAGCGGGACGCCGCATATTGGCGGCGGTGCAAAGGCAAGGGAGGCGCTCTGGCAGAGATTGGAAACGTGTTTGGATCAGTTGCATTCAAATGTTATAGCTGTTTGGCATTTGCAGAGGGTCTTATCGAAGAAACGAGACCCTTTTACTCATGTTTTGCTGCTTGACGAGGTTATCCAGGCAAGTGGTATTCAAAATCTGTTGTGTTATATAGATAATCAACATAGTCTATATTTTCATACAAGACTTACAAGTGATAGGCTTATTATAGTGCTATTGATTTTTGTTTAGATAGATTCTCTTATTACCTCGAACTCGATTTCTATTAGCTAAGCATTTTGGTAGATTTTATCTGTCTATAGTTTTCAAATGTAGTATATGAAACAGAGAAAAACTGGGAGCATTTGAATTTGTGACCACCTGGTGGTGACATTGATTGAATATTATCTAGAAGTGGAAGATATAGTAAAGGGCTGTTAGATTCCTAAGCTGCTGATTTTTTCTGTTGTTGATTTGATCATAAAATAGAATTTACTGTTAGATTTTAATAAAACAGATGATTCGTTAATTGATCATCTTGAGAACTCTTCTTCTAGTTTAGACTTGAGAGTCGGAATGAAGATGAAATTAAAATTTTGAACAGGTTTCTGTTTCAATTTTCCCCTACATGCTTCAAAGCTTTATCCAAGTTGCCATAATTTCCTTTCCACCACTCTGTTACTTATCTTCTTTGTGAAACATCCTGGTAATTGCCATTGTAAAATTAGAGATCTACCTACTTAGGATTTTATATATCACATATTTTCCGATAATTGAATGAAGTAAGGTAAGATAATTGTCTTGTGAGATTAGTCGAGGTGCGTGCAAACTAGTCTAGATACTCATGGATATACAAAAAAAAAAAAAAAATAGTGATCAATAGGCATAATGTTGAAAATTGCTGGATCTCAATGCACACTTGTGTAGATTCTTGTGTTGAAATTTTGTTTAAATATTAATTAGTTTTACACACAACTGGAAAAAAAATCTTTCTATACTCACTCAAGTCCTTGGTTCTGCTAAATTTTACTCCCGCTTTGTCTATAGCTGTCTTAAATCTTTCTCCATTTTGGAACCAGTTTCTTATACTGTTTAATGTATTGTTTAGGAAGGTGATTCCATGTTAACAGATCGAGTTTGGGAGGCTCTTGTGAAGGCTTTCGCTAGCCAAATGAAGTCTTCTTTTACCGCATCAAGCTTTGTGAAAGAAATATTCACTATGGGGTACCCAAAATTGTTCTCAATGATAGAGAATCTTCTTGAAAGAATTTCACGTGATACGGACGTCAAAGGGGCTGTGCCTGCAATAAGTTCAGGTGGAAAAGATCAGATGGTTGCTGCCATTGAAATATTCCAGAACGCATTCCTGGGTTACTGCTTGGGTCGCTTATCTGATCTTGTCAGCTCTGTATTTCCAGTCTCAAGTCGCGGTGGCGTTCCCTCAAAAGAACAGATTTCCAAAATCATATCACGTATTCAGGAAGAGATTGAATCTGTTCAGATGGATGGACGCTTAACACTGCTTGTGCTACGTCAAGTTGGCAAGGCTCTTCTCCTGCTCACTGAAAGAGCTGAATGTCAGGTAGTTAGTTTTGTTGGTTACATTGCCATACTCTAAACTATTATGGAGTGACACAAATGGTCAAAGAGGATCTTGGGGTGCTTAAGGTGATGAGTTCAATCCATGGTGACCACTTACCTAAGAATTAATTTCCTACGAATCTCCTTGACATCCAAATGTTGTAGGGTCAGGTGGTATATCCCGTGACATTAGTCGAGGTACGCACAAGCCTACCTAGACAGTCACGGATATAAAAAAAACATTGCCATACTCTAATTGCTATTATCAAATGTTTTTCGTGAGTTATATCAATATGTCCATACTGTTTTTCCATGCAAGGTTTGCTACTTAACAATTTGTCCAGTATATTAGGAATAAAGCGATTCATCTATAATACCTCATGTAACCTGGAAACATGAATAGCAGCATGACAAAGTTTCTTCTTGGCGGTACTGCTTTGCTCGACCAACTTATACAATCTCAAATATTTGGACTTAATATAGTTTTTTTTTTTTTTTTTATGTCCGTGATTGTCAGGCAGCTTGTGCACACCTTGACTATTGTCACGGGACATACCGTTTGACCTTACAACATTTTATCGTTAAGGAAACTTGTAGAAATTAATTCCTAGGTAGGTGGTCACCTCTCCCGGTGCCTGGCCTAGGAATGGGCGTGGTTACCCTTGTTTAAAAAAAAAAGGTAGGTGGCCACCATGGATTGAACCCTTCACCTCTTAGTTCTCTAAGACCCTCTTGACTACTAAGTCACTGCGTGATGGTTACTTAATGTAGTTAAATCTCTTAAACTGTCTATGTTCTTGGTGAATATTCGCCCTGCATCCTTATGTGAGAATGGTTTGTTTTATAGATTTTCGTAAGAGGGAGAAAGTTTTTGTGCAATGGGATCCGGATGCTGTACTTTATGTTAAATCCAAGAGTCCATGAAATCTAATCAGGGGGGGACTTTTTTTTTTTTTTGAGAAACGAAGGGGACTTCTAATAGAGAGGGGTTGTTCATATCTAATAATTTTTGTCTAAACTTAAGTTTAGATCAGAAAGTTTTATGTCTGGATTATAATTGTCAATGCTGGTACGATATTTTTCAATATTAAATCTATCCTTTATGAGTGGACTTTATCATATTATGAAATTTTGATGGCAGATATCTACTGGCCCTGAAGCACGCCAAGTAAATAGTCCAGCAACTCCAGCCCAGCTCAAGAATTTCACATTATGCCAGCATCTGCAAGAAATTCATTCTCGGGTATCGTCTATGATCACTGGGCTACCGGTCATTGCTTCTGATGTTCTGTCTCCTTCATTAGGTTCAATATATGGGGTTGCCTGTGATTCTGTGACATCTTTATTCCAAGCTATGCTCGACAGTCTCGAGTCTTGTATATTGCAAATTCATGACCAGAACTTTGGTGCACTGGGTATGAATGCTACAATGGACAATAATGCATCACCTTACATGGAGGAACTGCAAAAGTACATTCTTCACTTCCGCAGTGAGTTCTTATCAAGGCTGTTGCCTTCATCCAAAAATGCAACTGTCTCTGGAACGGAAAACATTTGCACTCAGCTTGTAAGAAGCATGGCTTCGAGAGTGTTAATTTTCTTCATCAGGCACGCTTCGCTTGTCAGACCTCTTTCTGAATCAGGAAAGCTACGAATGGCTAGGGACATGGCTGAACTGGAGTTAGCCGTGGGCCAAAATTTGTTCCCCGTAGAACAACTTGGTGCGCCCTATCGCGCACTTCGAGCATTTCGCCCTCTTATATTTCTGGAAACGTCTCAACTGGAGGCATCTCCACTACTTCACGATCTGCCAGCGAGCGTCATACTTCACCATCTATTTTCTAGAGGTCCTGAGGAATTGCAATCACCAATGCAAAGCAACAAACTTACTCCTCAGCAGTATTCATTGTGGTTGGATTCTCAAGGTGAGGATCAAGTTTGGAAAGGTATAAAAGCAACTCTAGATGATTATGCAGCCAAGGTAAGGGCCAGAGGAGACAAGGAATTTACCGCAGTATACCCTCTTATGCTTCAAGTAGGAAATTCGCGAGCTACATAACATGCTTCATGTCTACATCTGCGTTCTTTAAAAAAACTCGAGCCTGGACCGTCATTTAACGAACGGTATTGCTGTGGGATGATAGCAGAGAAACCATGCTCGATCGATCACGACATGAAATTTAGGTACACGAAGTCATTTACTCAATTATTTCATTTGCCTTACAACTAGCAAAGATACCATCTCTTTGAGTTCCATTTCCCAGGTCATAAATGCAGGACCAAATTTTAATTGTTTTGCTGAGGCCATCAAGGTGATCAACTTTGTAAGGTATAGACTTCATCTTAAACAGATTTGCATGTTGATTTTCCATTCTTGTTCATTTGTCTGGCCATTTACCAAATAATAGCTCACAACTGTTACCTGTACAATATCTTTACTCCACTTTCAATGTGGTCAAATACATAGTCATATCATCATGTTGTAAAACTTTTTGGATCAGTAAAAAATTATTGATTTTGATAGGTTTTACTGTACGATAGTTGACGGATGAGTAATTGTTACAGGCATCTGCTAAGTGCAAATAATAATGGAAATGGGCCATTGACTTTAATTATTTCTTCTCTTATTGTAGTGAGTCGTGATTGCACTGCATCTGCAGATCTGCTGGCATCTGTGTAAGGAAAATAACTTTTCTACTTTCTATTTGAGAATTCATCAAAGCCTTTCCTTTTCATAATCAAACTATTTAAAGTATATTGGAACTAGTAATATTTCCTTTCGCATTTAATAATTTAAACTTTATAATGTTTTTTGTAGTTTAGGTATCATAAAATCAGTTGAGGTGTACAAAAGTTGGTCTGGATACGAACAAAAAAAATTCAAAAGAAATTTTGAGGTAAAAGAATGTGATTGAAGAATTATTTTGAACTTTTTATAGGATGATTATTGTGATGTATGCTCTCTACTTTTCAGTGAAATAGCAGTATGCAGGCCATACTTGTCAATTTAATATGCAGATTGTATAATTGATGTTAGATGTTCAAATCCCTATATCTTATAATTATTTTACTCAAAAACCATGCAACATTATTGATTCTATTATTGACAAATTAAACTTCAATCAAACAAATCATGAGCTACATTATGCCAACAAAAGGATATTGTACAAGAGGTATGATTGCCCAATGGTGTATTCTTCAACCCACAAGTTAGACTGTTCTCTTAATATGAGAAGTGAAACTCATAGGCATTGCAACTAGCTTATTATTATTATTTTTGGATATTCGTAATTGTCCGAGCCAATTTGAGCACATTTCAATTAATATCATGAGATATATTATTTGATCATACAATATATAGATGTCAAGAAAATTCATAAAAAACATTCACTTAGGTTGGTTTTGAATGCTGGTGTGTCATAAAAAACACCTTTCTTTTCGCTAAGCAACTAAAATCAATCTCCTTTCTCCCATCTTCATCTAAAAGACAAACAATTTAGATGTGTTTGGATATAAGGATTTGTGTCAAAAACCTTGTTTAATATGAGTGATAGTATTGGTTGTGTCAAAAACCTCCCATGAGTACTTGAAATAAAAATAATATTATATTTGACGAGTTGATCTTTATAATTAAGGCTTTTGTGCTACCTTATCCAAACGTGGGATTACCCTATCCATCTTTTTCAAACTCATCCATCCAAACAACTCCTTAAAGTTTAACGAGGCAATTTCAAAGGTGTCAAATGCTATAATTTAGAGTTACAAGTGAGGCCAAGAAACTTGTATAGTGGTAGGTAGTAGTAAATGACACAATAACATCCACCAAACAAACAACCCAAATGTACAATTCAGTGTTGAGTAATTAAAAGTCGACTCTTGTGCCTTCGATGATGTTTGTTCGGCCTTGTTTGGGTTCTTCGAATTCCAATTTCTTAAGACTTTGGTATCGATTAAGCTTATAGCTGATTTTGGCAAGTTTTTCTATCGGTTTTCTGTATGGTTGACGACCTTCCAAGTTGTAGTTTGGGGTCTTTGGGGAAATGTCTCTGACCTCTTTTGAGCGGATGGGTTGTATGTTTGTTTCTCCATGGTTCTTGTTAAAAAAAAAAAAAAAAAAAAAAAAAAAAAAAAAACTGACACAAACATAAAGATCAAACCCCACCCATTTTCCACTACTTTCGTATAGGAATCAAATCTCTTTTTATTATCAATTCCATTTACCATTTCATTCAATGTGAAAAGACCTCCCCACGCCATAACCATTTGCATATGCAAAATTCCTTTCTCTTTTTTATTTTCTTTGAAAAAAAATAATATTAAAGCATGACCAAATTATATTTGAAAAACAGGGTTTAAAAACTATCCTCATTCTATCAAATTGCATTATCATTATGAACCTTTTGTAACCATTTCAAAACATCTTAATAGAAATCGATTAGAATGTTAGATACGAAATTAAAATGATGATTAAGATATTTGTCTGAATTAAAATGTGAAATTAGACCACTAATACTTTGATTGTTTTTTGTTCAACATTCTATTATTATTATTTATGGTAAAAATAGTTTTAAAACATGTAAAAGATCTAAGATAATATTATAATTTTTGAAAAAACTTGGAAAATGATACATGAATCTCTAAAGATCATGCATAGATAAAGAGGAAGTTGAAAAAAAGAAATATACATAAAATTTACCCATGTTTATTTAGATTAGAAAAAAATTCCAATAATTTTTTTTTTGCTATTATGATTTTAGATTTTTGTGCCGTAACTCATTCAAATACTTATATCTAAATACAATTTTTTACGATCATTCTTTAAATAACATTACCTAATCATGATTTTAGTGTAGGGATTCATTCAAAAAATCAAATTTAAATTTTGAGGTTTTAGCGGTACTACACCAAATAGAAAAAAATAATTACATCCGTGTTCACATTAAGAGATTTTAGCAAGAGTAATCATGACTATAAAAAGGAAAAAACGTTTTTATAGGTAAATTACGCAATTGTCCTCCATTATTAAAACAATATTTATTAAAATTAAAAAAAATATATCAAAACAAACTCCCTTAATTCTTTGGTACTTTTCAACTTCCATTCCCCATCCAAAATTATTTCCTCGACTGTAAATAACGTTTTTTTTCATTAATAAAAATTACAATTTTATTTGAGATCCACAGTTTGTTTGTTGTTGTTTTGATTTTACCAAATAAAATCTAAAATCTTCCAATGGTATATTAATAAATAAATATGGATTTTTTTCTTTTGAGTACAATAAATAAATATAGATTTATGTATTAGTAATTCTGTATTTTTTATTTGGGTGTTTATAAATACCTTATTAATATACTATTTTATGATATTGTATATGGTTGTGTATGTATCTCACGTGAACATTAATTCATGATACTTTATATTTATTTGTATTATTTATTGATTATTTGACTATGATTTTATTATAAATACAAGTAGATCTAATTTCTATAGCTTAGAAATTAAAGAAATTAAACAACCGGAACAATGACTTTAAGAAGGGAAACTTAGTAGTCAAATTCAGAAAATAATTGCAAATATGATCATTTTAAAAATAGCAATCATAATTATAGATATTAATAATAATACAATATTAATAACATAATATTGTATTAATAACGTAAAATATTGTATTAATAATAAAGTGTTGTATTAATAAATATTAATAGTATTGTATTGATCCGTATTTATGACTATCGATGCAAATATTTTCAAATTTGGCTATATTTGTAATTATTTTGTTAGAATAGGTCATTCATTACAATTTTAAAAAATAAAATAGTGATTTTTTTTTAAAACTTACAAAAGTAGTCAAATTCAAAAAAATAATTAAAAGTAGTAGATAATTTTTTTAGAAATTTAGCATTATTAATACATGATACTGTATTAATAACATAAAATGTTGTGTTAATAAAACATAATATTGTATTAATGATATATAATAATGTATTATTGATACATAATATGTATTAGCAATAAATAATACTATATTTATAAGTATTAATATGTATGTATTGAAATAATGAAATAAATGTAATTAATTGCCGGAAAAAAATAAAAATAAGTTGCAAAAATGCTGAAAAAATAAAAAAAAAAAAAAGTTAAGAATTTAGCAATTTGCCATGTGGCCACTATAACCGTTCGTTTAAATGCAAAGGCCATTTGCGAAAAAAGAAAAAAAAAATTGTAACACAGGCAATTGGTCGCAACATGTGGCAAAAAAAAATCGGAAAAGTAAGGGTATAACAGGTATTAATGAAAAATTTATTAATTAAATTTAAAACAAAAAATAAATTTACAAATACTTCCAAACATGACTAGATTTATAATTATTTTCCTAAAGATAACCATTTGCTACAATTTTCCTTAAATTTTAAACCTGTAGAACTTTTCCTCCATCTAAGGTGCCATAAAGCTGAGATGAAAGAGTAATTTTTTAGTCTACAAACATTAAAAATAAGAAAAATAAATGTTTCATTTTTTATCTTCCAAAAAGAACAAGGCATTGATTGCTAATGGGAAAAAATTAGGCAGAGACTGACCCTTTTAGCTTTTTGGTAGGGTACCCTATACATTACATTACTGAAGGACTAACTTCCCAAAAATCAGCGCACGGTATTAATTTCCCACTTATTATTATTATTTATTTATTTCACTTTTCTTTCACACTTTCCAACATAGGTTTTGAAGGGCATAAATAAATATTTCTTTTGAGCTAAAAGCAATGTATTTGTCCATTATAATGATGCCTCAACAAACCTATTTGTGTGTAGAAGATAAGGATAAAGATGATTTAAAAAAAGGAAAAAAGAGAGGATAATGATGGTTTAAAAAAATATGAATGACATTATTTAATTGAAGTGTAATATTTATGGAGAGTCAACAATCTAAAATATTAATTTAGTACAAAATATTTTGATAAAAAAATAGAATTTTAGTGAAATTAGAAATGTACCTAGCTTAATTTATTTGAACACTCATCAATGTCAAAAAGGAAAAAGGGAAAGTTAAATCTCAATTTCAATTTCTTTGTTGCTTCACATTTGGGAACCTATTCATTGAATAGCAAGCTTTTTATTTGCCTATCTTTTTCTTCAATATAATTGATAGAGATGGGAGAACTCAAAGACAAATTCAAAGGGGTTTTTCTTTTTTTTTTCTTTCAACTTTATCTATATGGGGTGTAGGTTAGATGAATGAGATTCCTTACTTAAAAAAAAAAAAAAGGAAAATTGAAATAAGGAAAGAGTGGTGTGGAGAATTCAAGACTTGAGGGTTAAAAGAGAATGGACTGTGGAAGATCACATGTGGAATATTAAGCCAAAGCATGCATTTGCAAAAGTTGAAACTTCAAAAAAAAGAAAAAGAAAAAAGTAGCAACAACAACTAACATCAACAAGTGAATTAATAAAGGTTGCAAGTAACTTGGCAAAAGAGACCATTTTTAAAGTGCTTATTTTAATTTAATATAGATTATGTATTTCAACTATTTTCACGAAATATATCATCGAATCCTATAATATTTAGATACTAAAAAATTTATAAACATACTATATATATATATATAAAACATCGAAAGAATTCACCAATTTTTTTTTTTAAAAAAATGTTACATTTGATGAATTTTTTTTAAAAAAATAATTTTCTTTTTAAATTTAAATTGGAGAAGGAATTACAAATCCTACATTAAAAAAATAATAATAATGATAGAATTGAATCAGATTAGAATCTATCAACAAAAACAACATTTCACTCACCCTTTCATAGTCATATATTATATAAAATAAAAAAAAAAGTGGAATTTTATATTTAAAATATGTCATTATTTACACCTTAATCAATTTAAAATTTAAAATTGATCTTTTTGTTATGCCTATACCGAGATTGGTTTGTGGAGGAGAAAACAATCCAAGGTGTCATTTCATAATAAAGTAAAGTATAACCCATGATGATATAATACATACACCGCCCCCTTTTCTATTACCCATACTTTCCTTAAATAATAATTAAAAAAAGTAAATAACTACCTTAAAAAAACATCATTTTGTGTTTTTTTTTTTTTTTTTTTTTATATATATATAAATCTTTTTCACATTTTCACGTGGGGTGGTTTGTTCAACAAAAGCACTATTAGTATGGATAATGCGAGAAAAGTAATAAGTAAAAGGAAAAAAAAAGAGATTATTGAAGTTTGTTTTGATAATTCTCACACCAACTTGTTATCTACTCTCAACCCATTTTTTAAAGTTAAATTGTAAAATTGTTATTTATAATAAAAAAAGGCTACAATTGAGTGTTTTAAGCAGTTTTTTTTTTAAATTAGTGTTTTAAGCAGTTTTGATAATTATTTGATTTTTTCTTTAAATTTAATTTTATTCTTACTTCAATGTATTTGATCTTCCCAACAATATATCTATCTTTCTTTAATATAATACAATAAATGATATTTAGAATTCAAATTATTATAAAATGAAAGAGAAACCTAGTAATCTCAAACGAGACATGAGTTAAGTATAATGGTAGTGAAATTTATATAAAATTACTTTAAGTTTTAAGCCAATTCACCCGTTGAATTATAATAATCCAGCTCTTATTGATATAATCGATCCTTCAGACATTATATTTGAAGGGTTGATTATATCAATTATATCTATTATGAAATAAGTATATGATGATCAATTATCATGTGTCAATAATTACTATTTGTTGACGTAATAAGTTAAACCTCATAAATTGTTGTTCTTATTTGATAAAAGAAAAAAGAAGTTGAAAATTGGATATTTAGAAGAGTAACCCTACTTAAAGGTAAGTGAATTTATTCGTAAATTATAAGTTTTCTAAATGGATAGGACTCTCAATAAAATGTGATTACGAAGAGTGTACATATATTTCTTCAACTTACAAAAATTATGCTACCTTCCCATTCATAAATTAAGTTTAGTCAAGACTTTTAGTTTTTTCAAAAAATGTAACCCTTAGTGGTGGCTTCAAGAAAGAAAAACAAAATTAAACGAACTTTATTTTTCAAAATTAATATGATAATAGATGTTGATTTCAATAAATATATATATATATGAAAGAATAGTGTTACGGTCATTTCAAATAGATTTGAAGTTAGAAAAATGACAGCTCACAAATAAAGAAAATGCACATAATATGGGGATTCCTAGCATAATCTAATGTCTATAAAGTCAACTAAATATTTGAGTAAAATTTAGCAAAAATATATTACGAGTTAGTGTAGCATAGCATAAGGGGCTTGGATATTTCCTATTTATAAAGGGGTTTGATCTAGGCTAGATTTCTAGTTAATTACTTTAAAGAATAGTGTTACATCGTTTAATTTGTAGCAATTATAGGTAGGTACTAGGTTCTTAACTAATTATATATTTCATTCCCAAGAGAGTCAACTTAGTGCAATATTAAGATTATGTCAAATAATTCACCCCATAACAATGTAAACTCATTGTCTCAAAAAAAAAACAAAAAAAAAAAATTATAATCTTTTCATTAGACATAATTAAAAAAAAAAATACCAACATTGAGAGTGTGTTTAGACCACCCAAATGAAATGGAGAGAACGGAGCGAGGATCATTTTTTGTATTTGGGATATCATGAATAATTTTCTTATAATCACGTTTCCTTAAAAAAATTGCTTTATTCTCGTGTTAATTACTTTTGATTTCTTTCCTGCCAATATTTTATCATCCCTATGTTTAACTTACATCATACTCATTATTTTATTTTTTGTGTAACCATTCTTTTTGTCCAAATACAAATAATCATTCTCTTCATAATCATATTATTCGCCTAAAAGACAAATAATAATTTTATTCATAATCATTCTCATTTCCTTTCTCCTAAACACTTTCTAAAAGAGATCTTGACAATTAAAAGCTGATGTATTTAATTCATGGTAACTATCTATAAAACAATTTATTGAAAATGAATTTTTATAAAAAAAATTTAGACATATAAATGCTATAAAGTCAAACACTATATCGTGCCATAAAAATGAAAGGACATGTAATTTAACTTAGACAATTATGAATATATATATATATATAAGTAAAAACAAGGAATTTACCTTTTTCCCCAAAAATAAAATGGGACAAATCATTGTGGGACTAAAAAGAGAGAAAAAATGTAATGGAAAAAATGCTGGTTATAAAAGAGACAAATGGTGGAGGTGGCCCACCACAAGATCCTTTCCCTACCTCTACTCCTAAAAAACAACAGACCAATTGTCAACATCATGTCCTTATCATTTCATCTTATGCTTATAATTCTAACACTTTTTCATTTATACCCTTTTATTCTTTCTTTTTACACAATGCTCCCACTTCCCTCTTTAAGATCCCCCCCTTTTTCATTTAGCTCCCTTTAAATAAAACAAAATAATAAAATTGACCCACCACATCTCCCACAATGACTCTTCAACCATTCCCAACTTTTTCTTTTTCTTTTTTCTTTTTTCCCTAACTTGGTTTGTTTGGACAAGAATTTTGGACCATCTTGAGATAAGGTATATATCTATTCCTCATTTTGTGTTTTTGGCACATATCATAAAGTTCTCAAGCATCTAAATTTGTCCAACATTATTCTCACTTATCTTAAAAAAGAATACTATTATTTTCCACTTTCCCTTTCCCATGAAATCATGAGATTTTACCAAACAAAATCCATCTTGACAAGTTATTTGGGATAAAGATTCCTATGCCAACAAGACATTATATATGAATATCATGATTGTTTTTTAGTGTGATGATGAAATTTTCTCTTGGCAACCCCTTTATTAAGATTTTTGTGCTTTGTAATTATCAACAATTATTATTTTTTTTTCTCTTTCAATTTTACTAAAGTAACGTTTCACATGAAAGAGCCTTGAATTCAATGATGCCCTTTAAGAAAGAGCCAAAGAGAAAAACACACAACTAAAATGGGAGGGATGCCAAATTTTCTCTCTTTTTTATTTTTTTGGTTTAAAGAATTAGATTCTCATAATAACTAGTAAAGTGATTCCAAAAAAGAAGAATTACAAGTAAAGTGATAAATTTGTAAAGAGAAAAGGTGAATTGAGATTTTTTTAAGTTAAAATAGTAGTTTGATCTTTAAATTTATACGTTTATTTCCACATTTTTCATATTATTCTCTAAACTTCATAAAAACTTAAAAATAATTCTTAAATTGTTATTGTTAATAACAATAGCTCGTCAAATTTCAAATAGATATAAAATTTTCTTTAACTCGAATAATTGAACAAGTAAAAACAAAACAATAAAATGAAACAAGCATAAAAAAATTACAAGCCTAAATTTAACCATCCAAAAATTTAAAAACAAAACCTGAACATTGTTTTTATGAAATTTCAACTACAATAAAAACAAGTATTCCATCTTCAATTATTATTTCCATCTCATTATTAATTAAATAATCACTTTTATATTTTTTTGTATACTTACACACACACACACACACACATATATATATATATATAAAATTCATAATCATGTTAAAAAATGAGGACAATTAAGTATTCAAAAATATCAAATGAGTTAGTAGTACAATAATATCATTATTTGATTGTAAATTAATTCAACACTAATTTTATAGATTCGAAACTAAGAGGCAGAATTTATTTCCCTTCTCCTAGGATATGTACTAAAAAATATATATAAGTACTAGAAAATACCCAAATTTTACTCCCAACTCCAATACTAAATTATATTTGTTTGTTCTAAAAAAGAATATTAAAACGACATTTTAATTATTAATGTTTTTGAAGCGTTGGAATCCGTGTGAAAAGAAAAAGGGTAAAAGCGGCAGTGTTTTGGCAGGTGGGCCCGTACCTGATATCACTGCCTCTCTTAACACCGATATTTGCGGGAGTCCCCCCCCCCCCCTCTTTTATTTTATTTTTTTATTACAGCGGTGACCTGGCGGAAATAACTCAGTGGGCCCCACCGTATCCATTCCAAAACTTCTAACCTACGCCCACGTTTCAACTAAAATACGCCCCGCCCCCCCCCCCCCCCACTTTCTAAATGTCAGTGGCCACGTCACACACTCCCACCGTACGTGTAAGAAAACGTACATCCGAATCATATGTCCAAACCTTGTTAAATTTTCATAAAACATTTTTTTTCCTTTACAAATATTTAGCAAAATAACGGTCAAACCAAATTTATACCTCATAAAAGTTCACATCATTGGTGTGAACACTGATCTATTACATAAATAATATAATTACCTTAAAAGACATAATATTTAACTAATAAAAAAATGATAAATGCTAAATGTGATTCATTATTATCTCATAAATAGATGAAAAATATGTATGGAATATCTTCCTAAAACAATTTTTTTTTTAACAAGTGGAGGAGAGAAACCATAAATTACTTTATATTTGTGTATAGCTTTTATGATAGGATTGGAACATAGCCTCGCCAATTCTATAGAGAAATTAAAGTTACAGCAATTCATATCAAGCAATAGTTTGTTGTGCTCTCCCCTAATTTATACTTATAAAAAAGTAAAACAAAAGAAAATAGAAGAAACAACCTCAACCATTTTGAATTCATGTGATACAATTGAGTAATTAATTTTTTACGCCCTTATATGGTAAATCAATGACTATGCAAAAGGAATTAGAATGAAAGCAATTCCAAATATACATATTGGAATTACGAGATTGCTTTTGAAGAAGAACGTTACTGATCATAAGAAACAACATTTTCTCAATTAATAGAGTTCCAAACCTAACATAATTACCTAAGATTTAAATGCCATATATTCTGAAAATCGGTAGTATTTGATTGTGGTTCCTTAAAAAAGATGCGAAAAGCTGAAATACTCAAAGTTGCATTTAAAAGATATAAAAAAAAATGAAAGAACGAACAAAAAGGATATTTAACTTCAACAAAATGTTGAATCCAGCACCTAACACAGAAAGAACAAAAAGTTGAGGAAGAATTGGATTGAAATGAAATGAAATGAAAGAGTTGCTAAGGCATGATTACACGAACACTGGCATTATTGGTAGAGTTGCAGATCGGACAGGTTTGAAGCGACGATCCACAAACTGTACACAAACACAGATGCCTGCATGGCAACAGCAGCACGCACGATTCTTCTTTCCAACAGTTTCTACACCGTCGATCCTCTTTTCTCTTCCGATCTTCCAAATCCTCGTAGTTTCCGCCGCAGCAGGACTCTGCCTCGTCGGCGCCGCCGCCGCCGTCGTGGTGGTGGTTGTCTTCGTTTCTCACCTGTTCTACCGAAAGCACTTGTTCCAGGTTGCTCCGGAGAGCATTGGCGGTGGCCTCGTTCGTGTGAGCCACATCGCGCCATAGCTGATTCTCCACGCAGAGATAATTCACTCGCTCTTCCAGTTCGCAGTTCAATTTACCGATCTTCTCGATTTCCTCCTCTCTGCTCCTCAATATCCTCATCATCCCTAATTCTATCGCCTCCACAATCCTCCTCGCATGTTTCCTCCGTTTCTCCTCTACTTCTACTCTCACCTTCTCCATCTGCTTCCAAAAATCACACAAACAACACAGGTAAATTTCACAATCGCAACTCTCTATTCAGCCACATCTATTCGCACTATGAACAGATTAAGCAAGAAATTAAACAGCGATTAGTACCGTACATGTAGCGATATCAACCGATCCAGATCCAACTGCTGCTGTTGAATTTGGATGGAGAAATCCTCGCCCAGAAAATAGAAATTATTATCACTACATCCACAGATCTTCCGAGAAGGAGCAGACGACACGAACTGATTCATCGAAGAATGATCTCTAGCGCGCTTCCTCGGAATCGGAAGGTTATAAGTAATACCGCTATCAGACTTCATAACAGCGGCCGCCGCCGCCGCCGTCGCCATCGTCGTCGCCGGAAACGAATTAATCGCTACAGAGTTGTACGGCGGAAGCAGAGTCGTCTCTGCCGCTGCAGCATTATCGCTGAAACCTGTCAATGGCGCTCCGAATCCCATAATCTCTCTCAGAAAGAACCAATTTCACATAATACTAATCGATCACACACAAAATCGAAACCGATCGCTGGCTTTTCTTCTTCTAATTGTTCTTGTTTTTTTTTCCTTCAATCACTGAAACGAATCGATAACTTTTCTTCTCGGAACTTGAAATTTAGGTTTTCTGTGTGCAGAGTGTTGAAGAAAACGAAGAGATGAAATGAACCAACATATATATATATGTATATATATATATAAATAATGAATTCGGGAGATTTATTTAATCTGGGCGTTGTATTTATAGGTAAAAGCAAAACAAACAGAGATCTGGTCAATCCCGTAATTTCGGGAAAGAAACGAGGGCATTTCCGAGATTCGTGACCCTTTCCAACGGAATATTGGATTGGTTCTTCAGTATATATATTTATAAATTTCGGTGTTCTAAAAAAAGTACCTTCAACAATTACTAGTCCTAGACCTAGACCTAGTAAAAGTTTACAACCATTTGTGAGGTATAAAACGTTCTAAAAAATATTGTCAGATATGAAAAATATATTAAAAAAATGATATTTTATTAATGAAAGAGAAATAATATTTGATGAGCTATCATATTATTATATTATAGTTCTTACAAATAAATTGTAAATTTGTAGTAAATACTTACGGCTAAGTTACTTAAATAATAATGAGTTATTAAATTAAGAACACAATTTACCAACTTCACGAAAAATATGGCGTTCTATTTCCCATTATTTGAATATATAATAATATTTCATGTAATTAATGAAATTATTTAAAAAATTGTTGAAAAATATATAAGAGAAAGTAAATTTTGCCCATTACCAAAAGTATTTTATGCACATTTTTCAATATTTGTGTGAATAATAATATGCTATAAAAACTATACAATTATTCTAAAATATAGTTTCAAAATATAGCAAACTACAATTTTACTAAAGAGAGAAAAATGATAAATTGAAGATGAGACATTTTACTAATTCAATAAATGATCGGAAAGTATATACATATACCTTTCATAAATGACATGTTTTGCTTAAAAAAAATAATTTAACTAATGACAAATTAAAGATATGACACATAATTATCTATATAAATCATAGAGTATACATGAGATTTAGAAAGTTGGCAAGATTCACTTTTTTAGTTCGATCAATTTTAACTCTATAATTACGAGTTCAATCTAAAAAATTAATTTTTATTTTTCAATTTTCAAAAGCTAAAAAGATTTGACATTGTGAGTATCTGCCACGTGTCATATCGCATTATACGACGCACGTAAGGAAAGTGAGGGGTGTTTTCGGGTACGGCGTAACCGACTTGTCACTTTCTTTTTTCCTTTTTTAAATATATATAATTTTTTTTAATCTTCTGATAAGGAAAAAAGAAAATCACGCGAGATGTGTGTGAGAATATATCGCCACGAACTTTGAACCTTTCTCCATTACTTACGAATTAATTTATCTTGATTCGGTCACGCAAAAATAATTATCTTCAGTCAATTTAATTAACCGCATAACTACTGATCCTCAAAATCATACCCATCCGTTTATTTTATTTTACGTTAAATTGTAGGTTCAAATTCTTTAGTTCACCCAAATTTAGAAATCAGAATTTCTTGTTTAACTTTTAAATTTGAATAAATATATCATTGCTTTTAGTAAAAAAGATATATGTGTTTGAGAAAAAAAAATATACATACAGTTTAATAAAATATATAGAATCTTAGAAAAAAATTTGTAAAAAAAAGATATATATTAACGAAATATATAGAGTATTAGAAAAAAATTGTCCTAGGAAGTAATCTTTCTTTCTTCTTTATTTTTTATTTTTATTTTTTATTACGTAGGTAGCAAATTCTTATCTATAAATTTTAATTATATAACTTTTAAAAAATATTTATATCTAATAAAAATATTTCTAACTGTCATTATTCTAATCCTTTTCTTTTGTTGTATACGATTTGATTGGAGCTGTCGGTTTTTTATTTTATTTTTATTTTTTTATTGGGGCTGCACTAGATTGAAACGATATTTGCTAAATTATTTTGATGTATAAAATATTTTTTTACTTTTTTATTTACGAAAATCTCCTAAAACTTTATACTAAAAAAAAAAATCTCCTAAAACTTATCTATAAGATCCGAATATTTAATTTTGGGTATGATAGAATTATGTTCTTTTTTAAGCAATATATATATATATATATTTAGAGAGAAGAATTCAAAATTTATAAACCTTTATTAGAATGCCACAATTGTCAAATTAAAAACTTAGATAGTACAATTACATTTAAATTCAAAGAACTATAGATTAGGAAATTGGAAATTTGAATAACTTTATTCAATATTTTTAAAGTTTAGTTAAAAAATATACACAAACATGAAAGTTAGGTCATTATTTGACGAGCATATAATTTATTATTATTATTTTTTAAAATGAAAACTAGGCTTATTTTCTCAAAATATATGGCTCTTAGTCAAATTTTAAAACACACTTTTTAAGACAAAAAAAGGAAACTATCTTCTTACTTTTTTAAACTTTGTTTTGATTTAAAAACAATAATAAATATTAAAACAGATAAATTAAGAGGTGATTTTTTTTAACTGTTATTTAAAAAAAAAAAATCAAAACTATTGTTTCCTTTTTTATAATTTGATTTTTACTTTTCTTACAAATTATGTTTGTTTTCTTATTCTTTCTTTACCACCTTCTAAGAATTATAATAAAAGTATCTGAATTCTTTATCTAAATTTCAAAGTAGAAGTATAATTTTAAAATCTATATTTGTTCAAAATTTTAAAACAAACTTTCTTTTAAAAAAAAAATTAGGCACAAAACGAAATATTTTTAAATTTCAAAAATAAAAATATTCGGTTTTAGAATATAGAAACCGAGTAGAATATTCCCATCAAACTAAATATTTGATTTTCAAATATAAACTAAAATTGTCATTTAATCTACAAAGTAAATTTTAAAGGAATGGATTATATTGTGTAGGCAGTTGAAGGTAGACCTACAGCTACCACTGCCAACCACAATAAATGATAAAAGGACGAAACGGCAATAAATAAATAAACAATAATAATAAATAAAATCAAAAAAAGGTATAGTACTAATTACAAGGAGAGGGAAAGAAAGTGGGGGCATATTAATTACATAAGACTGTCAGAGTTGGTACCAACCTCACTAACAACATAACTACAGAATTCAAAAAAAAAAAAAAAAACATAATCACAAAATTTTGCAAATATGAAATTTACAAAAAAAATCGAAAAAAAAATTAGACCATAAAAGAAAATTATATTTTGTTTCAATTTTATATTAAATTAGAATCGAGTCTAAATAAAACTTAATAATCTCAAATAATTGTAATTACAAGTTAAGAACATGAGAAATACCTAATGTTAGGCTTTTGTCAAAATATTAAAAATATTATAAATGAATTTATTCCACATCGAAAAAATGTAAGATAGTGATGCTCCAAACACGGGAACATGACACTTTTGTTTCAAAGAACTCTCATTAGAAACACTTTGTGTACTTAATCTAGTTAAATTCTTTTGAAGGTGAAATAAAAAGTGTGAGTAATATAAGTTTTGAAAAGAGTATTTTTGTAATTGGAGTCGGAGAGAGAATTTTGTATGATTGTAGCAATTTTTCGTATAGTATAAATTTTTTCTATATGTGATTTTTTTCTTCTATTTGGAGTTTTTCCACATTAATTTTTGATCTTATCTAGTTCGTTGTTTCCTATTAATTGTTAAGTATTTTATACTTATTCGTGCTGTTATTAGGGAAGGTTTTTCCCAATACATAATCCATATGGAATTATCATTCACATGATAATTATATTAATTTTCTACAACCTTTTAAACAATATTTCAAAATCAGTTTGAGTATTAAGTGTTTTTATAATCAGTAACCAAACATTGAAATTTAAAAAAAAAACATATTTTAATTGAATAATTAGGGTACAATGAATTAAACTATCAATCTTTAATATAAGTTATATTTTAATTTATAAGAAAAAGAAAACACTTTAACTCATGGATAAGTGGATTCATATAAATACTAATGATTAAAGATGTTTTACACATGATAAAAGTATAAAACATTCTTTTAGATAAAACATTCTTTTATATTTATATCGTTTAATAATTTTTGGGTGAGAGATTTAAACGTGTAACATTTTAAATCATGTTTTCCTTCTCATTTCTTCCTTATCGTTTATGGTAATTTGGTTTTCTCTTACGAGGTTTAGTAAAATAATCATTTCTTATTTATTTATGTTTTTAAATTTGAAATAATTTTTTAAAAAAGAAGTGAAATCCCTATTCGTATTTATATAAATGCGTGATGTAATGCAACATATAGTGATGTAAACGAAAAATATTTGTATAATAGATGGGACAATTTCCCACCATATCATTTAAAATGTGTTATTATGCAATGAAACGAATTTTGTATTCAAATGTGGCAGAATTTGAGGCTGTGCCGTGTACAATTAATCTCTTTAATTTCTTCTATGGCCACTTAATAAAAAATAAAACAAATAGAGTAGAAAAAAAAAGGAAAAAAGAAAAGAATATGACCAACGTCGAAAATGACAAAAAATTTACTCAATAATGTAGGTACGTTTTCGACTGTCGTTGAATAAGATTCAATTATTTATTAAAATAAAATATCAATGATGCATGCTCGAGAATTAATCCAATAACTGTGTCTAAAAAAAAAAAAAAGAATTAATCTAATAACTGTATTTTTTTAAAAAATAATTAATCTAATAAAAGTAGGTTTCATTAAAATCAATTACTTCAATAATCAGGTTATAAGTTTAAACCCTACCTCTAAACAGTGTTAATTAAAAAAACCTTCAATAATTTATTAAACGATTAAATATCAATTTTTATATTGTTCTTTTAACTAATTTAGATAAGTGTTACAATGATCTTAACCTTACATGGGTATAGAGGCACATGTTAGCTTATGACTTAAAAACAATTTAAGAAGCTAAGAACTCATTTGATAACAATCTTATTTCTGGTTTATTTTTTATTTCTCATTTTTATTTTCTATGAATTAGAAACAAGAATACGCTTGATAATCAAATTTTTTTTCTTGAAAAAAGAAATAGAAACAAGAAATATGTTTTTTTAGTACAGAATCAGCCAACAAACCCTACATTTCTTTGTTTCTGGTTCTTTGTTTGAACAAAATTGGTAGATAAATATATCACTAAAAAACTATATAATATGCATTAAAAAACATTATATAGGTTTTCATAAAAAAAGAAAACATACCAACATTACCAAATTATAATAAATTAATAATAGGCGATTCAAGTTCCAAACCAAAATTGAAACTATTAATTATAGTTTAATAATATATTTATTCTTAATATTTTTTTTTCGAATAAAAATTGGGAGAATGAGACATAATTACTCTTAAATAATATAAGAGTAAAAAAATACTGATTTTCGAGCTCAAACTCGTAATGGTTGAATTGAAATTGATTAATATCAAACAAGTTAACCAACTGCGCCTCATATATTTATACTTGATCAGTACTATTCTATATTCCTATTGAAGCAATAAATAAATCAACATTACTAAAAACTTTTTTTTTTTTTGAAATGGGATTACTAATAACCTATCAAAGGTAAGAATTGATTTTTTATATTAATTTATTAAAATACCATATTTATGATACATATGCTTGCACATTATTCTCATATAACATAAATTCTATAATTTTCATGAGTAGTGAGGTATAAAGGAAGATAATTGATGTGAAATTTGATTGTTTATTAAACAGTAATATAAAGATAATAAGAACCATAATTCAATAAGTTAATTTGTTCTAGAGATCATGAATTTGGAGTCTTTCCTTTCTAATCATAGTTAAACTAAAAAAAAGTAAAATACATATGATTGCCCATTTCTCAAATTGCACCAATAGAATCTAACATTTTCTCAAATTTATAAAAAGAAAAGGGTTAATATCACATTTATGTTAGATTAAAATGTCCATTATTACAAAAAATGCTCAATAAAACATAATTTCGAGAAAGCACAATCCAACCCTCCTTAATTATTTATAAGTTAGCAAAAAAAGAAGCAATTTTTCTCTATTCTTCTAAATTGAAGGCTAAGCAATTCAATCAAATTATGACACGTGGATTCACGTAAATATTTATACAAATTTGAACTTTCAAAAAATAAGATAAAGACAAAAAAAAAAGAGAGAAAAAAAGGTACCGTCGTTATCTAATTATTGATGTTAACAAAATTATATATATTTATTTATTGATGCTGACATATCTTGTTGAAGGTTGAATTTTATGCAAAAATTTATAAAAACTTTGTTGACAATAAATAAAATTAAATAGTCTAGTCATGGAGAAATATTTTCTGGATAATATTTTCCCTAAATATTATCCAGAAAATATTTAGCATTATGATCAAATAATAAAATATCCAAGTTGAAATATCAATTACTGTATCTTTCTAGTTGGTTACACAACTCTTTCCATTTGGTAATTAATTAAGGCTTCCTCAAACTTACACAAAATACCATATTTATTTATTTATTTGGTATATAAAATACGTATTTATAAAATTATTGACTTTATTGATCTATCTATAAAATTAAATATCCACCGAATGAGTTAATGACACAATAATTTTATTATTTGGTTATAAATCAATTCAACACTAGTTCGAATTTGAGAATCGATATTTGTCTCCCTCCCCCAATATGCACTCAAAAAAAAAAATCCATTATTTTAATATCAACTACATTTAAGAGTGATCTCAAAAAATAAAATAAAATAAGGATTTTATGACTTTTTATTTTAAATTCATTCTTATGAGTTGAATTATGTTGTTGTCGTCTATTTAATAAATGTTAATATAAAAATATAGGCTATAGGATAAATGTCTTACTTTCAAATTTAGGTTTATGTATTATTTAACTATTTTTTACTGTAAAAATATTTGTTTTTTACTTATTAAACTCAAAACTTTATATAGTTCGAAAAAAAGTTAAAATCTAGTTCTTATATTTCAAAAACTAAAATTTAATATATATAATTGGATAAAATCTAAAAATAGTCAATTTTATTTGTAATTATGGGTGAATTAAGTATATGTAAGTGAGTTTCTACCGAATGGGTCAGTGACACAATTGTTTCATTCTTTGGTTGTAAAACAGTTCAAACACCAGCATCGATATTTGTCCCCCCTCCCCCAATATATATATATTTTTAAAAAGTGAGTTTCTATGCATTTGTTCAAAAGAAAAGTGAGTCTATATGCAAACGATTTAAAAAAAAAGAAAAAATAATCCCTAACCAAGTACTTTGCACATTCATTATGACACATAAATAACAATTTTTTAAATATTTAATTTGTTTTTTTTAGTACTAAATATTTAATTTGTTAAAGATTATAAATGATGTATATAAAAAAACGATTATAAACTATGACTATTATTAGATTTTATTAAACAATATTGTATGAAATTCTAATTTTTTAAAACTACACTGTCTAAATTAAAACTTCTATTTATAAAATATTTGAACTAAAATCTAACCTTTTTTTTTTATAAGATAATATTTTTTTTTCTGAAATTTATAAGATAAATTCTAACTAGGATTAAAATTATAATTTATCCTGATGATCACAGTCATTCCATAATCAATTCCCAAAAATTAATTATGAAAGTAAACTAGGGAATTGAATAATTGACCATGAAAAAAAAATTTAGATATATAATTTTTCTTTCCTAGTGTCTTTTAAAAATCATATCAACCACAAACATGCTCAATGATGATAAATGTAGACCTGTTTTTTTAATGAAGAAACTATAAAAATTAATTGAATTTGTTTGCTTAGGGATTTAGTGCAGCTAGAATAAGGACAACTAATATATAAGATTTATCCACTTTGTTTCTAGAAATGTAAGGCCCCCTTAATATAAAACAAAATCTTGAGGGCCTAATGAAATCTATCTTTCTCTTTACTTTTTACCATTTTTCTCTCTATAATTATTTTTATAATTAAGAGATAAAAATGAGAACCTTACCCCATACCAAATTTTATCAAAGATAACATTAAAAAAATTCAACACTTCCTTTTCTTAAAATTATAAAATATTAATACAGTTCTACCGATTTTAAGATAATGTATGTCATAAAGATTACCTTTGAGAAATAAGTCACAGAATTCAGAAGACTTTTGGTTTTAGAAGAAAAATTCATAGGACTTGGAAGTCAGAAAAAACAACTATAAGATTATATATATATATAATGTATATATAGTTCTATTTTTAGCTTCCTATTCATCTAAATAATAATGATAACAATAATAATAATTATTATTATTCATTCTTTCCCTAATTAATTTTCATTCTCCTACACTTTTTTCCTTCCTCAACTAAAAGAAACAATTTAATCTTTATTTAATGAAGCCAATAACTTCATAATTTTTTTCTAAAATTAAACTCATGACCTAGAATACATTGTATTCATCCGTTATTATTTCACTATTCAAAATTGGTAGAATATAAATATGTTGGGCCTTTAATTAGTTCATTAATTTACCCAAGTAAAAGTTTTATCAAATATTAACAATCATGTTTAATATGGATTAAATTCTTATTTTTTAATCAAGGGTCGAAATATTACTTCCATAATACCTAGAGTATCACGTACCCATCTTTAGGCTACAATAATCAGTATACATCAAAAGAGTGGAGACACAATTAAACGAGTACCTATAAATAAATGTCATAAGAGCGTATCTCGACCTTAGAAATTCAAGAAACATATTTTTACTTCTCAAGTTTCGACAACCTACGTCACCTTTTGAAACAAGATTCTTACAAATTTTAAAATACATGAATTAATAACCTAATCCCTATACTTTTAATTATACTATCATTTATTTCTTAAATTAAAATTTAAGAATAAACGATAATAAAATTGAAAGTATAGGGTATACCTTATCAACCAAAATTGAGAACTAAATGGTTACTTTTCAAGAAAGTTTAAAAACAAAAAGTAATTCTTCTTGGCGCCAAATATTTTTAAAATAAATGAATTATGCTTAATTTATATACATACATACAGATATATTCAGTTCAATAATATGTTTGAAAGAATATAAAACTTAGTTTTTATGTCTGAATCAATTGAATTATATTTAAATGACAATGATCATGTAACTTCGAAGTTATCCAAACAAAAACATGCCTTTATACATAGTAAACCTGCTTCTATGTATTTAAGTTTGAAGTCCTATGTGCAAAAAGTTTGATGCAATTTGTATACATATTGTTTGTATAAGAACTTTATAGGTAAAAGGAATAAGCAAAAGTGGTTGAATATAATATGTAAAGTGTGGTTTTATGTTATAAAGTAAAGGAAACAGTGGAAAAGGAGAAGAGGAAGTTTCTTTATTTATTACTATTATATTATTTTATTTTATTTTATTTCAAATTAAAACTGTCCACTATATTGATGTCAACCATATGATGCAGTTTCCAATAGCAAACATTATGGGAGACAAACTATTCCACCACCACTAGACATGGTGCATGCCCATGGGGGCCATCACATCATATCATCATCATTTTCATTAAAAAAATGTGTTTTATTTTTTAATAAATATTTGTTTTTTTTTCATATATGTGACTGTTCCGTCCGTTTGAGTACATCTCAACTAATATCATGAGATATACGGCTTAATCCTACAATATTTGAATGTTAAGAAAATTCGTAAAAAAATAATTTATAGGTAGACAGTCATCATAAATTGAATCTATCAACTTAAGCACTCCAAAACCCTACTTGATCACTAGAATACTTTATAATAGTTAATAAATATTAATAATTATTTTATTTCTATTCGGATTAATTAGTGCCACTATTCTAATGAAAGAAATCACTTATTTGATTGTATAAGAAAATTTTCAAAAAATTAATTTTTAAATATATATTAATTGAATTGAATTATAATATTTTATGTTTTTTATTTTTAGAATTTAAATTTATTTGGACTCAAATTCTCTACAAAAATGTTTTATTTATCCTTAAAAAAGTATTTGAGATATATCCAAATTTTAAAAATTAAAAAACATTTTTGAAAATTACTTTTTTTTAGTTTTCAAATTTTGGATTAATTTTAAAAAATATAGATAAGATTTAAATATCAAATCATGAAATGGAATATTGTTGTGGATTTAAATTTATAAAACAAACAAAATATCAAAATGGTTACGAAAGAGATCTTAAATTTTCAAAATCTTGGCTTAATTGATGATGGTTTGCTCGTTAAATTTGGTTGAACTTAGTTTTATTTTCAAATTCTTCCATTTCATTTGTATAAAAGAGATTTTGTTTTTTTTGAAATCGAAAAAGCTCATTTCTTAATCAATTCGTTATATGAGCTTGGCTTTTCATTTTAGCTTTGCAGTTTAAAGTTTTAATTTGAGCTATTATTTTCTAGTTTTAATTTAGTTTTGTGATTAAGGATGAACAAAATTTATTCTTGACTTAATCTCAAAAAAAAAAAAAAAAAATCTTGACTTATCCACAATAATTTTCATTTAATACCACTAAAAATTTGACAATTTTTTTTAAACTTTTTAAAAGTCCTCTATATTTATCTTATTTACATTCATCCCTCTTGTCAAAAACAAATAATACAAAGAGTGTGGAGGTAAGTTTTGTCTCCCACAAGTAATCTATCAATTTTATCCACAAAAGGTAAACATATTTCATTGATTCTATGCTTACACTCAACTCAATATCCTAAATAATTAAACTAAAATAATTAGATATAAATCTAAAGTAAACATAACTAAATGGTAGTTGACATCTACTTATATGTAAAAAAAACCACGACGCATGTCGGAGATACTCTCTTTGTGGTATAATTGTCACGTTTGAAAGGTGAAGAATTTTCAATATATTTATAAGAAATATGAGTTATTTCCTTCATTACTAATTGATTTTGAAGTGAAACCTCATATTTTCTAATAATGTATTTAACATAACAGTCATCTGAATTGCTTTCGAATAGATAACGAAATTGAAACTATGCCCAAAACCATACAAAAAAAGTTATTTTTACTTATTTTGTGGGGGTAATCCTCAAGTCTAGCCTAGCCAGTTCTAGTTCTAGTTTTAGTTCCAGTTCCATTTTCTTGCAATTAATTATGTTTGGTCATTTACTTTTTTTTGTTTTCTTTCTTTACAAAGGTCCCACTCCCCACTCACACACACATCACTCAACAACCCAACCATCTTTTTGGAGCAAAATGTGAGCCTTTTTCCCAATGCAATATCAATATCAAAATCAATTTCAATATCAATACCAACTGTGTATCTTAATGCTCATTACACACCCCTCAACCCCACTACCCTACATATCAAGCATTTCTTCCATAAATCAACACGATCTTGACCTTTTTCCTTTCGCTACACGCGGTTGATTTGATTGAGTTCGATCGCACTACGGATATGCTAGATTTCATTTCATAAATAAATATGAATTTCATCTCAAAACTAATTTATAACGAGAAAAGTAAGCCATGTATCATATGAATGTTGTGAAGACGCATTACCGTTGCATGTAGGCATCCTCAACACGAGTTTTCAAAATTGTGTCTCTTTTAGGTTGTGCATTCTTAGATTGGTTCTCAACTGTTTTAGAATAATGGATATTTATTTAGACTCGATAAAGTTTCATTTCAAAACTAAATGACATTGAGATGAGGCATCACATGTATGTTATCAATGTTGTGCGGTCTTCTTATCTTTCAATATATAATTCATTAGGAAGATGCATGGATCAATTTATTAATCCATTCACAAGTAGGTAACATGTTATAAAATGACAAGACGTGATATAACAACATGAGATTTCATCTCAAAACTAGTTATAATGAATAGAGTAGTTCGCCTATCTTATAAATGTTGTAAGGTATCCCCATCTTTCCAATATGAGATCCTAAATCAATATACAATGTTCATTTGGGAGAACATTTAGTGCCTCTTAGGATCAATCTAATCCTAATTTCTTTTTATTGCATTGTATATCCATATGTATTTAGTGAATTCTAATATACTAATATAAAAACCAACCAACAACCAAGTAGAAGCGTAGGTCATCTATCTTATAAATATTGTAAGGTATCATAATCTTTTTAATGTGAGTTTCTCGACATGTAATCTTAAGAGTTATATAGTAGATTTCTTACTACATAACAATTATGTTCATCGATACATTATACTTGATCTCTTCAATCTCCTCTTATGTGCATAGATTCTTTTGTGATCGTTATCGAAATATGCGACCCGTTATTCGAGAGTGATCACGAAATCAAGGGCTAATAATGAATTTAACATGGTAGATGTTGATGTGTAAATGAAGACTTTTTGTAAGTGTTGGAGAAGGTGGATTTGAGCTTTATAGAAAGACAATAATAATGGTGTGGCTGAAGATAAGAATCCCACCATCTCTGTTCTTAAAAGCAAAGCCTTCACAAACCATTCGCCTAGGAATCATATCGTAAACCATTTTGATTTTCTTTTTCTTTTCCTTATGCTTTTTTTTTAAATAAAAAAAAAAAATGTAATGTGGGAATTTCAATGCTCTTTCTAATCACTCCCTTTGCTTTTACACATGAAATGAAATCTCTTCACCAAGGACGCTGCTCTCAATTTTGATATTGGGTGGACTATGTCTAAAGTTTTAAAACACACACCACATTAATTCTTTATACCTAATTTTGAAATCTAAATCAAACTATCTAATCATGTTGTTGAAATTTTACCCGTTGCCGCACGGTATTGGGTCACATCTAAGTTTTGGAGTTCATCGACGTGACACTATATTACTATTTCTACTATAAAAATAGTTGCGCTGTAAAAATAACTGACTAATAACAATGTGTTACATGGATGAATGGTAAAAATAATAGAAGTTGAGAGTGAAAAGGTGTTTTTTGAATAGTAATTTTAAGTGTTTTTATTAGTCCTATTACAATGAGGATGATGGATTTAAACTATGGTTGAGCAGTGAGGGCTATAATTTCAAGAATTGGGTTAAAAGAAAATAAGTTGGCTTCCTAGATCTAATAGTTAGTACAAATATAATTTTTTTTTTCAAATTTGAGATTGAGATTAGAATAGTGTTGTGTCTGAAAATGTAAGCACCATGTTTTTTTTTCTTCATTCCATTAATGATCAAAAACCCAAGTGGCAACATTTCACCATTCATCTTCATAATGTGGCTCCACACTTACCACTCCAAAGCTTCAAAGAAAGTGACAAACTTTTCTCATAGCTCATTAGTGGAAGGCTTTTGATATAGAAAAAAAAATTGGATTCTTAATTTTCTACATGTCTCCTACCAATACCAAAAACAAAAGAGACCCATTTTGAGTTATTGAAACTTTGCATTCAGATAAAATGGTCCACTCAAAGGAAATATGAATAAGAATACAATGGCTTGAAAGTTGAAAGTGACATAACAAGAAAATCACAAGGTCTTATTTTGAATATATAAAAAGGAAAAGAAAAGGAAATTAATGGAGAAACAAAGTTTGGTACAATCAATCAATGTAGAAATGCATTGTATTGGTTGTGGACAATTGGGTCATCATATAGATGAGGGAGATTGGTCCCATTGCCTAAGAAATCTCATTATTTGTCACTTGAATTCACAACCCACTTGTATTTCTATTCTATAATAGTCAATAAAAGAGACAATTCCTCTTTCATGCTTGGACAACAATCTTTCCTCTATTCAATTCCCCATTTATTTCCAACCCTTTTAGTCTTATCTTACTTTCTCAATTTCTCACTATTGTTTCACTTTTGTTTGGTGTACTTTTTACTTGTAGCAAAGAAAAACTTGGTACATTACATGGAGTTGTATCCTAAGTTGATTTTGATATAAAGTTCATTGTCCTATAAAGAGGGTTATCTCAAAACTACCTCTTTTACATCTTCATCTTACACAATTAAAACTCTAGTATGAATCAATATAGTTAACCTAACAGAAAATACCAACTTATTGACATGTATATAAAAAAGAATTCTAATGTATTTAATATGATAATGACTTGTAATTGTAATGACTTGTAATGATAATGACTTGTAATGGTTATTGGCGGCAAGTACTTTACAAAATATCACATCCGAACAAACTATTATATGCAAATCCTTTACAAAAATCCATATTCAGATAAACTATTATTACAATCTCAATTTCTAATTAGTCAAAATAACACTTCTCACACTTCTCAAGACAATTACTCATTCAAGCACTCACTTCCTTCAAGAGTTGAAAGTTGATCAACCATAATGATGATTTGTACGATTTACCCTTCATACAAATAAAATTTTAAGAATTACAACAATCAAGCAGAGAAAGAAATTGGTAAATTGAGCAGTAAAAAGAGGATAAGCATCAGTCCAATACCAAAGGGTGCTTTTGAGAGTAAAAAGGAGTGGATCTGATAGGAAATTACCATGCCATTTTGGCAGGGGAAAGGGTTGGACAGGTAGGTGGCAAAGGGAAAAGAACACCTAATTTACATAAATATATATTTGTAGCATCTAGTTGATTTTGAGGTGAGGGACTGAAAGGATTCAGAGAATTCATATTCATCTCTGATTTTCACTCATTACATCTCAGCTAAAAATAAGGAGAGTGGGAAGATATGTCATTGCCATCATGAATGAAGACAGGCATAGTAGCAGGCCTGACAACATGGGATCCACCCCCTCAAAACCCCCCAACTATGATGTCTCACATTAATCTACCAAACCAAACAAAACCCCTTTTACTTTTCCTTTACCTTTTTCCTGCATCAGATCCATCTATCTCCAACTTCTGCTTAATAATGGACCCCAACCTTGTCAACCATTCATACATTGATGATGCCTTCCTTCTGTGTTCCCTTTCTGACATCTGCTTTTAAATCTTCATATCAATATCTCTGACCTGGAATACAAGTTCATGACATGTTATGTAAGATGTTTCAAAATACAGTATCACAATACAGTTGAAGTATTTGTTGTCCTACCCTTCATCCAAACATGAAAATTAAAGGCCAATGGGAAATACAAAAGAAATGATTATTTGTGTTTAAGGTAAAAGAAATAGCTATAGGGAAACTGTTATCTATATTTGGGGTATGGAGAGAACCAACTTTATATTTGGAGTGCAATGAATGATCATGAGAAACAAAATATTGATTATGAAGAAATGAATAGTGGAGGAGAATGAAAAATAGTTATCGAAGGAATGAATAGTGCTTATGCAGGAAATGATTGTCGGTGACCCATACGTGAGTAAGAGAATATTCCTCATCCTCATTTTGATCCCCCTTGCACCAAACATTCTGAATCTTTAAATATAAGCCAGCCATTGTATATAGTACTTTGAGGCTTCTAAACTGATTTGTTAAAGGAATAATTGTTGTATGAGTTTATGCATACAATGGATAGTCTCTTGAAGATCTAGAATACAAGCTCAAGAAACTTTTTATTTGAACAATCCAAGCAAAATCTTTTCACAATAATGCACATTTATTCACATGGTTTTGGCTCAGATAAGCTAGGATGTTCTAGATATAATTGCAAACTCAGAGGCTGGCTGTTCATGGACTTGATGGGGGTGATAACTGGTGGTTGTTGCCATAGCTTTGTATCCGTTGGGATCCATAACTCTGCATCCTTACTTGTACCTGAACTTGGGAGGGTTTTGAAGTAGGCAGTTATTTCCCATTTGCAATCTGTTTATACAAAAAGATAAAGTTATAGAAGTTCCTGCAATCTTTTACGACAGAATTAACCAAAATGCAACAGATTCATAAGAAAAAAGATGCAACAGATGGAGATATCATATAAGGATTTAAGTATGAAAACATCTGAGATTAGTGAACTTAAGAAAAAAGCCTCACCGGGCGGAAGAGCCTTGGTTAGAGGTTCTGAGACAGAGAGCTTGATCAAGAATGATCTTAAGGCAAACTCCAGGTCGGAATTTTCGACCTTTGATTCATAAGACTGGTTCACCATGAGCTTGAAAACAAATCTCTCCACTTGAATATTTTCACCATTGAAAAATATAACTGCTACTCTCTCCACCAGCCCCTGGTTGTAGAGGAAACCCATGTTCAGTTTCAGACAACTCAGTAAATTGTATGAATTATTTACGACATTTTTTGTTATTTCTTTAGTTTTCTTTTGGCTTATGAAGTTCCATAGTTCCATGTTTATGTGATAATAAAATAGCTTGGCTCAGAAATGGAAGAAATCAATGAATTATCCTTCAAGAGGGGTACCAAGACAAATATTGTTGTAAGAATGTAAATTTTCTCTACCTAACAGAAGATAACAAAACAAGTTGATCTGATTACAAAATTAATGATGTAGTGGCTTCATACACATTATGCTCAGACTCTCAAATTAAGTCTGAAATCCAACAGCTAGATACTGCTGGTATATGCTCCAAGGAAGTTAATTAATCACAGTTCTTCAATTATTAAATACTACTATTTCTCTGAGATCAATCAAGTTGGATATGTCATATTGCAACTGCATCCCCTAGACTGATACTTTATGTTTTCCATGAACTTTTCTCAGATTCATTGAGTTGCATTTGCAAACACCAGTTGTCTAATAATGTGAGAATACAAGTCAAAACCAATCCATTCATAGCTTATAGCCTTTCACACCTAGCATCCCAGATTTAAACTTCACATCTAATGCTTACAACAACAGATCCCAATAATTTTCTTTCACTGATTCCAACCAGAAACAACTCCCTCCCACTCTTCCTAAAATCAATCAAGTAGCCATGTGAAAGAAATAATCAACTGTTCAAGATTGTCCTTGACAAAAGGACCTGGTTTCAATTATAAAAGGCACATGGGTAAACAAGAAATTAAAGGACCATCTTTAGCAGATAGAGGACAAGAATGCAAGTGAATGGTCAACCTTTTGAATGAAAGGTAGTAGCCCTGAAACAGTTGAGTGGATGTAATCCTGCAGCTCAGGATGGCGAGCCCTTTGCACAACCGCATTCATGTACCTTCTTCTTTCAAAAGCACCTTCATATAAACCACCGCCAATAATTAGTAAATTCATATATTTTCTTTCTGTTCTCTGATCCACTAATTGGACTAAACTGGTATCTTTTCCCCTATGTGGTTAGGGGGGTGAAAAGGACAAATCTAACAGGTGAACAAATAATTTCAAGTTATTTAGATTTACCTGGGTAACGGTTGCCGATCAACCCAAAAGTTTAAACTGATGGGTTGGAGTAAATTTAATTGCATCAATCAACACTCCCCTTTACTGGGTTTGAAAATTTGAGAAATGTCTGTAAAGTGGAATTCAATTTTAATTGGAAAGGTAACGCCTTGATAAAGGTTTGAACACATGATTTCCTGATTTGATAATGTCAAATCACCAATCAACCCATTAATTTAAATTGATCGAACGAGATAAATTTAATTATATCAACCAACAATAACGCACTCATAAACCATCTTTTCTTAATTACTTGGTAGAAGTACAGTGAAACAAACTCCCTGCAATCACCATCCTTTCAAATAAATAAAGAAGAAAATAGGATCTCAAACAAATAGATTCAAGAAAGAACTGCACCAGAAGGGTAAATGCTTTTGAGGTAGATGATTGATGTAATGGCCACCTCCAAGAATTCAACTAGAATCCGAACCGTCTCACCTGCATAAATAATTAGTTCAATAGCAGTGTTACTTTCATTCTTATCAACAGGATACTAAAGTAACATGGGGACTGAAACAAATAAAGATCAAATGGTAAACCTTGAGGCAGTACTTTATTGTCTCTCGAGTGCATTGACTAGATCGATTGAAGGGCTACAGTCTTCACACTAGACGTTCGAATTCTCAACATAAACATCTAAGCCAATTACATAAACGATCTTGAGCCCACTTCATTTGACTGCACTAAGTAGCAAAGACAATCATTATCTTCAAGCCAAGTTATATAAATATCAAAATGGTATAACATTTCAGATGCTTAGTCATCCCCTAGGGGTGGCACAGTAGTCAAGGGCCTTAAGGGTGTGCCCTCTTAAGGGTGTGGGGATTAATTTCTCAAGTGATCCCCAATTTGGCTTCCGGTCCTACGAGTATTCCAGTGTCACATTCTAGGAACGGACCCGTGATTCCCTCAGCCCCGAGTTTAGAGGAGCAAAACTCCAAGTTACGGGGTCATCGAAAAAAAAAATTCAGATGCTCAATTAGCAACTCAACTGTTTAGTTATCTGATTGATTTCTCTTCTTAAAGTTTACTTCTGAACTTTGCCCAAGTATAGGCATTAGTGTTCAATAATTTAATGTGAGATACAAAAAACCTTCCCATTTTCTGTAGTTGTCTAACAGATTGATTGGAACTCAACTCGCTCAGACAAATGTTGTTCATTTCAACTTCTATTTCAGAAAAATTAAACTGATACACAATTATTCTGATAGTTTGCTGCAGCACCGGTGTCCATTAGGATGTTTAAACAAATACTAAGAGAATATCAACATGATGGTACCCAAAGGAAACAACAATTTACAAACTGGCCCAACGTTCATCATAATTCCAATCAATGGCACCCTCGAGACTTTTTGTCCCGAAGAAGTGAGGCGCAACAAGCCTAAAGGCGGTACGAGGGGTAAGTCTCAAATTTGATTTAAAATTAAACAAATCCTAGTTTTCTGTAAAAGTATGGAAAAACATAATACGTATATTAAAGTATAAAAAAAATCATCTAAACAATTGTCACTTGAACAATATTTCTAAAAGTATTGAGTTATTTTATAACTTTTTGATCTCCAATATTTTTACAAGTTCATAGTTCAAATTGTTATGATTTAAACTTTTATACTTCAAAGAAAAAATAATACTATGTATTTATTGGAGGCTTACAAACTTTAATCCTCAGTGTGTTTTCATATAGGCATAAGTCTCTCATGTTAGAGCATAAGCTTCACATGATCCAAAGAAGAAGCAATCAACCTCAATAGCTTTTAAGAACATTGATTCCAATGCTTCTTAATTCTTTTATTGCAACTTCCATTCATAGCCAATCTCTTCACAGCTTGTAAATTGAAAGAGTATAAACCAGATAAATGTCCTAGAGGCTAAATCCCCTTTTCCAATTTTGGGAAACAGACAGAATAAGAATCCACAAAACAAAAAAGACCCAGAAAAATTCGAGCAAATAATTCATGGGAAGTGTCAATTTAACACAAAATTAACAATGAAACAAATATCACAAAAGAAACTTCGATGATTTCTCTTCCTTTTGATCTTTGCTTTGTTCTTTATGGGTAATGAACAGAATCGAGCAAGTACTGAAACTTACAAAACATGGGTCGCGTTCCATTAAGCTCCTGCTCTGGTGAAGTGATTGTAGCGATGAATCTGTAAAGTGCGGCCTCAATTTTTCTGTATTGCAATTTGCAATCGAGTTCTTTCCAATTGCAGTGTTGTAGTAGAAGAAGCTATCGAGTTTCAGATAGAAAACCGAATGAGTTTCTGTTCGGTTCGAGTTTTAGTTTATAAAGAAAATAAAACTAAACCGAACCGAGTCGAACCTTTCTAATCTTCTACCCAGGCCCAGCCCTTACTAATTCCTTCACCGGCCCAACCTACTATTTATATAATTTTTTTGTGTTTAACATGTCTAAATTTTATTGAAAAGATTACTAATCTAGTGATTTAATTATTTTTTTTATAGTAATTCAATTCAACATAGGATTGGTTGATTACTTCCCCTAATTTTGTACTAAAAAAAAATCTAAATTTTAGTTTAGGTGCACACATTCAATAATTTTTAAATTAATAGAAATTTAGAATAAAAAATTAAATTTCCTTCGCTTTCAATTATGTGTAAAAATAGATTTTTGGTTTTTTAAATGTCAAATATATCTATGACATAATAAAAATACAGAAAAAGTTAAAAATTAAATCATACTTACACTATTTAGGTAGGGTTTGTGGTCTTCTTCGTCTACTTTCTATTCTAAAAAAAACTGTGAGCTATTAAATTGACTAAATTTGTATTTGAATAAAACTAAAAAAAATTGTAGTGGTAATTGATTAATTTCTCAGGTATTTTCAAATCGACCGGTTCTAGTTTGGACCATAGGTTCGGTTCTCCAATATAGTCGGTTCCGGTTCCGTTAAGTCGAAAAAAGCGAACCAATTATTTATTTATTTAAGAGGTTAATTTAGAATAATAATGAATCTTAAAAATGACGCAACCTAATGTAGGCCCAATTACATTGCCAAGAAATCAGCAACCAAGGAGAGGGGCAGATCAAGAACTTCGAAGAGTGAGTGTTCGAAGGTACGAATTTCTTCGACGAATTTTCTCATTTCAATTTCAACATCATTTGGATTTGATATAAGTGTATTAGCTAATGGAAATTTGAAGAAGAAATTATGGAGGGAACGCGAAGAAAAGGGAAGGAACGCCGAGCTTGTGTTGTTGTTCTTGGCGATCTTGGTCGAAGTCCTCGTATGCAGTATCAAGCTCTTTCTCTTGCTCGCCAGGTATTTCTGTTCAATTCGATGTTCCTTTGGTGTATATTTATGTTCAATTTAGCTGTTCATTCTTGCTTTTGATGATTTATATGTTCGACTTGAAATTTTCTTCATTTTGTCTGTTATTATACTTTAGAGATGGTATAGCTTGCCCTATTGTAAACCTTTTTGGGATTCTAGTCCTTTTTTTCATTTTGGAAACCGAGACATCGGGAGACATCGAAGGAATGGACTACAAATTTATGTTACAAGTGAGTCTTGAACCTGAACCTTGAGGAGAGTACACAATCAAAACCCAAGCCTTCGACCACCGTGCACCACCCCTTGTGGACGTAGTCCTTATTTTTATTGATAGCTACTGAAATTCTGTTTTCTTTTTAATTCTCCTCTTGGTCTTGGTATTTGTCTTGGGTGGGCTTGACCCAATGTTAAGGAAATACGTAAGTGATTAATGTATAGGTAGGTGATTGGCATAGATTGAATTCATCACCTATTGGTTCTCCAAGGCCCTTGGGCATTTATGCCTATGTTGGGTAATTGTGCTCATTAGTATTTTAGTAGAGCTAAAGCATGGACTTCTTTCAGTTGACAGTTTAAACAAATGTCAGATGGACACTATGGACCATGATAGTTTAGAAGTATAGAGGATTGCTCTTTTAATACAATGAATGCTTGAATTTAAATTTTCTTCAGGCAACGAAGTTTTCGTAACACTTTTCTTGTTATTTTCTCGATGGGGTTGTTCTTTTTGTATTTTTGTCACATCTAATTGTAGTGATTTTATCTTTAACTCTATGATTGATATTGGAGATTTTCAATTGATATTGCAGGCAAATCTGGAGGTGGACATCGTTGCTTATGGAGGTCTAATACCATAGTTTTAAATAAAATGTTTACGTATTATTTGTCTTTTGTACTTCCTGCACTAAAAATTTTAGCATGGAGTTCACAATTTATCTTGAGAGTTTCATTATTTTATCATGTTTTATGGCAAGCTAATTTTGAAATTTGGGCGTTTAATAGGCTCTCAGCCCCACTCTGCACTTCTAGAGCACAAATCTATTCATGTCCATACCATGGTAATCGTGTGGAAGTGTTTTTTTTAACCTCTTTTTTCTCCTTTTTTTTTAAATTAACAAAAAAGCCTTGTGTACTAGACTTTCCCAAATCTCTTTTGTTGTACATTACAGACACAGTGGCCAAAATTCCTTCAAAATCTCCCATGGATATTTCGGCCTTTGACACTACTGCTCAAGCCGCTCATTCAGTTTCTTATGCTTCTATGGTTTCTTATTGCTAGAATCCGTTCACCTGCCTTCTTCATTGTGCAGGTAAATAAATGGTTTTCAAATCATGATGTATCCAACTGCTTGATTAAATCATATTGAAACAAATGCTTCATATATTGTTTCTGGGCATTCAGGTATCTCTTGATTTTTTCTGAACGATATTACTTCTCACCTCTTTAAGGAAATAGAGAGAGAAGAGATATTCTTGATGGTAAAAGCATATGATTGTGCTTCATTTCGTTTTTTAACTAAGAATTGAAAATTTAGCAAGCATGTAATAAGCTATTCATTAAATGATAAATAATTGGTTCCTCGTTTTACCCTAGCAGAAGTTGCTACAAGTTGAATCAAAGTAATGATTGTTGCTACAATTCCCAAATAATTTGTTTAGATTCATATACCTGCAAATAAGCAGATTATTATTCTCGTTTTCACTCCTTAACGTATTATTACTGGACATTGACTGTTTTCTAGAACGTACTGCTATATAAAAAAGTTGTATATCACTACCATTTGTATTGCAGTTCCTTTTTTATTATTTGGGCCTTGGTGGAGTATAGAAAGTTATGGTTAAATTTACAGTTTGCTGTTTGTTCTTTTTCATGCAGCCAGCTGATATTTTGCACAAGCTCATTATCTTAATGTAGTTTTCACTCATATGAGACTTGGTTAAGGAGATCTATGTCAAAATTTATTTTTCTATTGTATATTTTTTAGATTAACTATTTATTTCCAACTTTTATATGAACCATGCAATTTTTACAAACTAACAAGTTTTCCCCCCCCCTGCAGAATCCTCCTTCTGTTCCAACGTTAATTGTTGTAAAGTGGGCTAGCATACTAAAGCGATCTGCATTTATCATTGATTGGCATAATTTTGGTCATACTTTGCTTGCCCTGTCCTTGGGAAGAAATAGCATTTTTGTTGCTGTTTACCGCTGGTACTGAATATGTTTTTTTCACCCTCTATTCATTCAGCATGTGGTTGGCTGATCTATTGTTGGATACATTATAACTTGATGTGTGCCTAGGATTGAAAAGCGTTTCGGGAAGATGGCAGATGGCTCCTTTTGTGTCACAAAGGCAATGCAACATGAATTGGCAGAAAATTGGGGTATTAAGTAAGAGGATGGGACTGATTGGTGAATGACAATACATTCATACTTCATCTAATAGACCACATGAAAATTTATTGCCTAGTATTATGAATAGTTTATTTTTTTCTTCTGTTTTCGTTTTCTAATTTCTCTTTTTTAAATGTAGAGCCACAGTTTTCTATGATCAACCTCCTGAATTTTTCCATGTCGCTTCACTCCAGGAAAAACACGAGGTGAGTTATGGTTGCATTTATTTCATTCTCTCTGTATACTGATATGATAAATAAACTAAATATGTTGTTCATTTTAGTTGTTTTGTAGGCTACATAATAATCTACTTCAACCTTTGGGTCTTCAAGATTGTGTCAGCTATGGTAAAGATCACTATTCCAACAAATATATAGCACACATTCTCAGTTCCATAAAATTTTCACTTGTCCATTCAAGTCAACACTGTAATTATCAGGTGCAGGAATGGTAGGCCATGAGCAGCAGGATACGTTGTTAACAAGCCTGGTTAACGATGATATTCTCTTGAAGCAAAACAGACCTGCAGTTGTTGTGAGCAGCACAAGCTGGTTAGTATTTAATGTTTCTTGAAGACGATATATGTGTGTGTAAATTTTTATTTAGTTCAACAATATGTTGTGAGCAGCACCAGCTGGATTTGAACTTGTTAACCTCTATGCTGGAGGGATGTTCTATATTTGTGCTTTCAATACTTTTTTTTGGCATTTTTTGGTCGTCTGATTGTTAAAGTGAATCTGAGTTTGTACTGCAGTTCGTCAGGATATTATCTACAGGAATATTTTTAGACTGTGATTTAGTAGTTGAGAATCAATGGATGGGATATAAAATTGACATCTAGATGGTAATATTTGGTACGCACATTGGTTGCACTCCCACGAATGGCATCCATGGATGTTTGGCTTTGCAGGAATTTAAATGCCCACCAAATTAGTAGATTTTAGGATTCTCTTTCTATAGGATCCTGTATTTGGCTTTTTAATCATTTTTTGTCACTTGAAACTAGAGCTTCACTCTCCTATACCGGGAGAATGACATTTCAGAATTTAAAATGATTGGTTTTGAACCTTGGTAAGAAAGATAATTCAAGCAGCTCCAAGAGGCAAAAGTTAAACATTTCTAGTAGTAACATTTTCCAATAGAAATGGTTGACTTACAAATTGTGAAAGCTCCTATTGAAAATCACTGTCTTAACTTCCCGTAATGTTATTTTCAGGACCCCAGATGAAGATTTTAGTATTCTTTTAGAAGCTGCAGTCATGTATGACAGGCGTGTTGCTGCCATTCTAAATGAGGATGATTCAATTTCTGATGAATATATCTGGAAAGAAATCTATGATGGAAAGAAATACTTATACCCTAGGTTATTATTCATCATTACTGGTAATTACTTTTCACCAGCTGAAAAATCTGTTTCCAAGTGAACCTATCTAAATTAGGGATTTCCCACTGTTTATAAAGGTAAAGGGCCTGACAAAGAAAAGTATGAAGCTAAGATCAGTAAATTACACCTGAAGCGCGTGGCATTTCGTACGATGTGGCTGTCTGCAGAGGATTACCCATTGCTTCTGGGTAGTTGGTAGTTGGTAGTTTATTTTTCCTACAAGTTTAATAACAATTTACAGGCTCATATACTATTTTCACAGGATCAGCAGATCTAGGAGTTTGTTTGCATACTTCCTCATCAGGCTTAGACCTTCCCATGAAGGTATGTAGTAGGCTTTTACTTGAAGTTTATAGTATAAGAGAAGAAAGAATTTGTCAGCCTGTCCTTGGTTTCATCAGGGCTTACTCCTGAAATGATGAATGTGTCATCATGATTGACAGGTTGTTGATATGTTTGGTTGTGGACTTCCTGTTTGTGCAGTTTCCTACTCTTGGTAAACTCTTTTCCACATCGTTATATGAGCGGTGTAACACGACATTCCCTTGGCATTTAACCATTTCAGTTTTCTTTCTCCTAGCATCAACGAACTTGTGAAAGTAGAGAAAAACGGTCTCCTCTTTTCATCATCATCAGAGCTAGCAGATGAACTATTGGTAAGTTTATTCCTCGAACAGGGATGTCGAATAGGAATGTTGGGTAATGCTTATGTCTAATGTTTTTTTAGCCCATTGAAAGGCGATAGACATTTCATATTGGAAGATACAGTACTATGCTGGATGAAATAATGAAAATTAAAAAACGGGCTTTCTCAATAGGTTGTTTAATGAAATTGGCAAATACTCATCCTTGCTAAAACCCCATCTCATGGACTATCCAGTTTAAAGTTTGAAAATCAAGAGAATGCTATTAAATCATCGTTATTTGTATGAAATGGAATAGATGCAGTAACAATATAATTTGATAAAGAAAAAAAAAACATCCTTGCTTGTATGAAATCTTTGGCCTTGTAATAAATCGTAAATATTATATTTGTTAATTCTCATTTGTTTCGCATACATCTTGATCGGCGTTATGCGATATATTGTGATCTGCTGTGCAGATGCTCTTCAGGGGATTTCCCAATGAATGCAATGCTTTGGATTCACTAAAGAACAGCACAGTAGAAATGGGTTCTCGTAGGTGGTCTACCGAGTGGGAAGAACATGCCAAACCATTAATATCTCAGGCAAGTCCACTAATGTTTCATTTTCTATGATATTTAGAGCCAACCAACCATCACGTGCGACCTCGACTTGACCGTACAACACGTGGGTGTCTAGAAAATTAATTTTTAAATAAATGACTATCATGGATTGAACTCATCACTTCTTTAACTCCCCAAGACTTCTTGACCACTTATCTTGGACTCTTATTCAATGAAATCTTGACTTTTTTTTAGTTCCATCCCAACGGTAGATCGAAAGGTTCAAATTCATAACTTTTTGATTCATAGGCACATACTTATGCTGAGTTATTACTCTGGTTGGCAATTAGGCGTTGTCTACAGCCATGTTTTTTGTTTTCTATATTTGAAAATGAAACTTACAAATATTGTTTCAACTTAGATACTTTTGCTTTTTAAAAAAACATTTTAATAAACGAAGCTATATTTTAGAAACTAAAAAGAGCAGTTTTTAAAAGCTTATGTTGTTTTAAAAAAATGGATTAAAGAACATTTTTCTTTAATGATGATCATGCAAATTTTGGTGAAAAACTGTATCAACATAATAGAATAGTGTCTCCAAGGGGTGGCGCAGTGGTTGAAGACTTGGATTTTGAGAGTATGCTTCCCTCAAGGTCTCGAGTTCGAGTCTTCCTTGTGACAATACTTCTTCGATGTCTCCGGTGTCCAGCCTAAGAACAGGCGTGGTTACCCTTATTTCAAAAAACATAGTAGAATAGATCCTTATATATTCGTTTTACTTTGAATTTGTTGCCTAAGCTACAAAACAATGGTCTTGCAGGTTATCACTTGATGTTAGCAATCAGGAGGCTTCTTCTTCACAGGCTTTTAAACTTTCTTCCAATATTTGATGTTACCGTAGTTTCTGTAAATTAAATTAAGGTATTATTTTGAGAAATATTTTTTTGGTTTATTTTATTCTATGAACACAAGGTTCCCCAAGGGATGGCGCAGTAGTTAACGACTTGGACTTTAAGGGTATACTCTCCTCAAAATTTTAAGTTCAAAACTCATTTGTGACATTACTCCTTCGATGTCTCCAGTGTCTGCCGGCTACCCTTGTTTCAAAAAAAAAATTATTCCATGAACACAAGAATATTTATGTTGTAAGATGACCATGTGAAAATTTTGACTAAAGAGGGTGAACTAAATTTATGTTGAGGCAACTCATCTTGTAAAGAGCTTACCACCTGAATGCAGCATGTTGTCCATTCAATATTTGTAATACTTTTTTAGTTGGAATTATAAAATAGGTAACAAAACAAAGCCTAAACAATCTTTTCAATGAACATCAAAATTCAAAATCAATTGAACATGAACTCAATAATTATTAGGAAAAACTGGACAAACCGTCCTTAAATTATAGGATTTGTAATAATGACATCATTAAACTTTCAATTTGATTAATTGAATTTCTGAAATTTTGTTAACTTAAATTTGAATAATGTGAGGACAAAATTGTCATCTAAAAAAGTTCTCATTGTTCAATTTCCATTTATCTCTTGCTCAAAAAGATGATAAAGGTAGCATTTCAAACAATTTTAGTTATAGTTTGAGTCGATTTTTGAAAGTTCCATTTTATTTTTTTAAATTGAAATTCAAATTTAAAGAGAACTTTTTTTACAAATAAATTTCTATATTTTAAGTAGAGGATTTAATTGATTTTTTTAAGAAGAGAATTTAATTGATCATTTAATTGTGGTTTATACAATTTTCAAAAATATTATGAACATAAAATCACCCCAACCAAACATTCCATTAAATTGCCAGTTCCATAAAAAGAAAAAAAACATAAAAGAACAAACCTCTCCATTCACCTTATGACTATTTTACTTTTTGTTTTTTTAAATTTAAAAAATGCCCCCCCTGCAATATTATTTCCCAAAATATAGTTTCGAGTAAATGAAACGTAAAAAACCCAGCCATAATGTTAAGAAATTTTGAATATAAAAAGAGGACATTTATCCTGATTTCAATGGAGATCTCAAAACCATGAATATTTTAAAGATTTAATATTAGACACAGACAAATAACACAAGAGTTTCAAATTCAAAACATAAATGTATCTGGGTGGTCCATACAAACTCAAAACGAAAATAAAGTAAAACAAAAAGATTAAATAAGTTCTTCCAAAAAGATAGGCTTCCATCCTATATGAGATGTGATAAAAATAAGTGGCTGCTTCATGGAGAGGGGAGACAGTGCTTACAGCTTGTCCTCAAAGTCTGACAATGGAGTCATTTGTTCCTTCAAACCCTTCCTTTTGCGGATGTCTGCAACAAGTTGAGCAGCCTGCGAGCCAGACTCCATTGGATCCGACGACATCATGTCCCAATGGTCAAAAACACACTGTGGAAACGCCTGCCCAGAAGTTGCAGCTCTCAACGTGCTCGAGAATCCAAAAGACTCGACGACAGGAAGATATGCCTTGATGTTGTAAAGTGGAGTACCAGGCCTCTGCATCTCCTCGAAGACGTGTCCACGCTTCTGGTTAAGAACACTGTAGATACCACCAAGAGCTTGCTCAGGAGCCTGAATCTCCACCAGGTACACTGGCTCGAGAAGCCTTGGTTTAGCGGTCAGCTGAGAAGCATAGATTACCCTCCTAGCGGTTGGAATGACTTGACCGCCTCCTCTGTGGATGGCATCGGAGTGAAGGACAACATCACAAACTTCAAAACAGATGCCTCTCATGTTTTCTTCAGCCAATGCACCTTCTTTCGACGCCCATTGGAAACCAGCAACCACAGAATCCTTGATTTCATTCAGGTATTGAACTCCCTTACACATATCAACTACCATATTAGGCCCAGTAGTCTCAGGACCAAAGCACCAAATCTTCTTAGCAAGATCTTTATCCCAACCAAACTCCTCTGATAAAATCTTGGACCTAACTTTTGGATCATCTCGTGGTCCAATGCGGCCGTCGTCAATAGCCTCAGCCAGTCCTTCTTCCAAGGGCCGTGCTTCCATGTACAGACGATTGTGTTTGTTTGGAGATTTACTCATCACAATGCGGCATGACTTCTCAAGGACAGTTTCACGGAAAGACACGACAGGATCAGATTTTATGATCTCAGCCCCACCCATGAAGTCGTCTTGCAAATCCTTTAGACAGATCTCAAGGTGAAGTTCTCCAGCGCCGGCAACAATGTGCTCACCAGATTCCTCCATGGTACACACAACCATAGGGTCGGACTTCGCCAGACGTTTAAGGCCTTCAACTAGCTTGGGAAGATCAGATGCCACCTTGCACTGAACAGCCACACGGACAACAGGGGACACAGAAAACTTCATGGCTCGAATTGGATGAGCATCTACTTCCTTCTCGTTTGTCAGGGTGGCATTCTTGGTGATGTATTGATCAAGCCCAACCAAGGCAACAGTGTTACCACAAGGCACATCCTCCACCGTTTCTTGTCTCTTTCCCATCCAAATTACAGTTCTCTGGACACTCTTCACGTACAAGTCTTTCTTCTCTCCAGGAACATAGTTTGGACCCATGATTCTAACTTTCATACCAGTTGAAACTTTCCCAGAGAAGACACGACCAAAGGCAAAGAACCTGCCCTTGTCTGATGCAGGAATCATCTTGGATACATAAAGCATAAGAGGTCCCTCGGGATCACAACTTCTAATGGCACTAGCATAAGCATCATCTAGTGGACCTTCGTACAAGTTCTCAACACGGTACCTTTGAGCTGTGGAAGGGGATGGAAGATGAAATATCATCATTTCCAAGAGAGCAGTGCTTGCCGGGAGCCATGTTTGCATGACTCGCTTCATCAATGCTTTGCTCATCAGTTCCTTTTCATCAGACTTCATGACAACTCCAAGCTTCTGTAACATAGGCCACAGCTTATCTTTCTGGTCGTTCATGCAAGTTGCAATGATCTGCTTGATAGGTTCGTAGCAGAACTGAACAAACCCACGCTTGCATGTTGCAGAGCCAGTGTTCTTGGTGGTCCACTTCTTGGTGGCAGGATCGAAGAAGTTCTCACCCCAAAGTCTCTCCATCATCTTTGACTCATCTACTCCAAACTTGGAGGCATACATCTTGGCAAAGTTAGTCAAGGTAAATGCCCAACCATGCAAACCGGCAGAGAAAGCAACTGTTCCTTTCTCGGGGTACACTTGCACATCTCCAAGAAGAGGATCCTCATAAGTGGCCATAATCACATTAGCATTCTCTATAACCCTCGAAAATGTTTGGTAAGCCTCCTCTCCATCCACTTGAAGTTCAAGGAAGCACCTGTCCATCTTGTTAACAGTCAAGACAGGCCTAATCCTCTCTCCCAAAGCCTGACGGAGCACAGTCTCTGTTTGGACACAAACACCTTCAATACAATCTACCACAACAAGGGCACCATCAGTAATACGCAAAGCAGCTGTAACCTCAGATGAGAAATCAACGTGCCCAGGTGAATCAATAAGATTGATCAGATACTCGTTTCCATTTCTTTCTCCCTTGTAATTTTTCAATGAATCATCAGACATCTCATAGTAGAGGGAGATGCCAGTAGATTTAATAGTTATACCCCTTTCTGCCTCATCTGCACGGGTATCGGTCATCCGCACATCACCCGCAACCTCCTGAGCAATGATACCAGCAGCAGCCACAAGAGAGTCCGTAAGAGTGGACTTCCCTGAAATATGAAACAGAAAAAGAAGATGAGATAAAAGATACAGAAAACGATAATCTATAGAACATATTCATGACTGCCTGATAAGATGAGGTAAATCCAGGTAAAAAAAATATGAGGGCAGGAAAAAGGAGGAAACCGAATGTTTTGAATGGGCTTGCATACAAGTATTCTTGTTAAAAACAAAAGGGTTGAAATTGATGGGATAAGTAACCTTGTAAAGCTCTATATATAATTAGAAGTAAGGTGTTAATAATAAATATCGAGCGGAATAACTTTCAATTTACTAAGTTCATCATGTAGTCATATCAAAATTCTAGCAAAATAAATAAAATACAGACAAGTATCGTACCATGATCGACATGGGCAATAACAGACATGTTACGAATGTTATGCTTGAAGTCCATAATCCTGCGAAGCTCTTCGGCTGTGAACTTCACCTGTTGACCCACGAGAAAAAGAAACCGTTAAACCGATTCATAACCAAGAATCCAAATCGCATCAGCCAATTAACTTCATCAAGGAGAAGAGAGAACTAACCATCTTGACTGGTTTCAAATTTCAAACTTCCGAAGAATAATAAGATTGTAAACTGTCAAAGATAAGAACCCGACGTCAATAAACAATAAACACGAACTAATCAAATCTTACAACAACAAACACAAAAGAAATCATTAAACGAGCAAAACCCCACTACAAGATTTGCTCATTTCTGCTAAATCCTCATTCCAAACATACAAAACGCAATCATAAACTTAAACAACACACATCTTATTACGATCCGTAACACATCTATCAATGAATCGAAACATTGGTACCAAATCAAACAGATCTGGGAAATCACACACGCAACCGTAAACGAAACACGAAAGCAATAAAGACTTCGAATCAAAGATGCGATTGAAGAACAAGAAACAGAAATCACAGAGATCGAAGAGAAGGAAGAACGATACCAGAGAAAAAGTGGAGGGAGAGCAAGAACGGCGCTCCCTTAAACCTCCAGAAGCGATTAATAGTACTGAAATGGCGAGCAAATGATAATGGAAGGTATATATATGCGGCTTCAGTTCAGAGTTTTCTTCCATTGCTTCCAGCTAGGGTTTGCTATTTGGGCTGGGCCTACATTTTGTTTTTTATTTGGGCTCAAATATGGGCCTTATATATTCTACTGATTTTTTCTTTAGATTTCTTTTTGGACACATTGAAAAAGGATCACAAATCCTATATATAAAGGTAGTATTGTTCTTTAATAAAATAAGTCAAATACCGATTATAATTGCAATTTTGGAATGAAATCAACATGCCAACAGTTTTTTTGTTTTTTTTTTAAATTAAAATTTTAAGTAAATGTTTAAGATTTTAAGTAAATCAACTAGTCGTCGATGCATATGATTTTTACATGTTATACACGAATTTTTACTTAAATATTGCTATTCATATATTTTTTTTTACTATACACGAAAAATCCTTTTTTATAAAAAAATTTAATTCATATGATTGGAACAAAGTTAGAATTTAGGGTATATGTTCTTTTTAATTATAATTTAATATTTATGACTTAATGCAATCTAAAAATAGGTCTTCTCATTTACCATCCTTGTAAATTTATGAAAGATAGTGACTATCGTGTCAACTTTTTAAAATTATAATTTAGTCTTTATATAATTTTATAAAATCTAAAAACAATTCTTATGGTTTATAATCGTTGGCAAATTTAAATTATGAAAACAGTTATTCACATGTACGACGGTGTTAGTTAAGTGATTGATGAACAATAAATCACATCATTTGTTTATGTATATTTATCTTTAGTACTTTATTTGTCTCAACTATGCACATCATGAACTATATTTTTAGATTTCTCAAATTAAGATTTCTTAACTTATATTTTTATAATTTTAAACATTAATGCTGTCTTAGCTCAGTGGTAGAGCGCGTGGCTTTTAACCACGTGGTCGTGGGTTCGATCCCCACAGACGGCGACTTCGCTGTTTTTAACTGGTTTATTTTTTAAAAAAATATAGATAAAATATAAATATTAATTCAAGAAATATACTAGGTTAAAATTTATTTTGTGTTTTTTAAATTTGTTTTGTAAATCAAATGACAAATATGCTTTCAACGAATATGAGAAACCTTTATTCCCTAATCTTAATTCACTTCACACCAATCCTAAATGTAATTCAACTTTAATTTTATTTAATTTATTATTATTTATTTATTTATTAATGATTTCGTCCATCAGGCCAAAGAACCGATCTCACTATATTATCATCAAATCAAATCAAAATGTTTATCTAACAAAGTTTGAATTCCTTCACTCAACAGAATGGGAGTGAATCTTGAAACTTGCAAATAAAAATGTGTAAGAAATTCATCATCGAAATTTGGTACAATTCAGACTCCTCACTAAAAATCACTTGGAGGAGGAAAGATTGAATTAAGTTGAATTATAATAATCCAATTCATATTTGGACTTCGATTTAAGAGTGGATTAGGTTATGTTATAAAAACCCAATGTATGTTTGAATAATTATTATAATAATCAATGGGTTAACTTCATAATCTTTCATCTTAACTATAATAACCTTTGAATCATGCTATAATAAAAATTATATGTATTAGATAATATAAGATTCCACCTCAAAATGGCAATGAAAAAAATAGCTCATATCTCTCTTATAAAGATGACGAAGACTCATGACGAACAACACGTCCTTCAAGACAGTGGCCATATAGGGAAGACCATCTTGGATTGGACAGAAATTCCCAATTTGGCTTACTAACTTGAGTTGGATCTAAATTTATAAGATCAAATGCCTGCATAAGTCTTTGCATACTTGGGTGAGGTCCAAATCATATAGGTCACACGGAACTATAACACCATATTAGATTAAATAAGATTCTACTTCAAAACCAATTGATAGCGAGAAGAGTAGTTCATATCGCTTACTTTATGTAACGACTCCTCTTTTTTTCAATGTAGGACAAGATGAATATCTCCAACAATCCGTTATAACAACTTGCACGATGCACTCAAAATACAGATTATCATAATTCATGTTATGATAAAAAACACTCCTAACTCCAAAGGCAGGTAATTATAACTTCTCCTATTATAATAACTCAACTATCATCCAAATCTGGAACAGATTGGGATTGAATATTTGGCTCCTCACTAAAAAGACTCGATCTTCCAGTAACTGGAATGTTAGTTATACAACAATGCCTAATTTTCTTTTCCAGTTTTAATTGAATGGGGAGGGGGAAATTGTGATCTCCAGAAACACCCCAAATGAAACAAGTAGGTCAAGTTAAACAAGCAAACAAGCTATTTATTTAGACTTCTTAAGAAGATTAGAGACCTGAAACTCAGCATCATCTCTGATAAAGCTCCACCAAACATAGGTCAGCGGGATGGTAGTGGCGTGCCATAGAGCATGAGCATCCACAAAGCCTTCGTATGGAGGAAAGTCATAGATTTCGAGAAGCAATGCTAAGCCGCCGCCCACGACGACCGCCCACAGTTTCCAGCGAGAAGGATGATGAGTGACACCAGCCCAGATTGCCCAAATGAGAAGTTGAGAGATGCCCATGGTAACACAAACAATCATGTTCCACCCTGCAAGATGTCAAAGTTTCTGGTTAATTGTCATGAATGTAAACCAGACATTGGTGCATTGACAGAATTGAGAATTGGAAGTCAAATCAGGTTGATGTTTTGTTTTAGTTCTACGATGGAAGGATTCGAACCCAAAACCTTTTAGATGCCATTTAGCTATTGCTCTTGTTCACCAAATCATATTTGTTGGTTGATATAATTAAATTTATCTCAACCTATTACCTTAAACTTTTCGATTGATTGGTGATTTAACACAATTTAACATGATATCAGAGTAGGAGATATTGAGTTCAAGTTCCAATCAATTACCTTAAGTTTTCAGGTTGATTGGTGATTTAACACAATTCAACAGTATTTGACTTGTTATTGATCCATGGATAGAGGAAAACTAGAAAGATTGGAAAGTAAAGTGATAATGACAAGCTTTAACCCCACTTTAAAGTCACATTAGTAATTTGGCAAGTACAGGAGGGTATTGGGATAAAACAAACATTCGAGAATGTTCAGATAAATTTTCCACCTTGCAAAGGCTGCCTGTATCCAGTCCCGCATCCAGACCCACAGTGAGATTGATAATCACACCGGAGAAAATGAAAAGTCTATAATAAAGAAAAAGGCAGAATGAGGACTTCTTACCACCAAGCTTGTGCCGTTTGGTTTGAATATTGGAGAACTCATTTAGAGGAATAGCTCGCATGAAGAAAAAAAGGAAGCGGTAAATTTGATAAACTAAAAGAGTAAGGTGTTCAAAATGAAGGCTTATGGGTCCCCGAGGCCCGAGGGATGGTGCAGTTGATCGAAGACACGGACTTCGAGGATATGCTCCCCTTGGGATCTTGAGTTTGAGCAGTGTTTTAAAAGGCGCGCCTAGGCTCAAGTCCCACCTTTTGCGCCTCAATTGTCCCAGGCCAGGCGCGTATAATAAGGCGCGCCTCGTGGGCTTTTTAATTTTCCTTTGCATTTTTTGTATTTCAGATCCCCGTACTAGGTCATTTGAAGCGCGTAAAGGTTGATAGTTGAATATTATGTATGTTTTTATATATTATTCTTGGTTAAAACTTCATTTATGTCCATGCAAAGTGTTTTTATTGTGTATACACACATATATATAAATTTTTTGTGTTTTTTTATATAGTGCGCCTTAAGTAAAAAAGCCCTCGCCTTTTGGTGTGCCTTGCACCTCAGGCTCCAGAGGGCCATTGCGCCTTAGTGCGTCTTGCGCTTTTTAAAACACTGAGTTTGAGATCCGCTAGTGACATTAATTTGTAGACACCCCTAATTGTGTCTCTGTACCTTTGATGTATCAATGTGCTAAAATCTAGAGACGGACCAGTAGTGCCTCTGGATTTAGAGGGGAGCGAAGCTCCAAGTTCTCAGGTCATTAAAAAAAAATGAAAGCTTATTTATGGTCCCTAAGGGGCAACCTCAATGGTAAAAGTTTGGAATCTCTAAATTATGCCTTTTGAAAGTCTCAATTCGAAACCCACGAGTGAGCTTAATAGTAAAGTTCCTTTTTGTCTTTTAGGTCTAAATCTTGGGACGAGCGTAGGTGCCTCAAATATGTAGTGGGGGTGAAACTCCGGTTCTCGATTGTAAAAAAATGAAGGCTTATGAGAAATTGTATAACAGACAGTCTGACATTGCTAAATTTATTCAATATCAAGGAGAGCTAGCAATGCAGAAGGGGGAAAAAAAAATAATTAAGAATTACCATAATTAAGTTCGTAGAAGTTGATGTATAATATATGCGTAAGTGCAAAAGCAAGCAAAGGAGCTGCAACCATTACTCTGGCAGCTTCACGCCTCACATTGAAACTTCTCAGAATCGCAAGAATGAGTGAAAACCCAAGTGCTGCAACAGCAGATGAGTAATCTAATTTCTCCGTCAGATCCACATCACTGCACTTCAATCGCACGTAGTAACAATCAGGGCATGCTACAAAGATGAGAAATTTTAAATTTTAAATTTGAAACATGATATATATAAGGCCGCGTTTGAAAACCATTTAGCCCCCCGTTTGATAACCATTTGATTTTTTGTTTTTAGTTTATGAAATTTAAGTTTATTTGTACTCAAATTTTCTATCACGTGCTCCCCTCTTTCCTACAATGTATCCATCTTTCCTTAAGAAAGTAGGTGAATACTAACCAAATTTCAAAAATAAAAACAAACTTTTGGAAGCTACTTTTTTATTTTTTTTTACAATTTTTGGTTTTGTTTATAAAAATATAGGTAAGATGTAGATATCCAAATAAGGAAAAAGGTATAGTAAGGTAGTTGTTGTAGACTTAAATTCCATAAACAAAAAACGAAAAACAAAATGGTTATCAAACGGGGCCTTAGTTTTTAGTTTTTGAAATTTAAGCTTAATTTTACTCAAATTTCCTACAATTTGTTCAATCTTTCCTACAATATATCTATCTTTCCTTAAGAAAGTATATGAATGCTAACCAAATTTCAAAAACAAAAAAAAACTTTTGGAAGCTACTTTTTTTTGTTTCCAAATTTTGGTTTGGTTTCTAAAAACATAGATAAGACGTAGCATCCAAGAAAAACACATGATAAGGTAGTTGTAGGCTTAAATTTTAAAAACCAAAAATTAAAAAAAAAATGGCTATCAAATGGGTCCAAAGAGTTTTTTTGCAATCTTCTTAATGCTATTAAAAACAACAAATTCTGGAGCCAAAACAAGTGACATTTGCAATAATCAATGAAGACAATTAAAAAGCTTACCGACTGTGGAAAACGGCACTCCAAAGCCAAGAGTTCATTGAAAAGAGTGCATAAATGTGCCACAAACTGGCAAATTCATAATATGCCTTCTTATCTTGTTTCAAAGGCAACTTGTAATTTAGAAGGATAAAAAAGGACAGCCAGCCATGAAAATGCATTGAAAGGTTGAAGGCAGAGAATGCTACAGAAACAGTTTCCTGGGCAAATAATGCACGACAATAATCATATCCATGGTATCATTTCATTTCCAAGTTCATATGAGTTGCTTAAGTAATTCGATAAAACAAACCTGGATTCCATAGACACGCTTGAAGGGCCATTTGCCATAATATTTGACAGGATAATAGCCTAGTGCTTCTCGTTCGCCCTCTCGTTTGACCATACAATAGTAACGGCAATCACTCTGGCAGTCCCATTGTTTCCACTTCAAGTAAAGTGGTTCTTGCTTATACCATGGCAGATCAATGAAAACACCATCTGATGAGTTTTTGCACTGAGGAAAGCATTGCTGATCAATGCATCCTATATCTTCACATTGCTTAACGCAAGTTCTGCCGCAAATACAAATAGCAACATTAGTTCACCCTTCAATGTTACTTATGAAATTATGGTGTTGATAACTTTTTCCCGTAACAATTATGGTATTGATATAAAATAACAGAGAATTGAAAAGGCATGATCAAATAAAAAGAAAAGCACTGAATTCATATACTTATGAAATCTCCACTACACTAAATGCAAGTGAATGGATCATTTAAAAAAAAACAAATAATTACTGTCAATCAATATAGACAAACATTCACAAAAATCGATAAATACAACTTCTATGCACAATAATGCACCCAAAAAAGCCTTGGTTTCACAAAAATTAGCCATTAAACTGAAAAAATTGCCCTCCAAGGCTATATGGAACACTAAGGAAAAAGCTGACTCAAACATTACCTTTTATTAGTTAGTCCCTTAGCAAACTAGTCTATAAAAAAGGCTAATATAAAAACTATATGACATTAGCTTAGCATCACTTGAATTGCTTTATACAACTCGATCAAAAAATAGGAGCAGGCAACATATATTGTAATCACTGAATGCAAAAGGAATACCAAGATAACGATTGGGGCTTGAGCAGAAAACTAGGTATTCATAAATCTGATACGAACTATACCATCTATAAGATGAAACATTTAGGCCCCATTTGATAACCATTTGGTTTCTTGATGTATCCACCTTTACTTAAGAAAGTATGTGAATGCTCACCAAATTTAAAAACAAAAACAAGCTTTTGGAAGCTACTTATTTTTGTTTCCAAATTTTGGTTTTATTTCTAAAAATATAGGTAAGATGTAGAATCCAAGTAAGAAAAAGCATGGGGTAAAATATTAGTTGTAGGCTTAAATTTCAAAAAACAAAATGGTTATCAAACGGGGTCTCAGGGTTTCCAGGTTTCACTTGTTTGAAATTTGAATAAAGATGAAGAATAATATACAAAGATAAATTAGAAACAAGAATTAGTACCTGTATTGTGGGTCAATATCGCCAGCACTAGCATTTAAGCCTTTCACTAAGCATGCAAACACCACCAGCAACACAAACCGCCACCTCATCTGTTTAGAATAATATACAGAGATTAGAGACACCCAAATGGCTTCCAATATTAAGCTTTGACAATAACTTAGAATATATATCAAGGGAAAGGGTAATTAACGACCCTACTCATTGGTATCGAACATCAATTATTTTCAGCTCTAGCTATTCCTAAGATGTACATGACCTGGGTTGAGTTAAGTTAGAAAAAATTTATGGACCAATTCAAATTTTCAAAGTTGGTAATTCGTCAACCCACCCAACCTTATATATTAGAGCAACTCATCCCAATCCAATCTAAATCATCGGATTGGGTTATTGGAATTCAAATATCTCCACTTCACTCTTTAAAGAAAAATTACATGATAATAGTAGGCTCAACCCAAAATACTAATCTTGTTAGTGCATGTACACTACTAATATACTAAGAATACATCTTATTAATTATTGTTGAATTATGTTAAAGTACCAATCAATCCAAACAAAACTTAAATTTATGGGTTAGGACAAATTTAATTATCAACCAATAATTAATCTTGCACACAGATATAATGATATTCTTAGTTCGGGTTGAGTTGAACCAAGTAAAAAATTTGGTAAACCCAAAAACCGATCAAACCCAAAGAAAATGATAAAATTATAATCCAACCTAACTCAAAGAAAGTTATAACCCAACCCAACGGCCAACACTTACGGTTTGGGTTGGGTAGTCCATGCTGTTCGGGCTGTCGGTTTTTTTTTAATATACCCCTAGCACAAGGAAGCCAGAGATCTGCAAGGCTTATTCGGGCGTCAATGGAACAGAAAAAGAAAATGACAAAGAATGAGCAGAGAAACAAAGAAACAAGGCGATTCCTTACTAGGAGAGGCGCCAGCATGAATTGGGTCTACAATTAATTCTTTGATTCGAAATCAAACGTCTGGTGATAATGAAATCTATCACATTACTTTTCAAATTACCAAATGGGTTCGAAATCGATCAGTGTAAGAATCAGCGTCGCGAAAGGGAAGATTTGATCATTATAGTTTGAATTACATTTCAAACACAATCAGAAATTAAACAGGACGTGGAAAACGAAGAACAAGAAGAAGTGGGAATTGAGTAATTTTACCTCTTCGGCAGCTGAGAGGAAAAATTAGTCGTTTGTGATGAAAACTGAAGCTTCAACAATGGCGAAAAGAGTTGGTGAGACAAGAACAAGAGATTGGGAGTTTTATTTTGGGCATAGAGTAATTATATTACGAATTAAGCTAAAGACCTAGACCTAGTATTTAGAACTTTTTTTAATGATTTTTTTAAGTGCATATTAGGCATCGGGGACGAACAAATAAATACCCATACCCATTCTTGATATCAAACTCGTGACTTTAGCGTTCAATTGGTTTACAATCAAATAATGAAATTATTGCGTTAATCATCCGTTAGATTTTTTTTTAATGATTTAGTAATTTTTAGTTTTGACATTACTGACTTTATTCTAAATTATAGTACTGGAATATATTGTAGGATCAAAAACAAAATATGAAATCGATTCAAAATTTATAATCCTTCTCAAACTTTGAGGAGATCCTACTTTGTGGAGAGCACATTACCTATTATTTTTATTTTAGCAACAGTAAAGCTATATTTCTCATAAAGACGATAACAAAAAGTATAAAGCTATATTATTGTTTTTTTTAATTTTATACTCTCAAATAATATGAGAGTCAAATACCGATTTTCGAGCTCAAATTCATGACCATGAAGTTGAAATGGATTAACACAAAACAAAATAATCAACTACGTCATTGATTCTCAATAAAGCTATATTATTGTTGATAACTATAAATTTATTCTACTATTTTTTTTGTTGATGTCTACAAATTTTATTAATTATGTTTCACATATTATTGATTTTTTTTTTTAATTTAAAATGTCTAATAATTTTTTATTTATTTGTTTATTATTATTTTATTTTGTGTGTGATCTAGTAAGTATTACTTTTAATAAGATATACAAGGAGCATATAGAACCTGCATATTTCTTTTTCCTTTATACAATATATCCACCGTTGTTTTGTCGTTTTTAGGAAAAATATCCACCCTTGTTGATGTTTTTTTTTTAAAAAATTAGGAAATCAGAGTATCCACCTATAAACAATTATTTAATTTAATTATTGTCTCTAGTCATATTTGAAAGTATCCAAATCCATTTAAAAGTTTGGACTTAACAAATAAAAAGTAATTGAATAGCTGTCCTAAGAATTTCTAACCATTAAATTTTGAAGATATGTTTTTTTTTTAATACAATAATTTCTTTTCAAAGGTAGACATTAAAATGAAAAATTATTCCTTTCAATGTCTACCATTCAAAAGAAATATTTACATGACTTAAAAATTAATACAAAATAAAGAAAATAGTATTTGGAAAGCCTCTATATGCTTAGAAATCTTGTAGGTAATTTGTCTTTAAATTTCCTTTCATTTGATTTATTCTTACAAGTAAAAACAAATGATTAACTTCTTTCTGGCCAATTTGAACTTAAAATTTTCAACATAAAAAACATAAAAGTCATGAAGTTAAACGCTTAAATTTCATCAACAAATAATATCGAATTAAAAAAAAAAAAGAAACTCTTCTCAGCCCCACAAACACAATAGAATAATGTTATAAACACTAACTAACAGCACTTGAAACTAATGCAAGATCAATCAATAATCAGACTCCAAAATTGATTTAAGCTCTTCCCATTTTTCATATCCAAACAAGCCAGTAGCGTTTTCATCAAAATCCGAAAAGCTCGAAGACGACGGCGATACATTCGGGTCGACCAACGGCAGTGGCTCCGCTCGGCCACAAAGGTTCGTTATGGACCGGTCCTCGTGCAGCACCTGAACCTGATTGGAATTTTGAACCTCGTTCACATGATCAATATTGATGAGCGGATTGTTGTAGGCGAAACTGATGTAGCTACATTCGTCGTTGTAATCGGAATTATGCCTGTCGATATCGACATATTCGGTTGTCGTAGCTGTCGGAACCTTAGAACAGTTTGATATATGAATGGCTTTTCTGGTGCAAATGCTTCGTCTGAATATGCGACACAAAGTCCAAATTTCCTGCCGAGGAGAGAAACACAAAAATATTAAGTTTTGACTTATACCCTCTTTTTTAATTAGGCCAATTCACAAGTTTGTTAGTCAATTTTTAAAATTTGATTTTGACTATTTTTCTAGGAATTATTATAGAAATTAATTCATAATTTATTTATTTTCATTTTTTTTATAACCAAATATAGAGTTCTAAGTACTTTTACTTGAAAATAGTCTATGTGTTCGAACACTCATAAATATAAAAAGAATATTGATTTTTTTTTTTTGTACTAAAAGAGAGTTTCTAGCATGGTGAGTTTTTAAGGGGTTTTTAATATCACTATCATTCTTGCCCTCATATACATATAACAAAGTTTCAATCTTTTATCTTAACATTGTTGAACTCGATTATAGAAACTCAATTAGTTTAAGAATTATGTAGCGAGTTTCTAAAAAAAAAAGAATACAAGATATAATTTAACTAGTTTGAATTTTATCTTATTATTTTAAAGGTCAACAAAAAGTAATAATTTATGAGCTACATTTAATGACTTAAGAGGTCACGAGTTTGAATACTCATACTTTTAATTGTGATAGACCTCGAAAAACAATCTTAATATTTTGAGTAAGTCAAGTGTTCTATGTTTTGAACTTATGATGAAGTTGCAAACTGAACTAATTATGAAGATTTAATGACCAAAAAATTATAAATTTAGGTCGGTTTAATTTAAAAAAAATGATCAAATTGTTTTTGAAAAAAACTCAAGCATTAAATGGGAGGCAAGTTTTGGTTAATTTATGCATTTATGACATACTTATTTTAGGTGAGTGTAGGTGGTTGGAGATGGAAGAGTTGATTTCAACGATCGATTATTTCAAATCTTCATTAAATTGAGAAAAATAAAAGTCAACGACTTAAGACAGAACAAGAACCCAAAAAAAACTTAAGCAATTTATAATTAAACCTTAAAACTTGTGTGCAACAGCTAGGGGTGCAACAAAAAACCGAACCGAATCAATCCAATCCAATGGATCGGATCGGTTTTTTAGCTCAAAGTTGGACATATCGGTTCGTAATTTGAAAAAATCGAAAATATTGGATCGGTTCCGGATTTCGTTTTAAAAAACCGATCCGAACCGAAATATATATATATTGTCAATAATTCAAGTATCTTCCTTTCATTAATATTTCTTTAATTCACTCCTATTTTAAGTAAAAAAACATCCTTAGATAATTTTGGATAAGTTAAAAATACTTTTAACCTTTAAAAAATTAGTAGTTTATGAGAATATTATTTTTATATGAGAAATATTGTTTTTTATATATTAAAAATAATTGGACATTGGATCGGATCAGATCCATTTTTTGGCATTGAAAAACCGAACCAATGATTCTATACTTTATCGGACATTGGATCGGATCCATTTTTTGAAAACCTAAGATATCGGTTCGGTTGTTGGTTTGGTACAAAACCGACAAAAACCGAACCGAAATCACCCCTAGCAACAACAATAATATACGGGGCTGTTTGTTTGACATATTTAGGTAGTATTTAGTGTAAGGAGTTATATGAAAGAGTTATGTTGAGTAGTTAAAAATTGAGAGTTGTAACAAAAAAATCATTTGGATGTAGTTTTGTGTCGAAGAGTTAGAGTCAAAGCTTTATTTGAATGTAAATTTAAAACGATTAGTTATTTTGAATAGTTAAAAAAAATGATTAAAAATGAGTGGTTAGAAATGATGGAGTAGTTATAAATTAATGATTTGTTAGAAATGAGAGTTATTTTTAAAAATAAAAATGAGGAAGGATTAATAAAAATTAGTTTGGATGTATGTTTGGAGGAGTTAATAAATCCTAAAAAAAAAAAAAGAAAAGACAAGAAAGTTTATTTTTATTATACTTACAGCTTCTTGGAGGTTGTTTTTGGTAATTCTGTGGAATGGATTATTGGAGGAAGAAGTAGAAGAAGGAAGACGAAATTCATTCATCATCCACTCCGTTTTAGTGCCTTTACCAGCCCTTCCACGATAGTAAACAAGCGTCTTCTTCAACCCAATGCACCCGTGGCTCGGTCCTCCGGGCGCGTAAATCCCCTTATCGATCCCTGTCGCCTTCCAAAACCCCGACCCCGTCACCCGGTTCGGCCTCCCGCTGTTCTTATACTTCCTCCCTCGCTTGCAAAAAAAATACCACTCTTTCCCCCCTACCGCATTACTCGCATCTGCGGAAAAAAAAAAAAGAAGACAATTTAGTAACGAGTTTAATCCATGAACTTTCGAGTTTGTAATTTGTTAGAATCGTACGAGGGAGATCCCAAGGGTTGTATTTGTAGATGTCGATTTGTTTGATGAGTTCGATGGCGAGGGGCTTGTTGTGGACCTTACGACGAAGGTAGAAGTTGACGAGTTCTTCGTCGGTCGGGTGGAAGCGGAAGCCGGGAAGGGGGAATTGGTTGTCATCATCAGCCATGTCTGATTGTGAGGGACCAGCCATTGTCAATTATATTAAAAATGGGGGAAAGAAGGGAACTTGAGGTTTTAAAAGGAATTTGGGGTTTGGTTTTTAATTTATAGGTTACAGTTTAAAAGGGATATATGAGGTTGGGGTTTCAAAGTTGAATTAGGTCAAGTCATAGGCCTCTGACTGTTGAGGAGTTATGAGACAAAAGGAGATGGGCTTTTTAATATATATTTTTCTCTCTTTTTGATATCAATTAGACTTTTTTTTTTGGTTGACAAAATATTTGTTGATGGAAGACTAATTCTTCACACAAGTACACCATTTTGGATTTATTAAAAAGGAAGAAAGGAGAGAATATATATATATATATATACTGCACCCTACCTATGAAGTCAACATTTAGTGCCACACATCTCAACCCACTTTCTTTCTTCTTTTTTTTAATAAAAAAATATTAAAATGTGTGTGACTTCATGGTGGGGTGCAGCCAATTCCTCTCTCTATATATTGAAACCCTTAGCTATTTGTCAAAAAAAAAAAGAAAAAAAGAAAAAAGAAACCCTCAGCTATTTTAATATTTTCTTTGAAAAATATCACTTTATTGTAAAAGTATCCAAGAAAACATATGAATACAAAAAATACTAACAAAGATAGAAGGGATCTCCATTGATTCAAATTAACCAATATAACATTTATCGTTTTAGGGTCAATCGTTCTAAAATCTTCAGCGTCGTCTACAAAAGCGACTGATTTTTGAGAGGATATTCTTATAAAGTAAGATTATAAAATCTCAAATATATCTTCCAAAAAAAAGTCTTCTTTACCTTCCTTTTATGTAATTGTATGTACATTTCATATTTTTGTGTGGTACATATTTTGTATTCGTTTTCCAAAAATAACATAAGTCGTTTTAAAGGTTTTTTTTTTCTCTTGAAAAGTTGAGTTGTTATTATATAAGAACATTTACCTATTTACCCTATTAATATAAATTTAGGGTTGGATTTTTAATACAAATTTTGGGGGAGCTGGACCAACAAAATAGAGAGTAATAATATAAGAGTCAAATATCAATTTTCGAGTTCGAATCCGTGACTGTGAGTTTTAAATAGATTAATACCAAACAAGATAGATATTTAAATAAACTTTTTTTTTTCAAAAAAGGATACTTATAAATAGGTATATGGGAGAGCATACACTATGAATAGTGTTTAGGTTTAAATGAACTAATTATTTATTTAAATCGAATTTGTGACCCTAATTATTTAAATAAACTAAGGTATGCAATAAAAAATAGAAAGTTACTGAATGGGATGGTGCGCGATTGGTTATATGGTTTTGTGTTAATCCATTTTCACTCTACAACCACGAGTTTCGATCCCTGAAATTGAAATCAATATTTGTAATCTCCTAACCTGAGACCATCTCTATTTTAATATCATGTCAAATATCACACTTTGGTTTAAATTTTGTGCTGTTTTTTTTTCTTCCATGAAAAGTATCATCATGATGATGAAAATAATAATGATAAATATTATTATTGTTATGTAGAGAAGGGATTGCGATTGAGTAAAGTTATTATTTAATTTGATTTTCATTTCTTACGATATTCTTGTGTATTAATTTTTTAACACTTAGTTTTCATTGATAATTAGTCTTACTAGGACTCAATATATATCTGACTTTCGTGGTTAAAATTATTTAAATCAATTTAAAGTTAGACATACAAGCAAGTGACTAGATTAATTATTATAATTTGATTAACCGAATAAAGTTAAAATAATGTTCATAAGTCACATGCATGTGTGTTTGAACCAAAGACCTTCCAATTTTGAAGCAGTAAAATAGTGTATGATTTATATTAAGTTTGACATAAATGACATCAAAACACCCTATTTACTAAAGCTAGGTTAAACCGTTTTCATCAACTACTTAATCTACGAGGTTAATAAACTATAAACAAGAATATAAAGTGAATGTTACTCAAATGTTAGAAGTAAAAATATTCGATTTTAAAATTTAAATATTAAATTGAAACTACTTTTTAAATTTTAAATTTTAGTGGGAGAGATGAAAATTACTTTTATAACAATATACTTAACCTTCATGACTCAGTTTTCTAAAAAAAATATTATTAAAAAGATACTTTACCCGTATACTTGTTTCAATCATTTTCATTTTTAAATTTTCAATTTTTTTTTATTAAAAGGGTAATCACATGTCCGTCCCTAAATCAGGCATCGAAATAGTAATGTCCGAGGTGAGTTTCGATAAGTACATCATCTCTTGGAGACACTTAAATTTTTAATTTCAACGTAATTAAATCCTAAGCACAACTAAAAAAAAATCCTAAACACAAATATGTATGCTGAACTTTTATCTTATATTCAAATTTTCTTAACATAAAACGAGGTAAAATAAATCTCTTAAAATTCACTAGTTTTCAACAAAATAAAGAGGCTGCCAATTTTTCAATTTTTTCTTTAGTGTGACAAGTATTGAAGTGTGAATCAAAATAACATAACTCATCCACTGATATAGGGAACATGTTAATGACAAGAAGGTATGTGGTTTGATTTCCCTAACTTCTTAATATAATAATATAAAAAAAGTATTGAGGAATGAGAATTTGAGTATCTTGACACAAATGGAATTAATACACTTGTCTAATTCATCATGGCAAAAAAAAAAAAAAAAAAAAATCAAATCATAAAAATTTGAAACTTGCCATGATTTTAAGGTGCAAATAATGAAATTTAAAGTAAAAAAAAAAAGAGGATAAAATGGACATTTTAAAAAAATCACTCCAATTCGAATTTATTGAATCGTTTAAAGTGTCTCTTAAACTCTACTCATTTTAATTTAAATTTAGCTTCTACAACCTCAAGCCAATTTTAAATCAAGCCAATAATTTAATTATCACAACTAAAATAGTTGAAGTTTAAGAACATTATAAAATATTTGGCAGTATCTTCATCGAGATATTCTTCTAAGTTCTATAAGTTTGAAACGCAAACATTTTGAGTTTTGAATGAAAATTATAAATCCAATTAGAAACAAATTTTCTAATAAAAAATCTTCCTTTGATGGATAATGTACGAAGAGATAAGCATTACATTATTTATTGCGAATAAGACCTATAACTCCCTGGTATTATTGTACACTTAACAATTAAGGTTTGACTCTTCGTTCCCAAGGGGTGACATAGTGGTTGAAGACTTGAACTTTGAGAGTATGCTCCCCTCAAGGTCCCAGGTTCGAGACTTAGCTATGACATTACTCTTTCGATGTCTTCCGGTGCCTGACCTAGGGACAGGTTTGGTTACCCTTGTTTCAAAAAAAAAAAAAAGATTTGAATCTTCCACCCACAATTATTATATCTAAAAAAAAGAGTATCACCTAAATCCTCTACGATACTACTCTCAAATAAATGAAATTCAAAAACAAATTTTCATTACTACCAAATAATAAAACCAACTGGTTCTCTAAATCAACAATATAGATGGGAAGCCCCTTATAATAAGTTCCATAGTTTTCAAACTAGTGATTAATAATAAAAATAAATATAAAAAAGAAGTAATTGAATTGGCATAAATGTCATAATTAGAACATTTCATGTTGCCAAGTCAAAAAATAATCAAACATGTTGACTAAACCCCATTTAACACATAATCAAAACCCTATATTTTACTTTTAGTTACATATAATTTAATTAATTAAGTGGCATGATCAAGTTTTGATGATACGCACGACTTATCAAAGTCATAGAGTGCCACCGAAATGTTATCAATTTTTTAAATTTCATTGAGAATTGACCAAAACCCTTTTAAATAAAATTTTCTTATAAAAGAAATTGAATAAACCTCATAACTACAGTAGTTCAACCGGCTAATTAAAATTGCATGTATTTTTTTAAGGCAAAAAGTCATTGAATTGGCCTAATGATAAAAATAAAATATGAGTTTAATTTTTTTTTTTTAGTACAAATTGGAGAAAAAAGGTTACAAATACAAATCTAGGATCGTGGAATAAAAATTGATTAACAACCAACGAAATATTCAATCGTGCTACCGTCCTATTCGGTAAATATGAGTGCAATTAAATCTTCTGACAAACTTAAAAATTAAAATTTTAGCCTAAACAATCTTCTGACAAGAAATTTCAAATTATATTTTCTTTAAAAAAAAATATTTATGATCACAAAGTGGTGGGGCGTTGGTCAAATTATATAAAACAAAATTAAGAAACCTATAGCAAAGGGCATTTGAAGTCAGCATTATTGTCCATCAAAATCCAGAGTTTGGTCAAAAATTCCATGGTCATAAGTCAGGATATAATATATGATTGAATGTAAATTTATGCCTTAAAAATACAACAAAATATTTAACCTAAATTCATTTAATAAAAATGGTGACTTCAACCCAATTGATCAATCTTATATTTATAAACATACATCACCCACTAAAAAAAAAAAGAATCAGCCTTAGATTTTTTTTTTTCCTTTTTTTTAAGTTCAATTAACTATTAAAGCCAACGAAAATCATGAGTTTTTTTTTTGTCATAAATATATATTTATGTCTGTTGAATTATAGTTCTTATTGATATTTAGATTTTAAATAATGTATTTCTAAAACACTAATTCCTTGCATCTATGATATATATATATATAATTTTTTATATTTGTTATTATTTTTAAAAATAATTTCAAAATCTAATTTAAAAATATTGAAAACTAAAAGCAGTTTTTCCTTTATTAATTTGTTTTGGTATAAAGATTTTTTTTTTAATATTTAAATGTTTCCTCGTGAACGTTAAAATCACCTTAAAAAATGGGAGTAAAACACAAATTTTAAACTATTATGGAATAATTAAAAAGTGACGAGTTTAATTTATGGTGACCAATTATCTAAAAAATAATTTTTATAATTTTTTTAACATTCAAATATTATAGAGTCAATGTCGTAAGAATATTTGAAATTAACGAAAGCTAGACCCTAAAAAACTAGTTACAACACAAATTCCAAACAATTAAAAAAAAAAAAGAAAAGAAAATTGAGATTCAAATTCTCATTCTAACCAAAGTTAAGAAAAAAAGTTATACAATATCATATACTAATTTTCAGAATGAATTATAGATTTTTCATCTGAAAAAAATAGAAAAGAAATGGATGACCGCCATTGAATTTAATCTAGAAATATAAAGCTGAAGTATTACTTTTCGTGTAGAATTACACCAATCATTTTCTTGCGTTACCGATCGCGTATTTTATAACAAATAAATTAATTATTGAACCAAGATTGAAGAAGATTCAATTCAAATGCGAGATTTAAGGACACAATTTCCAGACTAGAAAGAGAATATAATAAAATATGATAATGATCCAAGTCGTACAAATAGAAATCCAAATATTATATCGTAATTTGGCCGGCAGGGTTTGTGCTCGGTTTGATTGTTCCTTGATCAAAGCAAATTGAACCAAAATATGTCGGAAAAATGTCCGAATTTATGAAACATTGTCGAATAAATTAAGAGGATGTTTGGCTGCATGGGAGATGGGATGAGATAAGAGGAAATGATGAAAACAAAAAAACCTTGTTTAGGAGGGAAGATTATGAAATGGGATGACATAATTGTTTGGATGCAGATGGAGGAGATGAGATGTTAGAGTAGCTCATTATCTTATAAAGAAGTTAGAGACCGTCTCATCTTTCCAATGTGAGACAAGATTGAGTATCTCCAACATGTGTCCCTCAAGATAGTGTCATTCAAGGAAAACCATTTTGGATTAGATCCAAATTTGTAGATCAAAATACCTGTTTAAGGTTACTCGTTTGGGTCGAATTCGAAACTTTTTGGGATCAAATACTCGTTTAAGTTGAGTTCGAAATTACCCGCTCATATTTTTAAGCATTTGAGTTGGATGAAAATGTTGTAGGGAACCATTACGTGCATGGAACTCTAATACCATATTAGATAACATATGATTCCATCTCAAAACTAAGTAAAATAATTCATATTTCTTATAAAAATGTTGAAGATTTCTCATCTTTCCAAATGTGGGAAATTTCAAATTTTTTGAACACATACAATCGCAATGATTAGTAAGGCAGAAGTTCTAATCACAAATCCAAAATATTGATGTAAAATTTAAAAAAAAAATCAAGTTAAGGATTTCATAACCCTCACTTAATTTATTAAGAGTTTTTATGATCGTTTATATCATGTATTTATGAATATATATACATATAAATTCCAAATTATGAAATAAAATTGATGGACAATTTATTTGTCTTTTCGGGTTTTGCTTGTAGCTTAGGGAATGCATGGATAATAAGAAAAAAAATGAAATATGGATAATGAGACCCAAGTGGTACAAATAGGGATCCAAATATTATATCGTAATTGGGCGGCAGGGTTTGTGTTCGGTTTGATTGGTATTTGAACAAAGCAAATTGAACCAAATTATGTCTGAAAAATGTCCAAATTTATGAAACATTGTCCAATAAACTAAGGTTTTAGTTTACGTAATGCGAATGAAATTGGGGATATAATATTAGACAATCTAGCTAGCAGTGAATTTGTTGTTTTTAGTGTTGCTCAAATGAAAAGGAATCATCTTGAATTAATTATTTTCTTTTGCAAATGAAGCCAACAACTTGAAGTTACTAGAAATGGGTTAAGATTTTAAAATGAAAGGATTTTCAACTTTTTTTTTTTTTTTTTTTGGAACAAGGTAACCACACCCATCTCTAGGCCAGGCACCAGAGACATCAAAGGAATACTGTCACAGAAAAGATTCGAACTCGTGACCTTGAAAAGAGCATATCCTCAATGCCCAAGTCTTCAACCACTGCGCCAATTAATTCATGAATTGTCGATTATGAAGTTGTGGTTTGAATTCACAAATCTAAAATATTGATGTAAAACTAGAAAAAAGAATCAATATTTAAGGATTTTATAACCCTCAATTTATTAAGAGCTTTTAAGATAGTATATCATGTATTTATGAATATATATATATATATATAAAATCGAAAATTTCTTTGTTTTTTAGGGTTTTGCTAGTACATAAGGAAATGCATGGATAATGGAAAAATGAAGAAGAAATATGAGGTAAAATTTGTTTAGGCAGAAAAAACTTTTCGGCCTCAACCTCACATTCTAATCTTTCATTTATACTCTCCTCCAAACACATTTTTCTTATAACCCTCCTCGAAACAACTTTTATTTTTCTACCAATTTTCTTTCGAATAATCTTTTCTAAACAAAGTTTTTCTACCTCTAACTCGTTCAAACTCCATCTTTCCCTCATCAAAACATGCTAATATGAAGTGAATTGTTATAATTACTCAACTATTTTTTTTTTAAATTTTCCACAAGTTTTGTTATCAACAACTTTGTTTAGAGTGTATTGACCAGAGACATAGTTTGAGATAGAATAAGATCTTATGATTTATTTTAAGCCTTGATCATACGGTTATATTTCATAATATACCGTTGAAGTCCAATTTATCGTTATTAGCCATATTGCATATCTCAAGACTAGAGTTTTATGTTAAGTGTGAGGTTGAGAGTTACAACTTGATATAGAAGCATTTCTATTGAAAATTGGACCAAGAACACATTTGGAATAGCTTCCTAGCTTTGACCATTTTGGGTGTAATGAGATGTACAACAAAATATCGTATTGTATCGAAGTTGTCGGAAAACCTTGTTAGGCACAACAGTAAACAAGTACACGACAAAATTCAATTTCTATACGAAACAAATATAGAGAACATCATATTCGAGAGAGATTTTCAAATCTTGGATTCTATTTAAGGTTTGTATATCTTTCAGTATCAAAGGTCACTCTCTTACCCGTTTCTCCGATTTCATAATGATATAGAGTCACTCCTTAAAGTTATCATGTAGTTACGATAAATTGGTGTGATTACAGTTAAATGAAGGACATTTTAAATTTATATATTTCTTACTATATCTACAAATAATTTGAAATTTGACCAATTAATTCTTTTACATATTTTTATTATACCTGGAAATGCCCTTCATTTTTAATAGATCTAAAAAAGAAAACTCTTTTAGCAACAATATCACTATTATTGTGATCCTGGTATTATTTGTTATTTGCTTATAAGAATTGAACCATTTGCCAATTTAAGTTGAGAAAAATTTGCCTCCTTAACTTAAAAGAGGTATGTGACACCATTTGGCGCCACAATTTTTTTTTATTTTAAAAATAGTATTGTTTAAAGAAAAATTTTGTGGCACCGAATGATGCCACATATCCCTTTAAAGGATGACTTGCCTCCTTAGTTAAGGAGACAAGTTTTTCTCATTTAAGTTACCTACGGTATCAAAAAATAATAATAATAATAATAATAATAAATAACCATACATACTTGTATAGAGAATCATATTATTTAGCCAATAAGATATCACAATTTATGAAATCCAAATGAGTATGAAATAAAAATAGAAATTATGATTTCAAAAAAATAAAAATAGTAATTAGGATGTTTTTTTTTGTAAATGAATAAATTTAGAATGTGATCAAGAAAAATTAATCTAAAGAGATATTAACAACGGAGAGAAACTACCATATCGTTTGCTCATGTGGTACCATTAGGAACCATAAAAATTTATTTTATAATATAAATAAAAATATTTCAAAAAATTATTGACATTAAATGATTTCCCATATGAAAAATGTAGACTTTCACTATGTGCTGAGAAGTTTTACTTTTAATAATTTCAATGAACTCTCTTTGAAAGCTGTTGTTATACAGTAATTTCAAAAAATAGAAGTTCATGAAATTATTCGTAAATAATTTATGTCAATTTTGGTTAGAAGAAATTTCAAAGCTCTTGACTTTCTAGACATAGTGCCCACTTGTTTTTGTGATATCCAATTAAAGAAAAAAAAGGGTTAAGACTTATTATTATTATTTTTTATTTTTTATTTTGAAGATAAAAAAGGGTTAAGACTTGATAATTGGTTTTTTCTTAGACTTTCTGAAAAAGAAATCAATAGTCTCCATTGCTATTAAAAAAAGTATCCATCACTTGACAAGTTACTTGAAGATTTTGTCAGCCAAAAGCTGATAATTTTGACTTTGAAAAATTTTCATACCTTCTTTTATCGAAATCAAATCAAAAATTGAAAACAAAATAAAGTAACTTCTTTTTTTAAAATTGGTTATCATTTGCATATTTTTTTTAAGAAAAGATAGATACATTATAGAAAAAGTAGAATATATCTCAAAAAATTTGAATAAGAATAAGATTAAATTTCAAAAAGAAAAAATCAAATACCAAATAATTAAATGGAGCCTAAACAATTTGCTTACATTTTTGTATGCTTTTGTGAATTCAAACATTTAATAACACAAAATATAGAACAGTAATCGGTACATTTTTTTTTTAAAAAGCAACCATCGTTAAAAGAGGAGCTTTCTCTTTAACTGTCTCAATTATTTGACTATAATCAACTTATCTTCCCTTGTTGAATACCACTGTTTTTAGACAAAATGTCCATTTTTTTATAACCATTAAAATTTTCATTTATTTAATACTAAGGTAGTCAGTTCCCCCAATAACATAGATACATTTTATTTTTCGTCTACCAGGATTTCTTTAAACCTAAATACTTCAGCTACGTTCTAATGAAAATCTTAAAACTAACCTTGACTTGAGGGGTCCCTGCGTTAACGCTTTATCGAGCCGGTATGTATATGCCATCTGCGTTGAAGCTATTCGGGCTCTGGGATTAAACTTTCTCCCACCTGAAGCCATAAGTCATCCGCCTTTCCTTTTTCGGCCTCACGGTTGTGTCGCAGCAGTATCCCAAATAAAATTTTACCCTGCATCAAATGGAATAAATTGTTAACCTAATGGTAGGATTTTAAATTTTATACTGATCCAAGAAGGAAAAAAATAATAATACTAATTAAAAAAAACAAACCTTCACCCTCCGGTAGGATGCTAAAGTAGCTAAAGGTTCATTTGACTTCAGGACTTGTTCAGTTTCCGTAGCGAAATTGATCATTTGGCAACGGTTGCATCCACCTAAAGACTGGAAATGCATTTTTATGAACGATCACATATACTTCGTCAAAGTATTGATATAAGATTAAAGTTGTCGTAATCCGATCACTATAAGCTTTTAAGTTTAGTAATAACTTAAAAAGGATATTAGAGCAACAGATCATGTATTCAACTTACCCTAATGTCATTTTCTTGTTTTTTTTCTTAACCTTCATAACTACTTGTTAGAAACCTTCTGAATTTGTTGAAATACTCATCTTGTCCCACATTGGAAAGATGAGGAATTTTCAACATCTTTATAAGATATATAGTGCCAATTGGTTTTGAGGTGAAACCCCAACTTCAATCCTGACCCAAGCAGGTAAAACCTAATCGGGTATTTGATCCTCGGCTAAAACTTAATAGCGAATATTTGATCCAAAAATTTTGGATCCAACCATGACATAGCGTTCTACTAGTTGTACAAACATGCAGAAGAATATGATTGTCACTGCCATTGATTGTAAGAAAAAAAGCTTACTCTGAAGTACTTGTTGCCAATTTTAATATTCCTCCACTCATCTTCAGCATAAGGTCTGCCTCCAGATATGACAAGATTTGGCCGGAACCTCATAGAATTAACTTGAACTGGTGTTCTATGAACGCCCTTCCCAACATCTGCTAGAAACAATAAAACTTAAGTTAAGATTCACCTAATTGAAGTAATTAAAAATCTTCAACATAATCAATCAGACATTACTTTTACCAGGACAGAACAGAAAACTATCAATGACTAGAAAAAAAAATGATAGCATTGCAAGTATAAAATTATCAATAACATACTAGAATTCAATCTGTTATTGAGGTCTGATATACTCTCCTCAGATACCAGCAAGAACTGTGCTTCATTGGAAAAATTCAAGCGAGTTCGAGATTCTCTACAGGTACGGGCACCATCTCTCTCATCCATTCTGGGACTTAAATGTCGCAACAAAGTACATGGTCGACCAATAGCAGCGCTAAACCAAGTATCGATTTCCTCGTCATAACCCTCGACTTGATACCTAAACATTAGAATGCCAATTAATTCCAAAACCAGAAGTTCAAAAAATAAACATGGACCAAACATTTTAGGCCATGCAATTATAACTATACACCATAGTATTACTCACATCTGACCAAGCAAACTTATTTCTTCTCTCTTCCCATTGCAAGGATTTGAATTCAAGGTGATCTGCAGTCTCTCTTTGCAACGTGGGGAGTCAATAAACAATATTCCTTGACTGAGGTCGATATAAGTACGTACAAGACCCATTTCAGGAACCTGAAAAACAATTTCAAATGAATTAATACTCAATAATAAATATTTGAATGAGCATGAAGGTCCATCAACTAAGCAGTAACAAGGACACAGGTTCTCTAGATCTAACATGTCAGATAAAATCATTTCCAGTGTCTTTGTGGCATACATTTTTCTGTCATAAATGATCACAGTTTTGAAGTAATCCCCATGACTATTCCGAATCATAAATCAAGTTATAGAGAGAACTATGATGTTCCACTTCTCCATTTTAGGGAACGTCCCTTTGTACTTTAAAATTTTTAATTCTAGCAATGTCTTAACCTGTTCACGAATAATTCAAGACCTACCTGTGACATTACTCCTTTGATGTCTCCCGGTACCTGGTTTAGGGACGGGCGTGGTTACCCTTGTTTCGAAAAAAAAAAAAAGAATAATGGGTGACTATTGAAAACTTAATTTAATACTCAGGGCAAACTCTCAAAGAGATATCCTTAATTACACTTCAAGCACTTGTAGGCCTCAATCATGTAGGAAGTTCAAGCCTGAAGAAACAGGTTAATTTCTCTCATTTTTCTGGGATTATTTCAGGAGGTGGTACTACTAGTGAATTCAAATTATGCAAATCCACATGTTCAGGGGTATAGCAGCGGCTATTTGGATAGGTTAAAAGTGTTTAGAGCAGAATTTGCTAATTGGATAAGTTACAATTTTGTCAAATTATAATTTACAGCTACTTTTGTATATTTTATTACCTTATTTGTAACTAGCCCTTAATTGGTAATTGTTTCCTTGTGTAATATTTTTCCTTCCAAGTTCGTTTACTTCTAATCTCTGTTTAGACTAGCTTTGTACCCATTCTGTTCAACTAAGAAAGAATTATCTTCTTCAGTATTGAAAACTTCCTTTCCTGAGTAATTTTCTTTTAAAAAAATCATTTCATGAAATCTCCCTTTGATTAGGCATTTAAAAGAATTGGGGAAAAACTTTTCCCTCCATATTAGCATTTCAGTGGCTCCCTATCCCCATAATACGATTTTCCTCGTAAGCATATGTATTGTGTATTAATTGAAACTGCCACAAGAAACAGAAGAACTGGACTAGTCGCTATAACTAACGTGATATATTCTAAATGCTTGAGGGATAAACTATGGGTGGATGGTCGTGGAAATTAAAGAATATATCCAGTGGGATGATGCAGTGAACACTTCATTTAGTAATCAGTACAAACAGTAAGATAGCACAACGGCAAAAAAGGCATTAACCATATGACGTTGGAGAACAATTTAATCAAAACCATCCAAAAGCCCTGTAATAGTAAAATTTAAGCAGAGCATTAAACTCCACAAAAAATACGAATAAGACCTATGGAGTAAGGTTTGCCTGAGATTCGCAACGCAACGATTTGTGCGAACAAATGCTATTTTTGCTCTTTCAGCTATCAACTTTCTTGTGATGATGAGGTGTTCATACGTGTTACAAAAAACAAGTAAGAAGAAAGATGTTGAAGAAGAAGAGCTTACCTTCTTCTGTGTAAGAGTTTCACTAGTCAGGCTTTGAAGTAGCCACTCCCGATCATGAAGAAGCCCTGCTCAAATCGAAGAGGGAGTTTAAAAAATATTGCAAAATTAGAAAGAAAAAAAATCAAGATAACCATGCTGTTCATAGATTGTGTATTAACCTTGGAATCTGATGTTTGAAATTCAAAGATCCCGTTAACACAAACTTATGTTCTACCATTTAAGGAAACTGGTATCATTAAAAAACTGTGCTAGTTTAGTTTCATCTCTCGCTCTATTACTCCCTTTGTGGACAAAGAAAACAAATGTTACTTAAATGGATACCTCGACTGCTTAACGGCCATCTATCTACGCTGAATCCTGCACACGATTTTATTGGATAGACAGTAATAGACTTGATGTCAAATCCAGAAGCTGAATGTCTACTCTCGAAACCTGGGATAAGTTAACAAATGAATAGGTAATCACCAACAGTAACCGCATGTAGACATATAATCTAGGTGTCTTGCAACTGTATATTTTAATATCATTAGACAGTACAACGAACCATGCCAGCATTATCGATAGATTTGATTTAATAGAAGAATACTTATGAAAGCTGCATCTTGACAGTGAAAAAAAAATACTCGACAACGTCACGAATAAAAACTAGCATGGACGAGCATTGTAAGATCTCGTTGGTAAGGGGAATTGCACTGTACAAGGGTATGCGGCAAGGTAAGGGATGTAATTGTTGAACTTGAATCTCTATCTCCAACTTTGTAGTGATGTTTAGTCTCATTTCCTAACCATTTTCAATTTCAAGAAATTGGGAAAAGTTCAAGAAATCACCTAATAGAGATCCAGTTCCCATAGAGAAAATTCACTGGTTTCGCTAAATATTAATATGTACAATTAGCTGTTTATTATTTTTATGTCAAACAAAAGAAAATTAATTACTTCATCACTTTTTGTTTAAATGATTAACTTTACAAAAATGTTTATATTATAAATTAATTAATGAAAATGGTAATATACGTATATAGAATATGTACAAGAACAAAAAACAAGATCATTTGAATTGAACTGAACAAGCTTAAAACTGAGAGAGTGATAAAAAAGTAACCTGTGTCTATGAACGGGATGGACCTTCCACAAAATCGTAATCCATGCCTATCATAAGTTGGTCTAGAGACGAAGGAACTTGCCACAAAATCAATGAATTTCTGCTATAAGACAGAATTTTGTATGAAAACTTTCCAAAATGTTATAAAAATAGTTCAAAAAAGAGAACACCCAAAAATGTAATCATTATCAAGAATCTAAGATTCTAAGAAATTCAATCCAAAAAGGCCAATCGAGTACCAATGTTTGAAAAATGTCACATGGCAAAAGAAAAAAAAAACAAATAGAACAGAAAACAAATCATTTACCTTGACGTCTTCATAAGTTGACATGTACCCCAAGGAAACTCTCACTGCACCAGTTGGTTTTCCATTAATTATATCATAATCATCCCAGCAAACATGGCCTGCCTGGACCAAAGTAGTATACTAATAAGGACGCTAGAAATTGTAGACGTCAAATGGGCAATGAAATTTGAAAATTCGTGTATGACCCACATATAGAACTAGGAACAATAAACTTTACCTCAATATTTGTAACAAGATCCGAATGAGAAAGATCAAGATATTTTGCACAGGCACCAGGATTACAAAAGCATCCTGTCTACGCAGAAAAATAAATGAAAAGATGGTAAGTAGCTACCAAAAAAAGTGAAAAAAAAATTATCATAAAGTTTAGAAATAATCAATTTTCGCCAAACTGGGTACAGTTGATTGAGGCGCTGTGGAGTTGGAGAATGAAAAACAGGGCAAGGTGCTTTGGTCCTAAGAAGCATGGACACGGACACAAGATACGGATACGACACGACACGAATACGTAGACACGCCATTATTTAAAAATGCAGGATACGGATACGTTGAGGATACGTGATTTATTATTATTTTTTATAATATACTATTAAAAGATGAAATCCAAATATTTTAGTTAGTTATAAGCCTACCCATAATCATTTCTAAATATTTTAGTTTTTATCTCATTTTCCTTCCCTACATTCTATCTTCTCTCTTTTTTTCCTTTTTCCATTTTAGTCCATCTACCTTTGACATACATCGTCATCGACGGCCTCCACCAACACTTCCCGTTGTCATGTCATCCATCATTGGAAACAAATAAGTCTTAATTGAGGTGTCCGTGAAGTGTCCATGGTGTGTCCGTTAAGTGTCCGAAATTGAAAATAATAATAATAAAATAGGACACGGAATTTTGAGTGTCGGACACGTGTCCGACGAGTGTCTGGAAGTATTGGTGTCGGACACGAGTACGACACAGATACTTTGTCAAAATAGAAGTGTCCGTGCTTCCTAGCTTTGGTCTATGGCTACCACGTGGAGTCTTTGGTTGGAACGAGACCAAAGATTTTTTTCAGATATTTTGCTTCTTTTTGTAGGTATGGTACAGACTATTGCTTCTTGGTGGTGTGTGAGACAAAAAAAAAGTCTTTTTGTGGGGGTTGCGGGGTTCTCTGATATGATCCAGGATCTAGATTATATCAAAAGATAAAAGAATAAAGATAAACCAAGTTTTGATAGGAACTTGGAACCTCTCTTCTCAAGAGAATCTCTTGAGCCCTACAATAAATCACTCAATTAATCACTCAATATTTGGATGCCTCAAACCTAGGCTAACCCTCTCTATTTATAATAAAATACCCTAACTTACTCTCCAAGTAATTGCAACTTACTCCCCAAGTAATTGCTAACATACCCTTATATCATTCCTATTTCTACTAAGACCCAACCCTATCACTACCGGCCCCTAAAAAAATACACCTTGTCCTCAAGGTGTTGGTAAACAATAACTACGGAAAAAAAAACAATTCTGAGTTTTTTTTTTTTTTTTTTTTTTTTTTTTTTTTTTTTTTTTTGCGGCGGCAACGGCGGTGGCAATTGCGGCAGCGACGGCGGCAGTGGCAGCGATAGCAGTGGTAGTGGTGCGTCGATGGCAACGATGATGGTGGTGGTGGTGGTGGTGGTGACGGAGGTGATGGCAGCAGAGGTGACGGTGATGATGGCAACAACGGCGGAGGTGGGGGCGGCGGAGGTAGCGACGGCCGTGGTGGCAATAGTGACATCAGCGGTGGTGGCAGCAGCAACGAAGGAGGTGGTGGCGGAGGCGGCGGGGGTGGCGGCGGTGGTGTCGAAACCCTAGCCGTCGTTTTTTCCAATTTAATTTCCTCTTTGATTTCTCTAAAACATCTTTTTAGGTCTTCTCTAAGACTTTGCAACTGTTCTTGAATTAAAAGAAGAAGTTCTCAATCCATCTCTACAACCAAGAATCGAACGGCTCTGATACCAATTGATATGACCCAGGATCTAGATTATATCAAAAGATAAAAGAATAAAGATAAACCAAGTTTTGATAGGAACTTGGAACCTCTCTTCTCAAGAGAATCTCTTGAGCCCTACAATAAATCACTCAATTAATCACTCAATATTTGGATGTCTCAAACCTAGGCTAACCCTCTCTATTTATAATAAAATACCCTAACTTACTCTCCAAGTAATTGCAACTTACTCCCCAAGTAATTGCTAACATACCCTTATATCATTCCTATTTCTACTAAGACCCAACCCTATCATTCTCCTCCCAACCTCTGCCCCAGGGCTGTCTCTATTTTCTCTCTTTTGTCTATAATACACCTCAAGTTTCTTATTTAAAAAATGCCAAGTACAAAGTGAAGATTTGTAGCATGGTCCCATAAGCTTGAATATGATTCAACATAATTCGCTGAATGTTTGCAACACAGTATCAAACTTCTATTTACCACAGGAGGAAATACAGAAGAAAAAAAAAAACAAATGAGATAATCGGGAAAAAAGATCAATTAGAGATGATTTCAAATCAAAATTATGAAACATAAACAGTATAACACAAAATAAATAATTTTACCCTCAACTGAATCCCAGACAAAGAGGCCAGTTTTTCCACTTCGCGATGTCCAACCCAAGATCCATCTGGTCGTCTCAAATTGAATGAGACTACAGGACCCATTTTGTTACATAGTGTCTAGAAAGGAAGAATGAAATGCATAATAAGCTTTAATTCTCGCACAATCCAAGAGTTAAGGAAAAAATTGAAAATGCAAAATAATATAACTCGTTAGTACACATAAAATTAATGGACCATGCCAAATCACTACATAGGCATGGTGCATAACCAGTGTTTTAAAAAGCCCATTGCGCCTCTGGGGACTGAGGCGTAAGGTGCACCATAAGGCGCGGGCTTTTTTATATTAGACGCACTATATAAAAAACACAATTTTATATATATATATATATGTGTGTGTGTGTGTGTGTGTGTGTATACACATTTCCATAGGCATAAATGAAGTTTTAACCAAGAATAATATACAAAACATACATTATATTTAACTATTAAACTTCATTTCATGGAAAGAAATGAAGTTTAACTAAGAATATATGCAAAACATACATAAGATTCAACTATTAACCTTTTATTTAGGCGAATGTTGTCTTTGTGAGTTGAAGAATTAAGTTATTTAAGGTATTGAAATGTCTTGAATTAGTTATCTTGTGTTGTGAATGACCTCGTAGGGAGATCTCGCAAAGGATAAAGGTGAAAACATGAAAAAATATACAGAAAATAAAAAAGTCCCCTAGGCGAGCGCCTTTTGGCGCCCAGGGCTTCAGGTAAGGCGCCAAAAGGCTCGCGCCTCGCCTGGGAAAGGCGAGGCCAAGAGGTGCGCCTTGGGCCTAGTTGCGCGCCTGCCAAGGCTTTTTAAAACACTGTGCATAACCGTGATGTGTTATTAATGACTTGTTTTTATAATCAAGCAAAATAATCATATGAATAGATTAAATAAAAAAGGATCATGATTAAACTCCAGGTACCCTTAAAAATGAATGGCGTTGATTGGTCAAATATACACTTGATTTTCAAATCAATGACTTTAGATATTGAACTCCGACTTATAATTTCAAAAAACTTAGTTAATTGAGACTAAAGAGATCATTCCAATTGTTTTGAATTTATAAATGAGGCTGCAGTCAGAATCAATACCAAGTTAATTGCCACTATAGAGACTATTCGTAGCATGCTAATAGATATCAGGTAAAAGTTGAAAGCGTACAACTTAGGACTCCCAATTATTTTCGCCTCCACTTATCAATGCTCAGACACCTCTCTTATTTCCCACTTTCCTTATTTAATTAACATATTCTCTCTAACTAACCTGACTATTTGACTAATTTCCGAGACTCCCCATACAATTTGGTTGCCTAACATTACCATCAAGGTCAGCAACATGTTGTCCTGAAGTGGAAAGAAGGAACTGCTTCTAGATGGTATCTAAGAAGTCATGTGAGGCTTCAAATACTGCAGGCCCGTGCATTTGATAGTACCACCCATGCAGAGTGATCTATGACTATGCACACCTAGAAGCTATTCTAGTTTCACTGACCACTTAAAATTTCAGTCTAAATGCCTAATCATGGTTGATTATGCCCTCTATTTGAACCTTTGCAACATTGTTTCTTTTTTGTTTGATATAATAGTCTACTTGTTAGATCTTGTACTAATTTTTAATTCCTAGACCACAAGAAAACAGAAGTGTTAAGAATATGTATAAGAAATTGAATATATTACAAGCTATCCTCTTTTAAGCTTTTAGGTTTAAAGCTAGTTAACACATCATGTTCTTGTGCAAAAATAAGTTTGCTGTAAACATTATGTGAACACAAAACCTCAAAACTAACATTATAAGAATTTTTAGAAAGATCTGAACCAGCCAACACTTCGTAGTAAACTAACCTTGGAAGAGCAATTTCCATAGAGAGTGCATACGCTCGTTCCATCTTCATGCCTCAAGGCCACAAGAACGTTCCTCAAGTATGTGGCAAGTGATGAAGTATGCCTTCAGTTAATGAAAAATATGCTTAATAAAATGACCAGTTCATAAAAAGTAAAAATATAACAATTAAAGGCAAGCAGAAAAATAGGAAGAGAGATTATCAACTGATGAGTGCTATAGTCACCAGTTAAATTTCTCAACTACAAGGACGTAATATTAGCCTATACAAATCAATCTTTGCTTTGCTGGAAAGAAACACAAAACATGCATATAACAACTGAGAACATTACATATACAATGAAAATCATAAATACAAGGATAATATTGCAGCAGCAAGCAAGAAAAGAATCTAAAACAGCCCAAAATAAGAACATCACATCACAACAGATATGTCAACGAGAGGAACTTGCACATCAAACAGAAAATACGAAGAATTTGAGAACCCTAAACCTCGAACTTTATGGCCTAGAAACCTCAATAACTCTACTTAAAAGTGGGTTTCGAAGCCAAAAAACACAATTTTTGGGGGGGTTATAGGTATTAAAATTTCCTCTTTGGCGACACCCTTTGGGAAAAATTCAAGAAATAACTTTCAACTTTTGACTAGAATGAACTCATTTATAAAATAAAAAGAGATTTCTAATTTGTTCGAAAATTGGGGTTTTCATAGGGATTAGTCAACGCATTCTGGGTTGAAAGTCTCTTGTAAGGGAGTGCTAAGGGGACTCCATATAACCTGAAACCTCAAACTTTCAGTCCTAGAAAGCTTGAAAACTCAGCTAAAAAAGTGGGGTTCGAAGCCAAAATACACAAATTTAGGGTTTTAGGAAACTATTGAAATTTCCTATTTGGGGACACCGTTTGGAAAATGTTCAAGAGATACCTGTGAACGTTTGAATAAGATGAACTCACTTATAAAATAAAAAGAGATTTATGATTCTTATAAAAAAACTTGAGGTTTCCATACGGATTAGTCACCGTGATTTAAGGTTAGGTTCAATGTTCGGGGTGCATATATTCCTATCTCTTGTAAGAAAGTGGTACGACTTATGAGGGCTCCATGTGACCTAAACCCCAAACTTTTGGGCCCAGATACGTCAAAAGCTCAGGTAAAAAAAAGTGGGCTTTGAAGCCAAAAAACAATTTTAGGAAATTATTGAAAATTTGAAATTTCTGATTTCAGGTCTCTGTTTAGGAATATTTCAAGAGATAACTTCAAATGTTTGATTAAAATGAATTGACTAAAAATAGATTTCTGATTTTTCGAAAAATGAGATTTTCGTAGGGATTAGCAACGCGTTTTGGAGTTTGGGGTTCAACGTTGAGATATAATTTTAGATAGTCTAAATTAGAGAATTGAGATATATCCTAAATTCATAAGCACAAATCAAAGCATGATAAAATCCTCAAAACAATTTCAGAAGCAGCAAACAGCAACATTTCCGAGAACAACATGATCTTATATAATTTTAGCCAAAGAACATGGGTATATGAACAGAATTCTACCAATTATAAATCCTGTAGAGAATATTCAACTTAAAAGATGCATTTTGCGTACCGAGATATTGCAGGTATAGTTAGAGAATTTAAAACTTTGAACCCATGGCAAAGTGACGATATGCTCAGGAATGGGATTGTACCATCTTCAAAGAGCTCCTCGATGTCCGCTCTTTGTTTGACATAGTCAATGTCAGCAATTGAAGCAGCAACTGTGCCTACATAGTTACAGAATCATTACAACTTCAATTAGCCACCTTCAGATAGTCTAACATTTTTCTCAGGTTGCACAACCTAACTAAAAGCAGAATACTGTCGATTGATAGTCTCATGTGAGGAAAAGCGAGCTGGAATTTCAAGTTTGGAGAACAGCTAAATGATAGGAAGCTGGAGGAATGCTAAGCTTTCTCGTTAGATTGGGTGTGGTGCTCTTTGTCACAGTAATAGAGAACTACAGAGTTGGAAACATGTGAGATCTGTCTACTTCTGGATAGGTTCCCTTGGGGGGTTAAGCACACGTGTGTTATTACCAGCTTGAAATATTACTAAGCATATTGTTCTTGGCGTACTCTCTGTGAAAGAAATACAAAAACTGTGGACCACCACGTCTTAAACTACTAAGTACTGTTTCTACACACTTAGGGGGTGTTTGGGCCACCAATAATAAGGGAGATGATGAGAATAGGAATGGGAATGAAAATGATTCCTCGTGTTTGGGCCACCGGGAATCATTCCCCCCATAATCACGCTTTCCAAAAATCACTTTTTTTATTCTCCCCCTAACTACTTTTTATTCTCTCTCCAACAACTTTTCATACATCACATCACTATTTTACACTCACATCATTTTCATTATTTTATATTTCTCATAATCATTACCTTTATCTCAAATAAAAATAATCATTCTCCCCATAATCATTACCTTCACCCCAAACACAAATAACCATTACCCCCATAATCATTCTCCCCTTATTCTCCTCCTCATTACCATTCCCCCCTTAACCATTACCATTCCCCTCGCCCCAAACACACCTTTAATATATTGTGGAGGCTCCTGGGAGACACTTAAGAAGGCTTTTGTTTTTCTTTCCCCTCAAGGTCCAAGCAGGCTTGTTATGGCAAAGGTTTAAGTAGAAAGCCAAGGCACTGTGTCAGGATGCAACTAAGGCTATTTTTTTTACCATATATAGACAAACAAGGAACAAATTTTCAGGTGCTGAAAAGCATTGGCAAGAGCTTCTGACTTTATTGTCTTTGCAGTATCCTCTTGGAGCTTTCTCTCTAGTTCTTTTTGTAATCTTCTTTTTCTTAAATTATTGCTGATGGGAAAGATTTTTTTGTAACTCAATGATTTTGTAGAGGTGGTTTTTTTCTTTGTAGCTTTTTTTTGAGGAATGAAATTCTTAGGTTCTTGTTGCCAACTACCCAGTAGAAAAGAAAAAAAGGAAAGAAAGAAAGAGATCTCCAGTTAACATAGTTAAATACAAACCTCCACTAAAGTATGTTTTCTTCAACAACTTGGCAGCATCTGCAATATTAAAATAGTACGTTGGAACTAGAAGTCAATAACTTAAAACCTTTCAAACAAAAATACAGTTTAACTTTAATATATGACACATATCTCTAAAAGTGAGAGAGAAATTAACTAACTTTATGAAATGTCTCAACTCTTAGGTCTATGATAGAATCTACCACACTTTTCTATTAAAATAAGATAATCTCTCGAGAGAATCTCTCAAAGAGCCAAGTACAAAGACGACGACTGTTTTTGAATATCTTTCTAGAGGTCTAACCTATCCTATATATAGTAATCCTAGGATTTAACCTAATTAAGTAAATAACTCTACTAAGGCCCAAAAACCCAATACAACTTAAATAACAATTAAAGAGTATTAATTAAAATACTAAATAACTAATTCTGCAACGTCTTGTTTCGCCTCGAGTAAACCTTCAGCGGGCTCGGGATCGTATCAATACTTCCCCCCCAAAGAGCCACCTTGTCCTCAAGGTGAAAATCAGGAAACTGCAGCTCGAAATCACTGGCAGACTCCCACGTAGCATCTTCCGGAGTGGAACCCTCCCACTGAATCAAAACATGGCGCGAACCCCCTTCAAGCGGGTCCTCCCGGATGCCCAACACAGCCTTAGGGCAAACCACCACACCCAAATCTTTCGTCACCATGGACGGCGTAGCCAGCACTAAAACTGAGGAACCCACCGCCTTACGCAGGATGGACACATGAAAAACTGGATGAATCTTCACCGATGGAGGCAACTCTAGCCGATATGCCACTGGCCCGACCCGCGCCAAAACGCGATACGGACCGATAAATCGTGGGGCTAACTTGGGGTGTTTAAACCGTGCCAGAGAAGATTGACGGTAAGGTCTGAGTTTAATATAAACCAAGTCAGCGACATCAAACTGCACATCCCGGCGATTGGCATTCGCGCGATCCGACATTGATTGTTGCGCCCGCAACAAATTAGCCTTCAAAGAATCCAAGATTCGATCTCTGTCTAACATCAACGAGTCCACTGCCGCCACCGGGCTTGCTCCGAAGTCATATCCCAAAATCGATGGCGGAGGGCGACCGTAAACGATCGCAAAAGGCGTCATGCCTGTGGACGAGTGAAACGATGTGTTAAAGCTAAATTCAGCCCAAGACAACCATTGATACCATGCCTTGGGTTGAGTCATCACAAAGCATCGTAGGTACGACTCCAGACAGCGATTTACAACCTCGGTTTGGCCATCCGTTTGAGGATGGTACGTAGTACTGCGGCGAAGCTTTGTCCCCGAAGCCTTAAACATTTCCTCCCATAGTAAGCTAGTGAAGATTTTATCGCGGTCGACACAATGCTCTTCTTGGTATCCCATGCAAGCGAACCACCTCTTTTATAAAAACCTTAGACACCGATAAGGAAGTGAAAGGGTGGCGCGGGGAATGAAATGTGCATACTTAGACAATCATCAACCACGACCAAGATAGTATCGAAACCCTCCGAACGCGGACACTCAATAAAGTCCATGGAGATGTCCTCCCAAATCCGTTCGGAATCGTAAATTACATGTAACAACCCACCGGAGATAACGACGGTGTGTTGGCTTTGCACACGATCGAACATTCCGCCACAAACGCGCGGACACGAGCCTTCATTCCTTGCCAATAAACTTCCTTAGCAAGACGACGTACGTTTTAAGACTCCAAAATGTCCTCCGACAAAACCCCCATGGAACTCTAGCAATAGTAGAGGAATCGTTGGGGATGTCGGCGTAAACACTAACTCCGCCTGGTGAAGCAACACATCGCCCACAATCAAATACCCAGCGCGGACCCCTCACCACTTTCAACGTCGTAAAAATAGACATTAACTTCGCGTCTTCCTTAATCTGCTGTGTAAACACAGCTGTGTTAATACCGGCCACGAAACTCAGCATCCCCAACTCACAAGACGGCGGCATCCGGGAAAGGGCGTCAGCTGCCCGATTTTCAAGCCCCTTCTTGTACTCAATGCTGAAATCGTATCCCATCAGTTTAGCAATCCAACGTTGATAATCACCATCCACCACACGCTGCTCTAGTAAAAACTTAAGGCTTTTCCGGTCGGTCGTATAATAAAATGGTGTCCCAACAGATACGCCCTCCATCGCTGAACCGCGAACACAATGGCCATTAACTCACGCTCATAGACAGGCTTAACGCGATGAGTGATCGGCAAAGCCCTACTGAAATACGCCAATGGTTGGCCTTGCTGCATTAACACCGCACCCACTCCAATTCCTGAAGCGTCGGTTTCTACTACAAATACACGCTAAAATCGTAATCGGAGGATCGACATCGCTCATGGCATGTTTCATTCTCTCAAATCCTCTCCACACCGCCCCCCTCTCAAATTTTCCCTTCTTTAGCAAGCGTGTCAAAGGAAAAGCCATCGATCCATAATTAGCTACAAATCGTTGATAGTATCCCGTTAGACCTAGGAACCCCGTAGATCTTTAATATTCATGGGACTCGGCCACGCAACCATTGCCTCAATCTTCGCTGGGTCAGCAGACACGCCCTCAGCAGATATGAAATGCCCAAGATACTCGATACGGTGTAACCCAAACTGGCATTTCTTGGCGTTGGCAACAAACGCATGTCTTACCAAAACCTCAAAAACCCGAGCCAGGTGCTCCTTATGATCCCCAAGGTCAAGTCAGTAAATGAGAATATCATCAAAGAAGACCAACACAAACTTACGCAGATATCTGGCGCAAAATATCATTCATAATCGATTGGAAAGTGGTTTGGAGCATTTCTTAACCCGAAGGCATGACAACGAACTCATAATGGCCCTCATGAGTTCTAAACGCTGTTTTTGTGCACATCGAGTAGGTTTAACGCGAATCTAATGGTAACCACCTTCAAATCAATTTTGGAGAAGATCGTCGCTCCTGAAGTTCATCCGAAGCTCATCCACCAAGGGAATGGGGTACTTATCCGCATCGTGACATGGTTCGAGCCACCCTGTAATCAACACAAAATCTCCAACTTCCATCCTTTTTCCTTACTAGCAACACCGGACTTGAAAAAGCGCTAGTGCTAGGGCCGAATTATCCCCGCCAAGAACATTTCTCGTACCAACTTTTCAATCTCATTCTTCCGGTATTGCGGATATCGGTACGGTCGTACATTCACGGAGTCCGTTCCCGCCTTCAAGTCGATGGAATGATCACTGTTCCTTGGGGTGGTAACCACATCGCTGACTCAAACACGGGTGAGCAAGATTTAATTAAGGAGTGTAGTGCACGGGTACCCGAGTTAAGTCGGGAATAATGTTCGCTCACGAACATCCTCAAAGCACATGTGGTCTCAATCATGTTCAATTCCACTAAAAGGCCCCGATCCTCGGGTCGTAAAGATTTCATCATAGATTTCAACGATACTTGTGCCTTAACCAGGCGTGGATCCCCTTGTAGTTCGGCTTCTCATGAGCCCAACACAAATCGCATCTGCAAAGAACGGAAATTGAATTCAATCTTCCCAAGTCTCCAACCAAGCTACCCCTAGGATCACATCAAGACTACCGAGGGGTAATGGTAAGAAATCGTTCACTATTTTAAGCTCGCCAGTGCGCTTCCACATTTTTGCAAATTCCCATTGTCCGCACTCTTGATTTGCTGTTCCCAAAGATAATCCCATAATCATGCGATGGTTCCATCGGAATGTTTAACTTAGCCACGATCACATCGGATATAAAATTATGGGTGGCCCCACCATCAATCGAACCACTACACCAAGACCTTGAATAGATCCTGTGACTTTCAAAGTTTTTGGTGAGCTTAACCCCGCCATCGAGTTTAATGACAGTATTGCTAAGTCCCGTGCCTCCTCTGTGTCACTGATATTCTCATCATCGCTCATCTTGAAAACCGCCCCCTCGGTAATCACATCCCTGACGACGAGTATCTCTAGAGCACGGAGCTCTTTCTTCTTACAACGATGCCCCAGGGACAAATTTCTCATCACAACGGAAACACGATCCTTTATCTTTGCGGATCCGAATCTCACTATCATCACAAACGTTTATAAGGTAATGTGGATGGGGTACTCGTGGTCGCTGGTTTTACGGGAGCTTAGGGCGATAGTTCTCAGGTTAGTACTTCCTGTCATCCTCGCGCTCGTAGCCCCGGTTCCCATGCTGCTAGTAGATGGCTTAACTGTTGATGAGGACCCTGCCCCTTTTGCTTGAGCTCGAAAAACAAGGTCATCCTCAATTACTTGAGCCATAAATTTCTTATCTTGAATACCCACGGGACGCAACTTTCTCATCTCGCTCCTGATTTCTTCCTTCAACCCACTCTCCCATTTTCCCTCCAACGCGCTCGCACTAATGTCGCGTATACCCTTAGCATACTTTTCAAACAGACGCCTATATTCCTTCACCGTTCCCACCTGTTGTAAACTCATAAGGTTTGCATATCTGTTGTCATTGATCGTCGTTTGGAAACGATGCAGCAATAATTCACGAAATTCTTCCCACGAGGCAATTGGGGCTCGGTCCTCCTCATCTTTGCAACCATTCTAATGCCTCTCCTTCCATACATAAGGCCGCGCATCAACCCGCTCATTCCCCGTCAAGCGATTAACCCAAAAATACCGCTCGACCCGGCACAACCACCCGTCCGGATCCTCATCCGTCAGACCCTTGAACACCGGCATTTCTAACTTCCGTAACCTCCTATCGAACATTGGTCCATCCCTACCACCTGTCCCCGGTCCGCCTCTTTCAAATTGATCCTGCCTATCTCCCCAATCCTCGCACTCCCGGTCTCGATGCCATGGATTTCGCCCCCGATCGTTCCAACCGTCATGCGCAATCGGCCTTTCGTGGCGCTTGCGCGCCCTCCGCGCCCTCGGAATCCCATTTCTTCTTCTATCGAATTCCGTTCCCGCCACATTTTCCCCATCACCAAACCCGCGAAACCCGTCTCTCCGGTCCAACCCATCCAGCCCAGCCCGACCCGGTCCAGCCAGCTCGACCCGACCCAGGCCAAACCGCCCGACCCGACCCGGTCCCCGCGCCCGGCCAGCCCAGCCCGACACCCCACTGGCGCGCTCGCGCCCTCGCCGGCCGCCGCCGCCACACGACACCCCCGGCGCGCGATCGCGCCCGGCCGCGCGCACCCCTCGCGCCCACTCGGACCCCCCATCGACGCGACCCTCCTCCGCGCCACGACCCGATCCTCGCGCTCGACCCCCCTCAGCGCCCCACGCGTCCGCACGCCCCTCCGCGCCGCCGCGCGCCCGGCCTGCTCTCTGCCCGACCACGCCGCCTCCGCCCGATGAGGCCCCTGCCTCCTCCGACGTCGCCTCCGCCGCAACCTCCCCATCTGCAGCAGCCGTGTCCGGCCCTCCCTCCGTCCTCTCGATCATTAATCCCTTCCCTTTGTCAGCCCGAATCGATTCCTTTATCAGTTCCAAACTCCGGGTTATCGCCTCGAACTTTAGATCCTGGGAATCTATCTTTTTTCCCAATCGCTCCTCCATCAACTCCATCTTCGTATTCGTCTCGTGCAGCTTCCTTGCCAAGTCGGCCGCTCCCTTCCTCACACTCTTGCATCCTGGTTTCCATCTTAGTAGTCACCATTCCCGGATCGGCAAATGGCTCTGATACCAAAATGATAGAATCTACCACACTTTTCTATTAAAATAAGATAATCTCTCGAGAGAATCTCTCAAAGAGCCAAGTACAAAGACGCAATATTTGTTTTTGAATATCTTTCTAGAGGTCTAACCTATCCTATATATAGTAATCCTAGGATTTAACCTAATTAAGTAAATAACTCTACTAAGGCCCAAAAGCCCAATACAACTTAAATAACAATTAAAGAGTATTAATTAAAATACTAAATAACTAATTCTGTAACGTCTTGTTTCGCCTCGAGTAAACCTTCAGCGGGCTCGGGATCGTATCAGTCTACTCATTGATTTTGGTCTCAGGAGAGAGAAAGAGAGAAAGTAATACATTGTAGCAGTAACAGTAGCAGTAGAAAAGATAGTATGTATAAGATGTTAGTGGTTGTGGTTAGTATGCATAACATACTCGATTTATGTTTGCATGATTTGTATAATTGTTTTATTAAAATTGAAGCTTAGGCCTCCTACTGCTTTAAGACTTATGCCTGTGATCTCTTCAATAGAAAAAGTGTCAAGGCTTGATGCACCTTAAATTGTAATAACACTAGTGATACGTAGAACACTAACCGGGTGTATAAACTTCAATCACGCTGATGAGGTAACTTTATAGATTACAAACTTCCTAGAAAGACTCTTACCGGTATGAACTATGAGAGCTCCAAGTCCAGTTGGATACCCAAACAGCTAGTTCAGAAAAACATAAAGAAATAATAAGAATATTTAACAAATCACGACGCTTAAGGTCAGCTTCATCAAGATTCAAAATTTTGCAAACACACCTTATAGAAAGAGATGACAACAAAATCAGCATGATATTTTGATAAATCCGGAGGTTCTGTGGCACATCCTTTTGCAGCATCGATCAAAACCTTCCAGTGCCCACTACATGTTGGTGAGACGCCAAACATGGGTAAATTCAAATGAATAGTTGGTAAATTGGTATAACAAAAGTTAAACATATATTAAAAAAAAGCTGTTAAAAATATATATAATATCAACAGAAAGAATAAAAGGATTCAAATTCTGTGTTTGCATCCCATCAACCGTAAGCATTTATGAATAGAATAGATTGACAGCACAAAGTCATCATTATCCAATATTATATTAATGTGCTTGATTATAACAACTCAATTAAATACAAAATTGAACAAATACGGTCCAAAATTTCACGTTGTGGCAAATACAATAAAAGTGTAGGCCTGCATAGCGTGATGAAAAGTAGATTGAAGCTGTTAGAAACTTAAGACAGAAATCGGGGTATTAATTACTTAGAAGATGGAGAGCCATCAGAGTATCTAATCAAATCTTCCTTGACAATCTTCGCCAATTCAAGGCTAAATTTCAAACCAGAGAAATTGCACTCTGAAGGGAAGGCAAACAAGTTATATGCACTTCCTGCACGAGGTGAACAATAAGATAAAGCTAAAGTTACAAAAACGCCATCAAAATTGATACTGTCAGCATCCGAGTCTTAACATAAATCAAATCCCCTTACAAAAATGAATTATGAGCATGAAATGATGAAATTGTCCAAACCTTCAATAAGTACAACCAAGATGGAAAAAGATTAAAATTATGTAATACAATGATCTTTTTAGTTGAAAACAAACAGTTTGTATACATTTCTTTGTTGAAGAAAAATGTGTCAAGTGAACAGCACAAAAAAAAAACATATGATCGATACAATCATGTAGGCTGGTGAGTCCAGAACTCAAGAAGTTAAATTTTCTTTATTGGTAGGAACTCAAGAAGTTGAGTAAACCAGTTTGAAAGAGGCAGACAACACAAAGGAGCCAAATGTGTGTGATGACCATTGCACCAAAGTTTAAACAAGAAGGCACAGGTCTACCCAACCCACACCGAACTCAGCCTCAACAGTTATTTTCAATCGTTCTGAAAGGTTAATCATAACACCTCAAAATCTGCCCTGAATAGGAGCTGGAATTTAAAATATACAAGGCCCCATATGAATCAAGTTAGGTGCCTCATGTACAAATTATTGAAATGATTATGAAGTTACTGATATATTAATAAATTATTTTTACATGCCTATGCTGAGATGAAGTACATGTATGGAAAATAAAAGCATAGTTCACAACCAATTGCATGGATAAAAATATTTTGCAGTTTGAATTTAAGGGTTAGCAAACACTGAGAAAGCTTCAAGGTAAGCCATATCCCAAAGTCCAAGTGCTTATAGAAAATGAAAAGGTGAAATAGAAAACTATTTCAGTCTTTATATAACAGAAGATTTTGGAAGTATCGTATTAGATAATCATTTTAAGAAAAGCATCAGTATGCTCTTATTCTTACACTAAAGTTTTCAATCAATTTAACCAAGGAGAAGCCTGATGAAAATTTAATTATCTTAAATCTTAATGCTAACAAACCAGCAGCTTTTTTACACCAGAAAATTTCAAACAAGAAATCAAATTAGTCGCAGTAGATGGAATAGAAACCATCACTCTCAGCTTGCACAAGTAAAATATCAGTAATACAACTACAACCAAAAATAAACCTGTATTATCTTTTTCCAGAAACTTGGCTTCATTTCTCCTTAGCATTTGGTGCTTCCTTACTTGCACAGATAGAAGATTTCCTTTGAATGCATCACGTTCTGAATCTTCAATATCTATGGCATAGGCTTGAGCTCCTTGTTCAAGAGCATATCTTTTAGCAATTAAGAAAATTTTCATGGATTATAAACTACAAATAATAAGAATCTTCTCGAGTAAAAACCAGAAAAGAAGAATAAATCTTAAGAGAAGCAAGAGCCCATAAAACAGATACAGAGAGTTGGCCTATAAGCAACCACATCAGTTAGATACATTCACAATTTCAAATGCAACTAATTACCCAAGAGTATATTGAACGATCAGCAAAATAGTGATTAATAACTGTAAAACACAGTGTTCAAAACTAGGCAACATTTATATAATTCCCTTAAATGCAAAAAACATTACAAATAAAGGTGACAAAGTTGTTCACATGAACAAACATCAAACAGAAATCGCTCAGAAGGATACTCCCTGATTCCAAGAACGCTGTTATGATTCTCCATTGTATACACAAAGCTGCTCTGATGACTCCATGGGAAGGCTTCACCAACTAATTTTAGTGCTGCTGTTGCACCAGAAGTAAATATGCATTTGTAGTGTTTAGGAGATGCTTTTAAATAGTCAAGGACCTGCATTCCACAACATCATTCTTATCAATAACTATGAAATGCCAAAAATGTGCTGAGTCGTTAGTACAATTGAGTGGAGACTATGATTAATCCAAACATTTTCTCTATGTAATTTTTTAATATATGCGTGCGACTGGGAAATTCAATGCTTATAAGATTTAATAAGATGAAATAATTGCATTAAGAAAAATTTAGAGTTCTTTGGCCAGGAACTAAAGAGTATATGGAGTATGGACTAAAATACATATACCTGTAGACGGGCATTCCTTACAATGTCAGAAGTGGTAAAGCTAGAATCACTTTGGCTATCTAACTGTAGCTTAAGAAAATTCAAAATCAAATGTAAAATATCAGATATCATCATCTCACACAACATTTTGAGGTTTAGAGTTGAAAGAACTTTTGTTTTTTTGTCTTCTTTTTTTTTTTTTTTTATATCCGTGGCTGTCCGCCTCAAATTGTGCGCACCTCGACTATTTTCACGGGGCATACTGTCTGACCCTACAACATTTGGATGCCAAAAAAACCTGTCGGAATTAATTCTCAGGTAGGTGGTCACCATGGGGATTGAACCCATCACCTTATACATCCCAAGACTCTTTTTGACCAATTGAGCCAATCCATGGTGGTTTTTGTCTTTTTTTTTTAATGTCCGGGAATCAAAGCTTTGCTTCCATATAAGCATGGGTATCCGTACCTTTTCCAAGGTTCAAACCTGGAAGAGAATACTATTAAACTCAACTCGTGGGTCCCGATCCTGAGAACTTCAAAGGAGCAAACCTTGAAAGCCCCACGTCTCAACCAACAAGGCCGAATGAAAGGAATTTACCAAAACACACATCAGAAATTATCAGGGAGGTCATTCCAGAGCAATTCAAGATCAAATTTCATGAAATTACTTAAAGTACTCAAGCCCAGGAACTGCAGGATACGAGGATTTCCATATAAATTAGCAGATAAATCTTTAAAAATCGCCTCCATTTGCAGCTCGGAATACAAAGTTGCTGCTGCATGGTCCAAGTAGGCCAAACCTACCAAATTCCGAAGGCTCAGTTACATGATGAAAAGCAGAAGTAAACAAGAAGTAGAACAATTCAACGAATTCTGAAAGTTTGACTCCAATTATTAAAATATAGAAAAACGAATGGTCAAGAATAAAAGGTATCGACGAATTGACAGCTCCATGGTCCACTGCGATCATTTTGATCAAAACCTAATCGAAATCTTACCTCCTAGCCGCTTGAATTCAGTGGCTCGAATTTCATCGACGGTCTTGGACCCGCCGGCGTAGCCGTAGTCTCGGCCGAACTCCCTGAGAAACTCTTCCTTGTTCGCGTCCATGATCGGAGAATACCGGAGCTGTGAGAATCTCCGTCGCCGAACGATATGGAATCGGAGGAATGAACTGTTGCGGATCGAATTCGCCGGAGCTCGAAATGGCGGTTGGCACCGACTGGGACAATTCGACTGCAAAATTCTTGATTGGGGATGATGACATTGGACGACATGTCGACTCGATTAAATAGTTCTTGCCATTTTCTTAGGTTTTTTTTCTTTTTTTTTTTTAGTACACTTAGGTTTTTTTTCTTAGTTCTGCAACAAAACAAAATTATATATGCTTAAATTTTTATATATTTAAATATTTTTATTTTGGTTTTTTTTTTTCTTTTGTGATTACAATCCATAATTTCATAGTCAATGAGTGTAGATTGATATGGTTGAGTTACTGTATTTGTTGGTACTATAAAATATATATTCGGTAAGAACTTTTTTTAATTCAATCATATTTTGAGAAGGATAGTTAAAATTGTAATCTTAATATTCTATTATTGAAATTTGTATTTATTTTGCAATAAAAAATCAAAGGAGCCAGAGGAAAACTAGTTCTTTTTTAAAATTGGAAAAAACGAGTTGATTTTTCAATTTCAATCGAAAGGAAGTTATATATATATTTTTTAAATACTTTCAAATTTTTAATAATTATTACTAACAAAAGTATACTATTGGTACATATAATTTATTAACCACAAGTTTAGGTGTTTGAATTTTTTGTTAATATTATTGTATAAAAAAAGTAATGGTTATTTAATATTTTTTTTCAACAATATTTAAAGTATGAAATTTGTGTAATTAGCATCATATTTTAGTTGGCAATTATTCAATATATAATATTATTTTATAAATATATTTTCATGAAGGTTTTGATTTTTAATGGGAATTGATGAATTTGAAAAAGGCTTTTACTTTGTTTTTTTTTTTTTTGGAAAAATTAACAAAACATTCGATAAGAGATTAGAGATTTCAAACCACAAATCTCATGAATACCAATACATCAAGAACTCACTAAGTTATTATTTGGGTCGGCCACAATAAAATTGTAGCACTTTGTATTTTAGACAAACACAATTCTTCTTATAAAGATCTTAATTACAAGTCTTTGACAAATGAATCCTTTAGATATTTTTGTATCGTTTACTTTAGTTGATATCAATCATTTCTAATTATTGTATGACTACTCTCGTAGTCTAGTTTTATTGTTGTAATTTATCAAGCCCAATGATATTATAATACAATAGAGAAGAACTTACCCTTTTTACTATTTTTGGTTTCTTTCTCTTATGTTTTCTTTACTTATTATTGCATCGATCATCTTTGGAAAAGTTGTTGAAACTAAGGGTTCCAGCTCTAGATATGATCGGGCAGCTATCGCATTTAGAGCTTCTTTTCGCCCAAAGTCGAGGAGTAAGTATCATAACTTGGAGGTTTGTACAATAACAAACTGTAAAGAGAAGAATTTGGGTGCACCCCGGGTAGCACCCTCACCATGACATCACTCATGTGTCATCTTTGGTGCCACACATTTTATCTCACTTTTTTTACTTTATATTTATTATAAAAACAAATTAAAAGAAAAAAAGAAAATATGTAGCTTCAAATAAATGATATCATGGTGGAGGTGCTACTCGGAATGCACTTAAATTCTCCTCAATTGTAAATACTTTCATGAAGTGTGTTTGCCATATGCACTTGATACTTGAATCTATAAACATCATTGTGTATTTGTATGATATTTAGTCATCAACCTAGTTTTTATTATCTTCTTTAAATTTATCAATAAAATCAAATTAGAGAGTATTCTCAATGATTTGATATTCAATTACCTTGTATAATTGCTAACAAATGTGTAACTGCATTTTGAATGGTGTTGAATAAAAAAAAAATTCTTCCTATAATTTTGTACTAAGATAATTAAAAATCACATATACACTGAAAGTCAGTGGCGCAGTTGGTTATTTTGTCTGGTGTTAATTCATTTCAACTCCACGGTCACGAGTTCGAGTTCGAAAATCGATATTTGGCTCTCATATTATTTGAGAGCAGTTGTGTCCTCTATGTAAGGTTTGTTGGTCTCCCTCCCCCCACTATGTACTAAAAAAAAAATCACATATATAATTGTTGTACTAATAAATAATCACATAAGTTTAATCATTCATTTTGTTTAATTTGTATACCCTTTTAGATCATTTAAATAGACCTAAAGTAACATTAACTAGGCAAGCCCAAACTTTTTCCGACCATCGCATCTTGAAAATATTTTCCAAAAAATAGTAATTTCCTCTTCTTCTTTTTTTCTTTTGAAACAAAAAATAGTAATTTCTTATTTCTTTTTTTAAAAAAAACATACATTCAACTCAATTAATAATAAAAAGAAAAAGAAAGAGTATAAGACTTGAAAATAGCTTCAGAAGTCGGATTTTATTAATTTTCAGAATAGCTACTTTCTTTATGAGTTGAAAGTTCACATCACCTACTTTTTTTTCATAATAAAATATTATAAAGAAAACAAATAAAGAAAAAGATATACCAATTTATAAAATACATTAGAAAAAAAAAAGATTGTATGGATCTTTTTTCAGTAATGGAATGGAATGAATATTGTAAACAAAACAAAAAAAATATAATATGGTAAAGAAAGAAAGAAAGGAAATTTACTTGGAGATATTGGAGATATTGGATATAAGCTTTCCACGTCAGCGCCAAATTGATGATGGTGATTTATTAGTGCTAATAATGTGTGATTAAAAGAATAAATGAAAAGTGATTTGGCATTATAATTTGAGATTAGAAGGATTGGTAAGTTAAGGTTTCCATGCTAACGCGTTTTTTCGCTCTTTAAAACATAATTATGAACATTAACGTGTCTGCTCAAAACTCTACTTTTTAATTTTATTCTTCATGAGTATGTTGGGGAATCCGTCAAATTTTAGCAAATTATTTTATTGAAATTTTTTTCGTAAATTATCTCGGTTTGTACTTGTGATAACTTTAATTCAATCAGTTTGATTTTGAATTTTTATTTAATTTTTAATACATGTTTTTTTAGATTATAACATAATTAAGGTGGTGGATTCAAACCTAATACCTTATAATCATGAGGTGTACACTCGTACTGTTTGAGTTACTGCTTTGATCGACAATTTTCAATCTGTGTTACTTCTTTTAAATTCAATTTTGATACTTTTTTGTTTAATTTAATATTAATTGAAAAAACTCATTATTTCATTGTTCGATGGAAATTCAATTTAAAATCATAATCTGATCATGGTTCGCGTACTTTTATATATATATATATAGGTTTGTGGTTACTCTCACTTAATTTATCCTTAAAAAAGGGGGAAATTCGAACTCCACTCAATCTAATTCTTTATAGCAATTTTGATACGTGTTACAATTGGTCTTTTATACTTCAATAATTATTGTAATTAATAAAGTGGAAGTTTCATTATGTCTTCTAGGATTGAAAAGTCGTATTTGAGTTATTTGTAGCCTTTTTCAGTAGCTAGAAACTCATTTTTTTTTTTACTCAAAAACAAACTCCTATATCTTCTTACTATTTAATTTAAAATTTGTTATTAATCATTATTAATATGTGTTAGATAACATGAAATTCAGATTCAAAACTGTATTTTTAACATATATTCCTTATAATGATCTCAGATAAGAAAGATAATTTTGGATTACATTTGAATTTTAAAATTGAAATATTCGCTTAGATTTCAATCAAATTTTGAAAAATCAAATACTCACATGAAACTTTGATATATATAAAACAATCTGAGATCTCAAAATTAATTAATAATAAGAAAAATAGCTATTATTGAGTTGTTGAGATCTCATTGGGAGACAAGTTGAATATCTCCAATGACATAAAACCTAATGTCATTTAAATTAATTATCTCAAAATTTCTTTACCGTTTTATACAAAGCTTAATGCCACTAAATTAATTTTGGGATGGATGATTATTTTTTATAGGATTTAAGTGGCGAATCTTAGAAAAACGAAGATATATATGTGTGTATGTGTGTGTTGAATTAGCAAGATAAGATAACATAATTAATAATCATATCTCAAGCGATAGTCATATAAACTGCTCATTTGCAAGGGTTAGAGCTTCCAAAATTTATTATCTTTTTTTATGTTAATCAATTTTAATTCTACGATTATGAGTTCGAGCTTGAAAATTGGTATTGAACTACTTATTTGAAAATAGTAGTGCCCTCTAAATAGGTTTGTTAGTCCTCCTCTCCTAATTTGCACAAAAAAAAAAAAAAACTTCCAAAATGTATTTGCAACCTTCTCTTTAGGGATGATCGGAGAAATTAATATAATAGTGACCATAGACTTCTATTTATATGCATAACCTATTAGGTTTACCACCCTAATTACAATTATGATCATCTTAGATATCACTTTAATTTGAGCTTCTTCTTATGACAATTATAATCCCAAGTAATTTATTTACACATTTAGGCCAACGTTGGATTATGATCCAACAATTTATAACTATACGAGAATATAAAATTTAAATTTATGATTTCAGACGCTTATATTAATTGAATTGCTGTTTTTGTTGAAAATTTTTAAAATTTTATAATATTACTTCTTTCATATATTATATATATATATATATATATCTCTCAAATCTTTCGCCAAATTTTTTTTCCTTCAAATAAGTATTCATATGCACTTTTTTTTTTTTACCAACTTTTCTATCTACAAGTTTTTTCTACCAAATTTCTCTATATACACTGTTTTCTCATTGTAACTTGTTTCTTGCACACTTTTTTTTTTTTTCCTATTTTCTCTTTTCACACATATTTTTCAACCCCTCGTAAGAAACCGACATGCCATGCTTAAGAAAAAATCACACAAGTCAACATGTATGGTTTAATTAGTAACAAAAAGATTTCATATTCAAATCTTTCCCCATCAAATATTGATAAAAAAATTTAAAAAAAAAATCACATAATAACTTTTCTATTTATGTAATATAAAATTTTAGATCCCCAAATTAAATCATCAAAAAAACATAAATTCATATATTGAGTTTTGCCAATTACATTTCAAATTATCTATTAGATAATATAGGGTTTACCTTAATATTAAAGAATTTCAATTTTATACCTATCAAATTACAAACTAAATCATTATTTTATACCTATCAAATTACAAACTAAATAAAAATTTGTAATCATTAATGCCAATAACAAATGGACTCATATACGTATAATCTTTAATCAACAAAGACATTTAGACCCCGTTTGATGACCATTTGGTTTTTCGTTTTTTGTTTATGAAATTTAAGGCTATATTTACTCAAATTTCCTACCATGCGCTCCATCTTTCCTATCATGTATCCATATTTCTTTAAGAAAGTAGGTGAAGACTAACCAAATTTCAAAATAAAAAACAAGCTTTTGAAAGCTACTTTTTTTTATTTACACATTTTAGTTTTGTTTATTAAAAGATAGGTAAGATGTAGATATCTAAATAAGAAAAAAAGGTATATAGTGAGATAATTGTTGTAGGCTTAAATTTCATAAACAAAAAACGAAAAACAAAATGATTCTCAAATGGGGCCTTAAAATTTTAATTATAGTTTAGATTAAACTTTGAACATAGTTTGATAATCAAAACAACCTAAATCAAAAGTTTGAAATTACTAATTCACAAATGATTTCGACACGTTTAATAACCATTTGGTTTTTTTATTTTTGCTTTATAACATTTAAATTTATTTATATTCAAATTTCTTACGTGTTTTTATCTTTCTTACAATATGTTCATCTTTCTTTAAGATTTAAAAAACATAAAGATATAAAAAACGTCCCTCAACCCCTTTTTCTTCCAAATTTAGTTTGATTTCTAAAAATATAGATAAAAAATAAATATCCAACTAAAAAAATATATATGGTAAAATAATTGTTGTAAGGTTAAATTTCAAAAACTAAAAATTAAAAACAGAATGGCTAGTAAACCGGTTTTAAATATTTCTTCCTCCCATTTGTCACACAAATGAAAAAAAAGAAAAAAAGTATTAAAATCGAATGCGAACACAACGAATACGTTAAGACAAACATCACAATTCTCATTCAAGCCAAAAAAAAAAACATGGATGACGGCAATCTTTCGTTAAAAAAATAAAAAATAATAATAAAATAATTCAAAAAAGAGAAAGAGGCCATGAATCTTCTTTAATTAAATTCAAGACACGACATTAGAACATGAAAGAAATCGAAATTGAGGCGCAGAAATGTATAATATTTGTCCATATATCATCATATCATATAAATATATAAATGAGAATTAATATAATGAGACCATATGACAATGACTAAGGAACGTATAGTTTGGTTACATGTAGCTCAAAATTGAAGTTTCTTCATAGGTTTTCATGTACACTTTCGGCGGGGATTTGCCAAATGATATGACCCTTTGACACAAAGCTATTCAAACAAAACAGGTCGGGGTTTCTTTACGCGTCTCCTTTATTTTACATCTACTTCTTCGGTCAATAATATGGATGTTAGATTAATCTTTAAAGTGTTTCAAAACTCAATACTTGTTGATACTTCATTGTTATATCGTATAATTCTTCCGAGTGTATTAAATTTTTGGTTGGCTTCAATCAAATTTATGAATTGAGTTCAATGAGTTCAAAATTTAGGAATTATGTTACCCCCTTATATATGACTTTGATTTAGGTTTTATATTAAAAAGATAGCTTGTGCTAATAAAGATACTATCTGATGAACTCTTATAAAGGCTTAAACCTTGTAATTTTTTTTATTAACTTTAGACAAATAATATATATATATATATATATAGTATATAAAATAAGTCTTAACAGATCTCTTCAAATTTTGAGAATATTTATTAGAACATATTTATTCATAACATTTTTCTTTAAGTTGGAGCATATAAATATACATAACCAACCAACAAGAGCATTAATTCAACGACATTTGTGTACACTCGTTAATAAAGAAGTCACCGTTTAAATTTCCATCTCCCAATTATTGTAACTCAAAAAAAATATATATACATGCATACATAACCAACTCGAAAATAAAGTTGGAGTAGATCTCTTATACATTATTTCTTTATATTTATAATTTGTGCCTGAGACTACTATTTTGATTTTTTTTTTTTTTTTTTTTTGAGAAAAGACTATTATTTTAATTTGCCTACATGATTAGATTATGCGTTATTATTATTTTTATTACAGTACGAAAGTTGACATCTTCAAGACGATTAGATTAAAAATGAACATCGTTTAACGTACTTTTTACTTTCAAATGGTAACCAACATTTATAAAGGGTTAAAACAAATTTCCTTAAGAAAATTATTTTTTTAAAAGAATTTTATTAACTTTTGAAACTTAAGTTTTGGGAAGGTTAGATGTTAGATTAGTGGCACGATTGACTATCTTGTTTTGTGATAATCCATTTTTATATTACGATCGCTGGTTCGATCTTGTTGAATTATTTTGTTGAACAGTAATATATAAGGGGTCATTTTTGTAACGTTTGTGTGATTGTTAAAGTTGACAATATGCAATTTTTAGCCATTTTTAAGCCTTTATAACTTTTTTTAATCATTACTTTAAATCCATTATTAATAATAAAAGGGTTTAAAGAGTCGATAAAAAAAATGTTAAATAAAAACATTAATTTTATTTGAGATTTGTAAAGTTTAAAATAGAACAACTTAGATATTCTCAAAAAAAAAAACAACTTAGATTCAGTGACACCTTATATTTATTTAGAATAAAAATATTAATTTTATATGAGATTTATAAAGTTTAAAATTCAACATTGATTTCACAAAAAACAAATGTACATTTTAGATTTCAGTGCATATCACATGTTTAAATGGTGAATTTTAGAAGCATTGACGAATTTATAACTCTTCTAAAATTGAATTTATAATTTCCGGTTCAAAGAACTAAAGTATTAAATAAGGTTAACTTTCAACATCTATGAAAACGATTCAAATCTATAATTAGTTACAAAATGAAATTTGATCTTCAAATGAGATATTAGATAAGGAAATTCTTGGAATTAAAAAAAAAAAGAAAGGATATTCTTGTTTTCTCAAAAAAAAAAAAAAAAAAAAAAAGGAAAAACAGATTGGAAATTTGTGTGTGTGTTTTTTTTAAGTCACGAAATTCTTGTGATGAACATTATTATTATTATAAATTGAGAGTAAATGTTAGAGGTTTTTTAACATTTCGTAAGCAATCTCAATTCAGAGCGATACATATCCAACACACAAGGAGGACACTCCTTCATCCACCAGTTCGAGGTCTCTCCATGGGCGGCCAATTTTGCAAGGGAATGTGCTAATTTATTAGCTCGACGTCGACACCAGGAAAATTTGACCGACTTCAACCGACGAGCAAGAACTCTAGTTTCCTCCACAATTGGCCACCTCTGTTCTGTAAACAAATTTCCCATTTAACATTCCAATAACTCTTTGAGCATCAGACTTCACGTCAATAAAGTGAAAACCCAAATCAAAGTTAGTTCCACACTATTTCGAATAGCTAAAGCTTCAGCCAGTTCTACATCCACTACGCATTCTATCGATTGTGAAATAGCATACATAAGCTCCCCACCCTCATTCCACTACCCATTAAACATCTCACCAAATGTTAAAATCATGAAACATGTCACATTTATTATAGAAACGTCTAAAATATTTAATTTTGACAATAAAATAACAATAACCTTTGAAAGCATCAAACACCCCACAAAAATATTAATCAAGGATTTGAATGGTTTTTTAAAATCACGTGATTATAGAAATTAAAAATATTATATTCTATGATAATTAGAAATTTGAAGTTGAAAAGTGATGAAGGACATTTTAAGGATCAAAGTTTGAGCAATTTCTTGGCAAAAAACCATTAGAAATATTTTCCAACCGCCGTCATATATGTACTTGGACTAACCTAAAAAAAAAAACAATGAACCCTAAAGTAAGTAAGAGTCGAAGAAAACTAGATTTGGTTGAAAAACACAACCACCGACAGGTTTAACCATTTTTAGTTCATCACTACCGACACAATTTGTTTACGAAGACAAGTTTTTTTTTTTTTTAATCACGAGTATCTATTATTGTTGTCTATTTTTTTTTAGTACAAATTATTGTTGTCTATAATAGTACTTTAAGTAGTTATAAAATCAATTATCAATTTCATATGTTGCTAAATAATTAAGTTTAATTGCAACTACTCTAATATTAAAGGTTTGGTTTCCACTCCACATATTTTTATTTTTATTTCCTAAAAAAAAAACCTTTTAATTAAAACCATCCTTTTTTTTTATTTAAAAAAATTATCATCGTCTTTTTTTCTTTTTTAGTTCAACTATAATTATAGGAAAGTTATCTTGGTTATAAAAATATATTTTATTTTTAGTTTTTAGTTTGGTCCGTGACCCGATTTTTGCTACTTGTTTCCAAAATTCAAATCACTTATTTATAGTGGAGAAATTCCCTAAGTTTATTTTTTTTTATTATGTTCTAAAAGTAAATGCTTTTACTCATTGATATTTTAATAATACTGATTTTTTTTTTTTTTTTGTATGATTTTTTAGTTTACTTTTATACTAATTTTTTAAAAACATTTAATTCATGTCAAAAATCATTTTAATCATCATTTTAGTCAACATTACTTCATGTAAGGACTAATTTTGATATTTTAAATAATAAAAATGAACATTAATAAAATAGTCAACATAAAAATGTTTAAATTTAAAATATAATGATCAAATTCAAACTAGATCTTAAATACAATGACTAAAATTGTTTTTTCTTTTCTCTTATAGTTAAAAAAAAAGGCCCACTTATTTATTAGGTTTGCGTTAAATTATAACGAATTAATGTTAAAATATATTGGAAAAAAAAACCCACTTATTTATTAAGAGAGGGGGACAAAAATCTTTCAATGAAAATACAATACTCTTAAATAAATAAGAGTCAAATATCAATTTTTAAAATTGAACTTATGATTATGATATTGATTTCCACCCAATAATGAAAACAACGGACACCGTTATTACAATATGTTTTTTTTTTAAATTTTTTGAAATGAATTTCAATATGCATTTAAACTATATATTATTAGTAAAATATGTCTTCAGCTAAATTAATAAGAATAAATCGCAAATGGTGTAACACGTGTTCAAAACACAGAAGATGAACCTCGATTTCTTCAAAATAAAAAATAAATAAAAAAATCTCAATCAGTACCCAACAAATAAAATAATTTCTTGGCTTTATTTTAAATTTCTTAGAAAAATCTTCAAACCTAACAAGAACAAAAATTTCATATCGTAATTTTAAGAAAAAACACACATTTTGCCCCCACAACAAGACCTTTGTAATTTCCAATATTTTCTTAAATCACAAGCTTCAATTTTTTTAACACGACATCACCATAAAAACTATATAAAAAATAATTAAAAAATTTACGGTACAAGCTCGTCTTACACGCCCATGGTTCTGCCAAAAACATTTTTCCTCAATTTCTACCCAAAATTTATTATTTTATTTCCACTTTCATCAACTTAATATTTTTTTTTCAGATTTATAACATTTGAACAACAGAATTTATTATTTTTAATATAATCAATAGGTTAACTAGGCCCCGTTTGATAACCATTTTGTTTTTCGTTTTTTGTTTATAAAATTTAAGTCTACAACAACTACCTTACTATACCTTTTTATTTGTTTGGATATCTACATCTTACCTATATTTTAATAAACAAAACTAAATTTTGGAAACAAAAAAAATTAGCTTTAAAAAACTTGTTTATGTTTTTGAAATTTGGTTAGTATTCTCCTACTTTCTTAAAGAAAGATGGATACATGGTAGGAAAGATTGAGCACATGTAGAAAATTTGATTAGAAATAGGCTTAAATTTTATAAACAAAATGGTTATCAAACGGGGCATAAACTACACTTACTTTAATTCCTTACATAATATTAAATCAAAATAAATCATCATGGAGTCGACCAACGGTCAAGAGGATCTTAAGTAATCACATAAAAATTAATTTATTATGAGTTTTTTTAACATCCAAATACTCATAAATATAAAATAAAAACTAAATTGAGAATAATTCATTTTCAAGCTCTCGTAAGACTATATCGCCCATTCATCAATGAGAAGATAAGATTAATTATTGTCATTTAATTTGAAATAGTCGATGGAGGTTGCACCATAGCTTTTATCATAAAATATTGAATTAACGAAGAACAAAACATAAGAAAAATCGCATCTAATAAACAAATAAAACAAAAAAATAATCAATATTAAATTGTCCATTAACATCAATAAGATCACATAGCATATGGTATTCGATCTTATTTTAGCAGAAAAATCCAAAAAATTAGAGCTTAACCACGTGCATTTCTTATGTCAATTTGGATTCCAATCTTGTCATTCGTATCTTTTTCTCTTAGAGGTTGATTATTTCAATTATAGGCTTTTTTTGTTGTTATTATTTTTTATATTTATTTAAACTTTGTTTTTGTCAATGAAATGTATCAAAAAGTCCCGGCCAATTTCATTTTATAAATATATCTAGAGATTTAATTAACGGCCAAATTAGCTTAAGATTCAAGCAAATTAAAGTTACTTCCACTCCGTACTATATATTAATCAATAAATTTTGAAAAGTGGGAAGTGGGTAGGGTGGAGAATGTAAATAAATACATAATATACACACAAAAAAGAATTTTAAAACTTGGGTTTTTATATTTATTGTATTAAGAGTATGAATTGGCTATTTAAGATTAAAAAAAGAAGAGTGTGATGAAATTTTTTATGATGTCAAAATTTGAATTTAAAAGCTTTGGAGATTATAGAACTTATAAGTACTTTTATTTCTTGTAAAACATATTTAGATAGGTAATGACTAACAAATCCTACATAGATAACACAAATACTCTAAAATAATATGAGAGTCAAATACCGATTTTAAAACTCAAACTCGTGACCATAGATTTGAAATGAAAATCCAGACAAACTAACTCCGCCACTGACCCTCGATAGAATTTTCTATTGTTTTAGTTTAAAAGGATTATAATGTAGTAATTTGTCGTAGACAATAAATTCTAATATTATATTTTAATTATAGCATTGTTTCCATCAATTTTTAGTTAATTGTTTTTATTTTGTTTAACTTGATTAAAATTATTAATTTTATAGATTTATTGAAGTTATCCATTTTTTTCTAAAACTTTTACCTCTATTTTTTTTATCCAGATAAAAATCTTCTATTATATATTTTAGCCTATATTCCTTTTTTTTTTTTAAGAGGATCATACCAAAACTGTAAAATGCGTGTAAAATAAATTTAGATATATCATTATTTTGTTTATTTTTAGCCAAGATTTCACAAATATACTAATACGTTGTCATAAATGCGTGAGTATTTTATAAAAATTGATGAATAATAAATTATAAAAATATTAATCACATCAATATAGCTCAATCCTATTAATATGAAATTTTGGGTTATAGTCTTTTTATCCTAATTATTGTTGAACTAATATATATATATATATACACTAATTAATGATAAAAAAAATTTGTTGAGAATTTCTAATTAATGATAATGAATCCTTAACTAAATCTCTAAATCTCCAAACAGTAATTATCCACCTAAAAATCTGTTGAAGGGCAATTGAAGTGATAACACCTACGAATTTATCATCATTAAATAAAACCATAAAAATAGAAAATACTTATGAAAAGTATGAAAATATTATTTATCAAAATCCAATAAATGAGGGAGCGGGCTTCAGCTTAATGGTATTAAATCAACAAGTTCAAACTAATAAATTAATACTTAAAAAAAAAAACAAATTCAAACTAATAAATTAATACTTTTTAGAAAGAAAAAAAGAGATGAAATTAGAGGCTTCATATTAATTTTAGTGTTGAATATCAAAAACTGAATCGTGGTGACTAATGATTTTAAATTTATTGTGGACTTAAAATAATTAATAAAAAAGAAAATGAGTTAAGGTGTAGTGTGAAGGTTACCAATATTTGGGCTCAAGTTATTTTTTATAAAGAAGGAAGATAAAGCTTTAGTATATTAGTCAAAAGTCTAAAATTAACTTACCTTCACTTTATCTTAAGATATGCATGTATAACCTTTTGTTACGTATATAACGTTAACAAAAAGTATGTAGTGATTAATTACTTCTTAATCGTATAACATTTAACCTGTGTGATATTTGATTGCATATTTAATTAGATTGAGTATTTCACTTTCACATAGTGCTTTAAGTGGTTAAGTAGAGTTCGTTGGCCTTGAAAATCAATTAAGTTGAACTCATCAATCTGTTGGAACGTACATCGACTGAGTAAAGATAACTCTTTATTGAATATAGATGTCTCTTCAATCGAAGTACCCATCAAATTGGCTTAGGCTCACCCACATAATATGTTCGACCCGATTTGAACAGGTCGAGAAGGCCCATAAAGCTTAGGTGCTTTGATCCCAAGCCGTTTGGCACATTTGTTCAAGTCGGACTCACTCTTTTTTCTCCTAAACTTTTTCGGTTGATCTTTAGCTTACATTCTCCTCCTAATATTTTAGGTTGGGTTAAACAATTTGATTAGTAAGTAGGTGTTGAGTTCGATTATTACTCATATTTTGAAATATGCTAAGTCTAAACCTCTTTGAAAACATTTTGCACAACACATTTAAATTTAATCCATAACACATATATATGGTGTAGTATAAAAAAATAATATTGAATAGATATATTAAGTGGGTATTGTTGAATCACTTTAATAAATATAATTAAAGAAAGAGGAGAAAAAAATGTATAAAATAGAGGAGATAAAATGTTATAATATAAAATGTGGGGGCAAAAGAAAGATCTTCTCACACACCACAAAAAAGAAAATATAAATTTCTTTTTTAATATCATTATTTTCTTTCTTTAGGGGCAAAATCTAAATGTTTCTTCTTTGGTAGGTCCCTCTAAAGATTTTGCCTTCACTTCTCTATATAACACTCTCCCTCCCTTTCCTCCTTGCTCCCTCCTTTTACCATTTTCTTATCTTTCTCTCTTCTCTGCTAAAATCCTCTCTCTCGCATTTTTCAAAACCCGATTTTGACCTAAATTTCGTCGTAAATTATCTCAATCGAACATTTTTTATTTACGAAAAATGAAAGAGAGCGGAAGAAAACAAGGCACACTTTCACCATGTGCAGCTTGTAAACTTCTTCGTCGAAGATGTGCTCAAGATTGCGTTTTCGCTCCGTATTTCCCCGCCGACGAGCCTCATAAATTTGCTAGTGTCCATAAAGTCTTTGGAGCTAGTAATGTCAACAAGATGTTACAGGTTAGTAAGTCAAAATATGATTGTACATTGTTTTAGTCTTCTTCAATTTTATTTTATTTGTTTAGTAATGTGGTTACATTAGTTGCTTGTTTTTCAAAAAATGGCCAATAGACACCAAGATGACTTTTTTTTCTTTCTTTTTTTTAAAAAAAATCTTTGATGATATTAATAAATGTGCCGACAATCCTCTAACCTATTATCCCTACAAATCACAAAAATCGACAAAAAAACATACACTAGAGTTTTGTTTAAATTATTGTTAGAAAAAAAAAAAGCAATAATAATTAAATTAATTTTTAAAAAAATTATGATTAATTATGAAATAATGTTCACTTTCACTGGTGTTCCATCTCTTTCTCTCACTTTTATTTCACTTCGATTGTAAGCCACGACAAAATTAGACTTCCCATCTTTCTCTCTCTTTCTCTTTCATACATTAATCAGTAAATTTATAATTACTACTATTAACTTTTTAAGAAAAATCTAAGTACCCTTAGCTTAAAAAAAAACCTTTTTAACCTAAATATGACTTAACTAAGATATATATTTTAATCAAAAGATTTCTACCATCAAATTCATTCGTAATTGACATATATCATCGACCTATTATAAGTTAGAACTTCACCATTCATAAACAGTCTTTTAATCAAGAATATAGTATTTAGCTAGTTAAATATATGCTCAAATCGTAATAACTTTAATTCAACTTCCTACTATTCAAAAGAGGAAATATTCAATAAAGTTAAAAGAAATAAATAAAGAGGGGCAATATAATCGTAGATATGAACCATTATTCAATAATCAAATCGTAGGAAGTAATGAGTACAATTTATGACAATCACCTACCTAGGAATTAATTCCTACGTATTTTTTTAACATCCAAATGTTATAGAGTCATATAGTATGTCTTGTGATATTCGTTGAGGTGCACATAAATTTACTCGAACAGTCACGAATATAAAAAATAAAATAAAATAATGATAGGTATGTTTGGTTTATTTCGGTTATAGTGGTTGATTACAGTTGAGGAGCCCACACTTTAGGAAAAAAAACACAAAGGCTAAGCTAGGTTGTCTCAATTTGTGTCTACTTTTTGAAAAAGCAGAGCCAAAATTAGTTTGAAGACCAATCCAGGAGATTCCTTAGCATATGAAAGAGTAAAGGAATAAAAATAATATTGTTTGATTTGTACTGATAAGTAATTAAACCCATCCTTAACCATACCTTTTTGGTAATTAACATACTAAAGCACACATTATTAAAGCAAAGCTTAAGCTTCACGGAATTTATAATTTCCTTAACATAAAGTATATGATTTTATGTTTTAATTAACTTTAAGCTTAAGCCCCATTAAGATTATATACCTTTTGGAGAAATTACAATATAAACCTGAAGCTTTTTTTTTTCTTTGATGTTTTGATGGTCATAGTGACAAGAAAAGGTTTGTACCCATGCTTCTTGTTAAGCTAATTAATTTTAGCTTTGCTTATATTTATTTATTTATTTTTATGAGTGTGTATTTGTTCATTAAGGTAAGAATATTATGAATTATGATGTCACAATGACATCTAAAATCCTTTCCCATAAAAAAGTATCTTAAAAGGGTTGGTATATATGAACCTCTCTCGAATACATAATTATTGAGTTACATTTAGATTAGTGAAAAATAATGAATAATAGTGATGATTAATAGGAGCTCCCAGAGCACCAACGAAGCGATGCAGTGAGCTCGATGGTGTATGAAGCGAATGCAAGAGTGCGAGATCCTGTGTACGGTTGTGTTGGAGCTATATCGTCTCTGCAACAACAAATCGATGTCTTGCAAACCCAATTGGCGATTGCACAAGCAGAGGTGATACACATGCGGATGCGCCAATTCCCATCATCCTCCAACCCGACTGCTGGTCATTCACCCGAAACCGTCTCACCCTCGGGTAAGATGAACATTTCAGCGCAAAACAAGTCCTATTTTTCCATGGACATGGTTGACCACGATAACATGGGGGAGTCATTGTGGTCGTGCTAGATAATCAATTTAATTAAGTTCTAGGCGTGCACTCTTTTGGCCTTCACTTTTATTTTTCATCTTATTTTTCCTAATTATCATTATAATGTGTTTTCTTTATCATTATAATGGGGCTTGCTTTATTGTACTTCTGCTTTTTTTTTTTCATTTTATTTTGGCTCTTTATATATGTAACTTTGTAGAAAAGAAAACAGCGCTACAATGGAGATGATTATGATGATTGGTAACCATATATTGTAAAGCTTAAACAATGTAATTAATTATAGTGTCATATATTTCTATATGTTTTTAATTTATAGTATTTCATATGGTGTCTTTTTCTTTTGTCTTCCTAGCACTTTTCTTTGTTATATACATGTCATATTGTTATTGACTTCATCCGTTCATACAAAAAAATAAACAAAAGCCCACGTTTTGTTTTGGGTCATAAATAATTTTAGGTTAGAATAGTCTTATTAATTTAATTATTTCTTTTTTGAATTTAAAAATTGAGAATTAGAAATTTGAATCTATAACTTTTCGATCATGATTACACTTATGTCATTCAATTATCACGCTCTATGTCATTAGAGTCGTGCTTTTATGGGCCAGTCTTGTACTTTTCAAATAAGTAATAATTTGGTCCTTAAACTAATATATACCAATTTAATTCATGTATATTAAAAATTAAACTTTATCACAATTTAATTTCCATCATCAAATCTTCGAAGAAAAAAAAATCCATCATCAAAATTTTATGTCATAGCTTTTTGTACTTTATCCACCTATTTGAACTCACTTTAAAGATATATATTTGATCTTTTCATGAATTTATCGATTTATATTTATAGTGTAAGAACTCTCATTAAATTTTAACAATACATTTCACTGTATGAACTAAATTCTATTGAAATTTAAAATATAGATACTAAAAATTTGTGTATTAAGTTATTATAAAATTAAAATATATAACAAATTAATCACATATTTATAGCATTATTAAAATAACTAATCGAAAAAAACACTAATTGCCAATTATGAATGGGTTTACCGAGTGATTAAGAGAATCTATAAATTAAAACATTATGATAAAATTAGTAAGAATAGCCGAGTTCAAAATATGAGTAATTAATTAAAATAATTAGCTTCAGTGACATCTTGTATAATCTAATAAGTATGAGTTATAGGTTCGAATCTCCTTCCCTAATATTATTGTATAAAAAAAGGACACCAACTACCATTTTAAAGTTAGATAATTCTATCCTCCCTCCTGCAACTATTTTAACTAAAAATAAAACTGTTTTAACTAAAAAAAATATTTAAAAATCTTATGTTTAAAAAATTGACTCTTAAAGCCAAAAAACGAATAAAAATAAGTTATAAAATCGGTCGGTGAGATCCTATATATCTCGTTAGTTAAAACCCTTTTTTTCTTTTCTAAAGGTTAGGTTTAGTCCAAAAGAATTAATATTTATCAGTTATATGCTGAGAGTCGTAATTGTAATTTAAATTTAGACCATAATTTTGACTTTATAAAGATATGTTTTTTTAAGAAAAATGAAACAATTGAAATCTTCGAGCATGACAAACCGTGGATTCGCTGCATTATTAAACATTTAGCCAATCGATATTAAGGAAAAAGTCAATTGTTTTTTTCGAATCATTGGTTCTCTAAGTTTTGTCGCCAACACAAATTATATACAATAATCAACAATTATTTTATGTTTTTTTTTAAATGTTTGTGCAATTTTGGAAACAAAAATGATTATGGCCCAAAAACACCATTATATTATTTAAGATGTAAAACTAAGCAACCTGATGGAATCATATCCATATTTATTCAATTTCCCATGAATTTACATATAAATTATGATATAACCTTTTCGCCTTTTTTTAGCATATGTTTTTCTCAAGAAAGCAAGTTTTTAAATAAATAAAATTGTTTTAGAAGAAACAAAGAATGAACATGTGATGCATTAAAAAAAAAAGGAATGAACATGTGATGATCATTACATTGAACATTAAGCTTAGAGTGGAACATATTTGAGTGAATCAAATTAATTAAAGTGCATGCATGTGAATGCTTTTGCTCAAAACACTTGATTAGCAACAATAATATTCACCAAACTCACCTTCTAAGGTGACAAAGTTAAATCATTTTTACATGCACTTTTTTTTAATCTTATGTGTGTTTTAGTGTATACAAAGTTTCAATAATTCTTAATTTTTTATTATTTTTCTCATCAAAGTCATAGGTTTGCTATTCCTAATTAATTTTTTAGATAATATGTGATAATATGAAATTTAATTTCAAAATTAATTGATAAAAAGAAAAAATTAATTGGTAAAATTATCACATCATTTTCTTAAACATAGAATCATTGCCATGCTTTTGGATTCACAATTTTTGGATAGGTTCCAATATTTTACGAAATATTTATTTGAATTTCATAAATTTTAATAACATATCAGACAATTGAATTCAATAATGGCACGAAGAGATTGATTTTTTAAATTTTTAAAGAAAAAATCAATAATATTACATATCTCGACTAAATTATGTACCTTTTCTAAAGTAGTATTCTCAGTCACTTCAACTAAAAGAATGAAAAAAAAAATGAATACACTGAAAATGGTCATTTTTTGCTTTCACTTCCTTGCATGAAAATCAACCTTATAAACACCTTTCTATTATTATCATATTCCACATATTTTATGTTATAATTTGCTTTTCTTGAATTAATATCTAAAGTCAAAGTAACCTGCCAAATATGGGACATGTCATCCCTTATAAAAATTATTTCTTCTAAGGACTTATTGCAACTTTTGTACTGAATTTGGACAAAGTGGATTCTTATGGAAAACCTTGAAAAATGCAACCCTAACACCATGCCCTATAAGCCTATACAGCTTACCTTATATGAAATTAAAAAAAAAAAAAAAAAGGAAAAAAAAGGAACATTCATCAATGTTATCAATAGATACACAAAGTTCTAATCTTTAGCTTCTTTCTTGAAATAGTATGATTGCAACATATTATTCGATCAATCATGACCCAATTGACTTTAGTTTATAAATGTATTTTGAAGTTATGTAGACAAAAATAATGTTATATGAATTTGAACTTTTTTTTTTTGTAAATAAATATATATGTTATATTTTTAATAAGCATATGAAATTTCAATTGCCCTTTAAATTTATGAAGTTGAAATGATCGACATAGTTGAGCCAAAGAACAAACAACTCGTGGTGTTGTTGGTATATTAAGAGACCGTCGTGTCACTATTTTAATATTATTTATATCATGATGACCCCTAAAAATTTTGAAATTTATACTCCGCCCATGATTTAGAAGTCGAGGAAATAAATTATTGTGGTTTTTTTTAAGGTGAAGGTTAGAGTCAGTGCAAGTGTACGAAGACTTAGTAGTATTAATTTCTTCGCATCATGTTTTGATATTAATGTTCAAAATATAATACAAAGGTTCTATTATTCTTGTTTGATAATAAGATGATGCAAAGGTTCATTGTAATTCTTCCTGCTTTAAAGTGTTAGAAAAAAGAGTCAACTTTGTAATAATATATCCAAACCAAGTGGATACTCCTTTAATTCCCTAATTTCATGGGTCAAAATGGTGGCAAAGTGAGAAGCCCATTAAACCCACAATGTTTCTTTGTGGTTGATAGGTCCAATTCTTAGACTGAGATATGTTACAGATCAAAAGAGTTGAATTTATTTATTTTTGGGAAATCAAAGAGTTGAAATTATTACCTTAATTTTGGGAATTTTTCATGAATGAACAAAATTGTATGGATGTAAAAAGCTTAGAAAATAAATAAATATAGCAAAAATTTATTCATTCCAGATCAATAGATGGTTTCAATCAAACTCACAAAATTGATTACTTCAATCAAACTTTTAATAACCAAATGAAATTGATTAAAAACCATGAAAGTCAAAATATTTTATTAGGCATTAAATATTTTTAAAAATTATTATATTTAGATGCTAAAATTTACTTTCTAGGACAATTTTCTATCTCAAGTAGTTATAAAGTACTTAGTTGTTTGTTTTTATAAGCTTTCTTTATTTTCTTCTTGTTATCTCTGCCATTAAAGAAGTGGTTATGAAACCTAGAAAAAGATCTCCATCATTTGTATATAAAATATTTGGGGGCTTCATAATTATTTTAAGATTTTTATGAGTTTGAGAAAGAATATCATTACACAAAGTACCATTTCCACTCTTGTTTTTCTTTCCATCAAATTTGGTTGAATCATCCATCAGCTGTCATTTTATGGCACAAATCCAATAATTGAATGATAGAAATGCATAATCTACATTTTTCATGACAACATTTTAAAAATAATATGAAATACTCATTTGCAACAATTTAACATATATCATAGAAAAAATATACATCTACGATACTCCATACTATCAAACCTCAAACGTCAAGATATAATAGTTATAAAAGGTCGAAATTATAATGTTTCCAATACATTCGAAATTAATAGACGACTTTGAAATACAACATTTATATATTATTGTCGACTTTATGCCGATCCATGTCGACCCTAAAAGTTTTTTTTTTTTTTTCTAATATAAGACAATGTTGACATCTTTAACACTAAGATCTTTGTTTCAAAGGATCGTTTATAAATCTACCAAAGAAAAGAATCTAAATATTAATGGCTTCTAAACCCACCAAAATTACTAGTCAGCAAAAGGTGAAAGAATCCATGAAAAGCCTCTTTATTTTATTATTATTATTATTATTATTATTATTATTATTATTATTATTATTATTATTAGTATTAGTATTATTAGTATTAGTATTATTATTATTTGACAGAATGATAAGCCTCTTTATAATTAAACAGCAAAAAGCATGAATAAGTCACCCACTTCAAGTTTTTACCTTAGTGCTGTCTTATAATTAATATCCCATGATTTATGTTTTCTTTCTCAAATACCCCTTGGAGAAATTTCATACCTTTTTTAGGCCAAAAGGCCAACAAATTAAGCCAATTTCACTCTGATAAATTTTTTAAAGTTCTTCAGTTAACTCCTAATAACTAGGCCACCTTATGGAAAATAATATTTGAGGGACTCGGATTATTTTTTAATATAAATTTGAAAAAGGGGACGGTCAACAAATCCTACATAAATGACATTAACCTATCTAATATTAAATAAGCTTATAAAAAAGAATTAAATACTAAAATATTAACTATTTAAAAATGTGTTCTAACTCTTTTTAAAGTTCAATGACCAAATAAATAAAACACTTGAATGTTCATGGAAATCAAACTCACGCCCTTCTAATAAATTTTTTTATTTTTTTATTTTCATTCAACTTTTCTATAAAGGGCTTCATCTTCCATTAATAAAATATTTGAATCTTAATCCAATTCTAAAGATAAAAAACAAGTTTGTAAAAGGTTTTTTTTTTTTCAAATTTTAATTTTATTTTTGAAAACATAAGTAAAATATAGACAAAAAAATAAGAAAAATCATATGTTGAGGTATCAAGCCCACGGCCTTAGGGACTAAACAGACAAAAACCTAAACATAAAATATGATGAGTAAATCATGAGAAAAGTTTGGCGAAGCAGAAACAGGGAAGCACATCTTAAAAGGCCAAAAAGTCATTTTTAATAGTAAATTAGTTTAAGGTACAAAGGTGGAAATCAAATTCTACATTTTAGTAATAATTATCAATTTGTCACATAAGGTAAATACATTAAACTTGCTGCCAATTCTTGCAGCCAGCTCTCTTCTTCCTCATTGTTCTGTACCAAAAAAAAAACAAACAAACAAAAAAGTTAGGAGAAGTAACTCAGCAACGTCTGTATACATTTAATAACTAAAAGGTCATGGGTTCAATCCCCCTCCCTAATTATTTTAACTTTAAAAAAAAAAAAAAAAAAAAAGTCCGGTCTTTATGAACAAAAAAACATGGAAATATCTTATTTTTATGAACTAAAACATAGAAGAAAATTGAAAAAAAAAAAAAAAAAAATTTACCGTTTGATTTAGATTATGATTTGGGGTGGTTAATTGGTTGGTTTTGAGAGGGATTTGAGTGTCGCAAAGTTCAATGTTGTTGCGAGCAAATCTTCCTCGTACTCGAGTTCTTCTGTCTGCTAAGCTTTTTCGACATGCATACTATTATTAACAAAAAAAAAAAACATTAGGCTTTAAAAAAAAATTGTAATAAAAAAGATTATAAATTTGATGCTATGATCAGAAAAAAGTTAAAGTTTAGTACTCATAATTTCAAAAACTGGAATATAATTAGTATAATTTGAAACAAAAAAAAAATTTAGTCTTATAATTTTGATTTGATAAAATCCAAAAAATTATATCATTTAAGTGTGATACCTATTTTCTACATATTTAATTAGCTAGCCATTTTGAACCAAAAAGACTATATTTTATATTTTTATTAAGTTATAAAAATTAAATGTTAACTTTTTCAAATCATAAGAACTAAATTATAATTTTTGAAATTATGAACACTAAATTTTAACTTTCTTCTAATCATAAGACAAGATTTATAATTTAGGCCTTAAAGATTTTGAGAACCAATAATAATAATAATATGAATTAGGAAAAGAAAGGGAGAATTAATTGGACCTTGATGGTTTTGTTGAAATTCCTCTGATTTCTCTTTTTTAAATATCTAACAATCCTTTCTTTCCTTTCTTGTTGTGAGTAGCGACTTACCACCTTAATATTATTTGTCTCTTCCATTTCATGCATTATTTCGTAATTACTTTCACTTCCCTGCATATCATATCATACCATTTCATTAATCTTTATTTATTTATACTCTTTTAATTAATATCATAACAAAAATCATACATTCACATCCTTTTATTAACAATCATTTATTTTTACCCTTTTATTAAATATTGCATCAGAAAAGTTCATGTATATAAATCATTTGACTAAGCTTTTCCACTTAGTATCATAACACAACAGAAAGTTATATTTTTTAATCTTTTACTAACGGTTTTTTTTTTATACTAAAGCTAAATTTTTAAACGAGAAGAGTTAAACATGACTTAACCTATAAGATTAAGAGATATATTACCCAATTATAGCGATAAAGGGGCTTCAAATCAGGCATGAAGCCGAAGAACTCCTCGTCGTAGTCACACGGACCGGGCACGGTTGGCTGGCTGCCAATCAAGCTGTGGATACCATACAAACCCATGTTAAACTCGGGCAACGATGGGACCGTCATATCAGAGACCGGCCCACCGAAGTCGGGACACGGCATTGCAAGAAGCGACGATAAGGCATCGGACGACTGCTCGGGCGGCACCGTCCGGTCGAAGGAAGGGATGAAAGTTTCTTGCCCAACAGCCAAATCAAGATGATTATGATAATTGTTTCTAATGCCACAAAGTGCAGTGTCTCCAGGCCCCATTAGTTGGCTCTGAACATCACAAAAATTATTGTTGGGATAAAGAAGATGATCAGAGTGCAAATTATGAGAAAATGAAGCCATTAGAAAATATCTCAAACAAAAAGAGGATTTTTTTTTGTGGGTCTGAAAAAAAAACTGTATTTTTTAAAACCCAAATGTTTAGTTTATGGACCCAACTTTTATAGATAAACAAAACATGAAGAAGAATAGAAAGAGAGAAGCTTTGAAAGTTGATTGATTCAACAAGTTGCTTTGCTTGGGGCAGGGCAGCTCGGTCAGCTGACCGTATATAGGCATTTTTTCCCCTTTTTTTCTGCCGCATCTTTGATTTCTCTATTCATTTTTTTTAGAACTCGGAAATCGGAACTTCGCTTCATACTTCGAAGGGTATTCTAGTTTAAGTGTTTTTTAACCTTCTCGAACCAATAATCTCTCAAAGCATGTCTTGCAATCCTCAACCTCAATCGTTGTATTGTTCCTTGGGGACTGATTTCTCTGTTCATTATCCACTTAAAATTTTACAACAAAAGTTCAAAACATCACAGTATAGTTTTTTTCAAGAGAAAGTTTCCACAAGGATTCGTTAAATTGAATCAATTTTAAGACTGGAACTAAAAAAATATAAAGAACGTTTTGATAACCATTTAGTTTGGGGAAATTGTTGCAATTTTTTTTATTGTCATTTATAATTATAACATTTAAAAAAAATACATATATAATAAATTTTGATGGGATTTTTTTTATAATGATTTTCAATTTTGCTTCGGGTTGATGCTATCAATGAATTGATTGAATGTTATCAGAAAGCCTATCAAGTGAACATAATCAGGTAATCAATTGGATTAATTGAAGCGTGAATATAAGGATGAATATTTAAACTTCTATCTTCTCAAAAAAAAAATATATATATTTAAACTTCTAACTATTTAAATCAAGTTTGAAATACTTTCTTTTAACTCAATAGTACATCAGAGTAGATAATGTATACATACTTATTGAGCCTTTTGGATAAAATTAAAAGAAGTTATAAAAGTTTTAGACTTAATGTGAATTATGATATTATTAATATAAAGATAGGTTGAGAATCCATGTCCTAACGACCATATTTATAATTTCATATCTTTATCGATAATTAAAGAGAAAAATGAGAATTCAAGTAAAGAAAAATTAAGAGAGATATTTAGGTCATGTCCAGGCGTGACCTAAATATTAATGCTCATCTATGTGGTCCAATATAAATCATTTTTTTTTTTTTTGGATTTAAAATCAAATAGAATATAATTTATATTGAATCATATAAGTGAATATTATTTTATAAATGACCTAAATATTACTCAAAAATTAAAGATAAAAATGTACATAAGAATGGGAAATGTTAACCTCAAAGGAAAAAAAAGAAGAAAGAACCCTGAAAAGTTGGAGTAATGGCAGGTCTCCTGAGAATACTATTCCTCTAGTACTCATTAAAGTACTCCTAAAAAAATAAACTAAACCCTATTTTATATTTAATCTTATAAAAAAAAACATAGAGACCAGCAAAAGAATCTAACACATGGTTTCCATCATGTCAAAGTACAACAATATATCCCCAAATCTGAAGGCTTCTTCTTAATTACCTATCATTTTTTTTCCCATTTTATTTCAAATTAGATTAAATATTCCTTTAATGGCCAATTCATGTCCTTATTTTCTTCAACATTTGGGCATTTCAAATGTCCTTTAAAAGGATTGATTTGAACTTAGTTTTTCAAATGAGAAAGAATTTGGTTCTTTGTCTATACTTATGGTACTGTATTAATTGAAAATTCGATTATCTAAAAGGGATTTTTGCCCTATAAATTTGCATGTGCACTAACCAGAGTTTTGAATGGCTACCTCTTTTCTTGTTTTAACCGCAAAGAAAAGCCAAATAAACCATTAAATTAGACCTTGTTTTATAATCATTTTGTTTTTTGTTTTTTGATTATGAAATTTAAGTCTATTTCTATTCAAATTTTCTATCATGTGCTTCATCTTTCCTACAATGTATCCATCTTTTCTTAAGAAAGTAGGAGAATACCAATAAAATTTTAAAAACATAAACAAGTTTTTGGAAGCTACTTTTTTTGTTTACAAATTTTATTTTTGTTTATCAAAATATAGGTAAGATGTAGATATCCAAATAAGGAAAAAGGTATAGTAAGTTAGTCGTTGTAGATTTAAATTTCATAAACAAAAAATTAAAAACAAAATGATTATCAAACGGGGCCTTAACAAACTGTTTTGATTGATTTTGTGTTAGCTAATTGGGGTAAAACCTAAAGGGGAAATTAAAATGAACATGCATACACAATTGTTATAGATTGTAGATATTCCAATTAGCACAACCATATTTGAGTCACCCATAAATCATCATCTTCATAATCTCTATTCATTCTAGTCATCTTATTTTTTTTATAACCATTTTTCATTCTACTTATAACCACTTTTCATTCTCTTATAATCGTTTATGTCCCAAAACATAATAACAATTTTCATGTAATCATTCTCTCTACATTCCAAACACATGTAACGGTTTTTCCTATATAATATATTCCTTTTGCTTTTAGTTTTTGGTTTCTAAGCCTACTACAACTGCTTCACTATATGTTTTTTCTTATTTGAATATATTACTTATGTTTTTTTTCTTAAACAATGTAGTTTTCACAAAATAAAACCAATTTTTTTTAAATCGTTTTCTCATATTCTCATTCTTCTTGCCCAAACGCTTCTTTATTAGATCTATTTTCAGCTGGGTCCTTTATAAAAAAAGTTTCTAAAAAAAAAACTTTAATTGATGAATTATCAAAAAAATTCTTTAGTTCTTTTTTTTTTTTTTTTTGGTAATATACTGTGACAAGATATGCTTGATTGACCTTAAAAAACTATCTATAAGTATACCAAACGTATAGAATTAGTATATAAGTGTTTTAGTATGGACCATTCTTCAAAATGAATTTCAAAGTATTTTTTACAAAAACCAATTGGTAAGTTTTAGAATATTTCTAAGAGTTTTGGAATGGCGAAGTTTATTGAAAATATTATAAGCATGCTCTCCATGGCTACTCTACAAAGAATAAAGTAAAATCGAAGTTTCTTTAAAATCTAACTTTTTACGCTACATATTCGAAATAATCTCAACCATTCTTCAAAATAAATTTCAAAGTAAAAGCATTTTTAACACATTAGTAACTTTGAGAATATTTTTGAAACTTTTAGAACGGTGAAAAGTCGTTGAAATAAATTTAAGTGAAAATGTAGTGATAATTTATTCTAACAAAATAATTATAAATGCATAATCATATTGTTGAGTACTTTATCATCAATATTCATTAATAAGTATTATATATTATTTTCATTACCAAAACAGATCGAACCCGCAACATTTGAGATATTGAGCATAAGCCCAATACCCCAGCTGCCAACGTGCTACGAAATATTTGGTATAAGTATTATATATTATTAATACAATATTATGTATTATTAATATTGTATTATTATTAATACCTATAACTACAATGGCTATTTTTTTTTTTTAAATGATCATATTTATAATTATTATTATTTGAATTTGATTAATTTAGTAAGTTTTCTTAAATTTAAATATCATCTCTACTCCATCATATGACAAAGCTATAATGGTACGCAAGTACAATCTAGTAACTAAAATATTTATCATTTTTCATCGTTGATAAATCTCATTAATGTATTTTTTTAACTCTTTAATTCCGTTTAATTACCATTTGATTTTAAAAAAAATTTACTAGTTCTTTTCTCATCATTTTTCTTCATCTTTCTGATGAAAATATTTGAATTATTAACTAATTTACATTTTTTAGTTTCAAAACTAAACTTAGTTATGTTTAAAAACATATGTAAAAATAGAAAACAACAAACAAACAAAAAAACCTCAGGCAGAAAGTATTAGTAGAAATAATTTTCAAAATTTCAAAAAAAAAAAGTTATTAAATACCTCCTAAATTATTCTTAACATGGAAGTTTTATTTTAATTGAAAAGCAGTGTAAGGGTACATCTAGTCTTTTGGTTAATCAATCTTTTTTTTTTCTGGTTCAAACATCAAATGACATCTCACCAAGTAGACATTATTGCAAAACTCTTTCAATTTCAAAATGTATATCTCACAAATGTTTAAAAAGCTAGAGGTGAACCCCAAGATGTAACACCATCCAATCTCTCATTCTTAAATACTCTTTTTTTATAGAAAAAGAAATTCATTTTTACTGATAAAATGAAAGTGTTACTTGTGGGAAGATGAGTTCTGAATTTTTTTTGTTTTAATGCACATTGATACCACTGAATTACTACTCTCGTTGATGAGTTCTACAAAAAAGGGGGGGGGGAAAGTATGTAGCTCTTGGAAAGCTTAACATCAAGTGTTTTTCAATTTTAAAAAAAGCCAGAGATTAAAAAAAGCAAACTTCTAACAACAATGGACAGTAATTAAAAGTCACCCTTCAAAAATTACCACTAAAGAAGAAGGCAATACCAAACAAATCTGGACAATACACATTTAACCCTAAAGTTCAACACACATAAATATACTCCAAGTTCCAACTTTGTCTGAAAGTTGGGTAACTTTCTAACACTTGGAATTAAAATTGATTTTTCTTCATTTTTTGCATAATATAAACAGAGGAAGTTTCAGAATTCAGAGGCCAAGTTTCCATGAGGGTGAATAAATATATTTCTTAAAGATGATGTATGTGTGACACTAAAAAACTTCTGGTAACCTGAAAAGAGAAAAAGCCTAGCCTAGGAAGTTAAAAACCATATACATATATATATATATATATATATATATATATATATATATACATACATATAACTATGTGCATATATATTAAATATATTCTGAAAGAGAGCCAACAAGTTGAGGGCCTCAATCGGATCAAACCTAGTGACAGCCTTTGCAGATTCTTTTGACCAAAACCCTATCTTTTGTCCATCAGCCTGCGTGTGTGTTTCGCCTAAAAAGTAGAAAAAATAGATCGAATTTCAAATATTTTGTAAAGCCTATGAGAGTGAGTATCGGGTGCCTTCTCATTACCCTTTTCCATCCCATCATTTGGTACGATTCAAACTTCTCTTCCTTCAATACAAATCCAACCCCTACTTCCAAACACTTCTATCTGCTAACTGCCTAATGTTTTGTGTTTCGGTCTCCTTCGATTGTGTTCCATGGTTTTGAAGTTCTCGATTTAATCCCCGTAGTTTGAAGGTTCACTATGGGAGTATTTGGAGGAAAGAGGATGAGAATAGTCATGGAGAGAACATAACTGACAATCATCCCCCCATAACTACTTTTTTTTCTTTCTCATTACTGTTTTTTTATTCTCCCCCTAACTACTTTTCATTCTCCCTGTAACGACTTTTTTATTCTCTTCATAATTATTTTCTTCACCCTAAATACCTAAATACAAGTTATGGTTCTTCCTATAATTGTTCTTTTCACCTCAAGCATAGATAATAATTCTCCCCTATATTCTCCTCCTAATTCTCATTATCCTCATAATCATTCTCATTCTCCCAAACATCAACTATAAGAACATAATTTAACTGGTTAGCATCAAAATTCCGACCAACGAGTCAAATGTTTAGATCTCATCATCCTCATGTTAACTTGGTTTTGAGACGTGGGTTCGTGAGTTTTTGGTTCAAATGGACATGGGTTTGAGGAACAGTCTTTGGAAGTCATGGACAAATCAAAGGGCGATTAGTAACGGGGATTGGTGTTAGTAATTCACCTAAACGTGCCTTCGCAATGAAAGAAGAAAAGGTGTGACCTAAGAAGACTACTAGGATGTGATAACAGCAAAGCGTTACCAATTAAAACTTCTAAAGTTGAAATCAATGGACTAAAATAGTAATCTAACCGTCCCAAAGGAATAGCACAGTGGTTGAAGACTTTGACTATGAGGATATGCTCCCCACAAGATCTCGGATTCGAGACTCACCTATGACATTACTCCTTCGATGTCTCCGGTGCCTGGCCTAGGGACGGGCGTGGTTACCATTGTTCCAAAAAAAAATAATCGTAATCTAACCCAAAAAGAAAAGTGAAAAACAGAATGAATCCAATTACTTTCTCTTGGCAGAAAGAACTGTCACTTTTACCTGAGGGTTTACCCCACGAGTCACCATCTAATAATTCAGAATTTCATATCAATACATGGCGAGTCAAGTTGGCGTTGTGATGGAGCAGATTGCTTGTAAGTGAACGTGCTCTGATTTTGTAGCATATGATGATGATCACTTTTCTGGGGTGGTTCTTTTTGCAAGCCCCTGATATTTCACAAATAATAATATTAGTGAAAGACTGACTTTCATCATAAACAAGTTAGTTTCTTTCTTTCAATCAGATCATACTGACTTGCCTCCTTTATGCAAACACGACAGCACTACCCCTTTGAGTTCTTTGAATGTGTAGGTAAAGTGAGAAACAGAGACTGGTACAGTTGCAGATGCTATAGAAAAAGAAAAAGAAAACACTTGATGGAGGGAAGAAGACATTTTTTCTCTCTTTTTCCCCCTTTGAAATATGTTGCTTCTGTCTTCTTGCTAAAAAACAAACTTATTGTTCTACAGAAAAAATAAGTTACAACTACAACAAGGTTTTATATTTTATATGATACAAAAACATGGTGAATCTGTGCAGCATACATGCGCCATCAGAGAGCAAGATAGCCGTTGAGAACAAACTTTTTGAATTTTCTCCATAATAATCTAAAGGGAGAGATCCTAAGTGGTGGAAAAACCTTAGAGAGAGGGCCTAGTGAACATTGCGGTTAAGCAAACCTTGAAATGACACAAAAAGATCTTTGTTATCTGTCCCAAATATCTCTTCTGCTTTTCTCAAAGTTTCCTGGAAGCAAAGGCAGTTGTAAACATTTACTACTAGTAAACAAAAAGGATCCAAAAATTTGTAACAGGTTGTAGAAAATGGTTAGATACTGATCAATTTACCTCTCTGGTCTGTTTATGAGCATTAAGTTCCTTAATGTTAGCAAGAAAGGCACTGAACTGCTCGTATGACAGCCGACTCCTGGAATAAATTACCGATTCCTCAGTCAATAAACTCTTATTTTCTATTTCTAAATTCATTAAACCAGTCATTCAAGTGGAATATAAACACAAACAAACCTGGCTTGGCGGAAAAACTCCTTGCCATCAACTCGAGCAGGGCGACCTACAGCATTTATGTGCAAATGACTTTATTTATAAAGAAGGCACAGTAATAGCTGAACACTTAATACCAAGGGAACATTTCAACATTAAATAATTGCAGTGATAGACTAACAATTGGAAAATGTACATAAGAATGAACATGCAGATACAAAATTGCAGAACATGCTTCTAAAAGTCCAAGAATGTATCAAGCTTCATGAGAAAAAGCTAAAGCTTTCTTTTACCTGCCAGTTGACGAGAACGAGGAGGAGAACTTGCTGCCGAAGACTGCTGGCTTGATGGGTACCACGGAGATAGTGCAACCCGTCCATCATAAGAGGATTTTGTTGGAGAAGTTAAACCAGAAGTTATCTGTGGAGAAGCAACGGTGGAATACCCTCTGGGGGATACGCTTGTTGAAATAATTTTTGGTGTTGCAGATGGAGTGAACCTTGGGGTGATATATGGCGATGAATATCTTTGTCCAATATGTTTTCCTGTTTAAGATGAAATATCGCCATTAGTGAATAATTTATCCACCAGAATAAATGAAAAGGATTCCTTGAAAACCAATTGAAAACAACCAGGATTTCGATTAATGCATTGTTTGAAGAATTGATGTTCATATTTATGATTGTAATCTAATTTTTATCAATTCCTTATCTTCTATCCCTTGCATTTGAACCGGGTAATAAGTCACAATACCTTCATCTATTGTGTTTTTCGTCTCTGTAGAACCACTGAATGAATGTGTGGCGTGTCCATTTGTTACTTCATCTGAAGTCAGGTGAGAGTTAAAGTCCAATTGAACACCAATAATATAACAGATTGATAGGAAGTTCTTACAAATGGTAGGAACTATTGGTTCATTGAGATGTCAGAATTTAAGAAAAATGAGGTGAAGAATTCTATAGTACCTTTTACAGTATATGGTTTAGGAACTGCTTGATCACAGGTCCCAATATCAACACTCTCAGTTTGCTGTTTAAAAAAGACATCACAGGAGAAATTATATATGAAGAATTATGTATTACTGCATCGGCCACGCATAAATGGTAAACTTTAGGGACCAGAAAACCTTACAGAGGATTCATCACTCAATGATAGCATAAGTTGTCTCTTAAATGTTTCCAGCTGTCAATAGAAAAGACACTAACATTATGACCAGAAACATGAAATCTAACGAATTGAAGTACTAATTTCATATGCCTAAAATATTATTTGTTTAAAAAAAAACATGAGGTGATCGCAATAAACTGAAGAGGGTAAGAAGAAAAATTGAGAGACGGTAGAACGGTACATGAACCACTCAACCCAATGCTCAATCAAATTGTCTTGCTACCTAAAGAAGTGGGCAGTGTTTATCTTACTTCTTTTTTGAAACAAGGGTAACCACGCCCGTCCCTAAGCCTGGCATCGGGGACATCGAAGGAGTATTGTCATAGGAAGACTCGAACTCGGGACCTTGAGGGGAGCAAACCCTCAAAAAGCCCAATTATTCAACCATTGTGCCACCTCTTGGGGACGTTTATCTTACTTCTTAATTAACTGTTTTTTTTTTCAACCCAACTTCCCAAGATCTTGATCTCAAACTCACATGAAGCCAGCTCAAATAATGATAAGCACGGAATAGGACAAGAGATAAGAGGCAAAGAAATCAAGGAACTGATGATGAATTTATCTTTAAGATTCATATTCCATGCTCTTTTTCCATCCAGTCCATAAACCACGCAAATGCTTAAATTCCATAATAATTAAATTATTATAGGCTCGAATCTTCTGGTCCAATTATAGTTGACACAAAAAAAAAAAAAAAATCAATAATATGCCCACATGTTAGCTCTTATATCTTAGACACTGAGAAAAACAAGACAGGTCTCGACCTTGAAAGCAACAGAGAAATAAAAGGTAGCTTATTTTTCTGTATAAGAGTGACATAATCTCACCTTCGCCAAATCACGTCCAAGTTTTTTTGTAGTCATTGATAGTGAATCCCGCTCCTTGGAAAGCCTCATCTTCATTTGGAAAAAAAAAAATCGTGAAACCAACATTATTTCAAATACGCTTCAATGAGGAACTAGATTTTGTTTTAGATAAGGAGGAACTAGAAAATTAGGCTCAAAATTTAACCAAGATAATGGGTGGAGAAATAAAACTATCTAGCATTAATCATCTCTTCATTTTGTAAAAGGAATATTTAACTGATTGCTAAAATTAACTCCCACACAATTGCATTTTAGTAAAATCAATCAAATATTATGCGCCAAACAATGAGGCAGGGATTTTCGATCAATTAATAGATTCCATAATATATTTTCAATCTCGACAACCCCAAAAGAATCAACTTTACAAAATTGCTTATTTTAAGTAGAATTCAAGGGTTATACGAAACCCAATCACTTTGCTCTCCCTCATGCTTTGAGTTAATAAATGAATGATTAAAAATAAGGAGTTATTTTTAGTAGTAAAAATGAGGAGTTACTTTGAGTAGTTACAAAAACTCGTTTGGATGTAGTTTTTTGAAGACTAGTTAGTAAGTACTCATTTTAAATCCTCCATAAATTCAACAAACAAACACTCCCCAAAGCATATTAACATTCCAGTCTAATCAAAAATCAAACGATGTTGCTTCCTAATTCCCTCTTCTCGCTTGTGATCATGACAAAAAAAAATTCCCTCTTCTCGCTCAAGAGGGAACAGCAATAAATCATAAATTATAAATTCAGAATTTCAGATTAGTCACCAAATCTTAAACTCCAATCATTACATAGTAATCAGAGGTAGATGGTAATCTATGTACCAAAGTGCCATTTTTCTTATAATCGGGAATCGGAGCTTCACCACACTACATACCCGGCCAGTCCCAATGACCAAACCTGGGAGGCAACAAGTGACTTTACAAAAAGCTGCCCTTGGGCACTATAAAGTGCCTTTTTTTTGTGAAACTGGAAGATCGGAGCGACGGGGTAACCATACCCGTCCCTAGGCTAGGCACCAGGAGACAACGTAGACAACGTGGGGTTGCCTGGGAAATTAATCTCTCATGGAGAACACACCCTAGAGGCCCAGGCGCTCAGCCACTATGCCGCCTCTTTCGGACCAAAAAAAACGAAAAATTCAGATTAGCATGGCCCTCTTCCAAATTGTGAACCACAAACGAAGTACTGAGCTATCAGCCATACAATCGAGTTGCCGTTGAATTATAGCAAATATAAACAATGTACTCTGTCATATTCAATCTGAAAATATCTCAACACATCAAAGACACCACAAGTATGACTGGCCCAAATTCCTTATCTAGATGCCAATAGAAATTCCAAGCATTCCCAATAAAAAAAAAAAACACAGTAGATACTTACATTATCATCGAGCGCAATCTTCAACCTAGACTCAACTTCCTGGTTGGTGTACTCGAGGTGAGACAGCTTCTCCTGCAGTTCGTAAATGGTTCTTTCCTTTTCCTTAAGCTTCTGCTTCATCGTTACCGACTCAGCCTCAAGATTCGACACACGAGAAGCTATCGCCATGGAGGTGATTTTACGCGCAAGATCGAGCTGATCGTACGGATCCGTCGGAATCACCGCCAGAATCTCATCGGAGAGGTTGAAATCTGGGCCACTGTTCTGCGACATTCCTCGATCCTTCAAAGAATCGCAGACAGAGAAGTGGTGGGTAGAGAGGATTCAACAGCACAAATGGGTCAAACTGGAATCCAAATTGAAGACGAAGAGGAAAATTAGGGTTTACTAAAAGCCAAAATTCTTCTAAAAGACTGTTTTTTAGTGAACATTTAATTTAGTTGCCATGCTGGTTTTCTTATTGGTTTGGTTTAATTTTCAAATTCCAACTTTTTTTTTTGTTTGAAACAACCATAATCACACCCGTGCTCAGGAGATATTGAAAGTGTAATGTGACCTGTTCCTAAGAGGTGGCACAGTGGTTGAAAATTTAAGTTTTAAAGGTATGCTCCCTTTAAGGTCTCAGCTTCGAGATTCACCTATAATATTATTCTTTCCATGTCTGTGGTGCTTGACCTAAGGACGGACGTGGTTACCCGGTTAAAAAAAAAAAGAAAGTGTAATGTGAACCCCAAATTCCGACTTTGAAATTGAACTAGGAAAGGGTATGGTTCCTTTTTTGTTTGCTAGTTTCAAATTTAAAAGCTTTTCCCTCCAAATTGACTTTTAAATTATTAGCTTATAACCAGACATGATATGTGGGATCAAACAATTCATGCACAAATTCTCCCATGTGTAATTATTGTTGTATTTTAAAAAAAATGGTTAATTTTAATGTGTACGGGGGGAATCATAGTCAAACTGGACATTATGAAAGTTTACTTCTCAAACTAGTTCGATTTTCTAGCAAACGTAGTCAAACTTCAAGGGACTTTGAAAATTATATGAACGAAAATATATTTTATCATTAACTTTCCAACAGTAACACATGAGAAAACAGTCACAATTGCTTTAATAACATTTGAAAGAAAAGAAGATTCAAAATTGCAATTTCATAATTACTAGATTATACACTATACCAATAAAAAATCAACAATTGTGGCACAATTGACCTATTTTGCAACCTCTATCCTAATTCGACAATTAACATTAGGACACTCATAAATATAAAGAAGTGAGATTCCAACGACCGATAAAAAAACCTTAGAAGCTAATAGAGGTTAAGAATAGAAAGACAAATGAAATACTACTTAAAAGTATTCAACATAATTATAAAAGACTCTTTTTTAATTTGTACCTTTAACTAAGAAATAGTTTTCTATGCGTTCCCTTGACTAAATATTATAGAATCAAATGATATATTCTTGGCCTTTCCAGAGTTTTGAGATGCACTTAAAAAGACTCCCATTTATTGGCCCGTAAAGCGACGCACTTCTAATCCTAAGAATAGTCTAGGTGCACATAAACTACTTCAACCCTTCCCACATAGAAATAAAAATAAATAACAATTAACCATCGCATTTTTAATGTAATATTAAAGAGCCTCAATAGAGTAATTCAAAATCGTTGCTTAGTTTAAGTGAATACATGGAAAGAGAGCAGAAGCTGATACAAACACTAGGCTCTAAGAGGATCCGTGAAGAGCATAGCCCTTAATCTGAATTTCTCAAGTGAACAGCTATATTTTTAACCATGGACAATTGGTGATTCCAGAAATGACTAATACCCTAAAACATACTGAATATAACTCTGGTACACTTTCTCAAACACGATTTTCCGGTATACGATTCTCGTGGTTCCTCTCCTGTTTGAGCAGCTGCACCTAACATGACTCGACGCACCTTAGCTTGGCTTTCTCTTTGAGAGATTATCATGTAAGCTCCCTGCCCCTCTTACGACTGTTATTCGACTTCGGGGACTTCGGATACCCATAACCAACATCATTAGCATTTGCGTACTCGCCTTCTTCCATGTTGCTAGAATCTACATCATATGATGATTGTTGCCGCATTCGTTGTGGATGCTCATCCCTATCGTCCTCTCGATGTTTGTCGTGATATAAATCTTCATGTTCCTGTTTATTTGATGACTTGTTCCAACTTTGCTTCTGTTCTAGCTTGTTTTTCTCATTGCCAGCAGCCATCTCAACACCAGCTTCCACCTCCCTTTCGATGAGATCATCCTCGTCCATCGGTTCTTTTTTTTGGGTCATGCTGCCAAGAGACTTCCTTCGTTTCTCAAGAGCAGCCTTTACTTTGTTCTTATCGATCTTGATAGCATCCTGAGGTTTGCCGAGTGTACCTTCTCGCCGTATTATATGTTTGTCTTTCGGTTCCATTGAATCCCTCGTTTCATTTATTTTCGCATCATTTCCATGGTCTTGCTCAGCAAATCCCTCTGACTGATGCTTTAGCGAGTTTTGAGCCTTTCCTTTGTCATGGAAAGCTGATGGCTCCACCTCTTGTCGAACCTTAGATTCACTACCTGTTTTGTGATTGGAAGGACTTCTAAAATCTACATTAGAACTTTCAATACTATGATTCTGCATTGCTCTAGATGGCTGGTCACCTGCAAATGAGTGTTCGGATGCTGGCCTAGATGAACCAGCTTTTGAGGTTCCAGGTCTTGAAGTACCAATACCTGCACCGAGTGCATGATTGTCCGTCACGGCACGCTCTTCACTGTTGGTAGGAGCTTTTGTTGGAGGCTGATTAGTGGGACCGCCTCCAACGCTTCCATCAGCTTCGCCAGAAGGCGGCAATCGGTTTTGTTCATAAAGTTCTAACATTTGATTGCTGACTTCTGCCGAAGAAAACTATTCACTGTTAGAATCACATCCAATTATTCCAAAGGGCAATGAGAACAGTTATACATCTTAAACATATTATTTTCCAAAAGCATGAAAATTGTTACAGCTAGAACTTTATGCAGAAGAAAACTATTCACTGTTAGAATCACATCCAATTATTCCAAAGGGCAATGAGAACATGCATACATCTTAAACATATTATTTTCCAAAAGCATGAAAATTGTTTCAGCTAGAATTTCATCAACTTTTTTACAGAATTTTCTCAACACAAGATCTAGGAAACAGAAAGCGAAAAATTGTTTCAACATGTGATGTACTTCAACAAAATGAAGTCCAAGATGCAAGATCAGTTTTCAGTGGTCATCAACAATCAAAGAAAATGCATTTATTGACACTGACCCTCCAGTTGCCGTGGGGTGACATCAAACTCTTGCCACCACACCTTTTCCCCATCTGATGGGAGTTTAACTTTGAGAAATTTGGCTGCAAGGAAAATGGCACCGGCCGCAATATGGTGAGGCTTAAATTGCAAGCAAAGAGATGTCCGCAATCTGCATTACCACATCCCCATTTCAAGTAAAGAGAATGGAGAAAAGCCATCTATAGGCAGCAATACAAAAAACCAAGGCATACAATATATGCCATACAGCCCATACCCATCATTGACGAAATTCCAAGCTACTTGAGCCAAGGCATTTTGAGCAACTTTGAATTTTTTAATTGCCTCTACAAGGGGTTTGTAGGGATGATGCACGTTAAAATCAAAACCAAGAGTTGCCAGAACAACCCTCTCCCCAAGTAAAATTAACTCTTTTTGCCGTTCATACACCTCCTGCAGGAGATTAATATGCTGATAATTAATTTAATTGTTTAAATAAATACATGCTTCCATTTTCATCTAAGAGAGACAAATTAAACTTTAGTCCAGAGATGAACTGAACAGCCTCCAGATTAAACAGTGATGTCTCTGAAGTGTTTCAAACATAATCTTAGTTTCCAACAAATCTTACCACATTCAAAAAATTTAGTTGCCAAGTGTTCCAGAATACTATTTCTATCCTATGTAGTATATTACAATCCTCATTAAAATTTTACAGTGTCACAGAAGCCAAAAATAGAAGAGCTCCTAGCCCACTTGTATTAAGACAAGTGGGAAAATGAAAATTTAAATGAAGAATGGAACAGACATCAAAGAATAAATCAACCAGCACCAATGTTTAGCACATATACAATTACATCATGAATGAAAACACAGTAATGCAAAATACCAGCCACCATGAAATGTGAACAGAAAATAGACCCACTCTAACCATTTGATACCTTTTGTCTGATTTTCTGGCCTGCAGTAGGATCCTTTTTGTTGATGATTTCATATGAAACCACAATAACATCCTTCAATGGGCGAGGGGTTTCTTCAACCTTTCCTGCTAGAAACATACACACTGTCGCAATTGTCTGCAACAAAACTAAACTAAACTGAGGCACTAAAAATAATATCAACTACTCAATACATTTTTTTGTAGGAAACAAGTTTTTATTTATAATATGAAAAAGATACAAAATGTCTATCAAAACAAGACCTTAAGGGCGTGTTTGGTGGGGGTATTAAGTTAATTCGAATTAACTTAATCCCCCAAAACCTTGTTTGGTGGACAGTTTAGAAAAAGAGATAAATCGGCTTTACTTAACGCGGATTTCAACAGTAAAGAACTGTTCATATCCGCACAAATTCCGATTTTCTCTTTCTCAATTAACTCAACCTTTCTTCTTTTCTTTTACTCTTGGCTTCTCTCTCCATTTTTGTTCGAAGCTTTTTTTTTTATTCATTCTTTTCTCTTTTTCATCTCCTCTTCTAAATATTGCTAGATTTTTTTTATTTCTTTTAATTCGTGAAGTAATTTTCGGTTCCCAAAGATCCATTTTGTGGGAGTTTCACTTCATCTCGACAATTCTGCGGTATAGGGCTCTAAAACGACTAGGACCTATAGGAGATCGGAGTTCAAGCGCGAAACTCAAATCTTGGGCTTAGGTTTTGGTGTGGCCGATAGGGGATCCTTGTAGGAGACGACGACTTGGCGAAGGTCTTTGAAAAAATTGGGTCTGATTTTCTTTTCTTTTTTTTTTTTTTTTTTTATGAACAAACCCAGTATTTCAAATTAAATATTAGAATTTTGAAGAATGATTAACCAAAATTGATTTGGTGAGAACAGGCTGGAGAAGATCAAGAAATTGGTCTAGATAAAGACTTTTCACGAGGTGAAGAAAAAAATATGCAAAGAGAATTTATTTCCAAATATAAAATTAGATAAATCAAGAAGTTTTTTATGAAAGATATGATTTGGTAATAATATTTTTTTTTAAACTAATATCAATTTTATTTTATACTAAGCTTAAAGATTTTGATTTATTATTATAAGATTTGGTTTCAATAATTATTTTATTTTAAATTAAAATATAGTCTAAATTCAACTATAAATTTTAACCACTATCAAAACTTAAATTATTATAATATAAATTAGGGTGTATTAAATAAATTAAATTAAATTTTTATAAAAAAAATTAAGCTTATACCAACCTTGTGATTAAGTTAAAATGATTTTGATATAATTTAAATGACGTCCAAATTTTGTTGAATAGATATAAAATTGGTTCTTAAATTTAAATATACACATTGAGTTAAATTTGAAACAAACAATAAAATATATATTAATCAAACTTACTTAGTATTTTACATGAATGTCATTTGAATATCATATGGTTATTATTTTAAATGAATGTCATTTTGTGATTTATATATTATTTAAAGAAAAAATTGAATAGTATACATTAAAAAAGAAAAAAAACATGAAAAATGATTATTAAAAACTCAGCTTAACTTAATCCCTGCACCAAACAACAATCTCCTTAACTTAATCCAGCTTAACTTAATATGTCCACCAAACACAGATTAACTTAATACTCAGCTTAATTTAATACTCAGATTAACTTAATACCGACTAACTTAATCTTAATTCATGCACCAAACACGCCCTAAGGAAACAAAAAGGGGAGAAAAGGAACTAACAGTAACAATAAAAAGATGCCCAGTACAAACATATCTAGAGAGTGCATAAAAGGAAAGCAAATCAAAAGAAAAAGAAGACAAGAAATACTTCCCAAGCTTCTATGAGGTCAATGTACTAAGCAGCCATCGAGGAAGATAAGGTATGATGGGTGCCTTTCAAAGCCCAATAGATCACAAGCTAAAAGAGAGCTCATTTTGGAGATCTTGATCTCAATCTCCTAGATTATTCTGTTTTGGTGTTGTATTGGATAGAGGTACATAAATTTTTGAAGTTCCCTCATACCTTTAGGCTTTTTTTTCACTGCAACTGTTTTATGTCTTGTTAGCTTCTAGCACTAATGCAACTGATGTCTTATTGGTTGAGGATATTGGCATAATATACACATGCTTTTGTTTTGCTAGCATGGAAATAGAAGGCAATAACAAAGTGATAGAATCTACCACGATATATTATTAAACTACGATAATCTCTTGAGAGGATCTCTCAAAGAGCCAGAGTACAATGACGACAATTCAATAGATGATTAACAAAGACCTCTTCCCCCCTATTTATAACCCTAAACCCTAATTAAATAAAAGACTAATAATAGGCCCAAGCCCAATACAATTAAAATAGCAATTAACTAATAAATAATAAATATTAATACTAATATTCCTAAAACTCCAAGGTCCGGATCGTATCAATACTTTCCCCCCCAAGAGCCACCTTGTCCTCAAGGTGTTCCATCTCCGATGCCATCTTCTGCAGCTCCGTCTTCTGGCGAAAAGTCTGTCACATCAACATCCTGGTAATCGTGCGCATCTCGAACAACCCACACATCCAAATTCTGGAGCTCTTTCTTCTGACAACGATGTCCCGGGACAAATCGTTCATCACAACGGAAGCATAACCCTTTGTCCTTCCTTGCTCGAATTTCGGCTTCAGTGAGTTTTTTACAAGACGCCGGGTGAATGGTTGTAGTCCTGTGAGAAAAAGTCTCTGTGCTTCCAGTTCCCGATGCAATCGTTCCTGCTTTAGCCTTGACCGTTGCAGAAGTACTTCCCTCATTTTGGGCAGCCTGAAAGGCAAAATCATCCTCAATCACCTGTGCCATAAACTTCTTATCATGAATTCCAACAGGTCGCAGTTTCCTCATTTCACTTCTAATTTCTGCCTTCAACCCGCTTTCCCATTTCCCTTCCAATGCACTTGCACTAATATCACGCATTCCCTTTGCATACTTCTCAAACAGTCGTCGATACTCTTTAACTGTTCCAACCTGTTGTAAGCTCATCAAATTGGCGTACTTGTTGTCATTAATCGTTGGTTGGAAGCGGTGCAACAGTAGTTCTCGGAATTCTTCCCAAGAACTGATCGGGGATCGATCTTCCTCATACTGCAACCATTCCAAAGCCTCACCCTCCATACATAGAGCTGCAGCATCGACCCGTTCCTGTCCTTCCAGCCGGTTTACCCAAAAGTATCGTTCTACTCGACACAACCATCCGTCCGGATCCTCATCGGTAAGCCCTTTGAATACCGGCATCTCGAGTTTCCGTAATCTCCTGTCTAACACCGACCCTTCTCTACCTCCTGTTCTCGGTCCTCCTCGTTCATAACGATCCTCCCACTCCCTCCAGTCCTCTCGGTCTCCTTCTCGAAATTGATTATCCCATCCCCGGTCGTTCCAACCTTCATGCGCTATCGGCCTATCATAACCGATGCGCACCCTCCTTTCCTCCGTAAACTCGTTGCCTCCACCATCGACCTTCGGTTCCCCCTTTCGGTAGAATCCCGGTCCCCACAAATCGAAACGGCTCTCTCTCCGGTCCAACCCGGCTGACCCAGACCGACCCGGCCCGACCAGCCCGCCCCGACCCGGTCCCCCTAGGCCGCTGCCGTGCCACACGCCGCCCAGCACCACGCTTGACCCAAGCCCACCGCCCCGCCTCGCTCGGCCCCCGACCAAGACACCCCCACGCCCGCGCCCGCCCCTGCTGAAGCCTCGCCGCGCCTACGCCCGAGCCCCAACCCGAGCCCGGTCCCCCCTGGCCGCCGCCGTGCCACACGCCCCGGCCTTCACCGCCCCAGCCTGCGCACCACCCGCGCTTGCGCTCGCCGCACCAAGCCCGCTCACCGCACCAGGCCCGCTCCCGTCTCCCCGCGTGCCCACGCTGCCTCGATTCTCCCCGCACGCCCCCCAGACCTCGCGACGCCCCACCTCACTCGACCCGACACTCCCCGAGCTTGGGCCCCAGCCGCCACGTTCCGCGCCACCGCCCGACGCGCCGACCCCCGGGTCCCTACCTGGCGCGCCAACCCCTGCACTAGCCCCGACAACTGCGCCGCCCGCCCAGAACCCACCGGCCGCTCCCCTCGGACAGACGCGCGCCGCCACCTCGCTGCCGCCTCGCGCTGCCGCCACCCGACGCCACCCCCGCAGCCCGACCTCCCGCGCCCGACCCGCTCGCCTCGCTCGCCGTCGCCCGCCCACGACGCCCCCCACCGTGGCCACCACACCTTCTACTTCGCCGCGCACCTCTCGATCGCCACCCCTTCCCCTTGTCACCTTGCTTCGATTCCATTAGCATCTGCGAGGTTCGGTTGATCATCTCGAACTTCGCATCTTGTTTGCTCGAATTTCGTGATCCATCTGTTTCCCTAAACGTTCTTCAAACGATTCCATCCTTGTTTCGACATCTTTCAACCTTCTTGCCAATTCCGTCGATCCTTCTTCGCATTCTTGCATCCTCGTTTCCATCTTAGTACTCACCATTCCCGGATCGGTAAATGGCTCTGATACCAAAATGATAGAATCTACCACGATATATTATTAAACTACGATAATCTCTTGAGAGGATCTCTCAAAGAGCCAGAGTACAATGACGACAATTCAATAGATGATTAACAAAGACCTCTTCCCCCCTATTTATAACCCTAAACCCTAATTAAATAAAAGACTAATAATAGGCCCAAGCCCAATACAATTAAAATAGCAATTAACTAATAAATAATAAATATTAATACTAATATTCCTAAAACTCCAAGGTCCGGATCGTATCACAAAGTTGTTCCGAAGACAGTATCTTCATCCACTTCAACCTTCGTCAAGGCATCTAGATCAGATACTTGATTGTCCTGTATTAATAAAGGCTTGATAACATGGTTGTTGGCTCTTCAACCCTTGGGGAATGGGATATGGTTGATAGGTATGTCTTCCTTTGCCATCTCCAAATAATCTGCAAAATTTGGAGTGAACTCTGCCGGACAAAGGAAAAAAGTTTGTTCATACCTTGGAAAGTCTTCTATGAATCTTGAGTTAGGGGAGGAGCAATCATCTGAGATTGTACGAGGCTTGTTGGTTGAAACTTATTGCCGATAAAAATGGGTTTGATATGACAACTAACCATTGGAGCTGATAGAACTTTAGTGGCAGAGGAAGTCATTAAGTTGTAAGGGATTGGGAAGAAGAATGAGGTTTGGTTGGAAGGAATGATTGGGATCTAATGAAAGTGAAATGAATGGGGCCAAGAACTCATTAAGTTGCTGAGGATAGAGAGTAGTCTTAATGTCATTATTATTTAGTTAATTACAACATTAATTATTTTGGGTTTGAGACTTTAACATTTGGGCTCAAATATCACACATGTTTCAAAATATCGCCTTGTCCTATGTGTCCGAGACGTGTCTAAGCAGTGTCTAATTATTAAAAAATAGTTAAACTTAAGACTACCCTCCAATTGAAGGCCTACAAACTAGTGCCTCTCCTATTTATCAAGAAAAAAAAAATCAATCATCTTTTCCTCTTCACGAAAAAATAATAATAATAATAAATCAGACTTCATTATCTAAAACACTCATTTTCCGCCCGCACCAAACCGACACCCATTGTTAATTAACATGACATTAGTATAGTACATTTAGTATTTTTCTACTAAATTTACATACATACTAAAAATAATTAGCGTATCTACAACGTATTTGTGTCCTAGTTTTCAAGAAATTAGCATATTCGTTGTTTCTTATTGTATCTATGTATCGTGTTTGTGTCCATGCTTCGTAGGTCTTTAGGATTGGAGCAGTGGATAAACTAGATAAAAGAGCAATTACTGACGAGAGGGCAAATTAAGACCTTGTTTGATAACCATTTGGTTTTTTGTTTTTTGTTTATGAAATTTAAGTCTATTTCTACTCAAGTTTCCTACTATGTGCTACATCTTTCCTACAATATATTCATCTTTTCTTAAAGAAAGTAGGTGAATACTAACCAAATTTCAAAAACAAAAACAAGCTTTTGGAAGCTAGTCTCCAAATTTTGGTTTTGTTTATTAAAATATAGATAAGATGTAGATATCCAAATAAGAAAAAAGCTAGGGTAAGGTAGTAGTTGTATGCTTAAATTTCAAAAACAAAAAACGAAAAACAAAATGGTTATCAAACGGGGCCTAAGTGAGCCTTTGTTTTTACTTTTTGATGAGAGAACAAATTGATTTTAGGGTGTAGAGCTATGGGAAGGACAATGTGCATTAAAATTTTCTTTAGGTCATACAGGAAAGGCTGTTGTAGGGTTGTCATCAATTATTGTGTCATAGAGAAATTTTCCAAGGACTTGGTGATGCGTGAGTCGTTCTTTGCCACAAAAAATGGTTTCTTACCATGAACGTCGTTCTTGTATGATATGTTGTGTTTAATCACATAGAATGGACCAATCTTCATATAGAATGGAAGGGAAATTTCTCCTGGAGTGCAGCCACTGTTGTTTTTTTTCACTTTTAGACAGCCTACCATCATGTTAAGTCTTGAAAGAGTTTTTCCAACAATTTCATTTTTTTAATAAGAAATGATTTCTTTTTAAACAAGAACAAAAAATTCATTCAAAGAATGAAAAGAAGAAAAAGCTTCAGATACAAACCTCAAAAAGAAGGAGAAAACAAGAAGATACAGTAGAAAGTAATCAGAGCAAAATAAAGACAACAAATTCAAAGATAAATAACTGCAACACAAAAGACAACAGAAAACAAGGGGCCAAGCATGCCAAAAAGAAAAGCACTCATCCAACAATCTTCGAGCTTCAACTTCAAGGACGTTATACGTCCAATGACAGCAAACGCCAAAATAATAAGGGAATCAAGAGACCGAGGACAAAAAGTTAATCAAGAGACCGAGGACAAAATTGCAAAGCCACCAAACAAACTGAGCAACGAGACTCCGAACAAAAAAGATAACTACAACATCCAAAAGGAAAATATGAAGCTGAGACAAGCCAAGCAAACTGAAAGCCCGAGAGAAAAAATCTGGAACTTCATCTGACCTAGCAAGTTTCTGATTCACGTTATTCCTTTAGCTGAAATTCGCAAGTAGAAATAATATCAACGAACTTTTCTAGATTTCTACTGTAGCACATTATTTATCTTCAGAGGGAGGCAATGGGGAGGAGATGGCTAGCTCAACTAAATCAGTGGGGGAAATAAACTCATCATCATCTTGAGGGATAACTTCATCCAGATGATCAGTTGTCGAGTCAATACCTAACACTTAAGTCATCTTATGTTTGAGGGAAAGAGAAGCAGCAGGTAAACTTGATACGATCCCATAAGTCAGTGTTTTGAGAGCTTGACGAAGGAAGGATGAGAATAAAAACAAATGAATGAGGAGAAGGAGAATGATGGCGCTAGGAAGCAAAGGGAAGGGAGGATGGGTTGTAACTTGTAAAGATGGGAGGAGTAATGAGTTTCTGTTGGAGATACTCACCTTGTGGCCTTTGTCCCACATTGGAAATGTGAGGAGTCTTCAACAGGCTACTCCCAGTCCCCTCCCTACCATTTGGTTTTAAGGTGGAACCCCATATTATCCAATATTTTCAAAGCGTAAGACACAACGTAAGGTGAGAGGCGATAAAAAGCGAGGCCTGAGTGAAGCGAGGCACAAAAAATAAATGCAAAAACTAAATAGAAAAATCATCTAAAAAACTTATTAAAAGCATATTGTCAACCATCCTATTATTAAAACAAATAATAAAAATAATAGAATTTAATAGGTTGAATTTTTAAAAAAAATTGAGTTTAATAGGATGACTATTGAAAACAATTGAATTTAATAGGTGTGAAAAATATATATTCAGTATCATTTTAACAAATATTCAATTTCTTTTTTAAAATAAATATTCAGTAAAAAGTAAATTGTAGAATTTGTAAATAAACTTTTAAAAATGTTCAATAACTAAGTAACTGAGCAAAGTAAATATGTTTTCAATTCAAACTTCCATTACCATTAAAATTTTACTTTTTTCAATTCAAACTTCCATTACCATTAAAATTTTACTCTTTCACTTTTCATTCTTTACTTTTTTGTGTAAGACAGGAAATGTGTAAGAAAAGTATGTATTATTTAACGTTATAAAATATTTAGTTTTTATATTTTTGTGAACAGTGTCATCATGAACGTCTAAAAAAAGTGTGTACAATTTAACATTAAAATATTCGATTTTTATTTTTTGTGTACGATGTCAATAGGAGCGTGTAAGAGAAGTCTTTACTTTTTTATTTTCATACATTATTTATGAATAAAAAATAATTTTAAGAAAGAAAAAATGACTTGAGAGAAAAATAAAACATTCTCACTTTCAAATTCCGAGTCTGTCGAGCAAGAAGAAACGGTGTCCATGGAGATGAAACCCACAACGTTGATGAAGACGAATAAGAGATGTTTGCTAAGTTTTATTCTGATTTTCATCCTCACCTTCGACAAAGGCGAAGGCATGGCCAGGCACAAAAAAAGCACGGACGAGCGAGCGCCTGACTGAAAGCGCTTGCCCAGGCTGCTTGTGAGGCATGCGACCCCCAGGTGAGTAGTCCAAGGCAGGTATTTTGATCCACAAGTTAGGATCTAATCCAAGATTGTCTTCTTTATATGGCACCATCTTGAGGAGGCTAGTTGGAAATACTCACCATTGTGGTCTTTGTCCACATTGGAAACGTATTGAGTCTTCGACATCTTTATAAGAGATATGGACTACTCCCCTCACTACCAATTGGTTTTGAGGTGAAACCTCATATTATCTAATAGTTCCATAACAATCAAGGTTCAAAACAAAGTTTCTTTCTAGGAAAAAGGTGGATTAGCTTCTAATATAGTAGAGAAGTAAAGAATTAATATGAGAAGACGAGGGTAGAGTATTTAAAGGAGAAGAGTTTAAGTAGATAGAATGGGGGATATGAGGGTCGACTGAAAAAAAGGGCAATAGGAGGGGGAAGTGAAGGGGGAATCAATTTAATTAGGAAAACAGGATCGGAAGAGGGAACAGCCAGGAGGAGGATAAGTCTATAAGAAAAGGAAGGGCGTCCTCCACATAAAGGGGAAGAGGTGGGAGTGGGTTTCCAGAAAAAGATTGAATTTGTTTGGGAGGCTTTCTAAATTGAGCATTGAAACCTTGCAAGTTTAGATCGATTCCTTTGTCAAGAATAACATAATTGAGCTTTGAAAAGTCAATAGGATTAGAAAAATCTTTCATGAAAAAGTTGGTCTTAAAAGCAAAGGGAGGGTCTAAAGCCACAATATTATCTCCAAAATGCAAGAAAACATTGCTCCGTAGAGAATGAGAGATCATAATTATGTTAGGCATAAACCATATAGGTTTCTCTTTACTTCAATACGAGCTTGTGAAACGTTGATCAAATTTAGAGGGTCTGAACTAATTTCTTCCAAGCCCCTAAAATAGCTCCCAATAGCTTCGAAAGAATCCTTGTGCCAAAAGTCTAAAGGCAAATTTGAGATACAAATCCATCCATCGTACCTTTTAATGAGTTGAGGAGGATTGTGGAGGTCAAAATTCCAATTCTCAATAATAAAAAATACCATAGCTTGTCCATTTCCACAAGAGATTTTTTTTTTAAATTGGAAAATAAGAGCTTAGCATCACTGTACCCGAAGTAACCACGCCCATCCACCCCTTGGGGACTTTCCAAGAGTGAATTAAATCAAATAAAATACCCCTAGGTAAAGAAATTAGGCCCTTATTGACATGCAGGGCATTGATAACCACCTTGGAATTTAATATTTTCGATAGAAATGCGACAATGTCAGGCCAATCATCATGCAAAGAGTTTGGTTACAATCCATAAATTCTCAAAATCCAGCTGCAAGACATTGGAACTTTGTTTGACCCAATAAGAGACATTATAACGATTCTGGTTGGGTTTGTCAATTGAAGAGAAATGGGAAAAGTCGATGGTTCTTCAACCAAAGTAGGGTTAAGGGAGCTCTCTGAAGGGGGAGAAGGGGTGAGGAGAAAAGAAGAAGATATAGAAATCAACTCCCAAAAAGCTTGAAGACCTTGGTAATCACCCCAAATGGGATGTGGATAAAATTAAAATGTCTACCACCTTTTCCCGATCAAACGACACAACAACAAAAAACACCACAAGAAAAGCCAACAAAAGCAATAGCTCAATGACATCAGTGTACACCCAATGACTATGAGGTTATGGATTCAAGTCTCCCACCCCCAATTGTTGTAATTTCAAAAATAATACCACTAGAATAGTGATCTTACTTAAACTTAGAATCCTGAAAGCATCCAAGAAAGACTCGCGAAAAACTTTTTGGTAGGTGGAGCTTGAGGAGACAACCTATGGATTTCCCAACCAATTGAAAAAATGAATGGAGAAGGGAATAGATTTAGCTAACAAGAAATCTTCAATCCAATAAAGAGAATCCTCTTAACGAATACAAAATGGATCCCAAAGGATGAAACTTCTAACAATTTCCATCAAGAGACCAGGGAAAGGAAACACAAGACACGAAGAGACCAAAACACAATAGACAAATCTAAACAAAGACAAACCAGAAGAAGGGGAAGAACTCGAGGAGAAGAAAAATGAACAAGCCAATATTGAGAAAGACCAAGCCAAAACAACTAAGACAAACCAAAGAAAAGCGATGAATCGAATAAAGAGATCAAACAAACACAATCAAAACAAACCCACGAACTGAGAAGGACAAAAAACGAGAGCCAAAGAAACGAAAAGCTCACCAAACAGAACCTACCAGCGAAAAGGCCCACTACCGAAGATGAAGAGACACGACTAAGATGAAAGGAAAAAATCAAGGGACACTATAGTCATAAAAGAAACGACCAAAAGAAGAAATAAAGGAGCACAAACAAAACGAAGAGAAACTCGAAGCTGACGAGAAGCATTCGAACAGAGGACAAAGGAGAAAGGGAAAAAAAATCTGGCGACAGTTAGAGAAGGTGACAAAAAAGGTGGTCGAGGCTAGGTCTTAGTCACTGGGGACGGGGAAAACTCTCTAACCAATCTTGTTTGTTAAGAAACAATTAATTCTTTCCAACAATTTCAATGAATCCTCCTCATAAATCTCCTATCTTTTTGGAGGTTTCCAAACACCACTTGTTAATGTGTACACTTGTGATGTTAATCCATCCCCCATAACTTGGAACCACCGGATTCCTGTTACGTTCTTTGTGCTTCAAGGGAAAAACCTCACTCTAAATCTTTCAACTTTGTAGAGCTCTCTGATTCTTCATTCTAGCAATAGTTTGAGCTTGATCCTTATCTTCACATGCCAAAAGGGCTTTGCAGGTTGAATAGGAATAAATGTTGCAATGAATGATAGGTCTTGTTTGAAAGCTACTTTTATATTTCTCCATCTATCATGGAAGTTTCCACATTAAATAATTCCACTGCCAGTTGTGTTTAGTTAAATGGTAGCAAATTGTGGAGTGTACACAACTTCTACCTCTTTTTGTTTGTTATCCGCTCAGAATGTTTTTTTATATCCGTGTGTCCGGACCAGCTCAGCAGGTTTCTTTAATATCCTTGAGTGTCTGAGCCAGCTCAGCAAGTTCAAGAGGATGAAAACTTTAAAGCCTCTTTGTCAAGACCAACAAGTATAAATAATTTGTTCAGACCCCCATTTTTCCACAATTTCGCAAGCTCAGCAACATGACCCTTTCTGTTGGAGATCTTCTCAATCCAAATGACAGCTTCATCAACTTTTATTTCATCAAAGAACTTGTGGTTCAGGGAAGTGCTGCAAATTCTTTCCAAGCATATCAACAGACATGGAAGAATATTTTGTTAAAAGGAAAAGGTGAAGCTTCTATCAAAAGAGGACTTTGAAGTAGCTTGGAAACCTGGAGTCTGTTTCAATGGTGTAAGACTATTTTTCAATCTTGATGGATTATGTTGAGGTATCCATAAATGGGTAATAAGGAAATTAATCGTCGGAGATTAGGGTGAGGCAGGGAGAGAGTAGGAAAAGAGGAGAGAGGAGAGAGCATTGTGAATCAAAAAATTCTACATATAATGCAATTAGAAACTCCAATTCAGACTAAAAGGCGAAACTAATCAATATAGCAAAACACTAAGCAGGTTGCTCTACTTCAGATTTCAATTCTTATTCGATACATTTTAAGTAGCACAGCAAAAGAGGCTTGTAAACAATTATCAATAAAAAAACAAAAATGAATCACTATTCATTGCAATGTGCTCGAACCCCCACCTGGCCTCTCACATTTTGATAGTTAAACATGAGACAAGGGCTACCAAGTTACCATTTGTAAGAGCAGTTCCAGAAAAATGTAAAAACCATTTGGAATGAACTTAGAAGGTAGTTAAGCCAAGATGTTTTGGGTTGAAAACCGAACTTTTGTTGAAAAATTACACGGAAAAGAAGCCCACAAAAAAGGGATCCAATCAAGCAAGATAAGACCTATTGAAGAGTTACAAAAAATACATTGATGTTGAAGCCTAAAGAGAAACATAGAAATCTAACAAGAGTCAAGGGACTAGCGTCTCTAAAACATCTACCTCACCTCTTAAAGATTCTGTTATATCTCCCACGCCACAAAATAGCACAAACTCTAGGCTGCAACAAAAACATTATCTCGCAAAAAAGCAACGAAAAAAGAAGTTCCACAAACAACCCTCTATTATCCCTATAACCTAGAAAGCTAAAGCCAAACTCCCCTAAAAAAACTCCAAGCAAAGTCACAAGTCCAGAGGATAAAGACATGATTGAACAACGATTGTGTGGTTTAGGGTTTAGAATGGCATAAACAACTTCCATGACGATAAATGAAACTACAAGGTCGTACAAAAAAGAATGGCATAACCAAAGGAGAAATTGGAAAAAGTCAAAACAAGACAATGGTGTTCCTTAAAAAAATGAATGATCAAACCAACTCTTTAGATACTGAACTATTGGTAGTTTAAAAAAGACAAATGAGTTTAAAAGTATGATAACATGCATCCCATACCTAAACCTCTTTTCCATGATGGTAAAATGCTAGTAAAACAAATCAACGGCATATAACTTGTCCACCATGAGAGAACAATTCTCTTATTCTTATGAACACAAAATAAATATTTCTCAACACAACCGGGAAGAAATAAACTTACCCTTCGGTCGTTCTTTGCATGAGACTGTCGAAGAAAGAACCTATGGCAGAAAATCATTGCTGTAGCAATGGTTACCTGGGGACTGCATAATAAATACAAAAGCCACATGGAAAGGATAATAGTTTGAGATAACAGAATAATAGTTTGAGATAACAGAATAATAGTTTGAGATAACAGAATAATAGATCGAGGCATACAAAATCAGTTAGATCAAGTCAATTTTAGAGTTCCTTGTTGTTGTATTCTTTATCCTTTATCTGAAAAGTATTCACATAATGATATTTTTGTGAATTGGGGGCATATTCACCCATTAGAATGCTACTTTAGGTTCGTTTGATGCTTTTGTTTTACTTCCCATGGGAGTTAATATCCTTCAGCATTTTGTTTCTTATCATTAATCAGTGGGAAAAAAATCGAGTCTATACATATATAGCATGCATCCGCTTAAAGCAATTCAATAATAATTATTTTTTGATATGATAAAATAAGTGCATTTACATGTTTTGCGATATATATAAATTAGGCAATGAAAAAGAGAACTGGAGTATAAAAAAAATATCTTAATAATATGGACGAGCAATAATTGAATCACCAACCAATAACAAATGATGCCTGAAACAATATCTTGGCCTTCGCTATACATTACTATAAAAATATCTAGAGTGTATTGAATCTCTCTCTCTCTAACAACACTTGGAAACAAACCAAATCAACGAGTGAATGGACTATGTTTCTTGAAGGTTCTAAAGAAAGAGAAATGACAGCTAAAAGAGATAAAACTAAATGCCTTTCACTAGAGAAACAGTATAGAAGGCATAAGCCTAGAGGCAATAACACATTCAAAGATTGTTAAAGTACTCACACTTTAAGTCTCATTCCCAAATCTTGGAGAAATGTACAGTATGACTTCCGTAAATAAGCCTCCTTTTTCAAGTCAATCCCATCTTGTTTAGAAGGTGAATATTCTTCTAATTCCTTCCTAGAAAAATACCATCGAGAGCCATCCTCCAACCCATCCTGCGATTGCTTAGAATCACTATTTTCGTACATTGCCGGATGCGATGGATCAGTAGACGATAAATTCTCCATGTGCATATCTGCCACCCAAAACAATAACAGATACTCAGGAAAACGAAAAGTTAGATACACCAAATCCAGTAACTTGCAAATTACAACCATAAATCCACAGAACATATTTAAAACCAAAATAAAACATTTAAAAATCAAGCAAATAATGATCATAAACTCCCTTATGAATTAGCACTACCAAATACTAAAACTAAACAGCCACAACTCCGATGATTTCCAACCACTAGCTTAGGGTGTATAGACTGAAACTTTGACACTGAAAAGATACAAAAGTTCTCTCGCGGAAAAAATTTCAAAGGAAAGTGCTACTAAAGAAAAAGCACAGTACTCATCAAATGCCCAACACCCCAAGCTCCACAAGAAAATTTACCCAGTTTGTTTTTTTTTTAAACAAGAGTAACCACGCCCATCCCTAAGCCAAGCACCGAGAGACATCGAAGGAGTAATGTCACAGCTGAGTCTCGAGCTTGGGACGTTGAGGGGAGCATACCTCAAAGTCCAAGTTTTCAACCGATGTGCCACCCTTGGGGACGTACTCCGTTTGTATCCTCTGTAAAATAACAAAACAAGAACAACAAATAAAAGAAAAAAAAATGCCCAACTACCCAACACCCCATAGCCAAATAAACATTCAATTCCCCCACCCCCTCAGCTCAGAAATCATTCCACAGACTTCCGTCGCAAAAACCAAAAAAAGGGCAACTAAAATTCCAGAAAAACAAAAAAAAAAAACCCAATATTCCAAGCAAGACAACCAAAAATCCCAATAACAAAAAACCCAAGAAAAACGATCGCAGCACAAGATAACGAGGCGTTCCCCGAACTAAAATTCAGATTCAAACGCACAAACATTGCGCAAACATGAGAACAGGCGGAACACATACGAGATTGACGATCGAGTAATCGAAGAAGCAGAAGAAGAGAGTAATGATGCGATTGGCAATACCTTTATCAAAGGCGACGATGAACGGGAGAGAAATTGCGGGAAATTGCGAAAAGTGGAGCAATTGCTGAGCTGCAAAGGGTATAAAATTAAGGGGAAAAAGAATGTGGGGAGATGAAAAAAAAACCCTAAAAGAAGAAGAAATTGGGAGAATTGGGGATTAGGGTTTATGAGGAAGATGGGATGAAAAAGCAGCCTCCACAGTGAAGTAAGCTCAGAAATTGTTGTTGCTGCTTCGGTCCTCTCTCCATCTTCACGCTGCTTTCGTACGATGGAGTAAACTCATCAAAAATAATATTGATATTAATTAATATTAATCACAATATAAATTAACTAAATTTGGTTTCTTTTTTTATTTTGTTTTTTTTTTCCTTCAAATTTAAAAGGCATAATCTTCATGTTATAAGAATAAAAATAAAATAGTTTATACTTTTTAGGGGAAAGTACATTTTAGTTTCTAGGTTTTTTTTATATACTTTTTATTTGGTCTCTATACTCTTTTTTAATCTTTTATATGTATTTATTATTTATTTTTGGAAAATTGTCGTAGATAATCTAATTTCAAAAAATAATTACAAATCTAAACCAATTTGAAAATACTTTTATTCATAGTTAAATATACGGTATAATTAATATTCATCCTACGGTATAATTTAGGATATTAATACAGTATTTTATATTATTATTACATTATTATGTTTTTTTTTCTTGGTCTACTCCTCAAAATCCTCTTTTATTTTGTTTTATTTGAGATTTTAATTAATAACCAAATTTATTACTGTATTTAAATTGGAAATTTAGTGATTCAAACAAAAAAAGTCACAAATAAGGGTTTAATTTTGGAAAATTGATACAAAATATAAATTACACCTACAACTTAGGGACTATATTTCCAAAAAGAAAAACTTAGGGACTAAGATTATATTTTTTAAATTAACTCCATGTGTGTGTGGCAGGTGTAGTAGCTTGAAATTCTGTCGAGCAATTTTGTTTGTTTGTTTTTTTTTTTATCATTATTTATATAATTGGTATATGCTTTATTTGACTTTTTTTTCCCCATAAATTTACTAACACAAAATTAAAAGTTAGTTTTTTCACTCAAGAATATTTAGAAAATTGAGGATTCAGATTTATAATTGCGTGATTATAGGTTATGCAAAATGTTAATGTCTTCTAAAAGTTTAGTTAGTATTCAATTAATCATGATTTTTAATTTATATGCAATAAATAAGTTTGTTTTTTTTTAAATAATATAATTTATCAGACACAAAACTAAAATTCAAGGGTCTTAAAAACAAACAGAATTAAAATTGCAGCTTCTATTGAGTGATATGTATAGAATGTTATTAACTAAACCTTTTTCTATAAGAAGTATTTTTTTTACACGTATCTCAACTATTGTCATGAGATATACCGTTTGATCCATCATTTAAATGTAAAAAAATAGTAAAATTTTAATTTATTGGTAAGTGATCATCAAGAATTGAACCGTTCGGAACTTTGTTTTTTACAAGTGTCCGACTGTATCTGTGTTGGACACTAAGATGTAGAAATAAATCTCTAACATGCGCAATTCCGAATTTCCTTGTGTTATTTTGTTTAACATACTTGAGAATAGTTGAGATAACTCATAAACAACCAAACTCATACCTTTCATCTAAGGTAGAGACAAGAATCTAAAAGAGGGAAAGCACAGAGGAAAGAGAAAGTGAGATTGAATCAATAATTCATTCATCAATCATTATTACAAGTATTTGCCCTTCCCAAAAAATATCATGAAGTTTAAAGTTGATAATAGTATTTACCACATTTTCTCAGGAAACAGAAACCAGAATTAAACACATCAGATACCAGAAATATCATCCATATTCAAGACATCAATCCTACAGAATCTTCATTTCTGATAACCACCCACAAATTGATGTTGTGCAGCAGACACATTACTCAAACCGAAGAGCGTCTCTAAAATCTTACGTGCAAAGCTTGCTCGTCGGTTGGATTCGTGGCGCTAACTGTGCTTGTAACCGAATACACATTACATACGTCCGAAGGTCTCAACAATACTGATCTTTAGCACGTGAATTTCGAAATTTACAAGGCTGTAAGTTGCTCGTTGGGTCGTGCATCTTCAGTTCATTTCACAGATTTAACACCTACTGTTCTGACACGAAAGCGAAATTGTGGTCCAGATTCTTCTTCTTCATCGTCGCCATCGTCACTAGAATCATCCTCGACTTTATCCCACCGTGCATAGTCTAAAGTTGAGTGTCCCTTTGGTTTTGGGATTGTTTGCCAGCCCTTGGGATCTTGGTCAGTTGTGCCCTTCTTGCTCTGTACTTGAGAGGCAAAACCTTCACTTTTTGTAGTCATTTTGTTGACCTCAGTTTTCTGAATGCCACCTTCTTCAGATAATACACTGTTGCCTTGATTTGTCTGGATAAGGGTATTTTTGGTGAAAATGCAGTTGAGCTCAAATTTCTGTATTTGCTCTATACTTGGAGCTACAACATTTTCTTTTACCTCATTGCACTTATCAATCTCGTTGGCTTCATATGAATCGAACTCAACATCGTATTCTTCTTCCTCTTCCTCTTCCTCTTCCTCTTCCTCTTCTTCCTCCTCTTGCTCGGGTATTGGAGCAAGTGACTTTCCTTGAGCAGAAAAAAAATCTCTTACCAATGGCCACACACATGAGATAATATACAATCAAACAAAATCACACAAGAACCAAAAGTTTGAAGATTAATGAACAAACTCCAATAATTTCTTCCATTTTCAAAAAATCAATCACACCGAACAAGACGATAGAGGTCCAAATCTCCGAGTCCCATAAGTTGTTAAACGTTAAAAGATCACACCAGCATCTTGCAAATACAAACACAGGGAACCCTTCAATTTCTTTTTCGATTCTCTAATCTCTTTGGTTGTATCCTGGATTAAACGCTCTCCTATTTTTCTCAATTACTCTTTCCTACCTTTTTTGCTAATTAGAGAGGTCTGTTGTAATAGCCTATGGCTCTTTAATTCACTTATGAATGAAATTGTTTATTTCTTTTCTTTTGTTTTTAAAACAAGGTAACCATGCCCATTCCTAGGCCAGACACCATAGATATCAAAGTAGTAATGTCACAGCTGAGTCTCGAACCTGGGACCTTGAGGTGAGCATACACTCAAAACCCAAGTCTTCAACCACTGCGCCACCCCTCGGGGACGAAATTGTTTCTTATTTAAAAAAAAAACAAAAACAAACTTATCCTAACAGAACATTACTTGCTGGCCATGAACATGATTCATTTAGAAATGCCAGATATAAAAATTATCCCATAATAAACGGCATAATAAGCAAAAAGCAATGCCTACAGCTGAGTCCTCCATCAAGTTGATTAGAAAACAGACATCATGATAAGGAAAAAGTAGCAAAAGTGCATACCAATTGCGTCTTGAGACGAGTTTGAAGATTTTGATAAACTTCTGATGATGGGTTAAGTTCTATAAGTCTATTGACATCAAACAGAGCAGAATGATATTCCTCGAGCGCGACAAGAGTCTGGGCACGGAGCATTAATGCTCCAGTGTGCTTGTGATCAAGTTCAAGAACCCACGTACATTCTTCTGCAGCCTAAAATGGAATCAACAAGATTATCAGGCATCCACAACACATCAAAATTCAAACTGCAGGAACCAAGAGGATTCTATTTCAAACTAAATAAGAATCAATGGTCAGCTTGATTATAATGATTTAATATTCAACTAAAGCCTATCATTTGACATTTGTGAGTTTCCAGGTCATGTTAGGAATACGCTGTTAGGTATCCGATACCTAACAAGTTCCCAGGAATACACAGGACAATAACAACAACCAAATAGCTAAAAATGACAGTAGAAAACACACTATATTTCATATATCATTAATAATCCAAAGCTTACTTCAATACAAACTTAATGGAAATAACGAGACAAGATAATAAAGAAAACGATAAGCTGACCGGTGTATTCGAGAGCACCAGAATCCCTCCTCCAAGCCCTTAGACCTAGCCTCCACCAAAATAAGACTCTCCAATACTCCTTTCCTTACACTATTTATACCTCAAAAAGCCCCCTAAACAATCCCACAAAACCCTATTAAGGAATTACCCAATTTTCCCTTTCCAACCTATTTATAGGAATTGAGGTCCTTACATATTCGTAGTTCAACTATTCTCACACACCATACCGCTTGACACTATAATATTTGGATGTCAAATAAACACGTCAAAAATTCTTTTTTAGATAGGTGGTCATCACTCATCACATCAGCTCTTAGTTCTCCCACTTTGACCTTCTGGTCAATCAATGATGATTCCAATTTAATTATATCTAAACACTTCAACTTTTTATTATATCAGTGTGTTATGAAATCGGAACAGCAATCGAAGAAAAACAGTAAAGAAACGTGAGACAAAACACAATGATTTAAGTGATTCACTAACATTGCATTTCTTACATCTACGGGCAGAGGAAATAAGGGTTTTATTAGAAAGATAAGAAATAACACAAGAAGGTTGATCAAATGGGGCTAGGGTTTTGTGAGAGTTTATATAGTGGCTAGTGCGCTCTCATAAAACCCTATTATAATGTATGTCCCAAAATACATAAAAGACATGGAAGCGAGACCCGACTAAGTGGTCATGGGTTATCATAGTTCAGCATATCTCAAATGGGATAAGTGTTTGGATCAACTTTTGCGCATCTCAACAATTCTCACCGGATATACTAGTAGAAATTAATTTTTAGTTTGATACCTAGGTCAGCCAATATAGTTTCAATTTAATCATATCAAACCACTACAGTTTCAAAATGCAAATCCAATGTTGGGCAAAACACAACAAAATCAGATTAACAGCAACATACATTGTTCATCAGGAATCATCACAAACAGAACAAAACCCCCCGAAATACTAAACAACAGAGAATTAATATTGTTTCAAGAAATCCATACCTTCTTGAAATCATGAAGTTTCAAATGACAAGCAGCCCTGTTACTATGAATCCCAATCCTCTGCGACTCAATTTTCGCCATGGAAAGCGCTTCGGTGTAGAATCTAAGAGCTTTGACAAAGCGCCCATTGCGATACATCTGGTGAGCTCGCTCGATTTCGTTCATGGGTTCTGTGTCAAAAGGCATTTGAATCCAATCCCAAATCAAAGCAAAATGAAATTCGAGAAAAAAAAATGGAAAATGAAGCACCAGAAAAAAACGAAAGAACAAATTTTGATGTAAATTTAAATCTCAAAAAATGAGAATTTGGTATGAACTGTTTTTAAATACACGTGTAAATGGTGTAAATAAAGTAAAATAATTAATATGAAATTTCCATCGTATTATTGATATACAGAGCTTCGTGGAGGAATGGGTAATTACAGATATCAAATTTGGTATACAATTAATCCCAAAATATATATATATATATATTATATATTTTTTGAAATAATTAATCCCAAAATAATTAAATATTGATATAATTTTTTTTTAAATTAGGGTTATCATTTTTAATTTAATAATGATGATTATTATTATTATTAAATTTCCCAATAATTAGTATTCTAATAATATCGAAAAACCGGACGATCGATATCACGAGCCCAGTATCACAATTTCTATTTCTCATTATTGTTGAATTAAAAAAAATATATACCATTTTTGTTCATAAATATATGTCACTAAAATTTTACTCTTTTTAATAGTATAATTTTTTTTAGCTACGTTGTTTATCATTTTAGTTTAGTTTTTCTTTCTATTTTTTCTGTTATTAATTTTAGTGTGTAGATATTTAAGAGATAACTATTTTTTTAAGCCAACCATAAATAAAAGGTATGAATTCAAAGCCATAATATATGTGAATGTGTTTTTTTTTTTTTTTTTGTAAAAAGAAAATTAACCATTTTAAATGTTACATTTGTTTGCTTTTAACAATTTTGTTAATTGCCTTCCGCTTATTGTATATAAAAAAAAACAAAACAAAACAAACAAAATTCGTTTTTTGTTTGAGCATGTATTATTAGTATAAATTCCTATTGAATAACTTGATTGGCAAGTGTGACATAATAACATATACTAAAAGAAAAAACATTAATTATAACTTTTTCTTTTTTTTTTTCAGATTATAACAATTGGGGGTGGACGGATTGGAGCCTAAATTTTTTTGTCGTTGCCTTTAAGGACTCGAGTCATAATTTATCTGCTATTTCACATCTTATTTATTTGATTCAGAGAAGGGGAAACTAAAATTAGTTTAGAACCATGAAAACAAAAATATGTGTTCACCTCTTGAATTTTAGCCAAATAAATTGTTTTCTAAAGTTGGGCCGTGATGTGTGCTACCAATTGGGCTTTAATGGTTTTAGGCCCAAATCACAACGTTGTTGATAACGTTGAAACTGCATAGAGTTTGTTGAATATGATCCATTTGAAACTAATGGGCCGAAAACTTGGCCCAATTAAATATCCGTTTAGAACCATGAAAACAAAAATATGTGTTCACATTACTCGCAAGTTTTTTTACTGTCAACCTTTGTAAAAACTCTAGTGCTATCACATAAAGTTAGTAACTATGAGCTTTTAAATTTAAATCATCTTTTTCTAAAAGTGTTGTCAAATAAAAAAATTATATATGATTGGTTAAATTATAGAAAACACTTTTTTTTTAATTAAAGAAATTTTGAGATTGTGAAGTGATATATACTAGTGTTGAAGTTTTGTTTGAAAAAAATATCCACGAACTTAAAAGAAAATGCTATTGAAATTTAATTGTGTTCGTAAAATAAAATTTTATAATTTAAGAATGGTTTCTATTACGTTAACTTTTAAAAAAAAAAAAACGAAAATCAGAGTTTCGCTCTCCCATACTTGAGACACCCACTGGTCCGCTCCTAGGCTAAAAAATCGAGATATTTCAAAGGGTATCTTAGTTTAAGAATTTTTCAGCAATCTCAAACAACGAAGGATTTTCTCGATGCCTTGAAATTTTTAACCCCAACCGTTGGACTGCCACTTAACGACACGGTTAAAAGTTAATAAACTTGACATATTATTAGATTCCTCTTTGAATGTTAGTGAATAAATTGATTTTCACCCCCTAGTTTTTAATATACTTTTTTTTTTCATGGTGGCACTTAAGAAATATTTGAAAAAAACAAAACTTACCTCACTTGTCAACAAAAGGATTGAAGGAGAAGATTAAGGTAAAAAGAAGTGTGAACAAAAAAGAGCATAATAATCCCATTTATCTCACCTAGTACACTTCATTGATTGCAGCTAACCACAATCACGTGTTTAACGAGCAGTCCTTATTTAACCCAAAATTGTTAGAATAAATTTAGTTTACAAGATATTGACATTTATCATAGATTAAGAAATTGCACGGTTGAATCTTCTATTCTAAATAATGATATTGTACTAAGATCATAAGAAAAACATAAAATGCATAATACATCTAGCAGGGAATAAATAAATCTAAATGTCAAATACAGTAGATAATAGAAACATAATTCTAACACTATCTTATATAACTTCATAATTGTGAGATTATATGTTCGAATTCTCTTTCTTCAAAGGTGTTGAACAAAAGAAACTCAATATTAACAAAAATAATTTTTTTTGTGTTTTTACAAAAATTAAAGGGATTTAAACTCATAACTTTAGTCATGGTTTATACATTGATGATGTTGAGTTATCTCTAGATTTAATATTAAAAAATATAGTTGTATATTTTATAAGATTTGTATATTTAATATTTAAATATGATTAGAATTTATGTTAGAAGATTTTCTTAGATTTGTTCTATTATACATATTCGGGTAAATTAAAGTGAATGGAAAATCAGAAATTTTAAACTTTTATCAAAGATTGTTACCATTTGTGAAAGTGAATCAATACATATCCTTGGTAAAATGGTGTCACGTTCAAATCATCAGCTCTTCATTACAAACATTTTAAAAATAAATAAATAAATAAAACTTAGCATTTCAAAATTATAGAATTTAACTGAAAAAATCATCTAATTTCGAAATTCAAAATTTTTAATTTATAACACATGTGAAGATAGTGATTAGAGTCAAACAAAATTCTCGAACAAATCAAAACCAATGGTCAAACACAATATTGTTCTTTTCTTTCTTTTTTTTTTCTTTTGAAGAAAACAATATTGTGTTTTATTTTAAACAACAAATGACAATAAATTATGCAAAGTTTTCACATTCTTAAATGGAATATTTGTCGGAACAAAATCACAATAAATTTCATGGTTTGATATTTTGAATAATTAAAAACGGTAGAGTTGAAAATAACTCGTTTGGATGTGGTTATTTATAAAGAAATTGTAGTCAATAACTCGTTTAAATAATGATTTCTGTAGATGAGTTATAGATAATAACTCGTTTGAATGTAGCTAAAAATGAGTAATTATTTTGAGGAATTAGAAATAAGTGGTTATAAATGAAAATGGTTAAAAATGAATAATTATTTTGAATGATTTAAAATGAGTGATTATTTTGAGTGCTTATAAACGAGACGTCATTATTTTAAATGATTATAATAACTTATTTTTGAAGACGATTGTTTAAAGAAAAATTATAAAAATTCATACGTAATAACTCGTTAATTACTTCTAACAAACACTCTATACATACTAAATAAAGTCATCTCAATAACCTTAATCTTCAATCACTCCTTAAAATCCATTTCAATATAATGGTCATGTTTATTTGCACATGCAAAATTGTTGAATAATTCATAAACCACAGCCCTTTTTATTGAACTTAAATAAAACTCTCTTTCAGTAGCTGATTTTTTCTTGTTTTTTGTTATTAAAGTTTCTTACATTTCATACCTAAAATATAGAACATTTAAATGTCATGTGGGCTATGTTTAGGGCAGCATAATTGGATACCACAAATTTCTTTCTCTTAATTAGGTACAAAATCAATTGTGCATAACTTTATTGGTCAATAAAGTTGGATATTTCAATTATGTTGTCACAATTTTCTCGCTCATAAATAATTATTGTTACCTTTTCTTTAAAATATTCAATACATCATTGATCAAATTCATCTGTCTTCCGAATGTGGCACACGTGGTCGAAGGTTCAAACTCGAGGGTATACTTTCTTACAGATATTAGGTTTAAGACATATATTTGTGACATTAATTTGTAAACATTTAAGCAAAACTCCAATCCTTCGAATTTGTATGCATGGAGTAAAAATTCAACGGCACAATCTAATTTCTTTTTTATGTTTTCTCATAACATATTGTATTAAACCAACTTTTTTTATAGAGCACGTTAGTTCTACAACAATTTAGAGTTGAAAATCAATTTAGTTTATTTATATATATATATATATATATATATATATATATATATTATTTTCACTAACCGTACATTAGAAATACTATTAATCTCATATAAGAAGAGAGTCATATACAAAATTTCAGGATTGAACTTGTCCCATTACTAACTTCTTTAATTTATAATTTGTACTATATTTAATCGGACAAACTATATTTAGCAATCATTTATTTGTTCTTTATTTTGTCAATGGTCAAAAATCTCTAAAACGATTAGTTATGTTTTTTAGAGCGATTTAGTTATGTTGCTACTGTTAGCAATTTAATCTCAAAACATAAATATGCCTGATAAAAAATCAATAAAGAAGATAAAACATAATTGAGTAAATGGAGAAGAAGGAAACCAGGTATATAGTGGTTCGAAAAATTCCTTACTCCACCGTCAAACCGAGAGCCAAATTCCATTACTACAAATTGGAGGAGAAGGGAGAACATTGCCCAAACCCTAAACCTCACCAAATGCTCTATATCTCTAATGTCTCTCTCAAAGAAAAACTCACCCATAAGGATGCTTAAATAGGGTGTTACAAATTGGGTCACAAAAAACCCTAACTCACAAGGCCCAAATGGGAATACAAAATTACCCAAGGTAATAAACATTTAAACTATGGTAAAAAGGTTAAATACACAAAATTCCCTAATACAAATATGTGAGTCACAAACCAACAGTTACTCTCATATAGGCTTTTTCAATTTTATTTTTAGGTTAAAAGAAGGGTTGTTTAACCGAATGGGTCAGTGTGGCAGAATGGTTTCATTGTTTGATTGTAAACCAATTTAATACCAGCATCACAGGTGAAGATTGATATAATTATAATTTTATGCATAGTATAATTCTATCCTTAAAAAATATAGTCAATTACAAAGAAATAATTGTCTTTTGAAATGTCTCAAGTTTATCGAAATTCAAATGATTAGACAATATCTTTTAATGGATTGAAAGTTCATTTATACATTCTAGTATTTTAGATTGGCTATAAAAGAATTAAAGTATTAGATAATTAGGTTGGACCATTTAATTAATAAACACACTTTTATTAGATAGCATTGACATTTACCTCAAAAATTGAGAGTCCATTAAATTTAAATGTATAGTTGGTCCAATAAAATAAAATTAAAATCTGATTAAAGATTGATAAATTTAAAAGTGACACCATCTTGACTTTTCAAAAAAAAAAAGTGACACCATCTTGAAATGACATATTCATTATTCTACGGTATTCAACCTTAGACATAAACTAACGGCAATTTGCAAAAGCCACACACTTTCATGAATGAATTTTAAATTCACGTGTCAAAAGAATCAGAGCTATTGCAAAAATTAAATTTATCTAAAAAAAATATTTTATTCGAGTGATTTAGTTTGTTTTCCATTTTAATTTTCTCCTTTTTTTAGTTTATGTATAATTATTGGTGAAAGATTTAAATTCATGATCTCTAAATTTGTATATCATATTAATGAAAGATTTTTTTTTAATACGGAGGAGGGACAAATATCGGTTCTCGAGATCAAATCTATGATGTTAGTGTTGAGTTGATTTACAACCAAACAATAAAATAATTACGTCACAAACTTTATATTAATGATGGTTGAACTATTGAGGTAATTTACCTTTTTCTTATTCTTCACATTATAGTTTAAAATAATGGTCAAATGAAATATCATATTAGTTGAATTAAAAAAAAAGTACTCTTATTCAAAATGCATCTTAAAACTTATTTTAATTGTTAAATAAAAAATAAAATTCTAATAACTTTTTTCTATTTTTAGTACAACAATTAAAATTGAGTGATATATGTTAAAAAAATTAAATTGAGTGATACATACTTGAACTTTTGTTTATAAATTCATATCTTGTTCAGACTAACTTGCACTAGGAGTTATTTTGGTTGGGTTTTTTTCTATTGTGTCAACTTGACAAACAGATTTTCAACAATTAGATTCGATTTAAATTGATGTTCAATAAAAAATAAAATCATTAATTTAATTTTTAATTTTGATTTTAATTAAAATTTGGTTTATTTTTCATAATTTTTGTCTTCCTTTCAATCTGATTTACTAATAAAAACATTTTCCATGAGTAATGCAATATTTATAATATTTTTGCTTATGGTTTGATTTTATTTATCAAAATCGAATTAATATATTTCAATTTTCTAAAATATCAAATTAAATGAATTAATATTGTTTTAAAAAACCGAACCAAACCAAAATGAATTATTTTGATTCGGTTCGGTTTTATCAAATTTTTTTTAAAAGAATTCTTTTCCCCCTAGCTTGTCGTACATCGATTAATATCACATGATATATTGCATGTCCTTACAAAATTTAGGTGTCAAGAAAATTCGTAATAAATTAATTTTTATATAAGTGACCACAACATGGATTCAACTTATCACCTCTTAGTTTCTCGTCAAAACACTCCAACCTTAGGTCATTTCCATGATGATTTATATATTTATTTATTATATAAAACAAGGTTTGAAAAAAATATTCATAATAATAAAAGGAAAATAGGTGTAATTTATACATGCGTCAATGTCACGGGTGTATTGATATTGGAAAATTTTCAAACCAATTAAATTGAAGTCTAAAAGGTTTTTCTATACATTTATACAATAATCTTTGATTAGACGATTGTAAATGGAATATTAGTGTCATTGCACTTATCTATATGGTTATGGTTTTTCTTTTTGTTTACTTAAATTAATGATAATAATAATTAAAAAAAATCTAAAGTAAAAATTAGGAATGATTCTAATTACCACAAATTTTAATTTTTAATTTTTTTTATAAAACTTTAAACCTAAAGTACATTAGAGGAATCTTGTTTAGATTTTGAGTTAGCTAAGTGCAATCTTTTTACGCAAGAATGATTAGTGATAATGATTAGAATACAATTTTAGTTTACATTGTTTATCTTTTTATCTAATTTGATATCTAAAGCTTAAAAGTGTGGGATTTTAATATCTATCTAAAGTTTAAAGGCGTGGGATTTTAATATCTATCTATCTATCTAAAGTTTAAAAGTGTGCAATTTAAGTTCTTCAAATTCTTCAAGTTATATGTAATCTTTAAAAAAGGTTAATTTAAAACTCATTTTTGTTCAAACATTTTTTTACAAAAACTAACACAAAACTTTTTTTTTCTAAAAAATGGGTATTCATATCTCATTTAATTTATTTGAGGTCCCCAAGGGGTGGGCGTAGTAGTTGAAAACTTAGGCTTTGAGGGTATACTTCTCTCAATATCCTAGTTCGAGACTCACATGTGACATTACTCGTTCGATGTCTCCGATGGGCGCCTGGTTAAAAAAGAAAATATCTCATTTATTTGAGAACAATAATACCTTATATATAGGATTTGTAGTTTCCTTCACCAATTTATACTATAAAAACTTTAACATTTTTCATTAAAAAAATAACTTTCAAATTATAAGAACTATTTTAAAAAAAACAATAGTAGTTTAAAAAAGAAAAGTGGAGAATAATGATGTTATAGATGTTTTGGAATTTATAAGTGGAGGGATAGATGGAGAGCACAACAAGAATTTGGAACCTTGGTGGTGGGGCATTTAGGGTTTGAAATTTGCCCAAAATGTGGCTCTCTCCATTAAACCATTCAAAGATTTTGATTTTTTTTTTCTTTAAGTTATGATTTTGATTATTAATGCTTGGACCAATGTAATTTAAATATATTTTTTAATCTATTTGCATCTATCAATTCTGCCTTTTGATTTCTCATAAGGGCGTTTTAATTCCCCTTTCAAAACCCTAATTTGTGTTTATCTCTTGCTCAATAATCCACCCATGGCCTTTTCTTATATGAATTATAAGTATAATTCCCTTAAATTACATCCAAATTGAATCGGAACGCATTTGGAACCTAATTAAGATTGTAGATTTCATACATCACTTTGATTTGACAGAATTTCGCTTTCAAATTATAATATATGTTGATACAAGAATTTGATCACATGTTCGTTTAAATTATCGGTTAAGACATTCAAGGTGTAATATTGTATTTTTCAATAATAAGACGAGCCGTAATATACATTTATAGAGTATCGCAATGTCACATAGCAAGCATGACAATGAGGGTTGTGTCCGTAGTTGTAGGGTTTGGTTGTTTTTTTTTAGATTACAACAACTGGGTATAAGAGAGATTCTGACTGAATACCTCTAGATCTTTAGGTAGCTCTTGTTGATCACTTGATTGATGGTTAATCCTTACTAATACTTCACCATTTTTTATAATTGAAATCGTACTTTAGACTTAATTTTTTAAAATGAAACTGTTATAGCTTTAATTCTTTGAATTGTTTGGTAAAACGGATAGTTTATAATTGATTTAAAGTCACTTTTCAATATAATTACATTTTCAAATTTTCGTCAAGCAAATTCATTGGCTCATTCTCTTTCGAAGATGGATGCCATGGAAAATTTCAATATTTATGTGATGGAGGACGTTCCAGAAGCTCTTCAGAATGGAGCGTGAGTTTAATTGGTCCAAGTCATGTTTAATCTTTTTTCTTCTGCATTCTGTTTCAAAAAAAAAAAACATTTTCAAAATTTGCAGATAGCAACTTTTGAGTTAGGCTTTCCTAAAAATGATAATATTTTCTTTTTTTATAACTATTTAATTTTTAATTTTTGGATTTTTAAATTTAAACTTACTTCCACTCAAATTACTTATAATGTATTTCATTTTTCCTTTTAAAGTTACTTTTTTTTTTCCAAATTTTGTATTTGATTTCTAAAAAAATAGGTAATATATATATCTAAATAGGAAAAAATATATAGTAAAATAGTTGTTATAAACTTAAATTTCAAAAATTAAAATGATTATCAAATATGGCCGAAAAGTTTCAATTTTGTCTTTCCACTCATATGAAAATATTGTGGTTGTTTCATATAAAATTTAATTAATTATTTTATAATAATCAGGTATTAAATATGAGTGTTAAAACTTCAGAATATTCTTTATACCTAAACCGCGACTATTGACTAATTATTTACCAAACACCATATTCTTCAAAAAACCCAAACACCATAACCTAGTTTTTTGAAAAAATAATTTCCGGTTTAAATTTGTAATTTACCAAACCATTCAACTTATTCTAAACTGGAATTCCAAACCAAGTCTTATTTTGTAAATTAAATTTTATAGACTTTTCGTGAATGGATAAGGATTGAGTTAATTAATACTTATAGAACTAACTTAAACATAATCAAAGTAATTAAGACCCTTGATAATCATTTTGTTTTTTGTTTTTAAAATTTAAGCCTACAACAATTACCTTATCATAGGTTTTTTCTTATTTATATATCTACATCTTACCTATATTTTAAGAAAGCAAATCAAAATTTGGAAAAAAAAAAGTAGGCTTCTAAAAATTTGATTTTGTTTTTGAAATTTTGTTTGCATTCACCTACTTTTTTTTAATGAAAAATAGATACATTGTAGAAAACATAAAGTATATTGTAGGAAAGACGAGTAAACATAAATTTAAATTTAGAAAACAAAAAACAAAAAGCTAAGGATTATTTTTTATTTTTTAAATTTAAGCTTATTTTTTTTCTCAAATTTCCAACCCTGTGTTTCACCTTTACTACAATGTATCAATTTTTCCTTAAGAAAGTAAGTGAATATTAGCACTTAAAAAAAAAAAAAACTTTTGGAAGCTATTTTTTTTTATAAAAAAAATTTGATTTGGTTTCTATCAATATAAGTGAAATGTAGATATTCAAATAAGAAAAAAATATATGCTAAAATAGTTGTTGTAGGCTTAAATTTCAAAAACCAAAAATAAAAAACAAAAAAACTAAGGCACCGTTTGATAACCATTTGGTTTTTTGTTTTTTGTTTATGAAATTTAACCTTATTTCTACTCAAATTTTCTACTATGTGCTCCATATTTCCTACAATATATCCACATTTTCTTAAGAAAGTAGATGAATACTAACCAAATTTCAAAAACAAAAACAAGCTTTTAGAAGCTATTTTTTTTATTGCAAATTTTGGTTTTGTTTATTTAAATATAAGTAAGATGTAGATATTCAAATAAGGAAAAAAAGTGTAGTAAGGTAGTTATATAGGCTTAAATTTCATTAAAAAAAACGAAAAACAACATGGTTATCAAATGGGGCGCATAAGGCCTCGTTTAATAACTATTTTGTTTTTTGTTTTTGAAATTTAAGCCGACAACAACCATTTTACTATAGATTTTTTAAACTTTGATGTCTACATTTTACCTATATTTTAAGAAACCAAACCAAAATTTGGGAGAAAAAAAAATAGTTTTCAAAAATTTGTTTTTATTTTTGAAATTTAGTTACCATTCATTTACTTTTCCTAAGAAAGATAGATACATGATAGGAAAGATGAACCATAGAAAACTTGGATAAAAATAAACTTAAATTTTAAAAACAAAAAAAGCCTAAATTATAATCAAACAGGACTTAAATGATTATCAAATAAGGCATAAGAGATATTATAATCTTTTTGTGGCAATAAGAGATATTATAATCAAACCGGTAACATATTTAAAGATATTTTAAGTGAACTAAACCTACCGGCTACCCATGTGAGTTTGAATTTAGTATGATAATAGGCATTTAAAAAGAAAAATCAGGTAATTTCGGTATTATTAATTAATTTGTAGAAATACGAAATTCCAAAATTGGAAGCAATAAGAAATTAGGTGGAAACTTTACGAGTAAACGGAGATTCTAATTCTGAAATCACCAATTTTTTCAAATCCATTATTTTTCTCCACTCGTGTTGGAATTTTAGCTATTTTGAATATTCTAATTCCTTTCAATTTGGCCACTATATTTCTCATATAATTCCAATTTTTAATTCTTCTTTTTCATATTTTTTTTCCCCAAAAGGCATTATCCCCACAAAACTTTAGACAATTTCATACAAAATAGTCAGTTTTTTTTTTTTTTTTGCAATCAAATTAAAAAGATAAAAGAAAGATATTCACTATATAAACCCCATTATATTTCACTATTAATCATCACTTTCTTTTTTTTTCTTTTTTTTTAAATGTGCCTACTTGAAGTCGATCTTGAAACCAACAACATCAAACTAAATTTAAATTTGACATGTTGGCCATCAAGCTAGATTGACTTTTGGTAATCATCACTTTCTTTAAATTAACGAAGAACCAATAAATTTCCTCTTTAAATTTGCATTTCATATGATTTTATTTGTTGACTCAAATGTTTTTTTAAAAATTATTTGTACATGTCGGTAGTTTGACTGATGGCTATATATGTATTAGAAAAAAGAGAGAAATTATAAAATTCTAAGTCTTTGGTATAATACTATACTATCACGTTTGTACTAATTATTCATACTCGTATGAATGGAAATTAATAAAATCCCTATCAAAGAAATTGAGAAGAAATTCACACGAAAGCTCTCACAGCTAATTAATTTGGATTATTTGATTAAATACAAAATTCAAATATACGTCGATATCTCTATTTATAAGTTATATTAGAAAATTGCAAATATATTACATATTTATTAATCATAATATATATAGATTTTTCAATGTCAACGCGGTTAATAAACATGTGTATACTGTTTCAAAATAATAATAATAATAAACATGTGTATACAATAATTTTTAGCGTGGGTAGATGTAATCAGGAAATAAATAGTCTTCTTTTAAATATTGTCAAAAAATCATTTATGATGATTTAATCAATATTAATTTTAAAATACCCAACTATCTTATAACTTTTACCATATGAATATAACTTAACTATGAAAATTTTCACCCCTCATCATATAGTCAGAAAGAAAAATAAAACAGCAAAATATTTTCATTTTCTAAAAAGTATCCAATATTTTCTTCATACCTCATATTTGTTCCAATAATATAAGTAACTTTTTTTTTTGAACTGGAAAATAAGTAACTTTAGTTTTATGTTCACTTATTCTCAAAATTAATATTTATTTGACTTTCATCTTATTTGAGAATAATAATATATTTTATGTAAGATTTGTGATTGTGTTAATTTAAAGTAAAATAAAAAAATTCATTAACCCTCTTCAAAAAAATATGCAAACAAAATTAAAAAAAAAAAAACTAAATGTAAATAAATATGGCTGAGATATATCTTCAATCCATAATCAATGTTCGTTTACTATTCTAATTTTATTTTGTGCTTCTTTGTTCACAAAAGAAAAGAAAAGAGAAGAGAAGACTTCTCAATATTAAATGCGAGCTATTTAATGATAGTAAAGATATTTACTTTTTATAATAGGTTGTAAATTAAAATTATTTTAGCACTATAAAACTCATGGTAAATTTAAACAATAGCCTTTTTTTAGTACATTAAATTCTCAAAAAAAAAATGATGCAATTTTTTTAGTACAAATTGAAAAAAGGAGACCAACAAATTCAATAGAGGATAATAGTCCTCAACTATAGAATTCATAATTATTAAGGGTATATCAAAATGAGTCATAACTTTATTTTGACAAAACTTAGCTCAATTAATATGACTTACGTGTATAGTTTAGAGATTGTGGATTTCAATTTTCTTACCCAAAATGGATATTAAACTATATATAAAAAATTAATTAATTTTCCTTTCTAATTAAGTTCACTTAATCTTCAAAACTATACAATAATCACAAAACAAACTTTGAGTTAAAAGATAGGTTTTTTTTTTTTTTTTTTTTTAAATTCATTGGAACATTTATCTTTGTCACAGGCATAAAACTTATATTAATTGAATTACCTCGGACGCCACACAATAAACTGCTTTTTTTTGTACTAAAAAAAATAAAAATAAACTGCTTTTTTTTTTTTTTTTCATTTTTAGTTTTTCCGTTTTTTTAGAAAATGTTTTATTTTAACATTCAAAAGCTAGACATAATCGTTCAACCAATCAAACTAAGGTGAAAGTTGGCCTTTCAACCTATATTTCAAAACAAAAACCAAAATTGGCCTTCAGCCTATTTGAAAATTTGTGGACCAAATTAATGACATCACTTCTAGAGGAAGCTATAAATATTTAATAAACAAAGTGGGTAAAATATTTTATTATTTATTTTTTCTATTTAAAAAGTGGGCGAGGAAGAGAAGAAGGGACTAATTGTGTACCTGCAAAGTACTCTCCTCTCCCCCTTTTTATTTTCTATTTTAGAAAAAATAATTTAAAACAAAAAAAAACATTTTTTTTCCACTTATATATACAATAATTTATTCTCAAATTCTCCAAATTCCATTCATTATGAAGCAGCTGATCCGGCGTATCGCCCGCGTGGCGGACTCCTCCTCCGCCCACTACACGCTCCTCCGATCGGATTCCGCCGCCGTGTCCCGCCGGCCGAGATCCGAACGCGCCGCCGCGCCGGTTCCCCAGGGCCACGTCCCGGTCTACGTGGGCGAGGAGATGGAGCGGTTCGCGATCAGCGCCGAGTTACTGAGCCACCCGGTTTTCGTTACTCTATTGGAAAAATCGGCCCAGGAATACGGTTACGAACAGGAAGGGGTTCTTAGAATCCCGTGTCACGTGCTTACCTTCGAGCGCGTCCTTGAAGCCATTCGAATTGGCCACCACGACTCACGTGACCTTCACGATATTCTCTCATCTGCCTAATTTCCCTTTTTTTTAACTTTTTTTTTTTTTTACCATTTTATGTAAATATTGAACCCCGGGAAGAGGAATGGAGAATTTTACATTTGTGTGTGTGGTTTTGATTTATGCATGGATTAATTGATACACTTTAACTATTTTCATATTATGATTGCAAAAAATATTTTTTTTTCATATTAGAGATTGCATACTTTTATAGTATATGAATTCAAAATAAATTTCACGTAACAACTTAGATCTCTATAAAGGGGGGTTTTTGGATTTTGGTCTTGAAAAGAGGGGAGGAGAGAAAGTTGAAGAAAAAGAGGAAGTAGAGTGATTTGGTGGTATAAAGTAGTTGTTTGGAGATTGATGTTTTGGAGAGAGGATGTTGTAAAAATATTTATTTTATATTGATTTTTTATAATGTAAGCCCTATTTGATTGTTTTTTCTTTTTTGTTTGTGAAATTTAAGTTTACAACAACTACTTTACTATACATTTTTTTTTATTTGCATATCTACATCTTACCTATATTTTAATAAACAAACCAAAATTTGTAAACAAAAAAAAAATAGCTGCCAAAAACTTGTTTATGTTTTTAAAATTTGGTTAGTATTCTCCTACTTTCTTAAGGAAAATAGAGCACACGGTAGAAAATTTGAATGGAAATAAGCTTAAATTTCATAAACAAAAAAAAACAAAAAACAAAATAGTTATCAAACTTGGCAATAATGATGGTAGATTTTGGATTGATTGATAAATATAATATATTTTATTATATATTATGTGATTAAAAATTAGAGAAAGTTTGATGTGATATTTGATAAGATTAGATAAAAGATATTTTATATTATATTATACGGTTGAAAATTAAAAAAAAATATTTGATGTGTCATTTAAAAAATTAAATAAAAGATTTGATGTGATATTAGAGGAGAGGTTGGGGGAGAAGTTGTGGAGAGGTTGAGGAGAAGTTGTGGAGAAGTTGATGTCTTAAAACCAAGCAAGAGGTTGAAATTTGTCCTTCATTCTCCTCTTTGATCAACACCAAATCCCATACACCCCTAACTAATTAGATTTCCAAAATCTCTGATCACTGAATCACGGTTTGAAATAATTTTATTGATTTTTAAATTTGGCTACATTATAAAAATAACTATAAGTTTTGACCTCTTATTTAAAAAAAAAAATCAATGTTCTTTCTGTTATAAACTGATATGAAAGTAAGTAAAGATCATAAGTAGAAAAGAGAATATAGAGAGAAAATTATGAGAATTCTTATTCAATGACGTTCTCTACAAGCATTTCAACACTTATATTTATAGTGTTGTGAAGATGTTAAGTTGGCTATTAGATAATCAATCATGGCTAAAACTAAGGGGTAGTGGGTAATAGGGAAAGAATACCCATTAGTGGTGAGTGGGGTAGTTACATTATCTAAAAATAAGATAGCTATTATTCATAACACTCCCCCTTAGCTATCTATTGTATACAAGTTTATGTACTTGAACAAGTATTGCCTCATTAAAAACCTTGCTAGGAAAACCCATTGGGAAAAACCTTAGTCAAGGGAAAAAGAGTGCAATACTTTTGCTCCCCCTCATAAAAGCATCACTTTGAGTTTGCATTCCAACTTTAAGAATCAATTTCTCGAATGTTGCAGTAATCAATGTCTTTGTAAATACTATTGCTTTACGAATCTTCATGATATAACGATTCCTTTCTATGTAAATAGATAATTAGCTTCAGATCTAGCTTTTTGAGGATCAAATAAATTTCTCTTATCTGCATAACTAATTAGATAATCAAGGTTCAATTTGTTAGAAAACATAAGTACAGTTATTGCAATAAGATACGACACTTCAAGGACCGAGTATTTATTCAACATCTTCTCGAGCATAAAAGATATTATTCTTTATATCAAGTCACAAGACATCATTGAAATGTTCAATAGATATGTTTTTGTATATATAAAATCTCGATATAAAAATTTTATGTAATAATTGATGATTAAATATCCCATCTGCTAAATATTCGAATTGAAAGTCAATGCAACACTTTATTTTCGAGATCTTACAACTCAAATTCTTTCATAATATATTCTATTGCTTTAGAAGCTCTTCAAGAGTTTCTATTATATTTATATCATCAACATATATACATAAATAATGAAAAATGTTGACTTTGATTTCTTTAAATTTATATCTATAAGATGTGCATCATCTTTTTATACATGTCAGGATAGTTAGATATCTTGATATTAATTAATGCATCCACTACGAGAGAATATATTTCATCATTATCAATAACGGGTCTTTACGAGAATCATTTGTGTACCAAGTCTCGTTTTATCTCATGACCCTTTCTTTTCATTTCTTTTACAAACAAATGCTCATTTGCATTGAACATGTTTTATATCTTTAGGTGTATGGACTACATGTCCAAAACTTTATGTTTTGAAAGTGTGGAATTCTACTTAGATTGCTTCTTTTGCTTTAGTCAATGCGTGTCCGCATTCTTTGATGAATCTATGTTCGAAATTCTATTTTCATGTATAACATCAAAAACAATATTATACACAAAATGTTGTCAACAAGTATATCAGTTTGGTTCCATTTTTTTCATGTCATGACATAACTTATTGAGATCTCTTTATTATCCTTATATGCATTTTCAACATTCGTTTGACTAGTCAAATTTAAGATTTCTTCTCAAAATCAGATTCATGAATTTTTACCTTTGGAACTCATTACTCTACTATGCTTCATCAAGCATGTGATAAATTATTAGTTGTGACAACTTGTTATAATATCAATTCTTGATGATGCATTTGCATCTTAATCACTTTCTTTATCACCTCTAAATGCATCTAGCATTTGATTTGCAAATGAATTGTTATTTGCCTTTGAACTTCCTCGGTTCACATTGATCCGTGTGATCTAAATGAGTATTTTTCCAACTTCTTTCAATTCTCCCCCTAATGTTGGAAAATTCATCTCATTAATCTCAATTAGCAAATTGTGCAGTAAAGATATTACCCATTAGAGGTTTAAGATATCTAATAATTAAGAAACTTTACATTTCTAGTCTCATCTATAAACTAATCTTAATATGTTGTGGTGGAGCAATTTGAACATTTACTGCACATTAAAAACTTGGAGATGTAAAAATAATTGGCTTCTGGCCATAAGCTAATTGTATTGGTGAATACTTATAACAGAGTACTTAGTTCATGCATATAGACAACACTCTATGCAAAGTCACATGACTTTTATATTTATCAGAATCTTTGTTGCTCACAAATTGTAATGTTTAACCATTTTGTGAATAAACATAAACTACAGAATGTTCAACACTTATCTCCAACTATATATAATATATAATTACCCGTTGTTTGAGATGAAAATTGGTCAAGATTACCAAGGCAATTCTTTTATAAAAATCATAAGATTTTGCTCATTAACTTTATTATTTGAGCAATCAATCTTGCAAATGCAAGATTTCAACTTGATAATAATGACTATCTACCGGATGCGTCAATCAAGTCCATCATTTTAAATTTCTTCACAAAATATGTAAAGAATTCAATCATAATTTAGCTGATGAAATAATAATTAATTTTAGGAGAGCAAGTATCTCATCACAATTTAATAAATTGAAGAATCTTCGGGTTCATAGATGTTGATCATGTGTATTCTCATTGATTAATTTAAATCACATTAACATTATGACTCTTTATGCAAAATAGTATATTTGAACTTCAAGTTCTTTATAACTTAATATACTTTTATTCCGAAAATCATATCGATAGTAAACTTTGCTCTTCTAGGAAAAATAATATGTGTATTTTCAAAAGTTTCAATCAAGTCTACTAGACTTTATGAATATAATATTCCATTTCGATTAAATCAACTTTCAGGTTAGTTCCCAGGAAGAGGTTTTCCATTTCTGTCAATTTAAATACCTCACCCTAAAACAGAACAATCTTAAACAAAGTTGAAAACAATCAAACTTTATGTTAAAAGCACCAAATACATCATATTTAATGAGTCAAAATCACTGATCGTCTCTTCAGGAGATTTTTGCAAATTTGACATATTAATAAATTCTCATACACTTTAAATCCTTTATATATATATATATATAATTATGGAACTACATGTGTATCTAATCAAAGTTATGGATATTCCTCAATGGAAGAATTGCAACTTCAAGTGCATTAAATCACAACCACGTATTAATTTAAAATCATGTAACTTCAGGTACATTGACATAAAATGAACACTTTAAATGCAACTTCAAGTGCATCAAGTAAAAAAAAACTTTGGAAGAAATAATTAACCATATATTAATTCAAACTTTGTTATTAAATAACTTAAACACATATGTATATATCATGCTTTAGACTTCAAGAAAATAATTGAAATACATATTATCAAAATATAAATCAATTACCAAATATTCAGAGTCTAATAATTCATAATTAAAAATTAAAATTTTTCAATTTCTAAACATTTTATAACCTTTAAGTAGTTAAATACTAACTAACTTAATTTTATTAAAAACATTTAAGATGTATAACATTACTTAAATTATGTGTATTATTTAATGCATAAAATTCAACATATTTTAAGAAATGATTAACCCATGCATATAACGAAACATATTTTATGATATAATTTAAATTCAATATTAGTATAAATCATGCAACTTATCTTAAATATCTATTACCATAATATTTGATACAAATCTAACCATCATTAAACTGAAATATATCATGTTTTTTTTACCTTCTAAAATAGTAAACTAATCACCTCAAATTTTGGAAATAATACTCACAAAAATAAAAATATTGTGTCTGCTTTAAAAAAACTAAAATCATATTTGAGAACTCAAGCTCTAAATAATGCAGATTTTACAAATAAATTGGGTGAAGTGTGAAAATCCAATGACTACATAATGTAACAAAAGCAATAAAAAGTGAAACTACTTACACTGTAATATTCTCCTTCCCAAAAATAGAAAATTTAAAATCCACACATTGTTTTAGCCTAAAAAATTGGAACAAACTTCCTGCCACACGTTTAAGAGAACGAAAAAGTAAAGTAGAATTTCAAATGAGGCTAGAAAATACTAAAATTTCGTGTAATCGTGCTTATACACCAATAATTTAGTCTTCTAATTCTATTCAAAACATTTCGAAATTGTATTCTTCTAAAAGCTTTCAATAAAAACAATTCAATTTTTAGGAAAATGAGTAAATATATTCTTCAAACAACTAAAAACTTTTAAGTTTATTGACAAATGTAAGACTCATCAAGCATAAGATATCATATGGAGGGAAAGAATTAAGATCTACATAATATTCATCTATTTGTTATGTTAAATTTCTTTTAGAAAAATATATATAGTACACAAAAAAAAACATGATTACAAGAAGAAACCATTCATTGAATCTACTTTTGTGAGAAATAATAAAAGTAATTAATGATCTCCTAGATCAAAACTTAACCTCAAATCCTAGATCGAAACTAATAAAAAAATCTTTGGGATTATCATAGATACACGTATATAATTCAATAATGTTTATAATAACTCAAATCATATAAATAGTAATACTAGGACTCTTGAAAATATATTTCATAGATTGGATTAATCTAAGCACTAGCTCATAGCTATGGTAAAGAAATAGATACATATTAATTTCTAAAGTCAGTCAAATTCTCTTCAATCAATGACTAAATTTCATAAAATAAATTTAAAGACTAAGCATTAATAATAGAGCTACATATATATTTTTTTTTATGAATTAGAAAGTGAAATATTTGATTAGTTAAACCAAATAAAATGTTCATGCAATAATACATACTTAATTTTTCTTTTATTAGTACAGTTCATGTATAAAGTTTGAAATAAAAGAAATTATGAGGCATCAATTAATTAAAACAAGATATATACCTCACCAATTTCCCTTAGCTTGAACTCTGTTTGTTCTCCACACGTAAAAAAATAACCTCCATAGTATTGTCGATCTATTGCCGCACATCACTTTGTGAAAATGTTTTCAAAACAATTGATATATTTTTAACAAATGAATAAAATACCATATATCTTCAACGGATGTTTTTCCTTTCCATCCAATTGATCATGTGTCATGTCTCTTTCTCTTATGAAATGAAGATCTCAGTGATTAGAACTTCGTGCTGATAACGTGTTATAAACTGATATGAAAGTAAGTAAAGATCATAAGTAGAAAAGAGAATATAGAGAGAAAATTATGAGAATTCTTATTCAATGACGTTCTCTACAAGCATTTCAACACTTATATTTATAGTGTTGTGAAGATGTTAAGTTGGCTATTAGATAATCAATCATGGCTAAAACTAAGGGGTAGTGGGTAATAGGGAAAGAATACCCATTAGTGGTGAGTGGGGTAGTTACATTATCTAAAAATAAGATAGCTATTATTCATAACACTTTCCAGTTTTTTTTTTAGAATTTTTTTTTTGTTTTCGTATCAATATATCTTAAAACTTACTCTATGAATTGTATTTTTTTTAGTATAAAGTGGGGTAACGGGACCAACAAACTCTTCATAGAAGACACAATTACTCTCAAATAATATGAGAGTTAAATATCAATTTTTGAAATTAACACCGAACAACATGTGCCACTGACCCTCGGTATTCTATGAATTGTATTGGTCAGATATAAAATCTAAAAAAGCATATTATTGTAACCAAATTTAATATGATTTAATTAATATATATATATATATATATATATATTAATTATATATATATATATATCTAAGCTAAATTAGTATTTAAAAAACCTGTTTTAAATTACAAATCTAAACACAAAGAATAATGTAATTTTAAAACGGAAAATTGCGGTGGATAGTCACTTTTAAAAAAATAATTACAAATTTAGCCATATTTGAAAGTATTTGTAAATTTATTTTTATTTTAAATTTAATTAATAATATTTTTCATTAATACCTAGTTTACTCTTGTTCTCACTCTTTTTTACTCTTTATTCCTTCTACCACACTTCATGCAGCCACTTCTATGGTTATAGTTTTTTGTTTTTTTCAAATCACATTTCAGGGATGGCTTGTGGTGTCCACATGGCGAACTGCTAGTTTTTTCATTATATTTTCGAACAATTTCTTAAAAACATAAATTAATTAATTACATTTGATCTATTTTTTAAAATTTCATGATTTAGGTTAGTTCTTTTTTTTTTGTCCATTTCAAATTCTCGTTTTTACTTTATTTTTTTTTCTATCTGTTATCGGTGGATTTTACTTTTCTTGGTTTGGAATGTCAAATTGTGTAAGATCGAGAATTTGTAATTGATGAACTATTCTAACAAAATAATAAAAAATGTGATCAAATTTAAAAATATTTGCATCTATAGTTATAAATACAATTCAATTTTTTATTATTAATACTTACTAATACAATATTACATTATTAATATAGTATTATGTATCATTTATACAATATGAATTATTCTACCAAAATAATTAAAAATATAGACAAATTTAAAAATATTTGCCCCTATAATTATGAATACGTTTCAAAATATTGTAGTATTAATACTCATTAATACAATATTATGAATATAGTATGAACTATCTTAGCAAAATAATTACAAATGTAGTCAAATTTGAAAATATTTGCATCTATAGTTATAAATATGGTTCATATTGTATTATATTCACTAATACAATATTAATTTATTAATACAGTATCATGTATTATTAATACCATATGAACTATTCTAACAAAATATTAACAAATGTAGTCAAATTTGAAAACATTTGCATATATTATTATAAATATGGTTAATACTCACTAATACAATATTAAATTATTAATACAGTTTCATGTATTATTAATACAACGAACTATTCTAACAAAATATTTACAAATGTAGTCAAATTTGTTTCGGCAGCTTTTTGGTGTGTTAAGTCGACATTATTCAAGTATTATGATATATCTATTATTACTCTTAATTGGAAGAACTTTATGTCAGATTTCTCTACAAATATTTTGTCTCTTTGGGTATGTTTCTTATGTACTCCTTTAATAAAATATCTTATTTCAAAAAAAATCAAATTTGAAAATATTTGCATCTACTATTATAAATACAGTCAATACTCAATAATATAGTATTAAATTATTAATACAGTATCATGTATTATTAATACAATATGAACTATTCTAACGAAATATTTACAAATGTAGTCAAATTTGAAAATATTTACTTTCATGGTTATAAATACGGTTAATACTCACTAATACAATATTAAATTATTAATACAGTATGAATTATTCTAACAAAATATTTATAAATGTAGTCAAATTTAAAAATATTTGCATTTATAATTATAAATACAGTTCAATATTGTATTATTAATATTCATAATATTGTCTTCTAAAAAAAGTACTCATAATATTGTATTGTGTATTATTAATACAATAAGAAAAATTATAACAAAATAATTATATATACACAAGTAAAAAATAAATAATATATATATATATATATATAATATAATATAATATAATAGATTTTAGAATTACTAATTCATTACTTAACCTACCCGATCAATATTAGAAAAATAATAATACTCAAAAATACATATTTATTTATTAATACATTATTGACAAATTTTAGATTTATTTTTTTTTTGGAAAAATCAAACTAACTATCAATAATAAAGAAATTGTGTATATTGAATAAAATCATTAGATATATAAACATTATTTACATCTCCAATAATAATAAATGTTTTGTACTAAAAAAAAAATTGTAAATGTTTAGGGTGATACTTTTTAGTTCGAAACTAAAGTGGAGAACCACCAAATATTGTTCTTAATTGAAATTTTTGTGCTTTTTTTATTTCAATAAATATTGATTTAGTGATGAGGACATTTGTGTAATTTTCTTATAAAACGAATTTATTTTTTTAATTGAATGATTACTTTTGCTAAATTTGCAGGATGTTGACACGCGGGCAAATATTTTTTCTGTTTAGTCTACTGCCGGAAAAAGCTCTTTTAAAACAGCACCCTAAACTCTTACAAAATTTCGCAGAGAGGCCCAAAGGTGGGATATATGTAAATCAGCCCTCCTCTTCTTTTTGTTTTAGTCGGCCCAGAGTTTATTTCAAGCAGTAATGGACTTTAATTCGGCCCATTGTGTTTGTATGAAAGAAGCATAATTTATTAAGTTTTTTTTTGGAAAATTACTTTTTAGTCCATCAATTTTGAATTTAGGTTCGATTTTGTTCTTACATTTCTAAATTAAATACTTTTATTTCTAACACTTTATTAATATTTTTTTAGTCTTTGTGAGTTGTTTCAATTTCCTTTCATATTGATTTCTCAAAACAAAAAAAAAAAAAAACTTTTATACTGATTTTCTCTTAAAAACTAAATTTATGTAAAAATTAAAATAATGATTTCATTAATATATTTATATGAGAGTAAAAGTGTTCCATTTTTAAACATGTGAACCAAATTATAATTCTAACATAAGAACATTTTTAGGTACCTTTCTCAACCAAGGCTAATCAAAATTACCCTTCCAAGTAATTATTAAATTACCGTTTTTTTTAGTATATAGTGGGGGAAGGGGGGCTAACAAACCCTATATAGAGGGTACAACTACTCTCAAATAATATGAGAGTTAAATACCGATTTTCGAGCTCGAACTTGTGACGATAGAGTTGAAATAGATTAAATTACCTTTCTAAATCTCAATAATGGTTTCATATTTAAAAAAAAATAAAAATAAATTACACGTTCTAAAAAACTCTTTTTAATTTATTGAAAAATGAAATAAAATTTCACACCTCTACAAATTAAAGCTAGTATCAACTAATCAATATTAAACTAAAAAAAAAACTAATCAATATTTACTTCCAAGAAAATCTACACAAAAAGTTATTAATACGTCACAATAAAACTCATAGGTGCAAGTTTAATTTATGAGTTTTTTTTTTAAAAAAAAGTATAATTTATGAGTTTATTTTTAAAAACCAAATAGTTGTGCTATTTTTTTTTTTAGTTCACTAAACATGTCGTTGATTGTGTGAATATTCGCCCCATATTTATAATTCATTAATTTAGAAAGCATATAATTATGAATTAATATCAGCTCAATTAATATTCCTACTTTTTATTTGACATTTAATGAAAAGCATACTACCAATCGATTAAAATATTTGAACTTATATTATAAAAGGAAATATTTCCATAAACAATAAAGCCAAGGAAAAATGAATTGTGAGATGATGTTTGGTGAAGATAGTTATGTACATTAATGTTAGGTAGGTGAATGGAGACATCTTAGTTTGATAAACATTTTTATCATTATTAATTATTACTTTATTTTAGTGTAAATTGTAATTTTGGTCCTATAATTTTTAAAAATGTTAAAATTACATCTTATAATTTGAAAAATAAATATAATAAATAATAAAATTTAATCCTATAGTATTTAAAAGTTAGTTAGAATTTAGTGCTTTTCATTTAAAAAATTTAAATCTAGTCTTTATGATTTAGAGTAAATTAGAATTTAGGTTTCAAAATTTAAAAGTTAATAAAATCTAAAAAATATTAATGTATAATTGATGAGTTAAATATGTGAAAGTTAGGAATTTATGATATGAATTTTGTTTTTTGGAAACATATGATGATATAAGTTAAGTGTATGATTACAATAAATATTGAGATCATTTACATGTAAATTATTATCTAAAAGTTATTAACCTGCAATAATCATTCAATAATGCATCAATGACCCACTAGATTACAATTTCCTTTTCAATTATTCTTTTTATTTAATTTTCTTCTTGCCCCCCCGAAAAAACATTATGTACATTTTTACGAAGTATAACCAAACATCCAAAATTATTATTAATTGATTTAGTTGGTTTTAAAAAACAAGAAAATTTATAAGTTCAATATATATTAATTATCTATTTAAAAAATAAAATTTTAAAATTTTACTTTATAACTAAATATTATATCAAAACAAATAATTTATTCCATTAAAATAGTTAAAGTATGTCTATATCCAAATGTTATATATATGTAAATAAAAAGATGCAAAGTAATTTTTCTATTTTTTTAGTATATATTGTGAAAGAGGATAAATACCGATTATCGAAATTGAACCTGCTACATTGATATTGAACTGATTTAGAACTAAATAATAAAATCATTGCGTCACTGACCGATTCGATATAACTTTCCCATTTTGATTGATAATTATTTTAGACTTCACACTTCCATTATTTGTCATCATTTGTTCATTAATATATTTTAATTATTGCTTTGTCACTCATTTCAAAATTTTGATTTGTGTATATATTTCACCAGAATCAATCCCAATTTTCCCCTTCACCTAAAACCTCATGCATACATGAATTTAAGTCTCTAATCATAATCAACATCACATCTTTTCAAATTCCCCATAAAATGGATTTATTCATTTCAATTATTTTTATCCCATGTGACTCATTTTCCAATAATGAACTACTTAACAAAAATTTGATAAAACCACATCTAGTTGGTTACTTCAATCAATCATTACAAGTCCAACTAGATAAACACAAGTGTTTGCAGCATATTTGCAAAGTTAAAGGTTGAGTGCTTTTGGCCCAAAAAATTTAAAATGTTGAGTCTTAAGAATGTTTTTTAATTAAAATTTTCATCTTGAAACACTTTTTGCTAACAAAATATAATTATTCTAAAAACACTTTCCAACAAACTTTCTACTTCAAATTTCAAGTAGATTTTGGCTCATGTCAAACAATTTTTTTTTCTTCTTTTTTATAACAAAAATTCATTCAATAAATATTTAAAAAATAACATTCTATTGTTTTAAATATAAGTATAAAAAACTAGATGTATAAGTTATATGATTGATTAGTTAATAAAATAAGCTCTTTTAACATGTTTTTAGATCGTTCTTTAACATGTTAGTAAGAAGGATTTACTAACAAGACATGCAGCTAAATTTGAATTTAGTATTCTAGTCTTAAAAAAGAAAAGTAAATTTAACTCTTCAAATATATGGATTTGATGAAATTAAGTTGATCTAATATATTAGGTTGGATGAGTTGTCAGATTGACTAGTTTTTTTTTTTTTTTTAATTTATTCAAAAAATTTCGTTGGTCCAAAAAATACATTCAACCCAATTCGAATCATATACAACCTTAAGTGGTGAATTCAAATGAAAAATTGAAGTTTTTGAGGAGGTGTAGAATAGTAATTGTATTATGTCTTTATTTGCCATAATTAATTTGGACCCCTTATAAGTCTTTAAATGTCATTGATGGCTATGCTTTATTGGCATAGCTAACTTTACTTCATTTGACACTTTGATGTTGACTACCAAACTAAACCTTACTAATTTCATTCCACTTACCATATATATGTTTCCAAATGCATTAACTTTATTTTGTTTAAATTCCAACTTTATTTTAATCTCCTTTGTTTCTCTTCCTCTCATTTCATTGGGAACTTAATGATTTATATTTCTCACCAAATCCATTGTGATATATATTTATTTATTTTTATCAATAAAAGGTGGTCTTGCTAATCATCATCCTGGCTTATCTTCAATATTTCTTATGATCATGTGCAATCTTTTGAATCAAATTAATGCACCATAAATTATTGTTGATTTTTTTTTCATTTTATAATTATTAGTTTCTTGTCAACTATATATTTGATTCTATAGCACATGCTTGAGTTTTGCTTTATTGATGAAATTTTCTCAAGTTTGAGTTTTTTATGGTACGAGTGAGACAATCATGTGTAATGAAAATATTAGGGTTGCTTAATGAAACATAAACAATAAACTTATAAATATTTTTTTAGTCCATCTATCTAGGGGTGTTTGTTTATCATATTTAAGGAGGATTTAGTTTGAGAAGTTATATTGATAAATTATTTTAAGGAGTTAAAAATTGTGAGTTATAGTAAAAAAACTCGTTTTTTTGTGTAGAATAGTTAGAGTCAAAACCTTATTTGGATGTAGATTTAAAATAAATAGTTATTTTGAATAGTTAAGAAAAGAATGAAGATATTGTAAAGGATATAATTAAAATATGTATTTTAAATTTTCATTTAAAAAAAATATATTTAGAGATTTATTTTTATTTTAAGTATTCAAATTTCTTTTAATAAATGTACTTGCATTAAAGCTTAAACTTATTTTTCAAAATGGGAATTTTCATGAATGATAAAGTTAAAGTAATTTTGTGGATAACAGATTTTTAGAAGAAATTTGTGTGTGATCGAAAGTTGGGGCAAATTTAATATAAATACAAAAAGGCCATGTGCATGATATTGTTAAGGATATAATTGAAATGTGTAAAAAAACGTCTAAATTCATTATATGGATGAAATATTTCTAAAAAAAATGATATTATTAAAATAAACAAGTTGTAGCTTAAAATAATTTTTTTTTTTAAAAGAGAGTTATTTGTCATTTTTATTCTTAAAAGTTATTACTTATTAGTATTTTCACTATAGATTTTAAAGAAATGGTTAAATACATTTACATAAAATTTAAATTATTATTAATAATAAATTAATTTCGAATAAAATTAACTTTTATAAAAAATAGCAATGGAACATGATTTAATAATTATTATATGATATAAGACTTCATCTCAAACTTATTGATAATGAAAATACCAGGTATTTTATAAATTTTATAGAGTCTTCTTGCATTTTTAATGAGAAATCTTTAATAGTAATTAATTGGAACTTAACCAATATCTTATATTATTCTAATTGATTAAAGAAAACTTTCCTACCGTTTTTTAATAGTTAAATATAGTAAGTTTAAAATGTTTATCTCTAACCCACACCAGTCTCACAGTTTGATCCCGAAAATAGTTATTTGTCTCCTTCTCCAACAAGTATTAAAAAAAAAATCCCTAACAAATATATTTAAAAAAAATGTAATTAATTGAGATTTATTTCGTCTTTGAAACAGATCAACAAAATTAAATGAGATGGTTCAACTAATTAATATATATGGGATCTGGAAAGCTCGCGAGACAATTCGTGATTATAGAAATTCAAATTAATACCAAAAGACATCAAATAACCAACAAAAATTCCCTCCCTCTATTTTAATAATAAGTAAAAATTATCAATATTAAATGAAAATTTCTCCAATGTTTGTAAGGAGCTTGAACTTGGAATTCATTTAAAGAAATAAAAGTTAGTTGAACAAAAATCTATAAATAAACAATTTGATTTTTTAAAAAAGTGAAGCCATTAAAGTCATTTGGAAAATATAGGTAGGGAATGTATGATAAAATTTAATTGTCATTAAATGAGAGTTAGGTATAAATATTTATGAATTGGGGTTTGCATAATTAAGTTTTTTTTGGAGCAATCAAACTCTTTCCATTAACACCTCTTTTTGGAAACTATATATTTGGTTGCATGCCCTTGTCATTCATTTATACTTTGCAACTACATTTTCCTCTAATTTTATCTTCCTTTAATTGTTTTTCATTTATGATTCCATTTTCTTGAATCATGATATGGTTTTGAAATTTAATGTCTTCTTTAATCAAAGATGTTTTTCATTGAATAACATGACATATGATCGAAATAATGATGATCTTGATTGATGGTATAAACTAGATTCCTTTGATCTATTTGCTAATGGTTTTTTTAGATAATGAATGTATTTTATTTTTTGCTAATTTAAGTATAGTTCAAATGTGAACCAATTTGTTTAAAGAATATAAGCTTAAGTATTTTTCTATTTCTTATAGCATGTAAACAATGTTTGAGATTTTAATTATTGACTCTGTTATTGAATGTCTACCGATGTTGTTGAGTTATTATTGTTGTGGTTACCAAATTCTCGACTAATGTTATGAGATTTATCGTTTGACCCTATAATATTTGGATATCAAATAAATCAGTAGGATATTAATTTCTAGATAGATGACCACTATGTATTGAATTCATCCCCTTAAAACACGTTTAAAATCTTCTTTGACCATTAAATCACTTTATGATGGTTGAAACTCCCAATTTTATAAAAATACAAAATCACTATTTAGGAAATAGAATTTGAATTTACAAAATTTTAATCTAGATAGACGTTAACTATTGTTATACTAGACCTACTTTAACATATAACAAAGTAAAGCTTGTTTCCAACTACGTTCCCAAGAGGCAATCCAATAGTTGAAGTTCAGAACTTCAAAAGCATGCATCTTTCAAATTTCCTTATTAAAAAAAATTATTTATTTTTTAAGGGAAAGTATAAAACTAATGGGCTATTAAATTTACTTATTAGATTTTTTTTTCTAAGTGTATCTTTATTATTATTATTTTTTAAAATATTTGTATATGCTATTATTTAGTTTTCCTATTTGAAAAACATATCATTTGATTGCAATCTTATTATGATTTTATTTCACGAATATATTGATTTGCTAATAACAATAGTAGTTGGTGGCCGACTATAAATAATGCACCTTATACTTTTATTCTCAATTAATATAGACAGAATTTAATTCTCCAATTAATAGAGGTTCATTAAAAATAGCATTTACCATACAACACCAAACCTACAAAAATTTCAAAAAAGAGAAAAAAAGAGAACTAGCCTAGATGTTTCAAAGACATATTTGTTTTCTTTTTTCTGTATTTTAATTTTTCCAACCATTTATCATTATTATTATTATTTTAAATTTCCAACCATTTATAGTTACAAATAACTTAATCATGTATAAATATATATTTTTCATTTTCACTCATGAAAATGAAAATGAATGCCAACCCAGAGGAGCCATAAATTTTCTCATGGGTAAATTTTAAAAAACTCGAGAAAAATAACAATGGTATCAATCAACTATTAATTTCTATAAAGTCAATGATGCTTATTTAATTGTATAAATATTAAGTGCATTCCTTTAATAAAACAGATATTTTAAAAATAAATATTAATGGTCAAACAAAAACATAACTCAATTGTCAACTGGAACAATAGCTCAAGCGACATCAAACAACACGGTCAAATCTTTTAATTCTTATACTTTCACTCGAACTTCTCCAAAATCAAACATGTCCCAAATAGTTAAGAAAGTATTAATATCAATTTAGTGCCAAAAACAAATAATGGAAGGATAAAATTATCACATAAGAAATCTTACTAAGATCAATTGAAACTTCCACCTTCCCTTCTAAATTTTTTTTTTTACATATAGTTTCTACATCTACAAAAAAAAAAAGGAGAAAAATAAAAATAAAAAACAAACAAAAAAATCTATGCCTTGAAGCTGATAATTTATGTCCCACCCTCCAATCTACAATTAAAATACTTAATTTCCACCTCTTTAATTAAATCAAATAGAAATATTCAAATCAATCCGAGGTTTCTTCGCCGCCGGCAACGGCACGACGGAGCTACACCGTGGACACGTCGGATTATTTTTCATCACCAACACATACGACAAACACCCGGGGCAGCCAGCGGCGATCGGAGCCTCCCCCACCGCCGCCGCCGACGGCGGCAGAAATGTCAAAATGTCTTCTTTTCTTAACTCTTTCTCCGCCGCCGACGACGAGGACGACGAATACGACGGCGACGGCGACGATTTGAAAAGCGACGGCCGTTTTCTGATGGGATTTTTCTCAGCCCTTTCGAGCGCCGATTTGACCTTATCTAATGTACAAACGCTTTGGTAACTACTCATCGGCGACGGCGACGGCGACGGCGACGGCGAAACTAATTTTAAATCCAAATTTGTTTCGTCGATTAATTGGAATTTGGAGAAATTGGGCGACGGCGGAAAGTTCAAATCTTGAAGCTTTGAAGATTGAACATTGCATCTTTGAATGAACATTTTCCCTGACTGTGAAATGATCCGAAAAAAAAAAAACAAAACAAATTCAATCAATCAACAAAGAAATTGTTAAAATACTAACTAAATTTTGTTGTTATTTATTTAGGTCTCTAGATTTCTAAAAATCTATTTTAATCTTAGATTTCCAATTTATATCATTAAATTTTTAAAATTTCAAATTAGCATAACATTGGATAGATAAATTGTTTAAGAGAAAACAATATACTGAAATTACCATATTAGCAATATTATTATTTATTTTGATCTATAAATTTTTTTCTAAATTTTCATAAACTTTAAAAGAAAATTTTAAAAGTGGATATAATTTGAAATAAATATTAATTGAAATTAATTCAATGTAAATCATTTTAATACAATTAAGAAACTAGATGACCATATTTTTAAAATTCAAAGACGAATATGATCAACTTTCTTTAAGAAAAAAATTGATTTCTTTCCATAAAAACTAACTATTTTATGGGAATATGTGGACAAACATCAATTCTACCTCTTATATTATAATATTTGTATCATAATTTTTAATATAAATCATTTATAACACATAATTTTTATAAGTATTACTATTTTACCATGAATAGAATGAGTTTACTAGAACTCAATCTAAATTTTTTCTTCGATTTTGTGCTATAAATAAAAATATTTGTCTTTTTTATTAGGTAAAACTTCTCTTATTTTATTTTTGAAACAGCCGAACAAGCTTCAAAATTTTAGTCATCTATCAAAATGGAAATACTTAAAACGCCAATTAAAAATTGAATTAGAGACCGAATGAGTTATTTTGTTCAGTCTTAATCCATTTCAACTCATCCATTCAAGCTCAAAAATTGATATCGGGCTCTAGAGAGTGTGTGAAACGACAAAACTCAAATTATACAGACCAAAATATAGTATATAAAAAAAACAATACAAAATAAAAAGAAAAAATTGTTGGGAAAAATGGTACCTTCAAATCGAGTCTTTTTTCCCAGCCGGAAGGAACTTGGAGTTCGAGGTCTAATTCTTGGGGCTCTGAAAATTTGAAGCCGTTGCCGGGGAGCAAATCTCGGGTGATCAGAGGCGTTAATTTGTCGTGGCTAGATTCGTTTGTGACCGTCCGATCTTTGTTGTAGCCTGTTAGAATTCGCACGAGCGAGCTCACTTCGGCGGCCATTTTTTTTGAAAGAGGAAGAGAGAGAAATTCTAGAGAGAGAAACAAATGGGAGTGTCGGTTTTCTTGTACCAATGGTTTCTCTCTCTATATATGGTGGAATAAATAACCCACACCAATATTATAATAATAAGAATAATTGTTATTTTGATATTTAGTTTTTTTATGGGGTTGTTAGTTACGAAAATTATTTCCAATAATTAAAAAATTGAGACTTGTCAGAAAATAATTCGTTTAAATATAGAATTTTATAGAGGAGTAAGAGACAACCCTTATAGAAGCTTAGAAGGTTAATCAAATTTATAAAATAATTAAAAATATAATCACTTTTCAACAAAATTAATGAGTATAACTATAATTATTGATCTTTATTAATAATATTTAATATTGTATTAATGAGTATTTATAATACAATATTAAAACATATTAATAACTATGAAGATAAATTTTCCTACATTGTTCGGATGGTGATATGAAATGAGTTACAATACTTATTAAAAATGAATACTTATAAATGAAAGATTATAAACGATTATTTATTTTAAATAATTAAAAATATAAGTCACTAAAAAATGATTTAAATTATTCTCTAATTAAAATTATACAATGTAAAGGAAAGTTTGTAAAATATGTATTGTTTTAATGATAATGAAATAATAAAAATTACAGGAGGAGGAGAAAAAACATTAAACAACGAAGAAATCAATTAAAAAACTTACATTACTAAAAAAAACAAAATCTTACGAATAGTCACCGCAACACAAGTTAGCAGGTTACGGGCGCTTTTTATTTCTTTATTATTTATTTTAGAATGGACGTTTTTAATTTTTTTTTTTTTATATATATATATATATCTATAAAAATAAATTTATTTTGAATTTCGTCCCTTCATTGGTCTTGGTGAAGCCCTTTATCTGAATTGAAATCTTTCTAGAAATTTGGTACAACAACCAAAATGAAATTCAAATTTATTCCATTTTTTCATTATCCAAAACATTTATATTAAAAAAGATAATTGGATCATTTTAACACACACGTACAATTGTTATTCGTGGATCTTTTTGTTTTTATTTTCTCGCTTAGTGAAGTAAGTACTTCATTTACAATTTTAGTTAATAGTGAGTTAAAAAAAAGTTATGACACTTACGGAGATAAAGAAATTCAAACTAACACCTTAATTATTAAATATACATTAATATCGTTGAACTACTAAACTCGTTGTTAGAGAATAGTAGGTGAATTGAGTTGTTGAGAGATTTGTAAAAAAATTGTTTAACTCTATATTATAAATAATAAGTATCCAACTAATACAATTTATCCTTGATTTAAAATTTCTCTTGCATTTCTAACTTTACATCTTAAAAATTTTATATTTTTATTTTAAAATCTATTTACATATAATATAAAGTAGTAAATAAGAATAACATCTTATACAAATTAATAACCAAAATTTTATATACTAAGGTTGAATTAATATAAATGCATGGAGTGGATATTGCAAAGAGACGTGCATGATTTTTCCTTAACACTAACCATCGATGGGTTTCCGCCACGTGTAAAATTGATAAACACATCACCAACATTTTTTAAAAAAATCTGTTTATTATTACTATTTATTTATTTTGAGAAACAAAATGGGGGCTTTTTCATGGATATTCAAAAATAAATAAATAATTCTCTCCACAACACATTTCTTAAAATTATTCATCTATAGCAAAAAATTATCCTAAGTTTGTAAAATTACCAAAAGACCCCTACTTAAAATTCTCACCACAAAAATTTTTCCCACACAAACACTGTACACACCTCTCTTTGTCAAAAAAAAACCCCTCCCAACACGATTTCTTCCCAATCATCACCATCACCTTTGCCAGAACCACGTCCTTCGCCAAATTTTGCGATCATCTATTCGTCTTCTAACTTTCTCTCTTTGCAAAAGCAAAAATCTCTGGTTTTAGAGAGAGAAAGAAGAAAACAGAGTAAAAATGTCTTCCTCCATTCAGCTTCATCGAATCAATCCGAGCAACAATCCGATCGGAATGTCATCGATTATGACCGTCGGTCACAGAAATGTAGCGACGGCGGCGGCGCTTCAGAGAACCAAGGCGGCTCTGGTACCCGACGCGGTGGCTCGACACCTCTTTGACTTTTTATTCTTCTTCTCCGCATACTTGTCGCCTATCAGTTCCACTGATAGAAGACCGATAGAAGTCTATCAATTATACTGATAGAAATCTATTAGTTTTAATGATAGAAGTCTATGAGTGAAAAAATGGTATATTTGAATTTTTTTACAATTTGTGCTATAATTAAAATAGGTGGGCCAAAAAATGCTATTGATAGCAAATTCTCAAAAAAATCTGTTTATTTGAGGAGTAAAAATTATTGAAAGTCTTTCGCTCAATTAATGCTCACAATAAATTAATACTTTATATTAAACTCGTTTCAACAACCGTTTGGTTCTACAACTTTGGCTTTACTACATATTCAATTGTGGTAGCTTATGTTATTTAATCCTCGAATTGAATTGCTATTAATTATCCACTTTTTTGGTATTCATTTTACGAGGATTTATTATATATGTGTTTGTTTAATTTAGTGAGAAGATAATTAATGTTTATTTCGAAAGTATAAATATGAAAACATGCTTAATTGTATTTTATTTTTCTTATAGCTCTTCGTTCAATTTTGTCAAATTTATTTTATATGATTTTTACTTTTTTCAAAAAGTTTTACTTATCATCTCCCAATGTTGAAGAATAAAAAAAAAAGAATAAATAGGTAGAGAAATGTTAGTAAAAAATAGCTCATTCTAATAATAGAATTAGGGCAGTAGAGAAATGTTAGGGTCCAGGGAGGTTGAAATATTTTATTTAAACCTTTGATCTTTGAATTCATGCAAGAATGTGGATGACTTAATCAATTGAATTAAGTTGAAGTTGGTGAAAGAGAAAAGAGAGTTAGAAAACAAATAAAAAGTTGGTAAAATATAGACAGATTTTGTTAAAAAAACAATAATAAAAAAATAAAAATAAAAATTCCTAAACTTATTTCAATCTTACAAGCATTTCTAGTTTTTGAGGGGCAGGGCAGCTCAGCCGTTGAAGCTAACGACTTCAAAACATATTTTCTTAAGAGATCACTGGTTTGCTAGTTTTTTTTTTTTTTAAAAAAGTCTTTCCAGCATTTCTATGATTTTGAGAATAAAAATGGGTTTTTTTTAGATACAATTAAATAGTTTTTTCTTTTATAGATTATAATAATTGGGAATGAGAGATTCGAAACAATAAACTTTTGATCATTAAGTGTACAATAACGTGTTTGAACAAGTGCTCTTATTGACAGATACAATTAATGGTTGATAAAAAAACAACCCTAATGAATAGTTAAAAAAAATGTATAAGAAAAAAGCTATATATAATAGATAAAAAGGAGATCTATCAAGAGTAGTAAAAAGGGAAAAAAAATCTATTGCAAAAATGATAAAATTCAAATATATCAAAAACATATTCAATGGCAACTTCAAGTGAAACTTTAAAGTTATAAATTTTAATCAAATTAAACGTTTCATATTTTGAAATGTATTTTTAAATTGCTATAATTAAAATAAAGATGCTATTGTTTATTATTTATCCTCAATTTCTTAAATACAAATAAAATGATCAATTGTTCACCCTCGAGCCTTGGAAATCAACGCATTTAACTAGATTATGCATACAAAATATCAACTAATATATGGTGTAAATATATATATATATATATATGGTGTAAATATATATATATATGGTGTAAATAGAAACCAAACCACACGTGTGAGATAACAAAACGATTCGTTGATTTGTGAGGCTTGACCGACAGACTTTTAGCATCAAATAAAATTAAAATAAAATGGAATATAAATTAGAGAGACACAATTTTAGACTACACTTAAATCAATTTAATTTTTTCAACAACTCTAACTTTGACCATAAGACTAAATTGGTAATTCAGCTTTTAATTTATCATTGTTATTGTTTCTATACCGACCTTATAATAATATAAATGAATAGTCAAGCAAATAAATAAATAAATAAAAGTTTGAGAAATCCATAGAAAACTCAAACAATATGACATTTATGTATGAATTAAAATAGCATAAGATTCTTTCCAAATACTTGAAATATTGGCAGCGTTATTACACGTACGGGTGATGATATTAATTATGGTTGGTCAAACATTTGAAAGATAAAAAAATGTCTTTTAAAATTTGGAAGTAACATCAACGCATTTATTGCACATTCAAACTCCCATTAATGAAACTAAACAACTTTCTCATAATTTTGTTTATAAAATAATTTGTTTTTAATTTTTTTTATTTAAATTAAAAGGAGATTGGATAACTTAGGTGTACTATAAGTTCAGTGATGCAATTGTTTCATGATTTGAAATAAGTTTAGCACGAGCCACATATAACTTCGATCCCGAAAATAGATATTTATTCTCTCTTCGCCAATATATACTAAAAAAAAAGTAAAGTATAATATCCATTTTTTGAATCCAATAAATAATAGTGTTCAATAAATGAAGCAATTCTAAAAATAATGAATAAAATTCTACAAATATTCTTCTGACTACATAATCATTTATAATATATTCAGAGGTCGAAATTGAGTTTTATTTTTATTCTATTTCGTCACAAATATTTAGATATTGTTTGATAATTATTTTTTTGTTAGTTTTTATTTTTAAAATTTAAGCCTACAACAATTATTATATTATACGTTTTCTTTTATATAAATGTCTATATCTTACCTATATTTATAAAAATCAAATTAAAGTTTAAAAACAAAAAATTAGCTTTCAAAAATTTATTTTTGTTTTTGAAATTTGGTCAAAATTTACATACTTTATTAAGGAAAATTATATACATTCTACGAAAAATGAAGCACATTTGTAACAAAATATGGGTAAAGATAAATTTAAATTTTAAAAATAAAAAATAAAAAATCAAATTATTATCAAAGGACAACTTAATATTTCAATTCAAACTGATTTCTGCTGCAACCAATTGTATCTCATCTTAATCTAAGGTTTTATTTTTACCAAACATTTCTAACCACTTAAAACTTCTCAAACTTATATTATTATTATTATTATTTATTATTTTAACAAATTTGGACATTATTCAAATGGATGATGCATATGTTTAATTAGGCCCTATCTAAGGTGGCCGCCAGCAAGCAATTTTAAGATTCAACACTCATTAATTGTTATCTTTTGATTTTTGAATTTTCAAACAATTTTGCTTTTTCTTTCCCACACAATTTCCTCGAACTCAACATTTATGTCTCGTTTATATGATTTATTGCCTTTCTTTGGAGGTTGATTAATCAATACTTTGATTTCATTTTTTAGTGTGAATAAGTTTTTGAGATTTGTAAATAATAATTTTTTTAGTAACAGTTCATACAAAATGATAAAATTAGGACTAATAAAAGGATGAAAAATCTATATTATTTATGGTTTCAATCAATACACCAAATAATCTTTAATTTTTGTATATATAATTTTCAATCAATCGTATAATGATAAAGAACACAATAAAAATATTCAAAAAAATCCAAAATTTTGTTATGGTTGAAATTTTTCTATATTATAATTAAAATAGATAACGAAATAGTTGCAACCGATAACAATTTTCTATAAATTTATTTGTTATGTTTTGTATGTGCATTTTTTTATATTAAAAAAATTATATATTTTTAAAAAATACATATCTCTGTAGAGGGACAACAAACCCTACCTACATAAAGAATATACTATATGATGTTAAACTGGTTTACAACAAATAATGAAATTATTGCATAAATCGCATATTTGATAATATATATATATATATATGTGTGTGGTGTTGTTCGTGTTCAATAAATATTTTTTATCAAAGTTCACTAATAAAATGTGTTTAATCATCTCTGCAATTGTATTTGCTATAGTCAATGCTATAGATTTTGGATGAAATGTAGTATGTTGGGTTATTTAAATAATATCTTTGCATTTAATAGATTTTGGATGATATGTATTATTTTTGGATGAATTGTATCACAGTGCGAAAAAGTTTAATTTAGAAAATTAGCGTTGGAATGTTATATAATCAAGAGACAGAAAGTGAGGAAATACAATTTGCACCCATCATTAAGTTTAGTTCGATAATTATTTAGATTTTAGTTATTCAAATTTTAAAATTTTTATTTATTTTAATTTTTATAAATGGTTTTAGCGTTTCAATATTCATATTTAATTAACTTTTTAATTTTTTTAAAATACCATTTTATAATTTGTTAATATTCATCTGCAAATTTTAAAAAATTAAAATTTAAAGAATTGTCCTACCAAACTTAAATTACGTTGAAAAGAAAAACTAATTCTAAGATTTATAACAACTTCTCATATGAAAAAGAATTAAATTAAATTAAATTTATTATTATTATTATTTTTTGAAAATCTACTTTAACCCATTAATTTAAATTTTGAATTGGTTCATAATTTAACATAATCCAACCAACTAAATAAATGAAAATTTTCTTTTCTTCAACAAAAAAAGAGAATAATTTCTTTGTAAATCAAAATTTAAATAGAACATAGAACTTAGAAAGATAAGATGTCTTGGATAAAATGTTGAAAAGTTCGATTTGCCCTTAAATACAGATCATTCATATTCATCAACTTTTCGTCTTTTTTCTTTTCTCTAGTTCTTTATGATTTTATACCTCTTTTATTATTATTTTATATAAATATTTTATTTTAAAACAAAAAAAGTCTAATAAATTGAATTTATTTCCTTGAAATAAAAAGTATATTTTTTAAAGAAAAATGATGACTTGGTTTAAATCTACATCATTAATAGAAATCCCTGATTTTTACAAAAACACATATTTATTTATATTTATTGTTAAAATAAATTTTCATCAAAACACAATAGTAATAGTAGTAACTAACTTCTACGTCATAACTACTAACCAACTTCTATCTTATAACTACTGTAAGTGTCCTTGTTAAAGTTCAACATTATTATTCTTAACCTATATAAGTTCAATAATTGCCACATTTAATATTTTTAAAATTATCAATAAATAATTGCCACATGGTAAACTAATGATGTTCATTCATACTTTTTTAACTTTGTTATGAAAAATACTCTGGGATTCCTTTTCAACAACATATAACAGGATAAATGTAGTGGCACCATTTAAAATTTGTTTGATTTTTAGTTGAAAAACTGAGTTTTTATTATTATTATTTTTTTTTAATACCTAGTCAAATTTATTTATATATATATAAAATAGTTTTTTGGAAACTAAAGCCCAGATGAATTTATAACTTATTAGTTCTCTAGCATCCACTAACCCAAATTCACAGGGATTCAAATTAAGTTTCTTAATTATGATATATTTAGATGTTTTTTAAAAAAACAAACATTTAAATTCAGCGAGATTACAATAAATAAATAAATAAAGAAAGAAGTAAAATAATGGTTCACAACCTAATTTTTTTTATATTTAGTTTAAAAAGCTGTGAAATAGTTAGTGGTATGATTTTTCTTTATTTGGTGGTAATCCAGTTAGCTCTCAGTTATTTGATATTAATAAACCTAAAGTTTGTGGTACTCTCTAATTTATACTAACAAAAAGTTGTCTCGGTTGAAAAAATATTGGTAAGAAAATAAACATCCAAGCTTGGTTTTTAACAAACAAAGTAAAGTAAAATAAAATGAAATAAAATAAACAAATTATACTTTAGCAACTTGTTATCAATTTAAATAAATTTGATTAATTAAGACATATACTATTAAGCACGAGTATATAAGTTCCAATCCTTTTCTTTTATATGTTATTGAATAAATAAAAACTCGTATCCAAACATTTTTAAGACAAAACCAACTTCATTTATTGAATGAAAAACACAAGTGGAAAAAAATAAATAAAACAATGCAATCTTATAAAGATTCACACACCCCTTAAAAACTTAGTTTAATTTTTTTTTTTTAATAAATAAAACAGTACGAATGGGCCCGTCGTGTAGTGGGCTTGAATGGTAGGGCCCAATTATCTCCAATCTGGAGATTCAGAAGTGGGCCCAATTAAGGATCCAATACGCAGAGAATCTCATCGTCTTGCCAATACCACAAATGCAGAATAAAACTCGGTAGTCGGTCTATTTTTGAATGAAATAATATATATTTTTTAGTACATATTGGAGGAGGAGAACAAATACCGATTTTAATGATTGAACTTGTAACTCGACTGCTGTTTGCAACCATGCAATGAAGAATCATTGCACCACTGATCCAATTAATAAAATAATATTTTGGTTCTTGAATTTAATATTTATTTCATTTGATTATTTAATATCCAAAAATCCAATTTAAATCTTTTAATTTCGATTTTAATCGGTTATAATATAACTTTCAAAATTTTAATTTTAGTTATTATATTTAAAATAATTAAAATTTTGTTTGTACAATAAAATTTAAAATTGATATTAACGAAATTGGTTCGTTAATGTTAATATCTTCAATCCGATCAAAGAAAAAATGAGAACATATATTTTAAATCTATAAAGAAATATGATAATTTTTAAAATAAAAATAAACAATTTTTTTATCATATAAAATTTAAAAACTAAAATAAAATAAATCTCAAAATTTAGACTAAAGTAAATTTTTTGTAAAATTACGAATTGAAATAAAACAAAAATACACTTTTAAGATTTAAATTTCAAAATAGAACAAAATTGAGGAACGAGAACGGTATTGTTTTTTCCTCAGTAATTCCAGTTTATCTCGACTCAGGTTTGGATTCTCTTGTATCGTTCTTTATTTCCATTTTCAATTACTTTTTATTCTTTATACATGTGAATTGACATCTTCCGTCAAAGTTTATTTAACCAAAAAGAAAAAGTTTCGCAAGAAAAAAAATATAATATATATATATATAATTCAAATAAAATAGAATGGGGTATCTATTGGGGCCTTTAAAATGTAATTAGGTATTAATATTTAGATTTAGGTCAAACCAAAATATTTCTGGTTATAAACATTTCAAATGTATCAAAAACAAAATTCTTTTGTGCTGTCAATCTTGGGGAGTGAAAATTCAAATGTTTGACATTTTAGTCAAGATAAATAAGATTGAGGGTAGAGATGCCCACGAGTTACCAAAATCATTCTTCATCTTTGCGAAATTTACCCTTTTTTTCTTGGAGATGGGGACGAGCATTTACTACTTCAAATTGGTGGAGATCAGGTTCCTATTGAAAAATTTCCCATTTCATTTTTTTTTTCTAATCTTAACATTTATAAATATTTTTTAATAATATTTTTCATGTAAAATATTCATTAATTTCAATTAGAATTAATAATATTTTTAATAATATTAAAAAAAAATGTAAATGGGGATTTACTGCCCTACGGGACCTCGGCCTCACAAAAAAAAAAGAGGATAAAATTAGTGAACTTTTAATTATTAAATCATACTTTTTTTCTTTTTTGAAGAACACTCGTGCTCCGTTTAGAGGAGTAGAAGTAATTATGGCAGCCTTGATTAAAAAAAAAAAACAAAAAAACAAAGAAGCAATTAAAAAGTGTAAATATATTATGTACATTTTAAACTAAAGAAATTTAGTTTTACAAAATAATTTAGTCCATAGTTACTAATACACATTAATAAGGTATCATAAATACTTATTAATATAATATTTTTATTAATATCCTGGGATTATATTTGTCAACATTTTAAAAATTAATCATATTTACAATTATTTTTTAGATTGGACTAATCTTTTCTATTTATTTATTTTTAAATTTCTGCCCACACATTTAAATCACAACAGAATTTTGTAAAAAAATAACTCAAAATTTTTTATTGCGTAACTTTAAGGTTTTGACCTGTTTAAATCATATTTCAACAAACTTTATCTTGCAAGTAAATCTAGAATATTTGAACTCAATGAGTCAGTACTCAATGAGTCAGTGGCACAATTGTTTGATTGTTTAGTTGTAAATCAGTACAACAACAGTATCACAAGTTCGAGCCCGAAAATCGGTATTTGTCCCCCTTCCCCAATATATATACTTAAAAAAAAAGAAAAAAAAATCTAGAATATTTGAGATATTTTGCTGGTGACATAAGGAGATAAGGATATATATATATATATATATATATATATATATATATATATATATATATATCTTAAAGTATTGTAACATTTAAAGATACCCTTAAAATTTACTTTTTGAATTAAAAAATATAACCACAATAAAGTATTATTAATAGAAAGCTAGGTATCAAAAAAAAAAAAAAATCCCTTAACCTGAATATTATGCTCTACTAAAGAAGAAATTTGATAAAAGAACACTACAATCCTAAAAAAAAAAGAAAAAAAAAACTTCAAGTTTGACTAAAAATCCAAGTTCCTCGCATGCATACAGACGTAAAAAAGAAGATTAAATTTGTTTATTTTTTAAAAAATAAAAAATAATATTGGTTAATTTACCAAAAAGAACTTGGAAATTAGGGAACAATTGGCTGATCAGATAGAGATATCCATTTTTTTACGGTATTTTTTTTGTTTCGTAAAATTTAACGGTAAATTTTAGGGTGTGTTTGGAGCATTGGTTTGGTTATAATAGACGAAAGGTTATGATAAACGATGAGTTATTATTATAAACTGTGTTTGAAGGACAAGTTTTTATAACAGGGATTATGATAAACGGTATTTGAAAATGTAACAAAAGATAATATATGTAAGGTTTAGATAAACGGACACGTATGTTTAGATAAATGAGCACACAGATTTAGATAACCATCATTTATAATAAACGATGAGACAAACATCGGTTGAGTTATTATAACCAATCCGACCATTTATATAAATAGGGCCCTAACACACCCTTGGGTATTGGAAAATAAAAAATAATGGGATAAGAATGGTAAAACTATCCCTGAGAACATCCCAAAACGAGCGATCATAATTAAACAGAAGGGCAATTTGGTAACAAACGGAGACATTCTTCTTGAATATTAAAAGGAAGAATATTTTAACAAAAAAATCAATAAGTAGAGACATTTTGCCCAATTTTCCACGCCTTGATATTTTCCCTTCGTTATCGAGGACGATTTTTCTCTCGCTCTGTTACTAAAAACTTCGAAGCAGAAACGATGCAGATCTTCGTCAAAACCCTAACTGGAAAGACGATCACGCTCGAGGTCGAGAGCAGTGATACAATCGATAATGTCAAAGCCAAGATCCAGGTCTCTATTCTTTGATTCCTTTCTCCTTACTTTGTTTTTACATGAATCTGTAAGCTTTCGATTGACGCAAACGAGATTTTCTGGCTGAATTTCGGTTCTGATTTGCCTGCGGTTGTTGTTTCTATCATTTGATTCTTGTTTACTGTGATTGCTTGTTTACTTTGATTGCTTGTTTAATCCATCGCTAGTATCTTTGTTTTACGACTTAGAGATTCCTTCGCCGTTCGGAAGTTGTTTCTTCTTTTTATATTTATTTGTCGCAGGGGAGATGCTGTGGAAACTATGATTTTTTATCAATTCTCGTTAACCTAGTTTTGTTTCGGTTCTGTGTTATTGCATGAACTAATGAAAAGAAGGTCAGCAAATTGATGTTTGTTATATTCTTTCGCCTGCTTTGCTACATTTAGTAGTCAAATTAAGTTAGATCATATTTCTTTTTGATAATCATGAGTGTTTGGGCTCGTTTAGGTGCACCTCGACTATTTTCAGGCTACAAACCATCTTATCCTAGAAGATTTGGTTTTAAAAAAATACATAAGAAATTGCCACCGATCATGCTTAAACCAATAATCTCTTAGATCTTGAAAACCCTACCTTTACCACTAGACTCATCCAAGATGGTTAACACGTTTCCTTTATATTCAAACCATGTAATATTTGTATGGTCTCCAAGTTTTTGAAGATTCTTATCGTGTGTTTTTTGATCATATTATCTTCAACCATTGCGTGATTTTGTTTCGTATGTTTATATTCTTGATACATCAGTATATGTATATCAACAAAAAAAAGTCTTCAGGCTGTTATGGACCCTGTAAAGTGATGTGGCAATTTTGTTCTAGCGTGCTTTTAATTTTAATCATACGTTGAATTCTGGATTGCACATCGCCTTCTAGTTTCGACTGGGGTGAGGTGATTGGGAAATTTTGTTTAATTGGTTTGTTTATGTGTAGGACAAGGAAGGTATTCCTCCAGACCAGCAGAGATTGATTTTTGCTGGTAAGCAATTGGAAGATGGTCGAACACTTGCAGATTATAACATCCAAAAGGAGTCAACCCTTCACCTGGTCTTGAGGCTCAGGGGAGGTACTATGATTAAGGTGAAGACTCTTACCGGTAAGGAAATTGAGATTGACATTGAGCCAACCGACACAATTGATCGTATCAAGGAGCGGGTTGAGGAGAAAGAGGGGATCCCCCCTGTACAGCAAAGGTCTGCATTTATCTTTTTCTCCAATGACTTTAACTACAAATACTAATCTTTCTATTGACATTTATATGTGTGGATAGCTAGTTTAATCTCCCCCAAATACATCAGTATGAGCTTTACCATCAACCATCACGGAAGGGTCTAGTGGTCAAGAGGGTCTTAAGTTAACTAAGAGGTGATGGGTTCAATCTATGATGGCTACTAACCTAGGAATAAATTTCTTATCGATTTCCTTAACATCTTAACGTTGAAGGGTCTGATGGTATAGTTGAGGTGTGCATAAACTGGTCCGGACAGTCATGGATATAAAAAAAAAAATCCTCAGTATGCTGTCTCTGTTTAAGAGTATAGTTTGATGTGGAGCCTTCCTACTTAGCACAGGTTTCATTAGTTCTTATTGCAAAGAAACGATGATGTTGGACTTGGTGGTGTTTAGACTCCAGCATTTATTCCACACTTGATTTATTATTATTTTTTACTGTCTTGACATAACGCAACTCAAAACAATTTAATGACATGTCTAACCCTAATTTTAGTAGGGTTCAATGTGTTAGACATCTATTAACCTTTCCTAAGGTTTAAGGACCGATCTCCACCACCATATTTCTTGAGCTCAGAAAATAAAAAGAAAGAACATGCCTATTCGTTATATGTATGTAGTATGTTGTATTTTGTGATGTTTCAGCCTTCAGGTATTTGAAGTTTTCTTCTGTATGGTATAGTGAGATTTACATTTAGAATAAAATATTAACGAAGATGTAAGTCTTATCATTTACAACTCCAAGCTCAGCAAAGTAATCAAAATGAAGGTTTATAAAAGAAATCCAAGAGCAATAAACATATTTTCTAAGTTTTCCAATGGAGCTGTTAATTCAGAGTCGTGATATAGCTTGACTGAAGATTTTTGTTAGTTTCTCCTCATGCTTTGGAAAACCAACTCCATGGTTCACGTTCAAGTACCTAAATTTAAAATGTTAGTTCATAATTTCAGTTCTAATGCAAAAATGCTTTGAAGTGCCCGACTCGATAATTTGATAGCCTGATTGTTAGACATTCACGTTAAGTTTTAAGTGTCTCGTGATTCTAGATTTTCTCTATAGTTTACTTCCCATGCTCTTTCTTCTAATATCTGTTTTATGCTATTATTTTCTGGAATGAAGTTAAATATACTGTACTGATGTAATGAGAATTAGTGGGTTAACAATTCTGAATTGTATAAAATTATTTCTTCTGATTGGTCTAGTGATCAAGAGGGTCATGGTGAATTAAGATGGGTTTAATCTATGGTAGTCACATATCTAAGAATTAATTTTCTACGAGAGTGTTTGGATGAGTAGTTCATGATGAGTTATTTTGAGTGATTAGAAATTGGGGTTGTAGTATAGTAATAGCTCAGTTTAATGTGGATTTTTGTAGAGGAGTTGGTGACAATAACTTATTTGGCTATGAATTTTTGTAGACAGAGTTGCAGCCGATAGTTGTTTGGATGTAGATTTTGTAGAGGGGTTAGCAAAAATGAATAATTAGAAATGAGGAGCTGTTTTGAGTGATTGTAATAGCTTGTTTGGATTTAGATGTGGTTTTTTAAGGAGTTGTAAATGCTCATTGTAACTCCTCCCCAAAACCAAAAATCAAACACCTTCTACGGGTTTCTTTGACAGTCGAATGTTGTAGGAATGTAGGGTAGGGTCCAGACGATTGTTCTTTGAAAATGCAGTCTGCTTCGGATAATAAGTAATGGTTGTTCTACTGTGCTTTTTGCAGGCTCATTTATGCCGGGAAGCAGCTCGGGGATGACAAAACAGCCAAAGACTACAACATCGAGGGCGGTTCCGTTCTCCATCTAGTGCTGGCTCTGAGGGGTGGTGGTTACCTCTGAAACTCTGAATTTTCAGTTTTATTTAGGGATGGATAAATGGAAAAACGTTTAAGCTTAAACATTTCAAATACTACTCTGTAATAGAGATTTCGCCTGTGTATTTACCTTTTCATGTTCAACATTAAACCATTTGCTCTGCTTGGAAGAAGTTTATAAAATCTAGTCCCAAAGTTTATCCATTTATGTTGGGGAATGAAGCTTTCCTTTTTTTTCCTATTATACTTGTGACTTTGTTCCGAAAGGAACGGCTTCATTGGTTGAGACTTAGAACCTTCAAGGTATGTTTTGCTGGAGGTCTGAAGTTTTGAGACTCAATCGGAACCTTAATATTATACTTATTATTTTACTTCATTTTCTCGGATCCTCTCAAGTCTATGAGTTATGACCAGAGCTATATCAAAGGCGGAATGGTTTCGACCATTTCGATCTTATCGACGAGGTGCATTTTCTACCCTCTTCTTGTATTGGCCACGAAACCAATTATTCATGGTGGTTGTCATGATTTGATGGTTATTATCACTATATTTCTCTTAACTAATCAAGTGATATTAAAAAAAAATTTAAGAAGAAATTGGAGGAGGGGGAATTACAAATTTTACATAGATATCTCTATTATTAAAATAAAATACAGATTTTTAGAATTGAACTTGTGACTTTATTGTCAATGTTTAGATTAATGAAATTATTGTAATTAAATTCAACGCGAATATTGTCAATAGTAATAGAATTTGATTCTATCCACTCCTATTTTAGGAGTGCTTTTAGTAGAATTTTCCTTTATATTATCAAATTTGTCTATCCCATGCGCAAGTTTATTAATCCCAAGCGTACCATATGCTAGAGCTTCATAAGCATAAACTTATTGAATTATTTAACTGGTGCTCTTGTTGTTTTATTTTGTCTTTTTATTTTCAACGACTCTTAAATTTAGTCTCTATCATATTCCTTAATAATTTTTAGTAGTTTGATAAATTAAAAAAAGAAAAAAAGAAAAGAAAAATCAAACTTAACAATATCTCAATAGAAATTATGCAAACTCAAACAATTTCTGTACCATACCTTTACCAAAAATAAATTACTAAAGAAAATTTGGAGAGTGAGAAAATTAAATGTCATATCAAATTTCAGTATTTTTCCATTATAAGATGCATATTTGTTTAAAATTAGGCCTCAGCCTAATAATAATTAAATTTGGTTAGCCCCCAAAGTTCGTCATGCTGATGTAATCACTTCTCACTACTATCTAGCTTCGACTTCTTGGTGTTTGGCAGTCATGAAAAGTCCTAATGGTTAGTGAAATTTTTCTAACCCACGAGAAATTTTTTTGGATTATACAATTATTATATATTATTACATTGTTAATAATTAGGTACTTTTCATACCAAATTTCTAACAAAATGTAATATTTACCACGACAAATAATTTGTTCGAACTTATCGTCAGATTTTTTTTTAATTTTTTATGAGTACTCGAACATATCGTCCTAAATTCGTACATTATTTCAACGATTTTTTTTAATGCAATAATACTTTAATATTTCATTCAATATGTTATTAGGATACATTAAATTTAAAAACAAAATTAAATAAAATATCAACTCAAGAATAATGAGCTAAAGAAGCATGGTCTTTAGTTGAACAGTAGACTTGCGAAAAATGACGTTGTTAATAGTATTTGCATGCTCGTCTACCATTATTACAAGTGAGGAAACATTGTTGAAAATTTCACGTTAAAAAGAGAAGAATAGTACCTTAGTAAAATTTTATAAAAAATATAAGTTACTACTCTTAAATTTTGAGATGGAACCTAAGTTATCTTAAGATAAGAATGGATATATTTAAATCCATAAAATTTTAGTTTTTTTAAGTATAAAATTGAGCAAGGGGGACCACAAATACTACGAAGAGAGTATTACTACTCTTAAATAAATGAAAGTTAAATACTAATTTTCGAAATCGAATTTATAATCATGATGTTGAATTAGAATACCATAAAATAATGAAATCATTAAGTTACTGTCCCTTTCGATTAGGTCGTATTTATAAAAGTAGGGAAAGAAAAGGAAGAAATTAAGGTAGAGCAGGTAACTTTGAAAATGCACTACATTCCATCGATGTTGAAAAGGTAACAGGTGGCACATTGTAGTCGTTTTACAAAACAAATAATTTCTGTTCGAAATATTTTATAGGAAGAGGAAAAAAAGCAACGAAATATTTGAGTGGAATTGAATGAACCTCAATTTTGTTGGTAAGTTATTATTTTGGTCCATAAACAATGACATTTATTTCGTTTTGGTTCTTCGATTTAACTTTCAAAAATTCAATTTTAATCTTTCAATTTTGATTATTTTATTGAGTCCTTAATTTTTTAAAAATTTAATTTTAATTTTCGTACTTTAGAAAACCTTAAAATTCTATAATAATTTTGAAGTTAATATCAATTGAAAGTGGGTCAGTAATATTAATAATTCTAATAAAAATAAGAACATATTTTAAAATTTTATAAAGAATATGATAATTTTTTAAAAGAAAAATAAACACAAAAAAATCTTTAAATAAATGTTAAGTTTTTTTTAAAAACATTTATTATTATTATTATTATTATTATTATTATTATTATTATTTTAAAGTTAGAGATGGTCATCTCAAAATTTAAAGATTAAAGTTGGATTTTTAAATATTTTAGAATTAAAATGGAACAAAATCTCAAAATTCCTAAATTAAAATTTAACTTTTGTAGGTTGAAGTTTAAATAGAATAAATCTTAAAATTCAACAACTAAAATATATTTACCCATTTTATAATTAGTCCATTTAAAAAATATTGCAAGTTTAATTGTGACTGATTCATCACTAAACAAACAAACATCCCATATCTTAGCTAAGAGGACTTAATCTATTGTTTGAGTGGGTAAAGGGGTTGGCCTTTACATTTAATGTTCTCTTATTCAATCTAATCTTATCTGATTTATGTATTTTCAATTCTTTCTCCATTTCATTATTTCCACAAACATCTTATGTTTTCTTTTCAATGCCACCAAATTTAGTTGGCTTACCAAATCCTCTGACTTTCTCTCTTCCTTTACCAATATTTCATTTCCAATTATTTGATATTTCCTCAAAACACGAGAAAAATAAGATTCGATAATCATTCAAAGTGATTTAATGGGTTCTAGGCACATCATTTGGTTTTAATCTATTTTTACTCCATAATCACAAATTTAATTATGAGAATAAGTATATGTAATTCTCATTCCCTCCACTCTGACTAAAAGAAATGATCATTAAATGTGAATGATAATACATGAATTTGTTATATATATATATATATAAATAAGTATATGTAATTCTTTTTTCCCCTACTTTGACTAAAAAAAATGATCATTAAATGTGAATGATAATACATGAATTTGTTATATATGTATATATATGTGTGTATATGTGTATATGTATATATATAATATAAATTCATTTGGGAGGGAGACCTCAAACCCTACACAAAAACACCAATCTTCAAGATCGAACTCGTTTAAATATGTTTAGGTAGATGAAAATCTCGATTAAGATCGAAGAATAAAATATTAATTTGTTCCATTTCATAGAAATAAAAGTTCCATCTCCTACTATTCGATCGTTGAACTTACTTTCTTCTTCTTATTATTATTCTTCAAAAAATAGTTATATAGTTAGCCTCATAGCCTTTATTTTATGATTGTAGTTGTTAACAGATGATATTCAAGAAAGACGATGCTTTTGTTTGTTTTTTTTGTTTATTGTTTAATAATTCAGGCAATGCTTTTGTTTTGGTTAAATATATGTTATAATTTTTAATGTTGGAGTACTTTTTCAAATAAATTATAATTGGAGTAAAAAAGTAAAATTTGTCTCTTTTCATTAACACACACACACACATATATATATATTTAGATCATTAAAAAAAACTTAGGAACAAATACATTAACTCTCCCAAATATAGGAAACTACAAAGGAGGTAACAAATCCGGCCAATACCAAAATTGAACCACCAACACTAAGAAATGTATAGACAAATACAATACAATCCAGATAAACGATAGAAACTTATTGAGGTATGTGATCTCATCAAAATAAACGGAGGAACGATTCAATCCCACGAAGGATATACACCTATTCCTGCACGAGCAAGTAACTTTTTTCACCAATTCAACCTCGGAACACACCAACATTAACATATTTAAATTAGTTCTTTCCTAAGATATTTACATGATTATAAAGTTGATGATAAATTTACATCACATGAACTTGTAGAAATTTAGAAAAGAAAAGCAATTTGTCTGGACTATAAAACGGTCTCTTGGCACCCTAAGAACAAATATACCAAATAATATGAAACAGCTAAACCAAACTTTTAACCAAATTGATCTAAACTAAAAAAAATATCCCACATGGGGAAGAAGGAGATGAGGAAGAAGAAAGGAGTCCGGAATTTTATTGAGCCTCTTTCGACATCACGTGATACGACAATGAGAGAGATACCCTTCTCTTATTGTCTTGTAACACGATGTCCAAAGAAGGGAGTGTCTCTCGATACCATAAAAAGAGATTTTATAACTTTAAGATTTCTTAAAATATTGCGTTTCACCGTTTTCCACATTGAAAACATAAGAAGTTTTCGACATCTTTATAATAGAGCTAGTTTTTTCACTATCAATCAACTTTAAAATAAAACCTTATGGGCTACGTAGGGTGCATTGGGAAAAATGTCTTTCAATATCTTTATGTGTGTAGAGAAACTCTCAAGAGGTGATAATAACTAAAAAGCCCACACTTCATATAGTTTTGGATGAGGAGCTGTAGCAAAAAAAACTTGTTTGAATATATATATATATATATATATATATATATATATATATATATTTTATATAAAAGTTAGAATTAATAGTTTGTTTGGATGTGCATTTAAAATTAGTAGTTATTTTGAGTAGTTAAAAAAGAAGGGTTAAAAATGAGTTACTTTTTAATAATTAAAAATGAATGATTACAAATAAATGGTTAGAAATGAAGAGTTATTTTAAAAAGATATAAATGAATTATTAGAAATGAGTAGTTTAAAATGAGTAATTATTTTTAATAGTAAAAATGAAAAAAAAAAATTAGTACTAACAAAAATGAATTATTAGAATCGGTATTTGGCTCTCATATTATTTTAGAGTAATTGTACTCTCTATGTAGGGTATTGTAATCTCCCTTCCCCCAACTTGTACTAAAAAAAAAAATTACAATTCAAATACTCCAATTTATAAATATTGTTAATTGAAAAAAACGTTTCAAAGAATGACGTAATTTAGACCAAATTATAGAGCAATATTATTAACAGTAGTTTCCTATCCCCAAAAATAGTCCCTTTGAAAGAATTTTCAACCCATTATTTAGAATTCGACACTATAATTTGAAAAAAAAAATCATTTTCTTACCAAATCCGAAGCTCACATTGAATTATTCAATTAACAGACTAATTAGATCTATTGGTGCTTAAATAATTGTTTGGTTACTTACCAAATATTTTTTCAAAATTATATTAGAAAAAAAAAAACTTGCTAGCAATAGGTTCTGTGAGGTTAACAAAAAAATGTTTTTCTTTTCTTTCTTTTTCTTTTTCTTTCTTTTAATTTTCTCATCTGAATTTCTTTATATTATTATGGAAAATTATTCCAATTTCACAAATTAATATAGTAGATCTAAATAAATTTAATTTTTTTTTGTATCTATAATCAAATATACAGTATAATTAATACTTAGGGTACTAATATAGTATTTTGCATTATTAATATAATGATATGTATTATTAATATAATATTTAAATGTTATTAATATAGTAGTGTATCAATCACTATTATGCATTAATTGTACCGTATAACAGTATGACTATGATTGCTAATTATTATTATTATTATTTTTGCCTAATATGATAAATACTTTTTTTTAGTTTGATCTAATTCTTAAAAAACTCCTATTATTATTAGTATTATATTGGAGATTCAAAACATGACTTTTTTTAGTTTATAATTCATGTTTAATGACATTGTGCTATTACTCTGATTTACAATTTCTTTATTATTAATCTAACTCAACTTCTTACATCATTTCGACCCTCTATTAATTTTCTTTAAGTAAATAAATAGTATATCTAATAATAATAAAGCCCAATCTGCATTTTTTTTTAGATACTCAAATCTGCATTTTTTAATGACAAACCTAAATAATTTAAATTTACAACCTTAACATTATGAAAACAACATATGTAAAGTGACAAATTAATTGAAAAATGAGTCGATAAAATTATCGATTGATAGATAATTTAAAGAGGAAATTTGATACAAATGATTAATTATAAAATCGAATAGGAAAGGAAAAGGGTAAGTGAGGTAAACAATGGACTAAATGAGTTTGCTTACATAATTATAAGGGGATTTTGCATGTATATAAAAAAATAGCAAAATATTTCCATCTATAACACAAAATCCAAAATAATTTCATTTGTAGCAGAAAATTCAAATTGATTTCTATCACTTGTCGAGTTCTATTAGTGATAGAATTCAATCAATGATAGACTCATTCTATCACTGCTTAAGTTTTCTATCAGTGATAGAAATCTAAATTGAGTTCTATCATTAGGTGAGTGATAGACTATCATTAGGTGAGTGATAGAAATAAATATGCTATAGATGGATTATTTTAAAAATTATGCTACAAATATAATACAAGAGGTAGAATATGCTGCTGATGGTAAATTCTCTAATTAATAATAATAATTTTTTTTAAAAAAAAGCTTACATAATAATTATTTGGCATTGAAATGGGAAGAAATCTAATTCTTTGAACTTACCAACACAGAGATTGATGGAACATGGGAAGATTATGATGTGTTAATTGCCAATTATTTATACATATAACATTTAAAAATATATATTTTATGCATAGGAGAATTTTGGATTTTTTTTAATATTTTAATTATTTCTTTCACTATCTCTGGATTGAGTATTATTTACACTAAAAGAAAACTGTGTTATATTAATTGAAGTCATTAAACATATGTATTTTTTCGTCTTTTTATTAAGTTCATTCCAATTTTTTATTATGCATGAATTTCTTTTAAAAATTGTTATTATTTAAAGGTTTTTAATTTTTTAATTGGACCATAACCGAAAGAATTAGTAGTCTAATAGTTTTATTGTATGGTAGTAAGTTAGTTCAACATTACGATTACAGGTTCAATCTTGAAAATTGATACTTAGGATTTATTTATCTCTCTTCCTCCTATTTGTACTAAAAAAATTAATTGGATCATATTGAAATCACAATTTAAGTTTGGTAGAACAGTGACATCCGATGGATCCCTTTGACCTGCCATGTTGAATGGTTATGATCTTAGGTTGCACACTTTCCTTCCTGAAATTGACCTTAGGGAATCCCCAACCAAGTATTTTTATTGCCATTTTTTGTAGAAAAACAATAATAAATTAAAATTGTGGAGATCATGGAATTGGTAACAAAACGGAAAATGAAGTTTTGAAGAAGTTTATTATTTATTTATTTATTTATTCTTTTAATGATATGTGGAGAAGGAAATCAAACCTCTAATTTGAAAATCATTATTATTAAGTTTATGTCCATTGAATTTGTTCCTTTTCAAAATTTACTAATTTGAGTGAAATCAAAACTTGGCAAAACCAAACTCAAGAAACACAAATATCTATAATAAATAAACTCCCAAAATTCATAAATTGTAATTAATATATTCTCACCTTGTAATAAATAGTAAGATGATAAGTTCTTAACACATTTATTAAGATATATAAGCTATATATTCTCATTTTACCGATTAATTTTGAGATAAGTCTCATCAATTACGTACACTTATTGTATGTTTTTTTTTTCTTTTGAAAAGTTGTGTACACATGTTATATAATTCATTATACATATGGGCAGAATACTTTTTTTAAACAGACCTATAAATGAAATAGCCTGTCAAAAAGTAAAATTGTAATTTTATTTTTAAATAATCATATGAAAATGAGGACCAAAACTTCAACCTTTTTTAATTAAAATATGCCAACTTCTATTTCAAAGTAAACCCTGCAATTTTTTTAAATCAAGGTCTAATTTATTGAAATGTTAATTAAAAAGTTGAAGAGATATAAAAATTCATACACACCTTCCCAAAAGTTAGAGAAAAAGAAATTAAAATCCTATATATAATGTTCGGACCAGCTAACTCGACTATTACTACAAGATATATCATCCAATCTTGTAACATTTTGATGTCAAAGAAATGATAAAAAAAATTATAATTCATTACATTTTAGTTTCTTAAGACACTCTTAACTACTATAAAAACTTTTTCATTATAAATTCATTCTATGATAGTTATTAAATCTTTATGTATGGATTCAAAAAAAAAAAATCTTTATATATACCACATCCATTAGCTTTTTTTTTTTTTTAACAAAAAAAAACTTGAGTTCAATTTAAGGGACACGTAAGCTGGTATAAAAAAAATAATCATTTTTTAAAATAAAAATTTGAAGGAAAAAAAAAGGAAAAAAAGAAAAACATAACTTTCTATTTATTGCAATGTATTGATCCCCATCCTAAGTTATGACATGTCCATAAATTTCTCTCTCTTCCACATTTGTGTGTGTGTGTATATTATATATAAGAGCATATGCATATAAAAAGAGAAAAATAGGAATTAAGAGGAGAAATAAAAATCTAAATCTTGTTGAAGAGATCAATAATGGGGAAAGGAAGGGCTCCATGTTGTGATAAGAAACAAGTGAAGAGAGGGCCATGGAGCCCTGCTGAAGACTTGAGGCTCATCACTTTCATTCAAAAACATGGCCATGATAATTGGAGAGCTCTTCCTAAACAATCAGGTACACAAAACTATAAACACTAACCCCCCCGATCTCTCTCTCGTATCCATATCGATATCGGTATCGATATTTATATCTATATCTATATTCTTTTCTTCTCCTCCTACTCCACCATTGTCCACGAAACTATATTGGAGTACTTCTCCACCCTGTTCTCAACTCATCTTATAATTATGGATTATTATAAAAAAAAAAGGTTTATAGTTTTTATGTTAAAATGTAAATTTTGTTTCTATATATCAGATAAAGTTAAAGATTTAGTCTTTATAGTTTTAAAGCTTACAATTTAATCATTGTCATTTATAATCGATGGTGATTTTTTTTTTTTTGAGAAACAATCGATGGTGAATTAAGTATATTCAATGAAATTATTTCTTTTAAGTTGGAAAATGGGTAGTCCGATTTTTATTAAATTAATTATTTAACTCACACGAAATATAAAAGAGCAACATAGTGTTTATGTATGAATGGATAATTGTCACTACTAACATTTTTTGTTATTATTAAAAATCTAAAGTAAAAAATAATAATAATAATAAATCATTAATATCTTGCATGCATTGGCTATTTGCTTCCATTGTAGGTTACTTAAAAAAAAATTTAAAAAAAAACTTCATTGTAGGTTACTTTAAAAAAGGATTTGGAATTTGTTTTTAACTGGTGCGGAAGAGCGTGCTGACCTTTCAAGTAATTTCATCAGAATATTATTATATTAAAAATAAAAAATAAAAAATAAAAACCGAAACGAAAACTCACTTCCAAACAAAGTTACAAACGTTTTGGTTTTTTTTAATGTAAAAAAAACCTTTTATTTCTTTTTATTATTATTTTTTTATTTTTAACAACTTAGTTCAGCCAAATCTTACTTTTCTGCTAATTTTTTATCCTCCAATCCTAAATAATTGTTGTAATTAAAAAACAAATTTGTAATTCTCGATTATATGCAAAAACTTCCCACTCTTTAATGATTTAAACCCCATTTTATTATCATTTCAGTCATGAAATTAGTCTTTAACCCACAAATTATTTTGGTGCATTTGTTTTTTTAGGGTTCCAATTCATTGCACTAACCCGACAGACAAAGTCCATATTTCATAATCAAATCATTAAGGCCCCGTTTGATAACCATTTTGTTTTTTGTTTTTTTTTTTTTATGAAATTTAAGCCTATTTATATTCAAATTTCCTACAATGTATCCATCTTTTCTTAAGAAAGTAGAGAATACTAACCAAATTTAAAAAACATAAACAAGTTTTTTGAAGCTATTTTTTTGTTTATAAATTTTGGTTTTGTTTATTAAAATATAGGTAAGATGTAGATATCCAAATAAATAAAAAGATATAGTAAGGTAGTTGTTGTAGGCTTAAATTTCATTAAAAAAAAACGAAAAATAAAATAGTTATCAAACGGAGCCTAATTTAAACATGTTGGAAGTTACTTTTAGAGTACAATTGTCATCTAAATGTCACAATTTTCAAAAAAAAAAAAATTGTCATCAAAATGTCACATTATTAATGAACGTAAAAACATATTCATTTAAAAACAAATTGTCATTAACCTACTAAAATTATCCATATTATATATGGTAGTTTAGCTCACCTTACAAATATACAGTTTAATTAGGTTAATTATCTTTTTTGTCAATTCAAATCATTTCATTTTTGTGCCTACAAAATCAATAATTTGATTTGAATAACTAAAACTAAATTATAAGTTCAAATCTTCTATTCGTAAATTTTGATTTGTCTTAATTGAATAAAGAGTGATGTCGACATGCTTCTTCTCTTATAAGCTTTTTCATCCATTTGATTTATTTAAACTACGCGATATATTTATGAATAATAAAGTCACTCTTAATCAAGATTCACAGTCAATTATATTTTTACCTAATTAAAAATTGAAATGAAAAGTCCAAACTAAGCTTAACCAATTATTCTGAATTATGAGGTTGTATGTTTGAATCTCTCGTTTCTTATTGCCGTGCTCGATAAAAATAATAATAATAAATAGCGAAATAAGAGATAAAAACTCTTCAATAATAAGTGACACTGACAGTCGCATCAAATTCAACCAACCAACAACCTTGTTTACCAAATACTCGCATAATTCTAATTTTCAATCTAATCCCACTAGCCGTTTTTTTAACTTGTAAAAATTTACCAAACAAGGTTGAAAAATAAATAAATAAACAAATAAAAGTTTTTTTTTAGTTCAATAGGAAGATACCAATTCATAACTTTTTAGTTTTCCTTGATCCCATTAATATTGTTGAGTTATCGTTTTTGTTGGAAAAAAATAAATAAATACAAACTTAACTAACTTTAGGGAATGTAAGAAAATTTTAGGTCATGTCTTGGCATGACATGAGTATATAAGCAGTCCAATTTTGATTACATTTTATTATTTTTTAATCTAAAAAAAGAAAATTTATTAAAATAAATAAATAAACTATCATCCAAATTGAATCACATACATAAACTTGAAAAGAAAGGTCATACCAAAACATAAAATAAACTTTTCAGATAAATAAATAACCCTTTATCATATCCTATTGAATAAACATGAAGTTATGGCATGATTGAGGGTAAACAAGGTTTGATAGTCAACAATAAGCTCTTTTCTTATTTATAGATTAATTTTGAGAAATTCAATGATATTGAAATAATTTAATCTTTTTTATCACATTGAAAGATTATATGCTAATTTTTAATTTTCTTGAATGTTTTTTTTTATATATAGGATTATTAAGATGTGGAAAAAGTTGTCGTCTGAGATGGATCAATTACCTTCGACCAGATGTGAAACGAGGAAACTTTACATTGAATGAAGAGGAGACCATAATCGAATTGCATAAAACTTGGGGAAACAAGTACAATTTTTATTTATTTCCTCTTATCCTTTTACAATAAATGAAGAATTTCAACAACTATAGTTTTTAGCACGAATTATTGAAAGGATTAGTGACAAGTTGATCATTTTAATTCAATTTAACAGTCACGGGTTTGAATATGAAAATCGGTATTTGACTATCATATTATTTAAAAATAGAAGTATTATCCATGTAGGGTTTGATGTCTCACTCTCCCATTGTAGTATTCATATGAAATTTTTTTAGTAGGGATTAAATCTTGTTTCATATCGGTAACTAGAGCAATAGTTCTCAACATATATAAATATGTACTTTTGGTTTTTTATAAATACTGCATCTTGTTTGACAAATCTATATCTGGCAGATGGTCAAAAATTGCATCTCGTTTGCCAGGAAGAACGGACAATGAGATAAAAAACGTTTGGAACACACATTTAAAGAAGAGATTGTTGCTGACTACAAAAGCTTCTGATAACGCCGAGGACGAACCGAAAGAATCCCTAGCAGCATCATTTTCATCCTCCTCGAATGATAATCAAAACTTAGAGAATGAACCACTCAACAATACCAACTCCATTAACAACAACCTATTTTGCTCCAAACAACAAAGCATTAGTTCCCTTTCATCTAACACCTCAAACTCATCAAATTCAAGTAGCCAAGTTGACACATTTTGGCCCCAAAATCTATTTGATTTTGGAGAGGAAGTGAACAAGACCAAAGAAAATCATGATGAATCCGAGTCCCCGTCGAACAACATGGGAATCGCAATCCCATTGGAATCCGATGCAGAATTTTGGGACATGTTAGATTTAGACAACATAGATTTATTCGAATCTGACGAGTTATATCAAAATGATTGTCATGGTTCAAACTTTGTCACTGAAAAGAATCAGACCGAATTCGAGAATGAAAAGTGGTTCAAATATTTGGAGAACGAGTTGGGATTGGACCGGCCGTCAGAAGATTACTATGGTGGCCCCGGCGCCGACGAAGCAACCGCGGCTGAGAGATTATCAGTGGATATGGATCCTTGCATGACTTATTTTGCAGATGGGTTCAGCTAAAAAATCATAACTTTTATTTACTTAGCATTTGTTACTTTGAATATTTGATGGGTAAACCCATTATTATTCCTAACTTCCTATTTACACATCATGCACTGGACATTAATTTGTGCTTAGATTAGTCCATTATGGTTTCAATATTTTCTATTTTCCTATCGAAAAATTTATGTTTGTTGTGCAAGGTGTGCATGTAAAATGCAAAAGAGTTTTGAAGTAAAGAAATATATTTAGGTACCAACATTTGAAAGGTACATGTGGATGGAGTAAGCAATGTGAAAAGGAAATTTACAACAAATCAAAACCTTTATTGAATCAAGTTTGTAAGAGTACTCTGAATATAGGAAACTTTTCATGTATAATAAAAAAAATTTAAAAACCAAAAAATATCTATGAATATAACTTTTTAGAGAGAAAAAATCGTGTATAGTAAAAATTGGTCTAGTAAAAAGAAGAACAAGCCCACTCGTCCAATCAATATTTTAAATAGTCTTCAATCAATGACACAAAAAGATTTCAATTAGTATAGTCTTCAATCAATACCACAAATAATTTTCAATCATTACAACAAATAGTCTTCGATCAATAGACGGTGAAAGACATATTTGAAATAAAAGCACTCAAAATTCTGCCATAGATGAAATATTTTTAAAAATGTGTTGTAGTTGAAATAAACAACTAAAAAGTTGTTACCAAGAGCAAATTTAATGCTTTTGAATATATCATTTTTTTTTCCTCCTCTCTTTGGATAAAGTAGTTAATATAAAAACCTCTAGTTATACATTTTCATTTAAACATTTGATACAATGTAAAACACTAAATTGAAATCGTTTTAAAAAAAAACACACTAAATTGAAATCATTCTAAGCTGGAGTAAATATCAAAATAATGAATTATGATACAAAATTTATAATGAGATAGAAACATTCATAAATCAAAATAAGATATTAAATTCAATGATAATTTTGTCAAAATACTACTTTCAATCAAAGTGAAGTAGGTGACAAAATAAAATTCCAACCAACAAGACAAATATGTACTTAGAGTTTGGAGAAATAAAAGTTGGTTGGGTGAGGCTTTAGGAAGTCTTTTTTTTTTTTCAAAAAAGTTATTAGTCAAAGAACATTGATTGGACCAATATGAAAAATTTACACACAAATGCAGAAAATATTGACATCTTAACTAAGCCCCAATCAAATGGCTTTTGCTTTAAATCTTCACCAAACTTGACTTAAAAAAGTAACTAATTGCTTCTCTCATCTTTCTTTTTGCTTCATTTCATTTGATTGAAATCTCAGCATAAACTACCATTCATCTTCTTACATCTTCCTACCAAAATAAGATAGGTTTGGTTTGGTGTTACCAAAGAAAAGCTTTGGTTAGACAATCATGTTTGAAAAGTATGTACTCATACCTCTTTTGAAAAAAAATATTTTAAAATATTTGTGACTGTGTTGAGATATGCCTTAAATGCACAAATGCCTAGCGATTAGTAGTCGTGGATCTCCCTGCCCGGTCAGCGTGTTGCAAGTGAGGGTTCGGGGGCAACTTTTCACATTGCACACCATTGTTTCGCGCATAACAGCAATGCATTCCGCATGCGTTTAGCGCAACCGGCATTCGCACCCCGCAGCGCTAACACTTCCGCATTATGTTGTGCATTCCGCGTGTACTATCACATCCGCATTATGTAATAAGGTTTAATGAGAGTGTATATATAAACCGAGTTAAGGCCTAGTCGTATTATGCGTTTATTCTGTAAATCTGTAATTAGCCTCTCCTTAATACAATTGTTTTCCCTCTCTGCTTGTGGACTAGCTAACACAACGTTAGTGAACCACGTAACTCCGTGTGTTCCTATTTCTTCTTCTTTTGCGTGTATCGTTATCTGTTTTCATATATTCGTGTCGATTGTTGATTGTCGTTTTCATAACAGACTGTTCGATCCAGATTGCGAGCACTAATGTCGCGGGACATACACCTGATCCTACATCATTTAGATGTCAAGAAAACCAGTAAAAAATAATTCTTAGATAGGTAACTATCATGAATTAAACTTATTGCGTCTTCATTTTTCAAGACTTTTCTTGATCACTAGGTCACTTTATGATGATTTTGAAAAAATACATTCGTAGTCCCTAAATTTTTTGGGGAAGTTTCGATATACCACATGTTTCAAAATCAAATTCTTTTATTCATGATATTTTAGTATTTACTAAAATTTAGTCCTCAAATTAACAAAATCATTGGTGATCTTATAAAATGTGGACGAAGACTAGTTTTAAACTCCAATATATTATGTAGTCATTTTACTCTTAATTTAGATTTCTTTTTTAAAAAAAGTAAAAAAGAAATATTCCAAGGATATACAAAATCTAAAATTGAATATTATTGAAATGTTAGAGTAAAAATATTTGATTTAGAAATATATAGACCAAATAAAAACCAAATAAAAACTTTTCCCAAAATTTATAGACATTTTTTTTCTCTATAGTTTTGATGTAAAAGATTTTTTTGTTTTGGGTCTATATGCCTCCAAAAGGGTGACACAGTGGCTGAAGATTTGAGCTTTGAATATATGTTTCCTTCAAGGTCTCAAATTTGAGACTCATATGTGACATTTTACCTTCGATATTATGTACATGTGACAATTAAAATTGGTTTATGAAAGAGTGACTCAAGATTTTTTCAAGAAAATATAAACGTTATTATTGCAAATGATATTATTCAAAATTGAGTACTTACCCTTATATATTTTCGCTAAATTAAATTTATCCTTCGCACTTCAATGTTTGTGTCTATTTCATTTTACAAATTAACTTCCGGATGTTGTAAAACTCACAGATTTAATATACATTTTAGCTGACAAAAATTAAATTTAACAGATCAACTATTTTTTTAAAAAAAAATTAAAATTTTCAAAGACTTTTCAAACACAAAATTGAAAGATCTTATGCTTGTTAAAAACAAAATTCAAACTTTAGACACTTGTACCAAATAAACACAAATCTCAACTAGTAATTTAACCATATATTTTAAGCATATGCGTTTGTGAGTCGGTTTGATTGTCTTTCAATTAAATTTATCTACTGGCGTGCAATGATTTTGAAACAAGGAAAAAATATATATATCACTAAAATCGATATTAATTTATACAAAGTAACATAATTTCAATTGCATCTTATACAGCTCAGTAACCATAAAGTTAGGTTTAAATCTCACTCCACAAAATATTGTTTTATAAAAAAGATGGATACAAATATAAAAGTAACCTGTCAGATCACTCGTCTGATTCAGAAGTTAAACTTGGTCTTAGTAGAGATGTGTTAGTGAAAATTTCCTGCGTGAGCCAAGGTGATATAACTCGGTCACTTGACCGTGTTATATTCTAGGCCTCCGCTTCATGACTAGTTCAATCCAAGATAGTCATCTGTCCAAAAAATAATTTCTTATAAATTTTCTTGACAATTAAATATAATAGAGTCCTAGGATGGTTAACGTACATGCAAGCTGAATCATACACTCGTGAATAATAATTTTAAAAAATCTGTATAAAAAAATTTGGAAAAAATACATTTTGTCTTTAAGTCTGAGGTCTAGTTTCAATTTAGTCCTTATCTATTAAAATTGGACTTTTTCTTTTTATATCTGTGATCCGGACCAACTTGCACAAAAAGTTGACACTTTTACCTCTGACATTTCAATAATGTTTACTTTTCGTCCATGAGATAACGACATCTTTAATTACATTTCAAATAAATTGATGACGTGATTATTTTAATTCTCACATGAATTTAATTTTTAAAACAAAATAAATATAAAAGTATGTCAAACAAACACCCCCGAATGATCGGATGTCCCATACGGAACAAATTAAGTATAAAAGTAAGCTAGCAAAACACACAAAGACTAAAATGGGGCATTATAGAAATGTGGGAGGTAAAAATGTTGAATTTTAAATATAGGGTTCAAATTTGATCCCAAACCCATGGACTAAAATGAAAGTCGTTTTGTCTCCGAGGGGTAGTGTGGTGATTGAAGAATTGGGTTTTGAAGGTGTACTCCTCTCAAAATCCCAAGTTTGAGACTCATTTGTAACATTAGTTTGTCGACATATCTGGCCTAGGGATGAGTGTGGTTACCCTGGGTATAATGGAGCGAAGCTCCAATTTCTCGATTTCCAGAAAAAAAAAAAAAAAAAAAAAAGTTGTCCCCAAGGAGAGATACAATGGTTGAGCCATCTGGACTTTGGGGGTGTGCTCTTCCTCAAGGTGTAAAGTTTGCGGTGATTGTGGGAATTAATTTTCTATGCAACCCTTAATTTTGTTTCCGGTCCTACGATATATCCCAGTACCACAGTCTAGAAACGGGCAGTGATGCTCTAAAGTTAGAGGAGCAAACCAAGTTCCCGAGTCAATTAAAAAAAAGAAGACTAAAAAGAAAGTTTACCATTTTCATCTTTTGAATAAGAACACAGGCACTGGAGCTAGCGGGCGGTTTAACATTTGAAGCTTACAACAAGTCCAATTGTCAAAAGCTAAGTCGCTAGCAAATTTTTGTATGGTCTCCAATTCTTCCCTGACCATTAGAAAATTAACCCTTTAAATATCAAACTAGAGTGATAAACTCACAAGCATTCAAGGGAATTGAAAACAGGTAACTGTTGCAGAATAGCTCAATATTAGATTATTCAAGCCATACCAGGGCCGAGCCACACAGACCATACACTTAAATTCATAGTGACAGACATTATTTAAATCATCACGAGCATTTCCATGTCTTAAGAGCGTGCAGGTTTTATAACGAGGATTCTGGTAAATTTAATTATACCAACCAACAGAGTTTTTCAATAAAGTACAACGTAAATTGACGAGACGGTTAACATGTAAATATTGAAAGGCATGCATTAACATCAATGACAATATTCACGTAAATTGATGTGGCATTAGATGTCTAGAGTCTATAATTATGTAAATGATTTTAACAGTTTTGAGATAAAATAAACGGTAATAATAATCTCAATCATCTATTCTATATAGTTGTAAATAATTTTATGTATGCTTTCTAATTTTCACACATCAACTGTCACATCAAATTTCATCCAATACTTTGAATATTTTTGCAGAACAAATTCAAAGATCAAAAGTAAAAATGAAACTTTTCTTGAAACTCATCCATAAGTTTAAGGGTATTTGGTATAATTTAAGCTAAAGAAAATATAATATAACAAAGTTCAGAAATTGAGTTACTACTCCAATTAAAATGGAAAGAAATCAGGTATAGCCTTAAACTAACTCATCCCCCATCAACTCAATTTTTATTATCAGTGAGAAAGATAAAAATATGCAGTGGTTCATGCATTCAAAGATGATAGATAAAAAAAAAGTTTTAACATCCAAAACCACTACCTTTAGGCTAGAGAAATAAACATGGATTACAAAGAGAGTAAAAAAAAGGAGCAGAAGTATTACCCTCCACCAGGATGGCCCACATAAACCACAAGGCTGATAAGCCCTCCAGGTTTTAGAATTCTATTGGCAGCTTCAAGTGCTTGTAATGTTGTTTCTGACTTTGTAGTTACTGTTTTGTTACCACCAGGTAGGTAGCCTAGATTAAATGCAACAAGCCTAAAAAATAAAAATGCGTTAACTATTATATAAAATCAAAGACAATCAATTTATATGAAGTTTGTCCCTAACAGATGGCCTTGTTGCTAGAGGTTTGAGGTCTCCAAAGTATGCTCAGCCTCAAGTTCGAAACCTACAAGCGAGCTTAATTGTATAATCCCTTCTTTCTCGGACCAGAGTTTTGGGACATGTATCGGGACAAAGCTCTCATTACCAGTTAAAATAAGAGGGGAAAAAAAAAGTACTTGAATTTCTCTTTTTACTTTATTCATGAAACCCATTGTTCTGACTTTACAGAGTTGGTGACAAATGAAAGAAAAGATGGGTCTCAGATACAATGATAAATCTGGTTTCATATACAATAAATCCTTACTAGATACAAAATATGAAATCATTACCTAACAGGAGAACCCTCTGCAATGACATCCTCCATTCTGCTGTGGCAAATGGAAGAGAGTTTAACAAGTTTCTTCTACATAAAACTAGAAACTATAAGCACTTAATATTTCCAAAGATAAAATACAGTAATCAGAAGGTAAAATATGATCTATTCCTCCCCATTTTTAGAAAGTGGCTTGATAAAAATAAACCTTCAGAGCCGTTTGAAGTCCCAAATAATTGGATCACAAATAATCAAAAACATGTATTACCATGTACAGAAACTTCATTTTTTTTAGGAAACGAAAACATTTTCATTGATAAGATTAAAGTGTTATAAGATTTAGAGGTAGATTCTAAAACATTTTTATGATAAGATAACACGGTAAATATAAAAATCGAACTCGAACGTCCATAGAATCATCAAAATACAAATATGGGTTGTAGACCATTGCTTGGAGTAAGTTATAGGCTGCATATGTACAAGGAAATCATGGATTCCGCAATATAAGGAAAGGATACCTCTTTTTCATTGAGTTTTTCTTCCAGCAGTGCAGAAGTACTTTCTAAAGCCTCTTTCTGAACATCGATCGCATAAACACGAGCAGACCCGGATTCATCTGAAACCATTTTGACCATAGCTAGAGTATCATACCCGTTTCCACAAGTAGCATCTACCACAGTATCCCCTTTTCTGATGACATGTTTCCATACACTGATGGATAAAGCCTTTTAATGTTAAAAACAGAAGGAAAACAACAACTATAACGCAAGAAATAAAGAATGTCACATTCAGAAAGATGGAAAAGGATGGAACAAGCAAAGTAAAAAAAAAAAAAAAAATTCTGTATGCTTTTGAATGTTGAGCAGATATGTTATTCCTACTTCATGTCCATTTTTTTTATAACCGGAAATTGGAATTTCGCCCCACTACATACCCAGGCCACCTATGACCTACACACATTGCAAGGGCAAGACCCAAAAGACAATAAGAGATTTTATAATTAAACTCACTTGAGAATTTCGAACATGAGACATTAAAAAGCATACCTTGGAGACGCAATCCTCTATTAACCAGGCCGCCAGCAACTACTCCATGCCATATTACAATGATGGTGAACTCTCAACTCACATTGACTGAAGCTAAACTAGTTTTTTTTTTTAATTGGGAAATTGGAGCTTTGCCCCACTATATTCGGAGCAACCACGCCCGTCCCTAGGTCAGACACTGAGAAACGTCAAAGGAAAGAAGATACAGGAGGTGTCTACAAATTAATGTCAGACGTGAGACTCGAACCTGATACTTTGAGATCGAAGCTAAACTAGTGAACTACCTAAAATGAAGAAATGATTGTAGAACAACATCCCAGAAGCCATGATGTATTACTATCAATTATGTGTCAAAAGAAAAACAAAATATAAGCTAGACAGAGACCATTGCATTCAAACTACAAAGCCAGGAAAGAAATAGAAAACATAAATCTAAATCCAGCATATATAAAAATTCACAAAAAAATTCTGATAATACATACGAGTGAGCAACTTCTGTGGCTCTCTTCTTTCCAAGAATGTAGCCAACCATCACATCCTCCAATCCTAAATCACATCATCCACAATTTCAAATGTAAACAACAAAGTTTCAATAGAAATGATGAAAAACACTAACAAACAAAAACAAACCCTCGCTGAAACATCATCAAACTGAAAAACTGACATCAGATTCGAAACCAACCATCAACAAACAATAAAAAAATAAAGAAAAACTTTAAAAACAAAAAAAGAGAAATTTATGTAGTTCACTAAGTGAGAGTAAGGAGAGGAAAAAATATAGAATGAAGTTTAATTCAAGTTTATATAATACAATCTTGTTAAACTCTATTCCAGATAAAGGTCAAAAATCCCATATACAAAATAGAAAAAGTAAAACAGATTTCATTTAGGTTTTGAGAGCGTTGCCCCTGTACCCTCACTCGCTAACCGGGCAGCAAAACACCTGCTCACCCTCTTCGCTGACCCCGACTAAATAATCGCAGGGCATTAAATTGTTCATCGCATATCTCAACAAAATCAATGCCCCAAAAGCCAAATCTCATATCAGATTTTGCAGACATAAATGCAGCAAAGTGAAAAACTGACCTTCTAAAGATGAAGGTGCAACGAACTGATGTTTTGAAGAGAACCCATTTGACTGAATACGATTGGAGAAACACCCAAGATTTCTCAAGTGTTTTTGATGTCCTACAACTGGTTTTGGGGCTGCAACCGTAACCCATTTAGACCCAAATTTCAAGGATAACATTTCTCTCGATCCTCTAAATTTCCTTGGCCGGAAATTTTTTTGTCGCCGGAGAAGGGACGGAATGATTATCAAAAGATGGGTCGAATTGAAACAAAGCCCTGTCAAGATACGATCGGCTCGAGTTACCAATGAGCCCATTAAGGAGAAATTGGGTCACCATGTCCGAATCAAGAGCATTTGTTTGTAATCTTTCAATTACATTTTGACATTCTATAACCTATGGATCATTCCTTGAGATTAGTTCTTCTTAGCAATACTTTGATTTCGATCCTTAACTCGTAAGGACCTAATTCATACTTGCTCACATTTTTTGCTATGCATTTTAGACTTAAGAAAATATAGGTAAAGACAAAGAAAAATGTATGAGGTTGTTTGTTGAGAATTTACCATCAGCAGCACATTCTACCTCTTGTATTATATTTGTAGCATAATTTTTAAAATAATTCATCTATAGCATATTTATTTCTATCACTCACCTAGTGATAGTCTATCACTCACCTAGTGATAGAACTCAATTTAGATTTCTATCACTGATAGAAAACTTAAGGAGTGATAGAATGAATCTATCATTGATTGAATTCTATCACTAATAGAACTCAACAAGTGATAGAAGTCAATTTGGATTTTCTGCTACAAATGAAATTATTTTAGATTTTGTGCTATAGATGAAAATATTTTGCCTTTTTTTGTTATACATGCAAAATCCCCTTGTTTGTTTGACATATTTTAATAGTTTTTTTGGTTAAGGAGTTACATTGATGAATGAGTTAAAAATTGAATATGTGTCAAAAACTCGTTTTAGTGTAGTTTTTGTATAGAATAGTTAGAATCAAAACCTTGTTTGTAGATTTAAAAATGAGTAGTTATTTTTAGTAGTTAAAAAAAAATTATTAAAAATGAATTGTTGAAAATGAGTTATTTTGATTGATTTGAAAGGAATGATTAAAAATAAGTGGTTTGAAATGATTGAATAGTTATAAATGAATGATTAAAAATAAATTGTTAGAAATGAAAGTTATTTTTAAAAGTAAAAATGAGGAAGAGTTAATAAAAACTCGTTTAGATGTAGTTTTTAAAGAGGAGTTAGTAAATCCTAGAACTAACTTCTCCATAAATATGTCAAACAAACAACTCCTATGGTTATAAAAATGAGTAAATATCATTTAAAAGTAAGAACTTAAGTATCATATTCGAGAAAATTTCAAATATATAACCTTTTGATTATCGACTATCTACCTTTTCATAGTTAAATTTAATTATTGCAAGTATTCTAATTATTATTAAACCCAAAAAACTGTAAATATTAAATTCTATCATATATCTATTTTGTTTATAGGAATTTTGTAATTGAAGACAATTGATTGAAGGTGGGTTGATCCAAGCATCGATTTAATTTGATTCGATAAAAAAAATTTATATTTCATTTTTTTTAAAATTTTAATATCCATGAAAAATCCCTTTTTTTATTTATGTTTGTTGAGTTTTAATTTTTTTTTCCTAAAATTTTAATTATCTAATTTTAGTATTTATTTTATAGGTTAACTTCTAAATTTAGCTCTGAACTGATCTATTTTATTCTTAATAAATATAAAAATTTAATTTTATATTTAATAAATAATTGCATATTCAAACAAAATTAGAAATGAATCAACAAATTAGATAATAATTTGAATTTTATGTATAATGAAATATATTGGAGATACTCATTTTGTCACACATTAGAAAGATGAATAGTTTTTAACATGAACTATTATCGTTATTATCAATTAATTTTAAAGTGGAATCTCATATTATTTAATATGGTATCAAAATTTTATGTAAATTATTGGTTTTTCAAATTTCAATTCTGCCCAATGAAGTAAAATTTAAATCGGTATTTAATCTCCAAAAATTTGAATCCAAGAGTAACTTTAAATGGGTATTTTAATCCACAAACTTGAATTTAGTCTTGATATTTTCATGTTAACCCTTTATAGACTTCACTTGTAATTTAACAATTTATTATAATATTTACTCATCCAATGTATCATCTTCCCATATGTGCATATGATGGCAAAAGTACTTTCTTTTGAAAAAATAAACTAGTATAGTAAAATAATGCATTTCTTTTTCATGAGAATAATTATTGAGACCATACTTAAATAACATAATTAGAGATGATTATCATCAATAATTTTACAAAGCATTTTTTTATATATAATTCAAATTACTCCAAGGCTCTTTAACATGACAACATTTTTTTTAGATATTTAACATGTCAAGTTGGTGCATATACAGTTTAGGATTGTGACTATATTTTTTGTTTACATGATAAAAATGGCTTTTATGCTTTTAAAATACATTTCAAACCTTAAGTATTGAGTCTATGACATCACTATAATTTTTTTAAAAAAAATTCTTAAACATGCATAGAGAAGTTTACTATATAAAAACCAAAGCATTCATGAAAGAGAAAGATCAAACACATGCCACCAACAAAGAGTAATAGATCAATCGATATAAAATGTGTATCAAGAAGTCGTAAATTTGAACTATTCCCATTAGGGGTATACATGGTCCGGATTGGTAGGGTTGAATGATTTTTTTGGACCAACCTAGCTCTTCGGGTTTGTCAATTCGCCAACCCGTCCAACGCTATACATAAGTGCAACCTAACCCTAGATTTTCAGGTTGGATTAGGTTGGGTTCTGGAGTTATGTTACTCTCATTTTTTCTATCGAAGATTCATTTCGTAGGTCTACAAATATGTTTAAAAAAATGTATGATACTATATTTCAACATATTACCTATCTTATTAGTGCACATTCTCTTTTTTAGAAGGCTTACAAAGTACGGTAAGAATTTATCTTATATACATACATATATTATATATAATATTCTTAGTTTGGGTTGGGTTGGGTTGGGTTTGAACAAGCCAAAAATTTGTCCACCCAATAACCAACCCAACCCAACAAAAACTACAAAATCATAACCCAACCCAACCGTTATGGTTTGGATTGGGTAATCCAAGTTGCTCGAGTTACCGGTTTTTTTGTACACCCCTAATTCCCACCTAATTATTGTTAAACTACAAAAAAAAAATGCATACCTACAATAGAGATTACTCAAAATAGATAAGAGTTAATAAAATGTAATGACCATTATTAAAATATGATTGGTACGTGACAATATTTTTTTCTCTATTTGTCTAAGAAGTAGAACATTTTATCAACAAGGGTAAAAAATTAATGGATATAAATTTATACTTATGGTCAAAATGAATGTTATGAATGAAATTTACACCACTATTATTGTCAAATTGCATATTATAGAATCATTTGATGTTATTTTTATTTTTAAAAAAATAGATCATGATGTTTTGGGGAGAAATTTAAAATTTTAACCTCTTAGCTACAAATACTACTCCATGTCAATTTGTTAAAGAATTAAACAAAAATAGAAGATGTGAAGATTTAGATTTATGTCATCTTAATTATGAAGGCACTATATTGTTGAGTTCTTATTGTCATTCAAGTTGAGCTAGTTTTATTAAAATTGAATTACATATTTAATTGTGTAACCATTTATTTTAAAAACTCTATAATTTTTTTCAATTTGTGATGTTGAAGTAACAACAAGACATCATAACTCTGATGATCAAATAAGCAAATTCACATCCCCACTTTCGAACAAAACATTTCACACCGTCATTTAAAAAAAAAAAAAAAAAAAAAAAGAACATTCCAGTCATCAATATTCAATATGGCTAAAATTTAAATGGCTAAAGTTTTCCCATCCATAGTTCCCCATTTCATTTTGATTTCCTTTATTATTATTATTATTTATTTATTAAAAAAGAAAACTTTTACAAGTGCCACGTGTAGCCATATGATTCGTTGATAGCGACGCTGAGCAAATATCAGATGCACCCGAATCTACAGAAGTCCGCCATCAAAAGAAACCCCAAAAAGAAAAGAAAAAACGAAATAAAAGATCTGGAACAGTTCGGGCCACTCAGATCTTTCTACCAAATGATCGTCCGGTCTAGGTAAAGCCACGTGTCACACACACGTGCGACGAAGCCAACGTGGAAGGGAGGCAGTTGCTTAGTGGAGTTTGTAAGAACACAGTCAACGCGGAAAACAGTTTGAAAAGGAAAGGGCATTTATGTAAGAACGACGATACAATAGGGGCATTTATGGAATTTGGCTTCAAGGCTCTGGTTTCCTCCTTCTCGTTAGACTGTTCGTGAAGAATATTTTATTCGCAACTTCGCCGATTCGAGAGAAACGAAAAGGGAAAATTTCGAGCTGTATGAACCTGAAGATCGAGCTTCTGTTTTCAAATCATCGAACGAAGAAGGAATTGATAATCTGTTGAAGAGAATTGATGAAAAAGGTCTATTAATTTCGATTTTCGTATCTGTAATTGTTTTTTTTTTTGTTCAATGTGTTGAATCGAAGGCTGTAAGTGTTGGAAAGAGTGAGTGATCTGAGGGAAATTCGAGGAAATTTCGCTTGTCGAGCTTCTCGTGGAGGCAGTACTGTTGTTTAGTACTCGAAGCTTCTCGGGAGGTTTGAGATATGGCGTTTCTTCCGTGGATTGCTCTGCGAATTCATCAGGTACTCCGATTCATTAGTTTTCTATTGTTTTGTGTGGATCTGATTGAAATTTTGAGGATTCTTGCTCGATCTGATGTTGATTAGTGGGACTGCACGTTCATTTCTGTGAAATTTATGTTCGTTTTTTTTTTTTTGTGTTCGTGGTGTTGTAATTGTGTTTTTGTTGAGATGAATCTGATTTATGTTGTAAACCTAATGGAGTGTTCGTGATCGTAAATATACAGATAGAAACTAATTTGGGGGTATTGAGATGGTGGAATTTCTTGGATCATATAAACAAGTACTCGACCTGTTTGTTATTTGGTTCTTTTTGTGTTGAATGCTCAGCACTAGAGCATTGTGGTTTGTTTTTATTGGATTTACTTGCCTTTAACTGTACAGATCTTTAAAAAAAAATTCTTTGATATTCGTGAGTGTCTGAGTCTGCTTGCGTGTACCTCGAATGCATGGCCCTAGAACATTTGAATGTCAATGATCTTAATGCTCTTTTGACCACTAGGCTATCCATGATGGCTGTACAAATCGTAAACTTTTGTTTCACTAAATTAGATGAAGGAAGTATTGAATGCAAAGTATTTTTGAATTACTATGTGCAGATTAACAAGTTCGAGATAACCGATTGTTTTTCTATGAATCACAAAAACTTAAGCTTGGTAGCACATTTTTTTAGCGATGCTATCAGATGTGTTTAACGCTATTCTTAGTGGCCTAGTGGTCAAGTATGCATTATGCAATAAGTAATGGGTTCAATTCATGGTGGTCACTTATCTAGGAAACAATTTTCTACGGATTTCCTTGACATCCAAATGTTGTAGGGTCAGTCGATGTGCGTCGTGAGAATAGTCGAGGTGCACGTAAGCTGGTCTGGCACTCATGGATATAAAAAAAGATATATATGTCTGATTTTTTCTTAAAAACTAGTGTATGTAAAAAGAAGTATAAGAAAGAAGTACTAAACACCGATGTCTTTTTAAGCATTTAAATGCACAAGCATGATTGACTCTAAATTTTCTACTCTGTAAGATGATAAATTACTGATTTTAGATGTTCTTTATCTCTTGAAAGTGCAAGTCCTTAATTCTGTTCTACATTGTCAATTCATATAAAAATATCATAAATTAGAAAATGTTTTTTTTTTGTTCAGTCACAGAAATTTGATTTCTTGTTGTATAGTTGTATCTTTTTCTGTCTGTGTCTGGACTTCTTAGGCTTGAGTGAGGAGGTTACATTAGTGATAGCTTAGTTGCTTTGATGGTCTGTGTATGCCTTCTTAGGCAGCCAAGCCAACTCTTTCCAGGATCTAGCAAACAATCTAGAGCACATATCTATCTATTCTGGATACCTATATGCATCATCATATCTGTATACTTCGATTGCTTTCTGTTTAAAAACCTCTTGTTTGCAAATAAATATGCTTCGGCTAATTTTGATAGATTGTACTATTTCTGATGTTTATTCCCTCTCCTGGTATTCTAGAGCTAGCAGTCTGATTTTCAAGCAACTTTTCATAGGCTTCTGTCTGGTAGAGCTAGTTCAAAACATGATGATATGGAACAGTCGAGAAATAACCAGTTCCAGGGCACTTCCTCGCAATATGGATTTGGGGTACTCCAGCCTGCATCTAAATCATCCATAGGGGACTCTGATAGCATTGTTAACATGCAAAGTGATGGAAGATCCATGAACCGTAGGACGTCAGAGGTCAAGCCTGTCCTCAATTACTCCATACAGACAGGTGAGGAGTTTGCTTTTGAGTTTCTGCGTGACCGAGCAAATTCCCAGAAACCACTCATTTCAGACTCAGTTAGTGATCCTAATTGTGAATCGGGTTATATGGATTTAAAAGGAATTTTAGGCCTTAGTCGTACTGGGTCCGAATGTGGATCAGATATTTCGATGGAAAAACAGTCAAAAGATTTTGAGCGAAAAAACTCTTTATTACGTGGAGACAGAAATAATCATGGATTAGCTCATCAAAAATCACGCGAGCCATCAGGATATGTTATTGGTCGTGGAATTACTCATGGTTATGCTTCTTCTGGAACCTCTGATAGCCCATCGACAAAGATGAAAATCCTCTGCAGTTTTGGTGGGAAAATTTTGCCTCGTCCAAGTGATAGTAAGTTGAGATATGTTGGGGGTGATACACGCATCATTCGTATAAAAAAGGACATCTCTTGGCAGGAGCTTCTGCAGACAACATCATCAATCTATAATGAAACATATGCAATTAAATATCAGCTTCCTGGTGAGGACCTTGATGCATTGGTTTCAGTTTCTTGTGATGAGGATCTCCAGAATATGATGGAGGAGTGCAATGAATTCAAAGATGGAATAGGATCCAAAAAACTTAGGATTTTTCTGTTTTCAACGAGTGATTTGGATGAAGGACAGTTTTCTATGGGTAATGTGGATAATGACTCTGAGATCCAGTATGTTGTTGCAGTCAATGGCATGGACGGTGTTACAAGAAAAAACTCAAACCTGCATGGCTTAGCAAATTTTTCTGCCAATAACCTGGATGAGGTCGATGGACAGAGCATTGGAAGGGGTACAGTTCTCAGGGACTTGGTTGGTGTCAATACATCAGCTCTAATTAGTAATAACTCCTCATCATCCTTGCAGTCTTTACAACCTGTTCGGACAAATGCCCCTAATGCTTTTGAAAACTTTGTACAGACTTCTCATGAACCTAGGGAAATTCACCAAGGTAATGAACTTGTAAATCGGCTGGGAGTTTCTCGAGAACCTCTAGGACAATACTCAGAGATACCATCAACACAGTTAAAAGGTAAGTTAAATGATTCAGTTGAGAAAGAAATTCATCCTGAAAATGGCAATCCAATGACTTATAATACTTCAGACAAAAAATCAACTCCAGTTTCTACGGTGCAAGGTGAGTTTCTCTTAATCCCCAAGAATGAGGCGGAGCTCCAGGGTTCTGAAGGACTTTATTCAATGTCTGTCTCTGGAAATCCTATAGTTTCTGAATCGAGTGATATGGGTAACATGATTCAAAACATTCCATTGAATGCATATACTCATGGTCATATGGACAGTGAATCAAAGATCGTTGATTTGAGTCTCCTTGAGCCTCAAGCTGCTGCACAAAGAGTGTATTTCTCTGAGAGAGTTCCTAGGGGGCAGGAGGAGTTACTGACCCGGTTATCAAAGTCTGATGATTCTCATGGTTTTCAGCTTCTAATCCCTCATTCACATTCTGATCAGGACCAAGTTTCAGAATCCAAAGTTAGGAATTATGAGCTTTCCCAAATTCAAGATGGCAGAAGTATTAGTGAGGCGGTTGGCGGAAGGAAAAGGAATATTTCACAAGATGGTGACGCTGATTTGAAGTTACAGAACAACTTTGATGTTACACATGATTCAAAAGTAGATAAGGTTGTCAAGGCTAGCAAGGAGCTAAATTTCCCTGTGAATAACAATGAGAAACTTGTAGGTCAAGTATCCTCAGTGAAGAATCACGAGAATTCTGCATTGGGTCTTTTGCAGCTCCACTTGGGTGAGGTTGTTGGAATGGGATGTAAAGATAATAATAGCCTCGAGCAATCTCAGTTAGCTTCTAAGGAAGAAAGTTTAATGAACGATGTTACTGAAAAAGCATCCATGGGTAATGTTTCCAAACCAGTGCAAGGAAGCATTGTTATAGATATTGATGATCGATTTTCTCGTGATTTCTTATCTGATATATTCTCCAAAGCAATACCTTCTGAGGATTCATTAGCTATAAGCAGCCAACTGCACAAAGATGGAACTGGTAATCTAAATGTGGAAAATCACGAACGTAAGAACTTGCCATATTTTGAAAATTTGGCACAAAAAAAGTTTGTTCCAAATGATGTTTCTCTTATTGACCAAGATCACATTGTCTTTCCATCTGCTCCTAAGACTGTTGGAGATGATTTTACACCTTTAACAACTAGAATTCAAGAAGATTCCCAGCTCAATTTTGGTAATGACCAGAGACTGATGCATAGGATAAGTGGAAACAACACCACCAATTTTCTTTCACATTATGATCATTCCCAACTGAATGACTTTGATAGTTCACAATTTGATGCTATGATGGAAAACCTAAAGACATTGGAGTATGGGCGTGAGGTACACTTAGCTTTTACCATAGATTTTTTATTCCTTTGTTTTTATTTGAAAATTGACTCATAAATTGATGATTCTTAACTAAAAACTGATCTTCCTGGCAGGATGTTAAGGTAGAACCGAAAGGCAGTGGCTTACCTCCTCAGGATCCTTCTTTGGGAAATTTTGATCCTAGCACATTACAGGTATGGTTCTTTGATGCTATTTAATATATGATATCCTCTTTTGCTGCCTGTAAATCACTTCTTTTCCCCTTTAATTTCTGCTGTAAAACAAGATTTCTTGCATCCCTAATCCTATATATATGTGTGAGTCTAATGAATAAGATAAAACCACCAATTCTCTCATTAAGGTTTAGAAACAAAACCATATAATTTTTCCAATTTACTCTAGTTGCTTTATTGGAACAGAAGATCAATTTCAGATGATTGGCTTATGTTTATTACCCTCTTATTCTTTCAGAATCTGTACTAACTTTACACTTGGCTTACCTTCTGCTTGCACACATTAGATCATAATGAACGATGATCTTGAAGAGTTGAAAGAATTGGGTTCTGGAACTTTCGGCACTGTCTATCATGGAAAGTGGAGAGGAACTGATGTTGCTATTAAGAGAATTAAGAAAACCTGCTTTATGGGTCAATCTTCAGAGCTAGAGAGATTGGTAAACCTAATTGGCTGTTTGTTGCTGCTGCATTAAACGATCTATTATTTCTGACATTTTTCAACATATCATTAGTTTCTGCCATTTATTGGGGAAATAATTAAGAAATTTTGATGCTATTTCATGGTGTTGTATTTGCTCCAATCGTGCGTATATTGATTGGTTTCTTTTTGGATCAGCATTTAATTTTCTTTCCTCTTTTTCCCCTAGACTCTAGAGTTCTGGAGGGAAGCCGATATTCTTTCTAAACTTCACCATCCTAACGTGGTTGCATTCTACGGCGTTGTGCAAGATGGTCCTGGTGGAACATTAGCCACCGTGACAGAGTTCATGGTTAATGGTTCCCTTCGACATGTTTTGCTTTCAAAGGAGAAGTAAGAACCCGGATATTGCTTTCTGGTTTTATGTTCACTATATTTTGGGGTCGATCCAGTTATAAACCAAAATTATATCATTATAGTTATGATTTATCTCAAGTTCATTTTCATTGCTAATTTTCCCATTTTACAAATTTTAAACTTGCAGGCAACTTGATCGGCGTAAGAGGCTGATAATTGCTATGGACGCAGCATTTGGAATGGAGTATTTACACTCAAAAAAGATTGTCCATTTTGATTTGAAATGTGATAATTTGCTGGTGAACTTAAAAGATTCTCAAAGACCAATTTGCAAGGTACTCAGAGTGTGTTCATGCTATTCTCTTATGTCTATCTATTTAAGATGTAATGTTCTTAAATGAGTGATTCGCTTTCAATTTCAGGTAGCTGATTTTGGCCTCTCAAAGATCAAGCGAAATACCTTGGTGTCTGGTGGTGTAAGAGGAACCCTACCATGGATGGCACCTGAGCTACTAAATGGTAGCAGCAATAAGGTTTCTGAAAAGGTGATGTTTATGTCTCAATTAAGTTCGCTATGGCATGGGAATTTCTCAGTTGCTTGTATCTGTATGGTAGATAGTTTGTTTTCATGATTTAGTTTCAAATTTTAAAACGCTTACATTTTGTGGGAATGGGAATATAAAAAAGGAAAACTTGCCAGATTAGTAAAAAATGTAGAAAATAATTACAAATATAATTACTTTTTTAAAAAAAATTAGTAAATATAGTCATTGATGTTGATGAGTATTTATACATACTTTCTTATAATACTGTATTAATAATACACAATATTGTATTAAAGAGTATTCATAATACCGTATTAAAACGTATTAATGACTACATATGTAAATACTTTAAAATTTTCCTACATTTGGTAATTATTTTTTGAAAAGAGTCCCTCAAGTATAATTTTCCTATAAAAACTACCCACATGGACACTAATTTTACATGATATGCACACGTGGGCACATATTACATATGGCGTTAAATAATTAATTCCTAAACTGTCGTAGTTGGTTGATGCATTGATATGATATACAAAACTCTAAAGCTGACTGTTCTGTTGACAAAATGCGAATTGATATACAGGTTGATGTGTTCTCTTTCGGTATCGTCTTATGGGAGATTCTCACGGGGGAGGAACCGTATGGCAATATGCATTATGGGGCTATCATAGGTAAGAATATCTGAACTTTAACTTCTGTCCTGCAAGTTCAAATACTATCTTTATCTTGATTCATGAACATTCTGAGTGAGCTTTCTTCTCTTCATCTCTCATATATCAACCAAAAAAAGTACTGATTAGGACCTATAACTTTACGTGCTACCTGAATCCAAACATCATAAATCAGCTAGTTATGAGCAACGATTCTTTGTCCAACTTACGTGCACAATGACTACTCTCACAAGATAACCATGTGACAAGACAATATTTAGTTGTCAAAGAAATATGTAGGAACTTAATCCTTAGGTGGATTGAACTCATAGTATTTTAATTTCTCAAAGCTCTTTTCACCACAAAAAACCCATGATAGTTATCAACAATAGTTTTCGATCTATGGAAAACCTAAACACCCGTAGCATACTAATTCTAGATAAGCTTCCTGAGTGATTTTTTATCGCCTCGAAGACGAAACGTGATCTCGAGATATCATTGATTACGTGCAGGGGGTATTGTGAACAACACATTGAGACCAACCATTCCAAGTTACTGCGATGCCGAGTGGAGAAGGTTGATGGAACATTGCTGGGCGCCAAATCCTGCAGATCGGCCATGCTTCACAGAAGTAGCAGGGCGGTTGCGTGTTATGTCAACAGCTGCTACCCAAACAAGAGCACAAGGTCCCAAAATACAAAGGTCATAATCTTCCAAAATTGGGTTGCTGAGTTGTTAACATGGTTTCTTTTCTTATATATTTGTTCATTCTATTCTACGGTCTTTAAGATTTGTGTGCATTTTTGTCAATAGAAGGTAGATAAGTGTTTTGGTGTTGAAATACACTATTGAAACTTATATATAAATAATTCTTTATTATAGTTCATACTGAAACCGATCATAGGGCATTGCTGCAATCGATTTTCCAACCTAGTGATAGTGAATACTTTTACTTTTTCCATAGAATACTTTTTAGGGCGCATGTCTCTTGTTTTAAGTGGCATTTCGACAATATCCGAAGTGGTGGCTCGGTCTGCTTGGTATGATACTTAGAAGTTCATATTCGAAACACGGTCTAAAATTTATTGTTGTCTCCTACCTATAAATTAATTTTCTACCAATTCTTTTAACATTCAAATATTGTAAGGTCTGATGATATATTCTATGAAAATAGTTGAGCTACATGTATATATGACCATAATACTCGATGAATTTTTTTATACCAATATGTTGAAAATAAATATACATTACAAATCATTGGAAGGTTTTTGTTTTCTCTCTTGTCTTGGTTTATAATTTGCCTTATTAAAAAATTAACCTTTTTAGTTTCTATTTATTTTTCATATTTAATTGATAATCTTCATTGTGAAATCTATAAGACAGGGAAAAGAAGGTTTAAAAAATTTTAATAATGAAAAATGAATCCCTAATATCAATATATGAGGATTAAGATTGAACTTTCATAAGGATAATGTTTAAATTAGAGATCCGTGACCTTAATAGAGGTGTGGAGGTATATGAGGACGAACTTATTTACAAATTAGACTAAATTGAGACCTGTGCAGACCAGATAAATTTAAGTTCATTTATTTATAGATTTGAACCCAACTATGCTTTTATCAATTTAACAATTCCATAAGCTGCAACAATCAAGATGGCAGACATTATATTTCATGTAACATTTTGAATGCACTAATGTAAGGAGTCTTATACATTAGAATAATTAATAAATAGAAAGAATACAACACAAAGATGTAATTCTCAGAGCTAAGCTATTGATGCTTCAGCCAACAACACCGAAGGAGCTTGACAATTGATTTACTCTTATTACGCCGAGAGCGAGGCTTGTCAAGGTCGGTGTGCCGTACAATTATTTGATTTGCTCAACTATGAATAAACCAGGGGTATCTGCTTGGCTCCTCTTTGGTTCTTGACTGAATCCAGCATCATCAAATCAACTAACAGCAGCAACAAATAGAGCCCCCCTTCAACATCTGTGCAACGGTGCAGGGTATATGTCGAGAGGTCGGTATCGCAGTTTATCCTTATGAGGCAGTGGCCCCTCCTGCACAAATATCCAACTCAAAATTGACTTAACCGTTACATTTAATATCACTTCTTGCTAGGTGTGTAAATAGTTTGGTTCGGCTCAATTAAGTGTCAAATCGAAATCGAATTGCTTAAATATAGTAGTCTAGGGGTGTCAACGGTTATCTTTGTTTTTCTCATTCATTTGATTGGGCGTGGACCTGGAAATGTCTTAGGTAAATAGTGTGTGAATTGATTCCAACTTGTGGGGAATAGGGTTCTTTGTACATTTAGGGTATGTTTGTGCCACCAAAAACAAATGGAGAGATTGGGGATGGGTATGATTCTTGGTGTTCGGGTCACCGAATCATTCCCCCCAAATGTCATGTTTTTCCAAAATCACCTTATTTTTCTCCTAACTACTTTTTGTTCTCTCCTTAACAACTTTTTATTGTCTACATCACTATTTTCCATTCTCTTTTTTTTTTTGGATAAGAAATAATTTCATTATACGTATTTTCCATTCTCATCATACTCAGTATTTTATTCTCTCCAAAATCATTCTCTTCACCTCAAACACAAATAATTATTTCCCTTCCTATTCTCCTCCTAATTCTCATTCCTCTCGTAATCATTTTCATTCCCCTTCCCTCAAACATCCCCCTAGTTAAGAAAAATAGGAAGAATTACCGCATCCAAGTCTATATGGAATGGCTTGATGAAGTCCTCAAACATGGCTGGCGACAAGCCCTTCATTTTCTCTTCAACTTCCTACAAGAGACAGCAAACAAGGGAACAATAAGGTATGTCCAACTCGTGAAACCATGAAAATTCAATCGGTTGAATTATGGTTTCAGTAAAAAAAAAAAAAAAAAAGAGTAACTAAAAATAAAAGCTCAAGTTTGGCTCTAATACTAAACAATAATGATCAAAGCAATATAAATGGACAGGATACCCATATTCTGTTCATGCAGGGGACAGAGTTTATTTCATTTTTTATTTTCAAACTGGAAAAATTGGAGTTTCGATTCACTATACTCAGGACACCCGTGTCCATCCCAAGACGAATCCAAGAGACAATAAGAAATTTTACAATTGAGCTCACTTGTGGAGCTCAAATCTAAGACTTCTAAGGAAGTATACTTTGAAAACCCCTCTCAACCGACGAGGCTACTCTCAGAGACAGGGGACTCAGTAATTGTAATTGATACTAGTAGCCTTCTCAATTTTCATCTAATCAAATTTAGCAATCGGGATCCTTTAATCTGGAGTTATATGTGTATGTGCAAGTGCATGCCTGCATGTGCATGCGCATTTATTATGTGGGATATTATTGGAAATTAAATCGATATTTTAAGTTTGTACGGTACAACAAAATTGCACTACAATTCGATGCGAGCAAAGAAGATATTACATACCAATCCAGTTATTCTAGATTTTTCCAGGAGTTCCTCAGTAATCATTTCCAATATGTGCCTGTTTTGTCTCAAACCATTCATTGCCAATTCTTCTGTCTCTTCAATATACTGCACAAGAAGTATTCATACTTTCAGAAAATAAAGATCTTTCACATCAAAAAATGAGCTTTGAAGGACAATCAAGAAACGCTTTTTCTTTCTATTCTTTAACTAGTTAACTTTTTTTTTTTTTTTATATCTGTAACTGTCCAAGTCAGTTTGCGCACACCTCAATTAATGTTACGGGACATACTATTTGACCTTACAGAGAAATTCATAGGAAATTAGTTCTTAAATAGGTGGCCACCTTGAACCCATCACTTCTTAGCTCTCCAAAGCCTTGTTAACCACTAGGTCACTCCATGATGGTTTTTTTTAAAACAAGGGTAACCATACCCGTTCCTAGGCCAAGTACCGGGATTTATCGAAGGACTAAGAAGTAATGTCACAGGTGAATCTCAAACCTGAGATCTTGAAGGAAGCATACCTTCAAATCCCAAGTTTTCAACCACCGTGCCACCATGATAGTTTAACACATATTCAATTGTATTGTATTTTGATTTACTATTTTAATGCGTAGCTACAAGTTTGGATTGTTGCAATGAGGCGATGGATGCATATAGCCTCTTCATAACACAATAGGATACAGAAATGGAGTTTCAAAGTAACTAGAAGTACCCTTGCCAATTCCCGGGAAAACATCTCAGACAATTCAAGAGTCATGTTGGCCGGAATCACTTGAGGATCATCCCACTGAGATAAGAAAGAGGCAAAATTTAAGCCAATTAATTGAATGTGCTAAATCAAAAGTGAAAGAATCAGGTCGTTTTGTCGTCAATTAACCATTCGCAAAAACTTTTACCCTATATCTAATCATTTCTCCATCTGGATTATCTGGTTGATCCGCCAGCCCAATCCTCTTGGTCAAAGCAGTAAGCCCAAGTCTTGAATTTTGAGGACTGATTACCATCTCCCTAGCAATCTGAAAACATACATAAGTGAAGAAGTTTCACTTTAGATACAAATCTTGAACTTTCTTACATTCCTGCCCTTTTCAATGAAGAAAATAATTTTAAGATTACTTTAAGGCAAAGGAAAAATACCCAGATTCCAGCTTTTTATGCTATGTAGGTTAGAGCATCTTGTGTGTGAAAAAATAGTTGTAAATAATTATTTAGTATCAAGAGCCATGAAAGTGAAAGTGAGTTCTGTTTCTTATTATCCAATATAGTAATAATAATTTTTCAAAACCTTTTCCAAATAAGACTTGAACCACCTACCTTTGTTATTTTCTCTAGGTCATCCTTTCCTCCGTCAGTTATGTCATAACCAAATATAAGACGTTCAGCACAACGCCCTCCATGAGCTACAACCATTTGCATTTTCATGTAACCAAAGGTGGTGTAACCTTGGTCAACCATGTCTTCTCGAGGAAAGAAAACGGAAATCGCTGTTTCCTAATATTGAAAGAAAACCATGTTAATAGATAATCTTTCCAACTTACTTAGCAGGCATCCAAATTCGAACTTTTATGCGAAAAAATCTACCTTGCCTCCTGGTAGAAGCTGAGAAAAGGCATGCCAATCAAAACGAGGAAACAAGTGAGCTAATAGGATATGGCCAGCTTCATGTACAGCCAGCAGTCTCCTTTTTTCAATAGACACCTATTGTGCAATGATGAAAAAGAAATATTATCACTACTAGAATTACGAACTCTATTCGAACCCTGGGCGCACACACACACAACGAATATATATATATATATATAAAAGAGAGAGAGAGAGAGAGAGAGAGGGGAGGAGAGAGATTTATACTCTTTCTTCACATTTCTGTTGCTCTTCTTCGGTGAGAAGTACACCCATACCCTCAAGTAACTGTTTATCTAGAACATCAACAATGTCTTGCTGGTTGATCTTGGAGTGTCCCTTCCTCACCTAGTATCCAGATGAAATTGAATATCAGAAGTGAATAGTGAGCATATTCTACTAAGAAGTGAAAATATTAATACATATAAAAAAAAATAAAGAAAACTTTGTGAAAACTTTCAATACCACCGCAAACAAAAGAAATAAATGTGAATCAAGGAACCTAAAACGCAATGGTGCTGCAATGACCAAAATAGATTGCAAATATGATATCTGAGAGGCTATTTGGCGACCATCAAATCTACACAGTCGAACAGATTTCACCATCTTGGGAATGGGAGATGAATAAAAACAAAACAAGGGAAGGGTATCTCCACTCATAGAGTCTATCCTCAGAATAATGGTACTATACATAAATATACCAGCCAAGGTCATACATGTACAGAAGGGTATCCCACACAATGGCCTATGGAAAGAACAAAAAAAGTATTAAAATCAACTCATTATGGGAAACAAATTTTCTCTGACACTACCAGTTAACAACCTCCTCTTGGCAACGAAAATAGTTTTTTATATTCCTGAGTGTCCGGACTAGCTTGCATTCACTTCAACTAGTTTCAATGGACAATCATCTAACCCTTATCCAACTATATTTGTTGGCAAGGAAACTCATCTGAAATTAATTCCTAGTTGGGTAGTCACCATAGATATTCCTAGTTGGGTAGTCACCATAGATTGTCCATTTCCACTGAGCACTTTATGATTCAAGATCGATCACTGGGTCAACTCCGGATTAGATAGAAAGAAAAGTTTGTTTGCAAAAAGATAATATCACGTACTTGGTTCATCTATTCTCAATATGAATTTCATCATTTTCACGGGAAAGACATTATAAGTTTAACTTTGAAACATGTGGTGCATTATTGAAAGAGAAATTAGGTGTTAGGAGTCATCCAATTATTGAAACATGCTTCAGAACGAGGGAAGCTTTTTTTTCGGCTCAAGCTATTGTAGAAAAAGAGGATGTTGTCCAATAGATAAAGTTAATAGCATACCGACATTATTGCTGCCTCATTTACAAGATTCCGTATATCTGCTCCAGAAAACCCAACTGTACGGAAGACAAGCTGTTGAATAAAAGAGAGTGGAGACGATGAGTAAGTGAATATCCAAAACTAATTAGAGCCTTAATGAAGCATCGAGATACAAATAAAGCAACTAAAGAAACCAAGTCAACAATACTACTTCAGATTGAAGCAGTAATATTTTCGAGGACATACACTGAACTAAACTAAAAATGATGCTTCAATGGAGAAATGAGGAGCTTTGCAGAACTACATGTAAAATGAGCTTTTATTTTTAATTAGAAAGGGCGTATAGACAATTTAATTCACTTATGAGATGATTAATCCTTCATTAAACTTTCCTTCCCAAAATTAGGAAAGCCAGATAGATGAATAGCTTTCCAGAAATAGAACTAAATTTTCTCATTTCGCGCATTGGAAAGATAGATAGATGAATAGCTTTCCAGCGCACAAAAGTAATAAATTAGGAAATGCACAAATTTTGTGCTACCAAAAGGATGCAAAGAAAACTGTAAAAAAAAAAAAAGAAACAGAGTTTACCTTCCCAAAATCAACGTCCTCTGCAAGTTGCTTTCCAGCACTGTGCACACCAAATATTTGCACTCTCTGTTTTGCATCTGGTAATCCTATGTATAAACGACGATCAATGCGTCCAGGACGAACAAATTCAAGATCTAACTCATCTGGCCTATTAGTAGCACAGATGAATATCACAGCTTGTCTAAGTGAGAACCGATCGACACCAGTTTTTTCCTTCCTAATTATAACCAGACAATAAAACTAATCAATAAAATGTTAAAATGTTTTCAAACCCTAAGTTTATATGACAGAAATTCCTATCTCGTATCAATTGGACTGAGCTATGAGACACTAAATACTCAGACACAAAGAGAAACCTAGAGACCAGGGTAAAGGGAACCCCACCACAGAAAACTTTCTGAGTTCAACTGTTACGAGAATATAATGCCTAGCTGTGTTCAAGTTGGTATACCACAGAAAATTATAACACGAGCACCTTCCAATCTAGGTTGAACTAAATCTAGGCCTTAGCTAGGTAGTGAAATCAACTCACTTACTAGTTGTGTTATGCTAATGTTATGCTCACTTGTTTTTATGCTACCATAGTCATGGCTATTTTGGTCCTTTTATATACTCACTCGTGTTATGCAATCCTAAACTGGCAAAATTGAAAGATAAATTTCTCGAATATATGGAATGAATCAAATGTCCTTAAAAAATATTCTGAAAACATATCCACATGCTAACATTTGATTGAAACACTAACTCGCCATCAAGTTGGGCAATTAAAGCCTCAAAAGTTGCCCTTCTTCTTGGATCGTTTCTCGCATGCCTTCCAGCAATAGCGTCAATTTCATCCACAAAAACAAATGATGGAGCCTGTGTATAGGACAGCAAAGAGTAATAACTGTGTTCCATAATTAAGTCACAGTCACGATAGCAATACAACAAATGGCAAAGAAAATGTCAAATAGCCATTTACAGATAAAGTCAAATAACTTTTTCATACACGAGAACCTTCAGACATTTCTTTGTTAACAGGGTTGTTGAAGGCAAACTCAAACTACTTTTCAAAACATCAGCATTTGCAATCTACTTAGGTAAGAAGAAGAAGAAAAGCTCAAAGACAGAGAGATATGCATGGTCAAATATAATGACTCACTTTTTTCTCGGTCAACGAACAAAACATTATTCAACGGTTGCCAAGTGGTTAAATAAAAAGCAGTGCAGGAAATGTTAGAAACAAGAAAATAAAGCCATAATTTAATGAATGCTGTTTGAAACTGCAGGTTTAAGAACCTAAACAGATATAAGGTACACTTCCATATATATGGGCACTCAAAAATGGTGTTGGCCGAAGATGCTTTAGTTTTTTTCTAATGAGAAATAAAGTTTTCATGGAGAAAAATGAAAGGAAATATAAAGGCATAAAAGATAAACGATTCATCTCAACAAAAGAAATCCCACAAGCTACCAGGGACTCAAATCCAAAAGGATCAAGTTTAACTGATAACTACAAAATGCTTTCCTAATTCCTACGTCAAAAGGAAGGACATTTTATTTTAAACATAAATACATGTTATTCGACCTGTGAAAGGACTGGCATGTTAGACAGAGAAAAGTAGAGTAAAATGGTCTATAAGCAATTTTTTCTCAAACATGAATCATTAAGGCCTCGTTTGATAACCATTTTGTTTTTTGTTTTTTGTTTATGAAATTTTAGCCTAAAACAACTACCTTACTATACCTTTTTCCTTATTTTGATATCCACATCTTACCTATATTTTAATAAACAAAACCAAAATTTGTAAACAAAAAAAAGTAGCTAACTTGTTTATGTTTTTGAAATTTGGTTAGTATTCTCCTACTTTCTTAAGGAAAGATGGATACATTGTAGGAAAGATGGAGCACATGGTAGGAAATTTGAAAGGAAATAGGCTTAAATTTCATAAACAAAAAACAAAATGGTTATCAAACAGGGCCTAAAATAATGATGATAAACACATTTTTTCAAGTAACATAGCTTACATTTCTTCTTGCAATAGAAAACATTTCATTGATCCTTGCTGCACCACTTTTTTCACTATCTGTGAACTCTGCCCCTGATGCAAACACAAAGGGCAACCCACTTTCCTTGGAAAGAGTCCTTGCAAAAAGTGTTTTCCCAGTACCAGGCGGTCCAGAAAGGAGAACACCCTGTTTTACCCATAAACTAAGAAGTCAATTTCATCTCTTTAGATTTGGTGAACAGGGCAACAGAACAACCCATGCTTCACCTGTATGGTAAAAGGGAAAGAAAAAGAAAATAGGAAGATTTACCCGCACAAACTGCACCCCTTTTTCATAATACTGCATAGGATTTTGCATATAAATCATTAACTCATCAAGAAGATCCCAAACATCACCACCCAAAACAACTTCCTTGTGCATTGATGTTGTTTCACCAACATTCCCCACTGGCTGCCAAAGTACAAGTTACCGAGGTTGAAAACATTTAACAAGGAAAACAAAGAAAAGATGATAAAAAAAAAATAGAAAGAAAACAACCTAAATTTTACCAGGATAAAGTTTTCAGCATAAGCCATGTCAAAAAGTTGATGGTATTTTTTATAAAGAAAACGCTTAGAAGTAATACTGAGAAGCATAACAGACTCCCTAATAAGCCATAGGATCAATATTCCAGGCAGTAATGCAATCAGAACTTTGAGAAAATAATGGATTTGACGCTTCTGAAGGAGATCAACTTCAACTCCAGAACTGGTGATAGCCTCAAACAAGTGAGGGTCAAGGGGAATATCAACCTATCCAATGTACGAACAATAAACAAAATTAAAACTCAAGGGAAATAGAGCATACTGGTGGGCACTATAGCGGTCAAGCAATAAACTTACAGTATATTCTAATGGAAAACCTTCTTTCATTGTGACGTACAATCTTTTCAGATCCTCAGTGAAGACAACAGCAGCAACCTGTCCTAAGACAATCCACAGCATCAGAGTAAACCAGCTAAAAATATAAGATTATGTAAGAATAACCTCATGTAGTCCCCAAATGAAAATATAGATTTTTTGTCTGAGACAACAATGGAGTAAACTTGTTTGTGCTATTACTAGCATAAAAACTGCATTCTTTTTTCTTTTTTTTTGTATAAGATTAAGACTGCATTCTCTTGCAAATGCAACGTATATATTGGTTACTGATTCAATCTTACTCTGCTTCCATATAAATTGTTGTGAACGAGAAATCCAGTATGCTAATAAATCAGTAAAAAGCACACAAACTAAAAGCAACTGAACACACCCAGAAGAAAAAGCCTTTAAAAGTTATCAGACATCAATAAGTCAGATCTCCTAGATAGGTAAACTGTAAACATATAATTGTACCTCAGAGCAATCAAGTTTCTCAAGAAAGTATGTGTAAGGAAGTTTGGGTCGATAACACCACCATCTTTTGGATATCCAAAGTGCCCTTGTTCCTTGAGCATCTGTTTTTTTTTCTACCACATCCTTACGAAGACTCTGTTGAACTTCTTCCATGTCAAATTCAACAACATATTTAGCACGGAGAGAATCTACTTCTTCAGCTAACTTTTCTTTCCTAAGGATCTCCTTCCACGTTTGTAGCCTTTCACGCCAAGTTCCACTATCCTTTTGTCCTGCACTAGTTTAATAAAGTATAAGAGTTTCTCGCTCCGAAGAATAAAAATTAAGTGTATTACAAGTGATAGATATATTTTTAGATAAAATATAGCACAATTCTCTATGAACTTTTAGTAGGGATAGGGCCTATGTTTACAGTATTCTACTAGAATGCATGCTTGATTACCAACTCTTACGAAAGACTCGGTACTACAGCTGCTCATCCTCAAAAAGAATACAAACCCGATTCAAACAAGTTTATAAACCAAAACAAGTGATAACAAAGTCATGAGTCCCAATTAATCGAATCCATGGCACTCATTCATTTGCCCTTTCTACCTCTCACTGGAAACCACTGTACAATAACCAAGTAAAATAGTTGCCTTTCACTCATGATTTTACCAGTTTAAATAAGTCTAAAATTGTGCACATGCACTGTAAATGAATAAAACAAAGGCGTCAGAGTCATATTAGATATAGAAAAAGCTGTTATAGTTGTTTGGAGAAAAAAAAAGATTGAAAAAGATATTGAAATGAAAATTTGTTTGGGTTCTGAATAAGGTAATGGTTTCAACAAGAATATCCTTCTGAGTGAGTGACAAATGAACAACAGGGTGAATAAAAAAATAATAATAAAATATAAAAGCACATGAGCTAATCTATGACCTATTACCTGATATCCCTAACTGTTCCTTTATCTTCTCCTTTTCAACACCCTTAAATTTTTCGTCACTGTCAATGATCTTTTTAACATTATCTTGTAGAGGCTCTGAAACATCATCCCATGCATCTTCTCCAACATAAGAAGAATCTTTAACAAGGGTTCCATCCGTTCCTTCAATAAATTTCTTCATTTTCAAACCTTTGGGCGTTGTTTTCCTCCATAACCCTTTCTTAAATCTGCACAATGCAGTAAAAAGGCCAACTGTGACTTTCAAGGTAATGGAAATGAAGCTCACTTTCAATTCCAATTTCCAGCACTTCTAATCAAACGTGGTTTTCAAATATATAAATTTCTGAATTTCCCAGTAGATTTAATAGAGGAAATAATTCACTGACACTAGAGAAATGTCATTTTCTTTTTCACTGCAGCAGAAACAGAATGTGAGAATGTTTGTAGCTAGGTTGACTACTACTAGATTTCAATATATATATATCTATATGTTTACTGAAGCTTGGTACTGAGCTCCTTGCTGAAGAAGAGGATGAAAATTGAAAGGAAAGCAAAGAGTTTATTACTAAATACAGATAATATGTGTATTTTTTTATTTTGAAACAAGGGTAACCACGCCCTTCCCTAGGCCAGGCACCTGGATATATCAAAGGAGTAATGTCACAGGTGAATATACTGATCATATGTGTAACAACGGATAATATCCTTAACTTAGAATATTCATTTATTGAAGCTTTGAATTGAGATCCTTGATAAAGGAGAGGATGAAAGACGAGCAAAGGGATTTTTTGACATAAAGAAAAACAAAGAGATTATTACTCAAGTCTGATATTGACCTGTATAGCCAGGGACAATATCCTTAAATTAGATTGTTTTCACCCTTAAACCGCCAAAATCTTATGTATTTTATATTTACATGCACATTGATGAATCTTAGGCTTCGAATCATGTAGAACCAGTTAAAGTTCTAATATTCTGTCTTCACCAGATAACCGTGAAGCTCACATACTTGTGCATGCATATGGGTGCAACTTTGGCTACGTTACATAATATATATATATATAGGGCCATAGGCACCAATAATATTCAGAATTTGATGTAGCACGTATGGGTGTGTATATTGCATATATTACTTTGGCAGTTGGATAAAATAAACTGAAACTCACTTTCTAATATTAATAGGAGATGGCTCGGGAATCAATGCTTCCATATAAGCCTCTGTTAGCTGTTTCCTTTGGCGGTCTACAAAAGGTGCTCGAACTGCCATATAAATTCTTTGACAAGAAATAATCATAACAAAAGCATAGAGAAACAAAGCCCCGACTCGTTTTCGCTCCCAGTTCTTGAGATCCTGGAATTATAAAAGAAAAAATATATCATTGTAGATGCAAAGAAGTTGAGAAAATTCATAGTGAATAATTCCATCGCCATAATGAAAATTGTGAAGTTCTCTTTCAAATGTTGGAACTGTAAATACCTACTCGAGTAGAATTGCTCTTTTTATGCATATAAAATTGCTCTAGACAATAAAATGATCAAATGAAATAATAAGAATAAGAACTCACCGTACAAATGAGAAAGGAAAGAACTACTCTTTTCTTGTCAAACAATTACTAAATGTTCTATCAGAACAGAACTCAGAAGTTCAGAACTCGCTAAACCTTCTTGCATTATTGTTTTAGTCAATTACCAAAAACAAAATTTCTACTTCCCTGACATGTGACATCCTTACAAGTTATGGACTATACCCAAAAGATAAATATATCACAAAGAGATGATTTAAAACAAAAAAAAGGCTAATATAAAAAGCCACAGCAACTCCATTGCCATTTAAATTTAGGGTTCTCTAAATATCTTGAACTCCACTCTAATTCCAAAAAATCAATACAAAAATGTAGGGTTCAATCGAAAGATTACCTTCCAACGCTCCCAACCGTTCCAGCTTACAAATTCCGGCCATGTTTCAGTCTTAAACCTCTCCAATTCAGTTCCCAGATTCTCTACCCCTTCATTAGCCCGCCCAAAAAACTCACCCAACTTCACATCAGTATTTTTCAAATCAAACCCAGTTTCCTTTCTCAGAGACTCGCCAAAATTCAACCAAAACCTCTCCGAACCGCGACGAATCGACCTACCGAACCTTCCCCAAGGAGACCCGTCAGCTCCATTAGAATCAGCGGACCCTAGAACTCGAAATCTCGCCCTCTGGCGGAAACATTTAGCTCGCCGCTTCGCCGGAAGAGTGAAAAGAACAACATTTTGCGACCGTTGAACAAACAAATCCGAAGGAGTGAGAAGCTTGTTCGGCCTGTAATGGGATGCGACATCCATTAGAGAGAAATTGAGGTTGGATTGAAGAGGATAAGCTGAAAATTTGAAATGGGATTGGAGTTTGGAGGGTTCTTGGGGTTTTAGAGAAAAGGGTTTATATGTAAACCAACAAAGAAATGGATAGTTACAGAGCCAGCCATTGTATATGCTTGAAATTCACAGTGAATAAGCTAAAGCTTCATCGCTTCAATGGTGAAACCTGGAATTTGGATAAGAAACCTGCCGGAATTTCACGGCCCTGTCGCCGTTTGGGTCGTCTTTTCCAGTGGATTTTCGCCGGCAGAGGAAGAGCTTTGTGATAAATTGATTGTTGTTTCTGTAAATGGATCAGACCCGCCAATATGCGTTCGGATTATTTGGGCTGGATTTGGATTGTGGTTTATGGGCCGGTGAAATGGGCCAAACTCCTAGACCTAGATTCAAGCCCACTTTGGGCCTAAGGAGCGAGGGTTTGGATTGTACTTCTATGGGCCGATAAAATGGGCCACACTCCTGACCTAGATTCAATTTTAATGAGGAACTTTCAAAAGTTGAATTTTAATTTTGGGAAAATTAGGAGAATGTCTACATTTGATAAAGTAAGAAAATGTTTACTTTTTTTAGGATTAAAGTTTATGTTTATTTTCTATTTTTGAATTAAATTTATTAATTACAAACAATATATTTTACCATTGTAGCCCTCCCATTATTTCTATTAATTATTAAAATTAATAACAATACCCTAACAACTTATCTAACAAACTCTAAGATTTTGTGACAATTTGAAACTAAAATCTTTTGACAAAAAACTAGAATTTAAATTAGTGTTGAAATTTAATATATTTTTTTGTTGAAAATTGTAATATTGAGTAAACACAATAATGTTGAATTTATTGGTTTTTGAATAAAACCGTACACAACTAAATTGTAGTCATAATCGTACGTTCTAGTATTTAACCGTGCGTATGAATAGAAAGGCTAAATTTGAAATAATAAACTAATACACACCTTCACATGTGTTTTGCTACGTGATCCTTGCAATTAAAATTCCACGAATTTGTTGTTTTTTTGTAACAAAATAGGCGAATTCACCACATATTCCAGAAGTTCGTTCGACTCCCAACATAAAATAACTTTAGTGGTCCTTTCAACTCTCGTACCAATTGCGACTCTCTTCTCCAATCAACGTCGTCGTGACATGCAATTATTTTCACTTACGTTGTAGACGCCTCGCCTCCGAACGTACTGTTGTATACCTGCCATTATAATGAATGCAAAAATATTATATTGTTGCGTACCCCATCATAATGATGATTGCATTGAAAGTCCTACATAGTACGTATATATTTAATGACGTTGTATGGTTTTGAGTCATACACATACCATGAAATAACATAAGGTACTGCATGATGCACAAACGACTACACACCACTATCATGTACTGTTGAGTACATGCATTTCAAACAGAAGATGTGTCTTCCGTTTTAAGAACCTTGTATTCGTGATTACGTACCATTATGTACCATTGACAGATTATGTCCATTTACCCTTTGAAGAACTCCAAAATATAAATCAATAGTGTCTTAGTACTCGACTTTGTAAAATTAAAAGATAAAAAAAATTGATTGAATTGTCAAGGTTGAAGGTGCTTCAATGGCGACGGCGGAGGTTGTAGAAGAGTTGGAGATGGTTGTTGTTGAAGAAGAAGAAGAAATCACCGTGAAGAGTGTGAATGATGAAATTTTGAAGCCGATCACCATGAAAAAAGCTCTTTTTACAAGCAAGAAAGCAACTGCCTCTTAGATTTGAAGGAGACTGAAATAAAAGTTTTGATTGAGCTTAAATTCAAATTCGAATAAGCCATTATCGGTAACAATCTCTTCGAACAATACGAACCGAAGAACAAGGAGAATAAATAGAGCAACTAAGTGAAGAACAACAAAAAAAATTCCAGAAAACAAACGAGAAGAAAAATGGCAATGATGAAACTAATTTAAAAATGGGATTGTTAGTTAAATGAGTCTCTTCCCTAAAAGCATTGGTGTATCCGTTAAATGAGGGAGGGTAAATTTTTTATTCAAATTATAAAAAAAAAAAAAACATGAGAAAATTATAGTAGGGTATAATGGGAACAAATTTAGTATCCCTCCCCTACAAATATGGAATTAGACCATTACCTAAAATAAAGAATAGAGTAGATATTTACCTAAATAATTTTCAAAATTTAGACAATTGGTATGATTTTCCTTTAATTTTTTAGAATCAATTTGATAACCATTTGTTTTTTTGGAATTTGTAGTGTATAGAATTTTTTTTACGACAATTTACAATTACAACAACTTTTTAAAAATAGTTTATTTATAGTAAATTCTGCCTATTTTTAAAAAAATCTCTATTTACCCTTTATAATCGAAGACTTTAATAGAATTTATCATTATTTAGTGATGGAAGTCTATCAATTTTATCAGTAATTGATTCTATCAGTTCTCATTGATAGAATATAATGGAAGTCTATCAATTTACTTTATTTATTAATAATTGATTTTATCCGTCTCTATTAAGAGAATCTATCAATATGGAAGTCAATAAATTTACATTTTTTGCTATATGTGTAAATATTTTCATTATTGTGTTATTCATGAAATATTTTAGTCATTTTGTAATATATATGCAAAAGTCCCTTTGTTTTTTCGTTTTTTTTTTTTTAATTTTAACTTGTTTTATTTATATTATCTATAGTGTGTTTCATCTTTCTACAATATTTCTAATTTTCCTTAACAAAAGTAGGTGAATTTTAACTAAATTTCAAAACACAAAAACAAGTTTTTGGGAGCTAGTTACGATGTAAATATCCATATAGAGTTACATGATAGTTGACATTAGGCTTAATTTTTAAAAACAAAATAATTATAAAACGTGATCTTAAATTTGAGTTTTATTTCATTTTGATCATTTGACTTAATAAATAAATAAACTTAAAATTAGTTATTTGGAAAAGAATGATTTACTTCTCTTTTAAAAACTATGTCTTTCTACCTAATAGGTTGATAGCTGAATTAGTTATCTAATTGGATGTTAATCCATTTTCACTGTAAAGTGAGTGAAATCTAATTTATATTAAGTTTACACGATCTTTTTTAACAACATAAACTGAGCTATTTTATCACATAGTTCATGTCTACTTGTATTTTATATAATTTAGCTTATAACAAGTGGGTGGACACAAAATTGAGCACATGAACATAGTTAGTTCATCACACAATCAAGAAGCCATGGATAGGCAACCTCATATCAACGATAAGATTGCTATGTGATCATACCCACAAATTGATTATTGCCCATTCGTTCTCATCGTTCTTCTCGTCCACACCCACAAATCATCTTCCTCCTCATAAAATCCAAAAACACCCAAATCCCCAAACTCCCACTTCACTCATCTCCGTTCACCTCAGCTTCACCTCATCAATGGCGTTCGCAGCTTCACGCGCCACTTTCCACCTCCTCCCCACCACATCCTCCTCCTCTTCCTCAACCCGCTCTGCCCTTCTTCCATTTCCCCCCTCCGCCACGCGCCTACGCGCCGTCACTCACCGCCTAGGCTTCGCCGCCGCGGACCCACTTTTCTCCATCCACGTCGCATCCAAGGTTCGGTCGTTTGGGGGCAAAGCGGCTTCGAGGGGCGTGGTGTCAATGGCGAAGAAGAGCGTTGGTGATTTGACTGCTGCTGACTTGAAGGGGAAGAAGGTGTTTGTGAGGGCGGATTTGAATGTGCCGTTGGATGAGAATCAGAATATTACTGATGACACTAGGATTAGGGCTGCTATCCCTACGATTAAGCACTTGATTGAGAAGGGTGCTAAAGTGCTTTTATCCAGCCATTTGGTGAGTTTGATTTCTCGGTGTTGTGAATTTGATTTTTGGCTTTTGTTGTATCTGGATGTCCATTTATGATTCTGGAAGATGATGGGTATTGAGCTGTTTGATGGGGTTTGTGGGTTGGTGATTTAGGTTGATTTATCTAGTGGGATTCTCTTGATTAATGGTTTCTGTAGAGAAAAATGTTCAGGGATTTTGGCAGTGATGGTACATTGTATTTAGTAGCAAATGGGTTTTTGATTAGCAGACCATGAAAATTTGGGAACATGGTTCAGATTTTTTTTTTTTTTAATGCCTAGCGAGATTCTCTTGATTAACTATGATCATGTAGTGGTCAATATGACATTAAAATTCAAAAGAATGTGGTATTGACACCTATCTATGAATTAATTTTCTACTCTTGCTGGTTCAGATGGCACAAGCTAGTCTAAACTCTCACAAATTTTTTTTTGAACCGAAAAATCGGAGTTTTGCTCCATGATACCTGAAGTAAACACACGTCTTTAGACCATTAAATGTCACAAGTGAGTCTTGAATCTGAGATCTCAAACCCCAAACTTTCAACCATTGTACCATCCGTTGGGGACGAACTCTCACAAATATCTAAAAGATATATATATATATATATATATATATATATATATATATATATATATATATATATAATTCTCTTAGATTAATGGAACTTTTAGAGAAAAGGTTGAGGGATGTAAGATGTTAGCTGTGATGGTACATTGCATTTAGTGGCAAATGGGTTTTTGAGTTTTTTTATTAGCCATCCATAGAAACTTGGGAACATGGTGCAGATTCTTCTTTTTGCTGATATAGAGTGTTTGAAGTCTACTGTTTATGATGCACAAGCTTGTGGACATCTCGTTACGTTAACTATGGAATTTTTCAGGGACGACCAAAAGGTGTTACTCCAAAGTACAGCTTGGCACCTCTTGTGCCTAGACTCTCTGAACTCCTTGCCATTCAGGTACCATTTTCGCCTCCATGATCTGAAAGAGGGGTTTCAATGTTTCATCGCCCCCGGGTGATCTCTGAACATTTCTGTATGTCATATTCCATCAGGTTGTGAAGGCCGATGACTGCATTGGTCCCGAGGTCGAAAAGTTGGTTGCTTCCCTGCCTGAGGGAGGAGTCCTTCTCCTTGAAAATGTGAGGTTCTACAAGGAAGAAGAGAAAAATGATCCTGAATTTGCAAAGAAGCTTGCTTCTCTAGCCGATCTTTATGTGAACGATGCATTTGGAACTGCACACAGAGCTCATGCTTCAACTGAGGGAGTCACCAAGTTCTTGAAGCCATCAGTTGCTGGCTTCCTCTTGCAAAAGGTTGGATCCTTTATTCGGCACTCGATATACATGTTACCTGCAAAAATATCACATATTACTGTGCAATATTTATCTTTTTGTTTTCAATGGTCTTGAATTGTAACGGGTGGTTTCAGTTTGTTTACAACAAAACATCAGTTCTTTATCCTAAAAAGTGACTGGTCTGGTTTTCATCATGTTATTATTTTGCAATGTCTAATGATCTTTAACCCTGCGGGTGTTTGCTTTAGGAACTTGATTATCTTGTTGGGGCCGTGTCAAGCCCAAAGAGGCCATTTGCTGCAATTGTTGGTGGTTCAAAGGTCTCGTCGAAGATTGGAGTGATCGAGTCACTTCTAGAAACGTGTGACATCCTACTCCTCGGTGGTGGAATGATCTTTACATTTTACAAGGCACAGGGACTTTCTGTTGGTTCATCTTTGGTGGAAGAGGATAAACTAGATTTGGCAACCTCCCTTCTCGCGAAGGCCAAGGAAAAAGGAGTATCCCTTCTATTACCAACCGATGTTGTCATTGCAGACAAGTTTGCTCCGGACGCAAACAGCAGGGTTCGTTTGCAAATTTCGTTTCTTACATCCATTTCTCAGATCAATGCAGCGCTATAGAGCTTCTTAATTTTTGTTGATTGATTCAAATCATTGCTTTAACCGAGTTATCAGTTCTTCGGCAATTTTGAACTTGCAGTTTTTTGAAAACCTTAAAAATGCCCTACGTATCAGGGAAATAAAGAACTTAATTTTTGCGTTGCAGATTGTCCCAGCATCTGCTATCCCTGATGGATGGATGGGACTAGACATTGGACCAGATTCCATAAAGACATTCAATGAGGCTTTGGACACTACCCAAACTATCATCTGGAATGGACCGATGGGAGTGTTCGAGTTCGACAAGTTTGCAGTCGGGACAGAGGTAAGGAAAAACTAGCCAGTAAATGTTTGTACATGAGATACTAGCCATAAAATTGCACTTTAATGTCATTTTCATACCAGCCAGTAAATGTTTGTACATGAGATAGACAGTGTTACTCTTCTAACTTTCATGTCATCGCGACATCCCTTCCCTTATTATTGGAGGTGCTGGACGATAATACCGATATACCATCCTTTCTTTATTTTCTATAATGCTGGAACTCTATGTGAAATCTCGAATATTCATGGCTGGTGTCTGACTTGTTTGGTTCATCAAAGAATGACATGATAGACATAGAAATCAATGTAGTTCAATGTGTGCATAGTATGTATATCCTATGCGTTTGTGTAATGAGTATCGATCTGAAATATGCATGGTTGCAGGCGGTTGCTAATAAACTCGCAGAGCTTAGCGGAAAGGGGGTGACGACCATCATCGGAGGTGGAGATTCGGTTGCAGCTGTGGAGAAGGTAGGAGTTGCGAGCGTCATGAGCCACATTTCGACCGGGGGTGGTGCTAGTTTGGAGTTGTTGGAAGGAAAAGAACTTCCCGGCGTCCTTGCTCTTGACGAGGCCGTACTTATCACCGCGTAGGTGATGGATTATTCTACTTTTTTCATTTCCTCCCATCGCAATTGAATCAATGTGTAACAGAGAAGTATATTGTTGTAGAAGAAGGTGAGTTTTTGCTGTAAAAGTGGTCCCTTCAACTGTTGTTCCTTTTCTGTCTCTGCATTTTAATTCCTTTTGCTTGCTGGGAACAGATTATAGGGATAACAACTGTTTTAAGAGTTGTAATAAATTTGTGCATGAATGTCCAATGTTTTCTTTTTCTTTTTCTTTCATAAGCTCTGAGACAATTTCCAGAAATTCTTAGGAATCAGCCAAGTATAAGAGGAATAAGCACATCAATAATTGGTGACTGATTGTTGAACTTTCTAAATTTCTCTCTTGATTAGGTATTCAAATGTTTTATTTTACTAAATTGAGTTTTTGAGAAAAAATATACTTTTTGATTCTTGAGGTTTGCATTTGGTTTTCATTTTTTAATGGTGCATAGCGATTCTCTTGAACCAATTCAAGTTTTCAACTTAGTCAATTTAATTTGCGTACGTGATAGAGTAATCTAACTCAACTTATATATATATTTTGGATTAGTTGAGTCAAGTTATTCGGTTTTGTATCTCTTTTTCTAAGCAACACCATATCTCATATTTGCGGTACATGTTTTCTATTGACATGTTAAAAATTATCTTGTTAATTAATTTTATACTTGTATATAATATTATTCTTAATTTGAATTGAGTTTTGTTAAATCTAGCCACAAATTTGCCAATCCTTCAACAAAACTCAAAAATTATAATCTAATTTGAATAAAGTTATATCTCAACCCAACTTTTATAGGCCTATTTCAATAACTTGAGGTTTTTTTTAGTCTACACATTTTATCCCCTTTAGCTCTTTTTTTAAAGAGTTAAATGAAGGAGACAACAAAAATGACACTCTTTCTCTCATACAAATGAAAATCCAAATAGATTTTTAGGCCACCAATCCTTTTGATTCCTTTCACTCTATTAATTTTCCGTCTACTTAGCTAAAAAAGTTGACTTGACATTTGTTCTATGAAGCACAATTTGACATTTTTGGTTTAAACCGGAAAGAAAAAGATAGTCAAAATATATTTAAATTCAAATATTCGATATAGAAATACTTCTCTTCTTAAGAATATATGTGACACTAGTTGGTGCACAAAATTTTTACTTTTTACTTAAAATTGATTAATAATAAATTTTGTGCCAACAAATGGTACCATATATATCCTTAAAAGGGAGTCTTCCTTATGAATAATAAATATTTTTCTATTCAAGTTTCAAAGATTTTTAATTAAAAAAAAACAATAAATATGACAAAAAAAATAATTGTTTACTAGTTTAATCATTAAAACAAAAATCATAATTGTGGTGGCCTAATATTCCCACGAAAAGCTACCCAGGTCCAATGGCAGTGCGAGGCGGCTATTGAAAGAGTCGAAAGTTTTATATATATATATATTTTTTTTTTCCAAAAGTGAAGATTTTAGAAAAATTGGATTTGTCTTTTGCCAGCAAGAAATTGAGCACAAAAAAAAAAAAAAAAAGAGAGAGAGAAAAGAAATTGAGCACGTGCATATCACGTGGGGGGATCGTTTGCTTCTTCTAACCCCACCCACCCATATTTCTCTACCAACCCAACCGCCAAACACTCGTCGCCGTCGGACCCGAAAGCGTTCCCTTTACTCCGCGCCGGGCCCACCAAAATATCAAATATATATATATATATATATTTAACTGTTTTCATAATTTTTTTTTTCTTTTAAAGCAATCATTTGTTTAAGAAACAAAAATAACTGATTCAATACTATTTTTTCTAATTTTAGCTGTACACTTTAACCAACTTTTTCTTTTTTTGAAATGCAAAATTTACCATTAATAATAACAATAATGGTAGAAAAGCATATCAACACACTCCCAATATAGTAGTGTTTCTCAAAAACGTTCTCCATGTAAACAGAACATTAAAGTCGTTTTAATTGAAGCTGATTTAATAATATCAAAAAATTCAATACAGAAGAAAATGAAAATATGTTTTCATTGGTAAAAAAAAGTGCATTAATAAAAAATAATTAATATAATATTAATACAACATTATATATTATCAGTACATGTATTAATATAATACTACTATTAATATCTATGATTATAATTGCTAATATATTTTTCTAATATTGCAAATACTTTTTCAATTTTATCTATTTCTAAAAATTTCTAAAGTTTATAAGTTTCACTTATTAAAATTTATGGATTCATCGTTTGACTGTAAATCAATTCAACACCAGCGTAACAATTTTAAGTCGAAAATCGGTATTTGTGCACCACTCTGGATATGTACTAAAAAAATAATATACATATATATATATATATATAATGTATTTAAGTTTTGTCTAAATTTTTAATATATTTAATAATTATCATGAATAATAAAGAAAGAAATATAACAAAAGTAGATTCAGAATATAATAAAAAAAATAATAATAAATATATATAATAAAAAAGGTAAATAAAGAGAAATCTCTATTATCCGACGTGTCGTCCTTTTCCTCTATTCCGGCGATCGGCACCGGCGATGCGCCGCCGTATCACCACCAACCACGTCAACAGTAAAACGACGCATTATAAAATAGCATTGGAATCTGCGATTTCGCATCCAATTCTCATTTACTAGGGTTTTTCATTTCTTCGTTCGTGTCGCCATTTCTTCTTCGATCATCGAAGAATCTCTACGCCAATGGCATCCTTCTCATCCTCCTTCGCCGGATCTTCCTTTTCCTCTTCTCCGATCGAAGCATCTCGTTCTGAGTTGTCGCCGGCTAATTTCCCGAAGGTTGGTGTTCTTTTACGGATCATTACTTGTAGTTATCTGCGCCGTACTTGCTTGTCTGATCAAGTTTTACGGATCAAAATATCGATGTTGTGTTTCTATTACTGGATCTCTTGGTTGATTGGAGTTCTGTCTATTGTGTGCGTGTGTTTGTGTTTTTCTTATTTCTGCAGGGGAGATCTTTGACGCTTCAATCTGGTATTTTTGGAAATACTGTTTCGAGTGGGGCGTCTTCGTTTCAGTTAAGGTGAGCTTCGGCCTTTAGAGAACGTATTTTTCCAACTCTTGTTTTAAGTACTATCTATCTGGATGGATTGCATATTTTTCAAATTGGATGATCTGATTTCTTTGTTGATTTATTTTGGGGATCTTCAAATGTGGTTGGCAGGTTGTCTAAAAATCGAACCATACAACCGTTCAAAGCTACGGCCACCGAGGCACCTCCGACGGTTCAAAGTAAGTTTTTATTTGATTTGCCGAGAAATGTTTACATGTTTCAGTTTGCCAGTTTCTGATCTGACTATTTGATTGGTTGTTTTTTTTTCCTTCCTATTCTGGGTCCTGATCAGAAACACCGAGCGGTGGGAAGACCAAGATTGGAATCAATGGTACGATCTTTTAGTGTAGTTGTTTATATTTGTTTAGTGGAATTGCCTTCCGCAGGTTTTGAAGGGTTTATTTTTTTCCTTATACATACTTGTCTCATTGATTTTTTAGATAATACTTTTTTTTTTCCTTTTTCAGTGCTCATAACTATTCTGTATGATATGTGTATAGCGTAGTTTAAAAAAAAAAAAAAAAAAAAATTATGCGTATAACGTAGTTACATTAGAAAAATTATAAGCTTAGAGAACAATAGTTGTGCGCATGAAAATAAAACAAGAGTATTATAATTGAAATAAAGCAAGAACTATTGTTATCATTAGTCATTGAAGTGCATGATTAAGTGAGGTGGTTACATGCCAACTTTGCACAAGAAAACTGCATGTACCTCTTTCAAAACTAGACTTCAACTAATTTTTTTTGTATATCTATGAGTGACTGGAGCAGTTTACGTGCACCTCGACTATTCTTACAAAAGAAATTGTCTGTCCTTAAAACATTTGGATGTCTAGAAAACCTATAGGAAATGAATTCCTTGGTATATGGCCGCCATGATTGAACCTCATCACCTCTTAGATCTCCAATCCTTTCAAAGGACATCTCATCTCTTCTGTGTCGTGTGTTAAAGGGTCATCCCATTCATGAACACAAAAGGGACTTTATGGCTTAGTTTTGTATATGCATTCTTTTGGAAGTGATGGTTGGAGGGAATCAGCAGAAGCTTTAATTTCAAACCAGTCCATTGAAGCTTTTATTGAATCAAATCCACCATCATTACGGGTTATATTGCAGCCATCGACTCCCCCCCTTTTTGTAACTATTGTCTTACCATTTTGTTCTCACATTGGTTTAATTTGTTGTAATATGTAACCATTTCGATGGGATCCTTTTGTGTCAATTCATCTATCAATGAAAAATTTATGTTTCCTATAAAAATAAATAAATAAATAAACAAATAGATCCCCAAGGCCCTAGTTGACCACTAGGCAAACCCATGATTGTTAACTATGAAGGCTAGGCTTCAGATAGTGAATATAAATTTCTAAGTCTTATCTAGTTATCTTTAACTGTGATCGTGTCCATAGGTATTCCTTACTCCACAAATTGATTATTCACCATTTTAAGAATGATGTCTATTATTGTTACTTTTTGTTTTAAGATTCTGGAAGGTCTATTGTTCATGTTATGTAGTTTTTTTTGCTTTCAATGTGAATGGAATACTTCCTCTCCCACTTTAATAGAGAGTTCTATTGCTTGTTTGTTGTTGCTCTCTAGTAACGTTCATGACAAATTGGAATTTTTTTGATGACTCATTTACAGGTTTCGGACGAATTGGAAGACTTGTCTTACGAATTGCAACCTTGAGGGATGATATTGATGTTGTAGCAGTTAATGATCCATTTGTTGACGCTAAGTACATGGTATGCACTAGTTTAATTATGATCCATTTGGGTTTTAAGTACTAGTATGCATAAGTTTGATAGATAATTCTTTTTTATTTTTTAGTACATGCTATGCTTTAAGTTTAGTTGATGATCCATTTTGATTCTGTTATCCAGGCTTACATGTTCAAATATGATTCTACTCATGGCGTTTTCAATGGAACCATCAAGGTTGTGGACGATTCAACCTTGGAAATCAATGGGAAGCAAATCAAAGTTGTAAGCAAAAGGTAGTTATTGAATAGTTTCTTCTCTAGAACATTATTAATTTATAAATTAATGTACGGATTAGTCTGACCTTAAAAATTCTTACGATGTTGTAATGTACGTTTTCATTGATTCTTCAGTAATTTAACTCCACTAGAGTCTGATTCTTGTTATTCTTTATGCTCAGGGACCCTGCTGAGATCACTTGGGGTGATTATGGGGCTGAATATGTTGTTGAATCTTCTGGAGTTTTCACTACAAGAGAGAAGGCTGCAGCACACTTAAAGGTTTCCGTTGATTGTTGATGCATCAATCTCTCTCCTTTTCTAATTTCTCGCCTCCCCTTTTTGGCTGATGTCTTTAAAACCTTAGTTGACAACTTATAACTTTTCTCTGCAGGGTGGTGCTAAGAAAGTGGTAATCTCAGCTCCATCAGCTGATGCACCTATGTTTGTAGTTGGCGTTAATGAAAAAACTTATAAGCCAACGATGGATGTTGTCTCCAACGCAAGTTGTACTACCAATTGTCTTGCACCTCTTGCAAAGGTATGATGAAACCTCTGGAACGTGTTAGAATATTTTGTACTGTTGCAAAGGCATGCATCTAATTTTCACACAAACTCTAAATACAGGAATATAGTTCCTTGTGTTTTCTATACAGTCTACTTAACTTGAATTACGTGCTATGTCATGTACAGGTCGTTCATGAGGAATTTGGTATTGTTGAAGGTCTAATGACTACAGTGCATGCAACGACAGGTCTTTCATTCTCTCATTCTCTCATTCTCTATCAACCTCTTTAGCCTATTTTATGAATGCCAATTGAATTCTTCTTTTTTTCAGCAACACAAAAGACTGTCGATGGTCCCTCAATGAAGGATTGGAGAGGAGGCCGTGGTGCTGCACAAAATATAATTCCTAGCTCTACTGGTGCTGCCAAGGTTTGTGGCCTGAAAAATTAATAAACCTTTATGGTTTTTTTAATCAATTGAAAAGGTCGTGGAACTGAACATAAATAACTGCAGGCTGTTGGTAAAGTTCTTCCAGAGCTAAATGGTAAGCTAACTGGTATGGCTTTCCGTGTTCCAACACCCAATGTTTCTGTTGTGGACTTAACTTGCCGACTCGAAAAAAGGGCTTCATATGAAGATGTCAAGGCAGCAGTAAAGTATGTCTTGCACCACCCAATCAATGTGTCTTTCATCAAGTTATTTCCTATGAAACTTTAATTTTTAATATATTTGATGACCATTCGGTAACTCTTTCAATACTCTTTTAAGGTATGCATCTGAAGGTCCATTGAGAGGTATTCTTGGATACACCGATGAGGATGTTGTCTCTACTGATTTTCTTGGTGACTCAAGGTACAAATTTTTCCAGCAAATTCTAACTCAGCTTTATGTAGAAAGTAGAATAATAAATAACTTATCAAATGTAGTCGGTAATTGCAGTATTTTATATTATAATTGAACTTTTGTAGGTCAAGTATATTTGATGCAAAGGCTGGAATAGGTCTCAGTACCTCGTTCGTGAAGCTTGTGACTTGGTACGACAACGAATGGGGATACAGGTAATCTCTCTCCCTCTACTTACACATTTTTACATTGTCATGGCCTATGGTGCTCTTTATTAAAGAAAATAATTCTGGGTGTGGCTCATGAACGACTGCTGTTTTTTTTTCTTCTATTTTTTGCAGCAACCGAGTCCTGGACCTGATCGAGCACATGGCATTTGTTTCAGCCTTGAACTAAATGACAGACGAGACTTGTCATCGGCATAGCCCCCAGAAGTTTCTGATTTTGGTCGCAAGTAATTTATTTTTGTTTCTTGGAATGGATTCATTCGATTGTGAGAACAGTAGAAGTTAGATGTTAGAGCATGAAATAAAGAAATGTTTAACATGTAAGAGTTCATTCTTTCAGTAAAAACATATCTTGGCCTGTCAAATTCAATACAAGCTAAGGTGGAAGAACCCTTTTCGACTTTATTTTATGTATGAGTGTCCAGACCAGCTTGCCTCCACCTTGATTGTTCTCATGAGACATACCGCTTGATCTCTTAGATCTCTAAAATGGTTGTGTTTTGACTTTGAATGTATTTCACTATTTTGTTCACATGGATTGATGAACTAGGAGATTAAACAGCACAAATCAAGTTCACTTTTCTTAGCCTGCCAGCAAAAAGGTTTGTCTTTCTCATTTGGATCTCTTACCACTATTGTCATTTAAATTGGATTTTTTGTAAGTAACACTAATGCTTGGATCTTCTTTGGAAGCCACACCTGTTGCATATATTTTATTATAATATATATACATGCTAAATCTGATATTTGGGAATTCTATTATAATATCCTTCACTTGATGAATTAGGTTCAACAACCCTAAATGTAAATACAAAAGTATTGGCTTCTTGGTTGTTTTCCCTGTGTTCTATTTCTTCATAATCAGTTTCTCGTTTCGGGTTTATGCTTTTGTCTCCCTTCTTACGTTATCGCCATGGAAGAGTGAGAGAACAATATTCGACTTCTCTCTTTCTGAACTGTGCATCAGTTGAATTTAAGAGGAGATGTTTTGAAGGTGGTATATCAGTTATGATTGTTCGTTGATTATTTTTTTAACAAGTTATACGTAAGTATGTACTCGAACACTTGCCTATATTTTTGTAATTCTCTTCTTATAATTCGATATACTTCTTTGTTCTATTAAAAATGTATTGAATAAAATTTGTCTTATGGAAGAGGAATTCGAATCCGCAACTTCTTTGTCATGAGATATATTTAATGTTGTTGAGCTAATATTCTTGTTGGCTCGGACATAAAGTTAATTTAATGGAGCCAAAATGCAATAATATAAAACACTAATGTTATCAATATTACTTTGGCTTTAACTTCTACCTAAACAATGCTCCACTTATGACCGAAATAGGTTGGTGAGGAAAGTATGTTCTTAGAATCTAAATTTTGATTTAAGTTTCTTTTTATTTTACATATATCAAAATCAAACACTTCTACATTCTCAACAATAAAATAAAATAAAATAAAAATCAAACACTTCTACACTAACATTAAATATCAATAAATTGATGAGGTGGTTATCTTGATATTAACGTGAATTATTATTTTTTAAATAAAAAGTAAAAAAAGAAAATCTAAAAGACATAATTGTTAAACAAAAATAAGTGTCATTTTGAGCCATATATAGGACAAAATTGAGCAAAATTGTGCTTTTGAAATATAAGAACCAGGAACTCACCCAAAACTCAAGAACTAATAAAAATTTTGAAAAAAAAAAACTCACCCACAATAACTAATAATTTAGAAAAGAGGTACTTTTCCCTCTTTTTATTCAAAGCAAGAAATTTTACCGATAATTGATAGGTATCGGAGATTCAATCCTCCTGTTTTAATCTCTGATTTTATTTGTTATTTGTGGTACTAAAAAATACTTCTTACTCGAGTTACTTCCACACGTTAAACACCAAAAAAAAAAAAAAAGGATTTTATAAAAACAACCATATACCAATTTTTTTAACTTTTTTTAAAAAAAGTATCGATATTTTTTTATAATTGCATAAAATCACGTAAGCTCCTACAGAGCAAATTCCCAAGACCAAGTATTTCAATTATTTAACGTCCCATTTTATAACCATTTTTTAATTATTATTATTGAAATTTAAACCTACAAAAACTATCTTATCGTATAATTTTTTTACTTGGTTATCTACATTTTACCGATATTTTAGAAATCAAACAAAAATTTGAAAAACAAAATCTTTCAAAAATATTTTTGTTTTTGAAATTTGATTAACATTCACATACGAAATACGTTTCCATCTTCTATTGTAGAAAGTTTCAAAAACCAAAAATAAAAAATCAAATGGGGCTTACATAACCTAACTTTCCAGAAGACAAGAATGCGAGTCTTTCCATGCCCTGTTGTTTACTGAATCCACTAATACCATTTTCTTCTCCTTTAAATTGGCCTCTCTGGTTTATGTAACAGAAGATCCTCTCTCTTTTTACTGGATTCTCGGTTGTCTTCAGAACAAATAAAAATGGCAGAGAATCCCAGAACAGATTCTTTCAGAACAGAGCTTTTGTCGCCAGAAGCTGTGGCTGCTGGAACAGATGGAATGGTGACGAAGGTCCCCTCGTGGCGACTCAATGTCGACGAGTTTCGGCTTCCTGATACAAACAAGAGATCTCATTATGGCATTTTTTATTACTGGAAATCATGGAGTAAGATTTACAAATAGCATATCTTATCAATTCTAGTTCTATTGTTAGTTTAGTTTTTTTTTAAAAAATATACACGAGTCTTTGGGCTAGCTTACGCACACCTTAGTATTCTCGCAAGACAAACCATTTGACCGTACAACATTTAGTTGTTCAGAAAACCCATAAGCCGTAGGAAATTAATTATTAGGTAGGTAGCTACCATAAATTGAACCCATAATTTTTTAGTTTCTCACAGTTGGCCCCTTTAACAAAGAAACTTTAAGAGTTTTGGAGGAGAAGCTAATGAGCATTTTGCCAACAAGAGCAAAATTCTAACGTCGTCTTATATAGCCTAGTAACAGATTTCAACTTCGAATCTCCGTTCGTCAAATGTTGTTGAATAAAAGAAAAAAAAAACTAATGAGTGTTTTTATCTTGATCCTAGAGAGGCAGAGAAAGGTAGCTAAGTACTACGAAAGGCAGGACAGTCTTCTTAAAGGATTCAATGAAGTTGACTCCTACAATGAACTGAGTATTGTGCCCGGAACTTTAACTGAGGTCTGTCTCTTTATCTCTTTCCAACACTCTTCTGGACACATTAACATAATTTCCTGATGTATCAGGATGAAAAGAAAAAAGAGGAGAACAGAGAGAGACGGGCGATATATACATCTAACATAGCCAACATGGTGATCTTCGTCGCAAAAGTATATGCTTCGGTCGAAAGCAGATCACTAGCAGTAATAGCTTCAACATTAGATTCCCTGTTGGATCTTTTATCAGGGTTTATATTGTGGTTTACAGCTAATGCTATGAGAAAGCCGAATCAGTATCGTTATCCTATCGGCAAGAATCGAATGCAACCAGTGGCAAGTTATCTCTATCAACAAAACTTAGCTACTTGATTATTCACAAGAGACTCTGTTAAATGAAGAATGGGAATGCTAATAATTATTAAGAAAATAAACGACGGTTCACATAGATAAGTAACAATCGATATTTTTCGAGAATAAAGCAAAAACCTTTTATATTGTCACACAATAAATCTGCAAGTTCACCGGCAGAATAAAAGTAGTCTGACACTGTTGGAAACTTAGAACACATACAGAGGAATAGAATGAACTAACCTTCCAATTTTTTGCCAGGGAATCGTTGTGTTTGCATCAGTCATGGCAACTCTTGGAATACAAATATTGCTTGAATCTGCTCGAGAACTTATTTCAAAGGTAAACAAGTTTGATTATCAATTGATAGAAAAGAACATCAATAATTTATCCGTATAGTCTACAAATTGATTGCAGGCTCAACCAGATAGAGATCCAAATAAAGTAAGATGGATGGTCGGAATAATGGCATCTGTGACAGTAGTGAAACTTTGCCTCACAATATACTGTCGCAGATTCAAAAATGAAATCATCAGAGCCTATGCCCAAGACCATTTCTTTGATGTAATTACCAATTCAATTGGTCTTGCAACTGCCCTTTTGGCTATCAAATTCTACTGGTGGCTTGATCCCCTCGGGGCCATGCTAGTAAGTTCGCCACAAAGTATTCATATCTGTCTCTAATCACGAAACATATTTACAGACTAATTACATCTACAATTCGATATTATATACTATAGATAGCATTGTACACAATCAGCAACTGGTCGAAGACTGTGATGGAAAATGTATGGTCGCTAATAGGGAGGACCGCCCCGCCAGACTACTTGGCTAAGCTAACATATCTAGTGTGGAATCATCATGAAGAAATAAAACATATTGATACAGTGAGGGCATATACCTTTGGATGCAACTATTTTGTGGAGGTGGACATAGTGTTGCCTGGAGAAATGTCTCTCAGTCAAGCTCATGACATCGGAGAAACACTCCAAGATAAACTTGAACAGCTTGATGAGGTTGACCGAGCTTTTGTTCATGTGGACTTTGAGTTCACTCATAAGCCAGAGCACAAACCTAAAGCTTCATAGAATTGCAAATGGCATGTCAAATAACCAATATGTATGTTGCATGAAGTCCAGAAAGAGTGGCCAACAAGAACTTAGTTTCAGTGGTATGATGTATACCCTAGTAACCAAGAGGTTACAAGTTCAAATCTCACTACCATAAAAAAAAAGTCAGAAAGAGTGGTTTGAAATGTGGTTTGCTGACCATTCAAATGTTTGACTTGTACATATGCTGTATACAATTTTCAGCTTTCCAATAAAATGGATCTGCCCTATAATGGTTAACATTTTACTGAAAGTCCTACAAAAATTAGTGACAAGTCAACTCCACTGTCCTATGGCCATATTTGACTGAACATCCTGCAGAAACTTTTCACTAAAAAGTAACATCCTTGATTATGGACTTAAAACCAAAGCATCCAATACATTATTTATCATTCCAAACGGAGAAGCCTTTCAGTGTCTGACAACACTAGGAGAATTAGTGCAACAATAAAAATGACAAGAATTAAGATCAACAACAAGCATCAACTCTCAATGATCAAAAGCCAGATAAACATCCCAAGTCAGTTTCTATGTAACTGGAGATCTAGAGGGCATTTAAATCATCCATTAAACAATCATGGAAGCACCGTCCTTCTTTGGGGGAAACACTACATTCTTGTTTCCAGGAAATGCATTTCGAGAGATGTCTACCAGGGACTTGAAACTGTGAGGTTCGTGCATTGATAGCTCTGATAACACTTTCCTGTTTAGTTGAATGTTCTCCTTCGTCAGCCCATGCATGAAATTGCCATAATTTACCTAATGTGGTAGGGAGGGAGACAAAAGAAGCGTTAGTATCACCTCATGGGAAATTGTCCAAAGATTCAAAATATGGCCATAGGACATAGAAAGTAAGAACCTGTAACAATGTTAAAAGATTCAAAATAACTGACGTGTTTCCATTGTAGAGATTATTACAGTATCAAGAAGCAAATTGATTGTGCAGAACACAAGTATAAATTAATTATTTGACATATAGCAGTTTTCCTCCTCCCTCTGCAAAATCAAGACGTTCAAACAAAAAGAGCTTAAATTCACGAATCACGTGAAATGAATGCAACTTCTTCAGACAGACAGGTCAAGTTGGCTTTAAATTACAGAGATAAATTCTAGATGAATTAAAGGGACAAACTCAAAAGCTAAAGTTATGGGATGTGGGCATATCAAAGGTGCAAATTATAAATTTGATGTGAGAATATCGGTTCAGAAGCTAAAAGTGATCACATTTTAGATGGAAAGTTTCTCTAATCTTTTGTTGGTTCAGAGATCCCCAGTCCCCATCCACCTATCCTTTTTTTTTCTTTTCTTTTTTGCATTTTAATATATTATTATTATTTTTAAAAAGAAGAGACAAGAAAAAGAAAGGAAGAACAAAAGCATATTAATACATTCAAACCCAAGATTAATTCTAAAAAGGTACAGTCACCCATCGAGATAACAAAAAGTAGAAACTAGAAACAACTGTAGTAGTCTTCTAATGAAGAACATCCAAGGGAAATGCACATACCCCATGAAGGCGTGTGCCAGCATTGATGCGTTGTATCCAAAGGGAGCGCATATCCCGCTTCTTATTGCGACGATCCCTGTACGAATACTGGAGAGCCTTCTCCACCCGCTCTCTGGCAATCCTTATGCAATTCTTGGCTCTGCCTCTAAAACCCTTGGCTAGCTTAAATATCTTTTCCTTGTTCATTTTTTTCCTTGCTATGCTCTACAACTACATACACATCAGAATGAAAAAATGATCGATCATAATGTATATCTTCTGATGATCCAGAACTTGTAAAGTCAAACTCAAAACAGAATCATTACAATAGTAAATACGAAAAGAATGGAGAAGAAGGCAATTAACAAATAGAAGTCAAACTATAAGATATAAGCAACAATTAATGATGATTTGAAACAATGTGACATCCAAATTTTCAGCCTTAGGTTGTTGGTTAAGTTTTGTTGTCCAGCAGGAGGCGAGGTTTTGGAATAGGTTGCTAAAAAAGATGGCTTTATTCACTATCAATGCCTGCCGCTTCCCCCACTAATTTGCACGGCCAATGGTACTGAGAGTTGAGAGAGTAACCTTGGATGGACGGGTGCATCTCATTTCGCTTAGAATAGTTGTTATGAACATATACTTTAGTGCTTCACTAATGTGCCGCTGAGCCAATGTACCAGCAAGCTTGAAATATAGAGACTAATACTGCTGAATTCAAATAATAATAATCTGAGGCACTGAATCAAGCACTTGTTTGACACAGTTGTAAACTTATACAGACTAATGAGCAGAAGAATGGGGCAATTCATCAAACACTAGGTGGGCATATGACCGTAGAAAACCAGATGAGAAAATTGAACACTCGAACGGACAAAGAGATTCAAATAATCATCTGGGGTTTACAAAATTAAGCTTATACTCAGTAACTGTAACAGCACAACCCATCGCTAGCCAAAATATGTCCGCTTTGGCGCACTGGCCTCACAGGTTTTGTGAGTTAAGTAATGTCTCTTGTTTTAGCCTTTGAAAACTTGAGTCCTTACAGTAACTATAACTTCATGAGTGATGACAGTTTTCTTCTACCTAATTAGAATGAAAGATTGAAAACAACGTTGGTTGAGGGAGTGTAAACAAAGAAGACTAGCAGAACAGCAATCATTACGATCCTCCGGGGGTTTTATCAATATTATCAATATCTATAGTACATAAATAGAGAAGAAGGAAGATGCTGGAAAATTCATGGCCGCACAACAAGAAAACTTTCAGCAGAGATCAAAGATACATACGTACAAGCAACAAATCAAATGGAAGATCGAAAAGTGTCAATTGGCCGCAATCATGTTTCCTTTTAATTTCATTATACGATCTTTCAAGTGAGAAGAAAAACATGGATGGAGATTGAGGGAATACCAGCAACGATAGGCACCACTGGAAGAATGGAGGCGACGGCGACGGCGGCGGCGGCAACACTGAGCTTCTGAAAGTGAGGAGTGGACGGCGGGAGGAAGAAGAAGACGACACAGCAGCCTGAAAGGGTTTGGGATTTTCTTTTTTCTTTTATGGGATTTTCCATGTATTAAAAAAAAAAAAAAAAAACTACTTATGACAATTCTTCAAAATAAATTCATACATTACACAAAATTGCAAAATTGAGTGAGTCTATAAAAAACACAAAAGGAATCTGATAGGCATGTTTAATTAATGTCACGAATACAAAATATGTTAGTAGTACAATTATTTCATTGTTTTGTTATAAACCAGTTCAATGCTAGCATTGCGGTTCGATCTCAATAATTGGTATTTGTCCCCTCTCTCCCGATATTTATACGGAAACAAAAAAAATTAATGTGACAGATAATTTGCGTGAGATAAAATAAACAAACAAAGAAAATTTCATATTTTTATTTTATTTTACAAGCTGCGGTTTCTTTGGGAAGGGAACAGGAGCAAAATTTCTGTTAAATTGATTTTGAAATTTTAATTTTTTAACTTGAGGGGTCATTTTTTTAATTGGGATAATTGAAATATTCTATGGTCCCAAATTTCAATATTAACATATCTTTTATTCGACAACATCTAGGAAAGGAAGATTGAAGGGTCTGAAGTAAGTTTTAAATTAGTGCATTTTGCTGTCAAAAATAAATAAATTAATTAATAAATAAATTAGTGCATTTTAATTTATCGCATTAAACATGCAAATTAACTTCCTTAACACATGCTAAGTATAGTCCATTAAGACAAACATCATTTGATCAGCCATAAAATCAAGCAAAATAGTTCAAATGTCAGAGTAAATATAGAACATTGTAATTATTATATTAAAGTTAAATCATATTTAGAGGTCATTTATGTAAATTCAACTCGTATCAAGTATCTCAAACCGTTCTTTTTTTTTAGTCATTTATATTATAATAATTTACCCTTTAAATATAAGAATTAATTCAAGTGGAATTAAGGTTTAATCATATTTTAAGGGTCATCGGTGATGAGTTTAATTCAAGATAGTCACGTGTATAAAAATCAATTTTCTATAGATTTCTTTGACACGCAAATGTTATAAGGTAGAAATATAAGATTTTATTGACATGCAAATGTTGTAAGGTCGGACGGTATGTCCGTAATATTAGTCAAGATACGCATAAGTTGACTCGGACAATCACAAATATATATATAGAGAGAGAGAGAGAATTTTATTAATAAGACCAATGACAACTACCTAGAGGACACTGCAATTCTCAAATAAAATGAATCAAATATCGATTTTGGGGATCAATTTGTGCATCAGTTTGAAACCTAATCTCATGTGACAAAAAAAGTTAGTAGTATAATTCAATTTCACCTTGGGCATAAGTTATGAAAAGGATAAGACTGAGTTTGGAATTGGAATTGGATATATAAAAGGGGGTAATTTCATTTTTGGCTCACCATCAAAAGCGAAAGCATGCAGCAGATTCAATCCCGCCTGATAAAGTCGGTCTGCGTTTCTTCTTCTTCGCCAGCCGCCACAACAATCCAAGAAATCGCCTCTGCTTGCCCTAAAGGTCAGTGTATGATTTAAATCCATAGCCATGAAACGAATGTACATTGTCCCAATCATGTTATGCTTGTTACCCATTTGTATTTCGAACGTTTTAGCTTCTGGGTTCGTCGAAATCCATGTCTATCGATGTAATCTGCAGCTTTTCATCGTAATTATGCTTTTGGTAATGGTCATTTTGATGGTGCACTGTTATTGAGTAGCTCTGATGCTACAAACCTGTTGGGAGATGGTTAATTATGGGGAGGATGTGAATTAGGAGAAGAATATGATTGGAGAATGAGTATCAAGGAGAATGATGGTCTCGATTTGGAATAAAGAAAATGATTATGGAGACGAACATTACTTGTGTTTGAAGGGTAGATAATAAAATAGTTTCAGAGGGGTGGCGTGGTGGTTGAAGGCTTAGACTTCAAGGTTCTAGGTTCGAGATTCACCTGTAACATTATTTTTTAGACATCTCCCGTGTCTCCATTACTTCGATGTCTCCTTGCTCCTGGCCTTAGGACGGACGTGGTTATCTCGGTTATAATGGTGCAAAGTTTTGATTTCTCAGTTAAAAAAAGAATAATGTAGAGAATAAAGCAGTTGTTGTATATGAAATTTGGTTAAGTTAGGATAAATAATAGTTATGGATAGAAAAAAAAAAGTTACGAAAAAATGACATAATGGAAAGAATGGTTCTCGATGGCTCAAACACACAGAAGCATATTCCTTCTATTTCTTTAAAAAATGAAGCCTTTCATTGATATATGAAATTGAATCATATTCCTTCCTGTTCTTGCCATTTGACCTCTTTGCCTCAAACCCCTCCTTAATGTCGATCATGTCAAACGATAGGTTTTGTTCTGTTAGATAACAAAATTGGGTTGAAATTGTGTTGATTTTGGGGTTAGTAGGTTTGGCAAAAGTTGTACTGAAAAAGGGCAAGGCACAGCTTTTTAAAGCTGGAAGTCCAATGGTGTACAGTGGAGCTGTTGATAGAATAATTGGAAGGCCACCACCAAAAACTGGAGATGTTGTGCTGGTAGCTGATGGCACTGAAAAACCTATAGGGTGGGGCTTGTATAATTCTGCTTCCATGTTCTCTGTCAGATTGATGCAGTTGGAAGAGGAGGCAGCTAGGTACTGAACTGGCCAATGTTTTGAACTCTGTGCTTTAGATCACCTTCATTATCTGGTGCTAAGTTTCAAATTTATGCAATGCAGAGATCCTTCTTGCACATTGGACATGGAGAAACTGATTGAAACAAGGATTCATACTGCTAGACAATTACGAAAGAGCTTGGGACTTCCATCGGCCAGTACGAATGCGTATCGCCTTGTTAATAGTGAAGGAGACAGGTATTGGCCTTGAGTATTATGTTCATGTTTTTGTACACTATGCATCCCATATTTGTAAAATTGACTTAATTTTATCACCATCGTGCATCGAGCTTCATTCTTCAACTTCAACTATTTTTTATATCCGTGAGTATCTGGATCAGCTTATGCACACCTCGACTATTTTTACGGGACAAATGGGATCTACAATATTTGGTTGCTAGAAAAATAATTCATAAATAAGTGGTTGAACTCATAACCTCTTAGTTCTCTAAGATCCTCTTGACCAATACACCAACTATGATAATTTCTCAACTCCAAACTGTTAGTCTGTAAATTTTTCCACCAACTGTAAATTCTCCCCAAGGCCCAAACTTTCTTCTCTCTCTTGTGTTGCTTCAAATGTAATTTGATTGCACATTGGAACATGATCCAAATGTGTTTTTTTGTATCTTATTGCAGATTATCAGGACTGATCATTGACGTGTTTGGAGATTTAGCAGTGGTAGCATCATCTGCTGCTTGGGTGGAGAAGTACAAACCTGAAATTGAGGATTGTATCCGTGAAATGGACGAAATCAATCATGTGAAATGGAGGCCGTCGGTGGAAATCTTGAAAGAAGAAGGGATTGATATGTCTGAATTGAAGGATACAAATCCATCTACTTGTCCTGGAAGAGCAAAGGTAGTAAACCACTGCAACACCTGTCACTTGTACTGTACTATTTGAAGATATGTTCTTAAATATTCTTTTATGTGGCAAAACATAAAAGAAAGGAAAACTTACGAGATTAGTCAAATTCATAAAATAATTACAAATATAATCACTTTAAAAAAAAATTACTAACCATAGTCATAGACTCATAGGTATTAATAATAATACTGTATTTTAATATTACATACTAATGTATTAATGATAAATAATATTGTATTAATGAGTATTAATAATACAATATTAAAATGTATTAATGACTATGGATGCAAATATGTTGAAATTTTACTACATTGGTAATTATTTTGTTAGAATAGTTCATCCATTACAACTTCCCTAAAAGAAATCATTTTTTGGATTTTTCTGCAGTTGCGTTAGACATTTCTCTTGGTAAACAAAAATAATCAGCTTGATGCCATCAATAGTCATTTCCATGAAGGTGGCTCTTATGTGTAATGAATCACGTTTTAATGCTTGATGTAATATGAATAAAAACAACATAGAGTTCATTCTTCACCTCCAATTCCGTGAACGTGTATTTATCATGTTTATGGTCACTAATGGTTAAACATGTCGACTTCTTTTGATCTTACATGCTTTGATGATAAATCATCATTAATGAGTAAACCATCTTGAATTGGCATAGTGGTCAAGAGGGTCATATATAGGTTCAATTCATAGTGATCACTTAACTAAGAATTAGTTTCTTACGGATTTCTTTGACAACCAAATATTGTAGTCTCAGACAGCATTATGTGAGAATAGTCAAGGTGCACATAAGCACAAACCGGTCACTCACATATATTAAAAACAAAAATTATTAGGAGTAAATTTCAAAGATTTCTATATCTCCTCACTGAAATGTATTCTAGTGGTGGAAAATCTTGGTAACAAAAGAAGCAATCAGGCCATCATGTTAATGTAGAAGATACTTCTAAACTAATCTAATGATACTGTTCCAACTTCATGAGCAAATGCGTTCAACCAAGTTACCGACTAATCACATGAGATATTGATCATGCCTTATTCTGATAGGTAACGGAGAATGGAATTTTTTATGCCATTTCACTTGAAGGCCAGAAAACAGGGTTCTATGCTGATCAACGTGAAAATCGACATTTTATCTCGACTATTTCGGAGGGTCAGAAAGTTCTTGATCTTTGCTGCTACAGTGGTGGGTTTTCTCTAAATGCAGTACGTGGTAGAGCTACTTATGTCACTGGTATACATTTTATCTTCTGTGTATAATTGGAACTTGTTCACATTCGGGTATCATTGTCTTTTTAGTAAGGCTTTTTAGATCAAATGTTTAGAAGAGTATGCTGTGGAAAAGATACTTAAGATATACATGACTTTTCTTTATATCTTGAGTGTCCGGACCAGTTTGCGTGCATCTCAACTATTTTCACAGGATATACCATCTATACCTATAATATTTGGATGTTAAGAAAATTTGAAGGAAATTATTTTCTATGTAGGTTACCTACTTGAATTGGTGTTATCGCCTTTTGGAACCCCAATACTCTCTTTGACCACTAAACCCACGGGTTGGTCTACTTCGGATTTTTACTTAGAAATTCAAACTTTTGTGTCTTGTGTGTTGCTATCAGTTATCACATTAGCTCACTATCAGCAGAAGTGGCATTAATGCTTGTGAGAAGAGGATGGGAAATAATCAGGACCCTCTAACCTGAAGTACAATATTAGTATTAACTTCTCTTACAAGTTTGCTAATTACCAGGTATTGACTCATCATTGCCTGCCCTGGAGCTGGCAAAAGAAAATGTGATTCTTAATAGCATGGATCCAGAAAGAATATCATTCTTAAAAGCGGATGCCACTGCATTCATGAAGGATGCTCTATCCAGGAATGAATCTTGGGATATAGTCATTTTGGATCCACCTAAACTAGCACCGAGGAAAAAGGTATGATGCACTTAGCTTTTGAATATTTTAATGCAATTTACTCTTACACGTTAGAACCTTGTGAAATTTTGGTTTACAAAAGTTCTTAATTCTTTGATTGTTTTCGCTCTTACAAGTTAGGATCACGTGAAATCCTATAAATTATTGGGTGCGGGTGGATAAGATGATTATATTATTTCCTTGCTCCCATCATTTCGTAGATACTGTGACAGTTTCTCAGCTCATGGACTAATGTGAAGCTTAATTGGACGGGGGTTTGTTTGGGAACAAAAAAAATTAATGAACTTATTGTGGAGCACATGTGACATTAATTTGTAGACAACTCGAGTGTCTCCATTGCTTCGATGTCTCCTGGTGTTTGGCCTAGGGAAGGATGTAGTTATCATGAGTCTTGGAGCAAAGTTCTGCATTTGCAGTTTCAAAAAAAAAAATTGATTTCACAGTATTAACATTATCTTTACAACTCATTCATATTCTAGTTTTTAAGTTCAACTTCAATAGAGAGTGATTCTTATTCTTATGAAAGTCTAACGAGGAATTGATTAAAAAATAGTTTCTTCAAATGTTGTTTTTCCATCTGAAAATAGTTTCTCAAATGAGCTCTAATAAGGTCATATAGATAAAATAAGATCATCCTATTTAGTTTTGGGAATGCCTTCCAGGTTGTTATTAATCATTGGTCTGGTTGTCTAAATGGCCAAATCTAACAATATGTCTGCTATATCATCCTAGTAACTGTAATTTTGCAGGTTCTGCAAACTGCATCAGGCATGTATAGAACTCTAAATTCTTTAGCAATGCAACTCACAAGAAAAGGTGGTCTTCTCATGACTTGTTCTTGTTCTGGAGCAATGACACAAAGTGGGATGTTCTTGCAAACACTCCAGGCAAGTCAAATTCCACCCTTCACCATCTAAATAAATTAATGTAAAATACCATTTTAGTCCATAGACTATAAAATCTGTTCTGTTTTAATTCCTCAACTATCAAAAGTCCAATTTTAGTCTCTAAAATTTGAAATTTATTCCATTTTGATTCATGGGATGGAGTTTCAAAAAATCTTTAAACTGGCCTCTTAAAAAAAATTGTTTACTTTTCTTTTAAAAAAATTACCATATTTTCTATAAATTTTAGAAATATGTTTACATATTGTCTTTGATTGTATTAAAATTATTATCATTATTGAATTAATTTTGATTAATATTACTATAGAAACTGCTTTTAAGTTTTTTTGTAAAGTACATTGGACTTCTAAAATTTTGTGGACTAAAACACAACAAATCTTAAAATTCAAAAACTAAAAATTCAAGAACCAAAATTTAACAAAGCTTTGGTATTTTAGCGAAAAAATTATCACTACGATCTATTTTGACTCCTTAATTAAACAATCGAATCTTCATCGAGTTAATGCCACACTAGTGTGTTGTAAACCCGTTCTACGTCTCATCTCAACTTAAACAATCAGTTCATAACTATGAGTCAATTAGGATAATATCATAAGGACGTGTAAGAAAGGATGAGCAAAAGTGTCATTTGACTCTATTCGCCTTGATTTGTATTGTTCCTTTTAAACAGGGTGCAGCATCAAATGCCAAAAAGAAAATCACAGTCCTAAGACAAGCAGGAGCAGCATGTGACCACCCCATTGACCCTACTTACCCAGAGGGTGCATATCTTTCGAACATTCTCCTACGCGTGATCTAAACTTTCCAACTCCCTTCCCCGAACTTATTGTAGTTACAATGATAGCCAGCATTTATCAGAATAGAATCTATTTAACATAATGTGATACTCATTCTAAGTTACACTATCATCTGATATACTCTCACACCACATCTTTCATATAAAAAGGAAAATACAAGTTTCAATACAACAATGTGCCATACACCCTGCCTTTTTTCTTTTGTTTTTTTAAGATGCTCACATCAAAATAGTTTTACAAATAAAATTACAACAGACCGGCTTCTAGCATCTCCTGTTTCAGTGCCCACTTGGGTTTCTATTCCATGACAGATATGTTGGGTCTCCAAGTCGCCTGAAATCATTAAATTCGATATTAGAATTTATGTCGTCAGAAAAAACAGGTACGTAAAATATAGAGCAATTACTATACAATACGGATACCATATGGTTGGAGTTATTTTGATGTACCCCAAAAGTGTAAAAATTATTTTTTATATTTTATTTTGATCTATGGAAATAACCGAAAGCTTCTGTACACCTCGACTATTATAATGGAACAACTTGCCTAATTAACATTTTGAGTGTCAAGAAAACATTTAGGAAAGTAATTTCTAGATAGGTGACCAACTCAAAACTTTTTAGTTTTTCAAATAAACTCTAGATTGTTTTCAAGGGATGGTGTGGTGGTTGAACTCAGTTTTGAAGGTGTGTTTCCCTTAAGGTCCAAGGTTCAACTGTGACATTAATTTGTAAACAGTTTCCATATCTTCTGGTGCTTAGCTTAAGGACGGGCATAGTTAGCCTTGATATAGTGGAGTGAAACTCTGACCTTTTGGTTTCCAAAAAAGATACACTCTTGACCATTATGCTAACCTAGGTCGAGAGTTTAGGTTTGAATTGCTCCCCACATATGACCGAAGAACTTTTGAAACTATGAACAAGATAACCATTCATTCATGTTCAAGTGGGGCTTATAGAAAATTACCTTGGCTTGACAAGATAGACGACTGTGAAAGCCATTGCCAAAAAGAAGCATAACCCACCGACAGTTAGATAAGCAATGCCAAGAAAGTCATTCTTCCCACCAAGCCAGCTAGTTGTAGAAAGCACAAGCTTTTTCTTGCCATTAAAACTGTATGTGTTGTAATTGTTCTCCAAATTCACAACTATTACATCGTTCGCCTGGAGGTCAACCTCTATCTTACCATACAACTTTCTAAATGTAGGAAGGGCAGCAGTTCGCATCCACACAATAAGATCTTCCTGTTCACTCAACTGTTACACATAATACAAAAGATAAGGCAACCGGTCCACATCAACAGCGTTTCTTTTACGCTGACAACATTCGTTTTCCGAGTTCTACGGTTGAGAAAATATCAGGAACTAAGCCATTGCAATGTGTACAGATTTATGATAAAAAGAAAGGTAGTTCTGACTTACTGATATGTTTGGATTAAGGGTTTTCCCACCTTTCAGAGTCCCATTCTGAAAGTTTTTGGGAAATACATTCTTGCCAAATTTATGTTCCCGGTCACTCTTCCATGAGATACCACGCTTGTTCACAGCAACTTGTTTGTTGTTAACAGTAAAGTCATAAGTATCATTGAACAAACTCCAAGCTATTAATCCACAGGGAACGATTGGCTGCCCGTTCACGTTGTCTTCGGGCTTGCAAGAGCCTGTATCACGCACACTGCCAGCATCTCTCAGTTGCTTATCACTACGGCTCTGCACGTATCTGCATCACACAGCATCAAGAAAAAGATCAAGAAAAAGTTCGAGGATGAAATATTACCAAGCAAATAAAAGATTCAATTCATTCACAGCATGAGATCCAGAAATAAGGAGAAATTTCAATCACTTGTACCCAGTATACTAGAAGGTAAAAACATGTATCATCTAATTAATCACATGATTATGATAAGCATGTTTTTATTAACTAAAATAACACAATGTACCTGCGGTGATTCTGGTAGAAATTGTCGAGCTGGTAATACACATATATGGGTTGCTTCATACGTTTCGGCACCTACACAAAAGGCAGAATGTAAAACACATGTTACTGTAATTAAAAGGCATCCAGATTCCAATATTTTACGTAAGTTCATTAACTTCCAGACACGTTTAACTACTACTTTTGAAGCCTTCTGCACAAGTAAGAATCAGTAAAAGAAATGGCGATGCTGCCAGAATCTTACAATTATTCTTCTGCTGCAAATTTTACTTCCAGGGCCCTGTATGAACCCAACCTTGTTGTTTCTGAATCCAGCTGGTATACACTCGGTTTCATAACGATCGATTATTTCAACAACCTAATGAAGGGAAAGCATCTGAAATCAGTTGAAAAACAACATAATGAAAATCATTCTTTTGGTTATATAATAAGTGGGGTGGGAGAATCGAACTCATGATCCTCTTGATTATGAGGACACACTTTATGTTTTTGTTGACAAAATAGTTTTTTTTTTTTTTTATATATATATAACCGGGAATTGGAGCTTTTCCCTACTACATACCCAAGGGAACCTACGACCATCTCAATGTCTAAACCAGAGAGACAACACTCGTGGGTTTCGAATTCTGGACTTCCGAGGTTTAGAGACTCTCTAAACCTCAACCAACGAGGCCTCCCCTCGGATTGGCAAAAACAATTAAACTTAAAAAAAATAAAACAAAAGTGTTCTGGTACAAACGTACGTCTCTGGAAGCAAACAAGGAAGCAACTCCAATGGGAACAAAGATAATGCTGACTAACATGAATGCAGAAATCACCTGCACAAGAAGAGATTCCACTTTGTTCCTCAGTAATGATAACGATAAAGATAAGGAAATTATATTACAAAAACAACATTAAAAAGACCTACCCATCTTGGTGTGAGAATAGGTTTACATGCTGGAAGCTCCTGCTGGGTAAACCTCGAATCTGGATAAGAATTTCGTTTCAGTTTCCATAAAAATACAACAAAATTAAACCAAACGTGAAGAAGAATTCAAAGCAAACAGAACGACGGAATTGTCTATATTCTTAACTTCCAAACAGAAATTAGGAAAGCACAAACCAACTTTTTTTTTTTTTGAAAGTAGGTAACCCCGCCCGTCCCTAGGCCAGGCACCGGAGACATCGAAGAGTATTGTCACAGGTGAATCTCGAACCTGGGACCTCGGGGGAGCATACACTCAAAGCCCAAGTCTTCAACCACTGCGCCACCGCTTGGGAACAGCACAAACCAAATTGTCTCATCAATTTCAGAAAAAAAAAAGGCATCAAACCCCAACTATCAAGTAAAAGATCCAAAGATCACCACCAAAACACCTAACCATCCAAAACCAGTAAAACTCAAACCCTAATCTCATCGGTTCAAAATCTTAGCATAATCCACAACAAAACCTCAGCCAATCATAGATTAAACAAGGAACAAACATCAAAACACGAAACAACACAAAAACTCACATTTAGGCCGCTTCGAATTCCTTCTATTAGACGACAAATCGTTCGATCCCGGAGCTCCAGAGCCAGACGCGGTATTGGAACTCATAATAACTGAATTTCGCGAACTCAAAACTCCGATCAGAAGCAAACCCAGTTAAATAACGACGAACGCGAAGATGGGTTCCGCGTCAAAACACAGAAATCGGAGATTTCAGAGAAATGGGGGAAATCAACCCAAACAACGATGATTAAACAACGAAAAAACGAGGGCTGGGTCTTTGAATTAACCTTCACGTTGTTTGACTTTGAAGAGAGAATGAACACCGTTGGATTGAAGACGGCGAAGAGAAAGCAGCCCTTTTCTTTGTTTCTTTCTCTCTCCTTCTACAAGAGAGAGAAAGGAAAGAAGAAAACTGAGCAACCAAAAACCGTAATGAAGCCAACACACAAAATTGCAAATTTCGTACTAATTTAATTACTTCTTAACTTACTCTAATTTGAGGATTTGTGTTTAATTTAGGGGTTAAATTGCAAATTTCGTACTCGTTAAATTCGTTATTGTGATTTTCTTCATTGCTTCAAGCCTTCAACTACAATGGAGTGAGGAAGTGTTTTTTTTTTGGTAGTTTCCATGTATAGTAACAAATTTGTTTAAAAAAATAATAATACTTTTTAAAATTAATTATGTATGTAATAGTAAATATGGATGATTCCAATCAAATGACCGGAATATATTTGATTCGGTGAATTCAATTGATTCTGTTAATTATTTGATTGTTTTCGATCATTTTAGTTGATAGTTTTAATTAGTTCAGCCAATAGTTTCAATCATTTTGTTGGTAAATTTCAATCAATTTGTTGATAATTTTTAATTAGTTCGCTAATAATGAATTATGGACAAAATTGAAAAATAATAAAAAATTTCATTCTTTTTTTTATATGAAAAATATGTAACGATTATAAATAAAAACACAAATAATTGTTGTGTGGGTCAATTTTTCCCTTTTGTGTATGTGAGGATTGGAAGCATGACACCATAATTTTCAAGAGAAATAATATATGATTCTACGACATTTTGATTCTAAAAACAATCGTAGACAATCACCATTTATAGAACTCTTTTTTTAAATTTTGTACTAATATACTATTTGTAATGGTCGATTAAGTTTATTGCTATGGTGGCTAGTTTTGTAATTTTATAACTTTAGATTTAATCACTATGTATCTAAAAATTATTTATACTTCTCTTAAATTATCGACAAAACTAAGCAACCATCATACTAAACACGAGTAATAGTTTAACATTAGGATATACCCAATAACTATGTAATTATGAATTTAAAATCCCGCCCCGATTTATTGTAACTAAAAAAACCAACCATCGTGTGAAATACATTATTATTTGGCAGTTGGCAAATAATGATAATTTTCTCCTACTTGCAAGGAGAAATTTATAATTTAACCATCAATTATTTACCTTTTAACTCTGCGTTTAATTAACATACTCGCCTCATCTTCCTTTTTATTTTCGTGTAAGATTATTTTGTACGCTTGTTTATTTATTATTATTATTTTAACAACTGTTTAGAATCTGTGGCCATCTTTTGGGACAAGGTCGAGAGAAAAAATAAGATGGATTTTGGAAAGTAGGCTTGACCGTAGTGGAGGAGGGATAGAATAGTAATTTCGTGTTTTGGTTGGAAGACTTTTCTCATTTGGGTTCTTCACCTATTCTCTCATAGATAAATGGAAATAAGATATATATGTTACTAAATTGTTCTCATATATTAATTGCATAAATACTTTATTTTTGTGAAGTTTGAACAACCATGTTTTTTTTTCACACCAACCATCTTTAAATCATGGAATTTAGAATAATTACATCTTTGCCTATTTGAAACTTCTAATATGACTATTTCTCTATCAAAGTTTAATAAATACTACCATTAAGTTCAAAAGATAAATTGAATAATGTAAAAAAGATAAGAATTCTTCTTCTTTGGGCTTGTTTATAGTTCAATTTGACTTATTGACGTTTGATTCTTATTTAATTTTAGAATAATAACACATTTTGATTAGGAATAGCCGCCTCCTTAATCCTTCCTCCATTTAAACTTTAGAAAATAAAGGAATGAGAATAAAACTTATCACAAAAATTTATTTAGTTTTTAATATTTCATTTATATTGGAGTTTTTTTAGCACATATGAAGAGGAGATGACAAGTATTGATTTATGAGATCGAATCTATGAGACTGATGTTGAACTGATTTATAACTAATAAATAAAATTATTGCAATATTGACCCATTAATTAGGTGTACAACAATGTCTCTTGAACTACTGCTCTATTAGCTTATGTCGAAGACTATTGATATTATCAAAAAAATTATATATAAACTAACTATTAAGAATTACTCGTTTAAAATGTCATTCAAATAGCTCTTAACCGATAGTTTATTATTTATTTCATTATCTGGTGATAATTATGTTCAAAACCATGATTACGGATACATTACCGAATGTTGACATTTGGGCTCTGATGTATGATCCAATCCCTTGAATTCCAAAGAAGAATCAAAAGAAACCATAGATAGCTATGGCGGTGGGTGCAAGAGCAATGGCAACCGCAACAGTTCGATCAGTGGTGCGATCGAGCAGGTTCCGTCTTCAATCTCCATCCTCTTACGTGCTTGCTGCGCAGAAATCTCACTCTCACGCCCTTCTCATCCGTCAGGTAATCGCATTTCTTCTCTCGTTTCTTCATTATTCGTTATCCGGATCGGTTATTCGAGTTTCTGCAATTGGATCTTATGCAAATCTGCTTGGATGTAGATGAGTTCGGAGGCGCAGAGCATCGCCGCTCGTCTTCACAGTTCTGGATTGTTGCGAAGCCAAGGCCTCATTGGTGGGAAGTGGGTTGATGCTTATGATGGAAAGACCTTTGAGGTATTGGCTGAAAGGATCTTTGGTTTTCTTATGCTCCTAATTCTGTATGCGTGGGTTTGGTAAATTCAGTTTTCTGTAGGTTTGAGTGATAACTTCTGTAAAATTCAACTCGGCTATTTGGGAGACGGTCACATTCCAGATCACTTGAATCCGTATATGTTTTTAGAGTGTTTCATGGTTTATTAGATTAGCATGGGTTCCATCTCGACCAAAACCCTCCTATCTTAGGTATCATATCCTTTTCAATATAGGATCATCAACATACCCCTCGAGATGGTGCACTTTTTGGCTTCACCAATTTTGGATTGCATCCCAATTTTGTTTTGATTGGATTGAATACTCGTTTGGGTTTAATGAGCTCTGATACCATATTGGATTAGTATGAGGTTCCATTTCAGAAATAATTGATGATGAGAGGAATAGTCTATCTATCTTTTTTTTTTAATTGTAACTTTCCTATCCAGCTTGCGTGCACCTCGACTAATGTCATGGGACATACCGCCTGACCCTAACCCTACAACATTTGGATGTCAAGGAAACCGGTAGGAAATTGATTTTTAGGTAGGTGACTACCATGGATTGAACCCACCTATCTTATAAATATTAGGAGGCATCCTACCATTTTTAATGTAGGATCCTCAACATGGTTTGAGATAGAAATCATACATTTTCATAATATCTTATAAATAGACTTTGGTAATAAAGTGTTGATTTGATTAAATTTACTTCAACCTATCAACTTAAACTTTTGGATGGATTGATTAGTTAACGTGCTGATTCCCTCTCGCTCATAATTAAGTTCCATACTATCAAGAAATTTCATATTTGTGTTGCAGATTCATAATCCAGCAAATGGTGAGGTTATAACCAACGTCCCGCTCATGGGAAAGAGCGAGACCGATGATGCCATTTCTTCAGCTTATGATGCTTTTAAGTGTAAGTTTCACTTTCATTCTTTCAGATTTGGTCCAGAATGAATCATATATGTGCAAGGAGATTAGTTACAATGTTAGGTTGAAGTGATGAACTAGCTTGTCGATTTGTGCGTGTTTATAATATTGATGCTGCATTTTTCACATTTTTTTGTGGCGGAAGCTCTACATACCTTTTGGTAACTATGGCTCAAACACTATTTTTGCCCATTGGAAGCGTTTTGCTGGGACTTCCATGCCTTTGGTTGTGGTTTATCTCCCTGTTAATTTGTGATTTAATTTATTAATGACTGTTGTTTTCTTAAAAAAGTGTATTTGCTAACTTGATCCATCTGCCATATTTCATCTTAAAGCTTGGAGCAAGCTCACAGCTGCTGATCGGAGTAATCGCTTACGTAAATGGTATCAACTTACTTATTTATTTATATTTTTCTTAGTTTGTTTATTTATTTTTACTATTATTACCTTTCCTTTTATCTCCAGTGGGATATTAAGAGAAAAACAATTTTTTTTCTTCTATTATTCGAATCTTCTTACTCTAACCATTTGAGATATTAATATAAGAATATTAACAAGTCTTTTTATGCCAAGATAAGTTGATTGAAATTTATTTATATTTATTCCGACTTGGCTTCGAGTAAGAGAGAAGGATATATCAATACAAAAATAGGAGAGACAATAAAATTGAGCAATTTTGATATAGAACCGTTACAACATTGAGATAGCAAAGTTTTTAAAGTGCTCCCAGAAAACCCTATTCTCGTTGCTTGCAAAGATGAAATTTAGATGAAATTTCTGGTGCTCACTTGCAACAAATATTTAGACCCAAACCATGTCACTCTCATTCCCGTGCTCGGTCAAGATCGGGAACAGTTAAATTTTTTTTTGATATTCATGAGTGTCTAGGCCAGTTTACGAGCATCTCGACTATTCTTACAAGACAATTGTTTAACCTTACAACATTTTGTTGTCAAGGAAACATATAGAAAGTTAATTTCTAAAGAGGTGACCACTATAGATTGAGCCTATAGCCTCTTAGTTTTTCAAAGCCTTCTGACCACTAGGTCAATCCATGATGGTTAAAAAATAAGGAGATACATGTTTATTTTACAGAAACTACAAGGTCGAGTGATTAGATTATAAAAGCCCACCTAAGGAAAAAGTTTGGCCTCTCCGATGAAGTAGTCTTAGTTTGGTTATCTGATTCAATTGATGACCTTCATCTTGCCTCGTCGACCCAAAAATTCTTCCAAAAGATAGACAACATCAACGACTATATAAGTTCAAAAGATTTCAAATAAGTGAAGAAACTTCTTAGAGATCACTCAGGGTGTGTTTGGAGCATCGGTTTGGTTATGATAGGCGGAAGGTTATGATAAATGGTGGGTTATTATAAACGGTGTTTGAGAGGCTGGTTATGTAACAAAAAGTAATATATGTAAGGTTTAGATAAACGGGCACACAGGTTTAGATAACCACCGTTTATAATAAACGGTGGGGCAAACATTGGTTGGGTTATTATAACCAACCTGACCGTTTACATATACGGAGGCCCTAACACATCCTAAAGTGGTTAACTCTGGATGGAAATACAATCTACTTGGGGCGATTGGAGAAGATTCTAGTGGGTGGAGTCCTTTTTCAAGCCTACTTTGTGGGTATTTGAGGCAATGATATAAAACTAGTGAGATGAGAAATAGTTCTCTTATCCATATTAGGCCATTGACAATCATTCCCCCATGGTCACTATTTTTTTCTTCCCATAATCACTATTCATTCTCCCCGCAATCATTATTTGTTCTCCTAACAATCGCTTTTCATTCTCCACATAACCCCTTTTCATTCCTCTCATCTCACTATTTTGTTCTTCATAATCATTTAATGTACTCCAAACACATATTATAATTCCCTCATAATCTTTCGCTGCACTCCGAACACAAGAGACGTTCCTTCCATAACTATTTCCTTTACTCGAAACACAAATTATCATTCTTCCTATTAGTCATTCCCAGTGTTTTAAAAGGCGTGTCTAGGCTCAAGTCCCACCTTTTGTGCCTCAATTGGACCAGGCTAGGCGCGTATAATAAGGCGCGCGCCTTATGGCGCCTTACGTGAAGCCCCATGCGCCAAAAGGTGCGCGCCTCGTGGGCTTTTTAATTTTCCTTTGCGTTTTTTGTATTTCAGATCCCCGTACTAGGTCATTCGAAGCACATAAAGGTTGATAGTTGAATATTATGTATGTTTTTATATATTATTCTTGGTTAAAACTTCATTTATGTCCATGCAAAGTGTTTTTATTGTGTATACACACATATATATAAATTTTTGTGTTTTTTTATATAGTGCGCCTTAAGTAAAAAATCCCTTGCCTTTTGGTGCGCCTTGCGCCTCAGGTTCCAGAGGGCCATTGCGCCTTAGTGCGCCTTGCGCTTTTTAAAACACTGGTCATTCCTTCCATAATCATTCCATTCCTCTTGCCCCAAACGCCCCCTTAAAAATTTCATTAGTGTCAAGGAAGTTGCTTCCACGAAGGAGGTAGTTGAAAGTTGGCCAAAGGTAATAGTATGGAGAGGTTGCCAGTTTTTTGAAAAGTAAGAAAGGCAAGGAAGTGAAGGATTTCTCTCTAATCGAGACTTAATTAAGAAGTTAGAAGAAGCTGCAACACTTTTAGAAGTGAAAGCGTGTAGGAAGTAATTAAGGAAGATTCACTTGAGTGAGGTATTGGTGCTAACAAAAAAAGACTTCAATGACGATTTTAGTAAATTCTAAAGACTTTGCAAAATCAATTGATGGAGCTGTCATCAATTCTTTTTAGTTCGATTAGACGTCAAAGGACCTGACAAATTTATTAACAAAACTAGAGGTTGGGTTAGTTTTGGCCGAGTGAGAATTAGGAATTACCACTGCATTTATGAAACTAACTAAAAGCAATAGAAGATTGTCTTGAGGGTTCATTGATTATGGAGAGGTCAATTCGTTTCTTATTGATTGCTTGGGGCATTAAAATTTGAGATAATTATTATGGTTTCATCCCAACGAAGATAAATGCGATGGAAGGTGATTAGACTTTAAAGTGCAAATTGTCACTTTTTAGGATGGAAATTTTCTTGTTGATAGGATCACCAGAATCCATGGGAGCTTTTTGCCGGAAGTAGCTCACGCTTTCCACAAAGGTCCTTTGGACCCTGACTTTATCCCTGTGGACAAATGAAGTATTGGGGATAGATTTTCTTGTTAGAGGTCCGCTAAGGTGGTAGCTAATTGTGTCTTCAGAGCGAAGCCATGACTTTTGGATGGAGAGAATGTGAGAGCGTTTGAAGATAAGTCTTTATAGTTTGATTCCTTTCGTAACTATATACAAAATATGACCTTTGTTCATGACTATTAGTGATTGGGAAGGCTCTTTTAGATAGTTGTTAGGATAGGATGATCTCCACCCCTGGCCCCTAGGCTGTTTTCTTTCTCTTTTGATTAATTTATTCCCCCTTGAGGTTTCTTATATAAAAAAGAACATTCAGTGTTGCCTGGTTAGTCCCTTGGCAAAAATATGTTATTGATTAATGAAATTGTTTCTTATCCAAAAAATATTACCTGTCTTAATTATGACTTTTTTTCCAAAGGTATGACCTCCTAATTGCGCACAAAGAAGAGATTGGACAACTGATAACCTTAGAGCAAGGCAAACCGTTAAAGGAAGCAGTGGGTGAGGTATCATATGGTTCACTGCAGCAATCATCAGATTTTCACGTGGCATCACTTTGTTCTTTTAACATACATCTTCCAACTCATCATACAGACTAACTATGGAGCCAGCTTTATTGAATTTTTTTCTGAGGAGGCAAAACGAGTATATGGTGACATAATCTCACCAACTATAGCCGATCGTCGACTTTTTGTTTTGAAGCAGGTCAAGTAACAGTTTTATGCTGTTTGTTTTTTTTGGATAACTACCAGAATGGAATTTTCTGTGCATTTGAGGAAATTGCTCAAATTTAATCATCCAACCCAAAAGTTAATTGAAATGTTTATTATGGAGATATTGTACCACAAATCAATATGCAGGTCTGTCATGCATGAGCTGAGTCTTTGAAGCATTGAGACAATAAATTTGTGTTAGTCTATCTTATGTTTCCTAAAGCTGTAATTGTCATCTTGAAATTGAACTGATTGATCATATAATTCCTAGGTTTGGGAACTGGATTTGAAGGGAGCTTCCATTATATATCATAATACTCTTTTCTTCTACAAATTTTACAAATTAAGTTTGATAAATTTAGATTTAGGGAATTTGGGAAGTCTTACGTTAAGGCTTATTCTACCAAGAATTTTCTGCATACTCACTTAGATATTCATGCTTACTCCCAGATAAAATGTTGAAGCTTTTCTCAATATTCAGTACCATAGTGTTTCACAAACATTTACTTTTGCAGCCAGTTGGCGTTGTTGGTGTTATTACCCCTTGGAACTTTCCGTTGGCTATGATCACAAGGAAGGTTGGTCCCCCTCATGAGCATTTGTGTTTATTTTACTGTACTTTATATTTTTCTTTTATGGGACATGACCTTTCCAATTAATGTTTACAATTGAAAAAACCTATTTATTTGTTACCCTTCATTTCAGGTTGGACCGGCTCTTGCATGTGGTTGTACGGTGGTCATAAAACCCTCTGAACTGACCCCCTTGACAGCTTTAGCAGCAGCTGAGCTCTCACTTCAAGCTGGAATTCCCCCAGTAATTACCAATGAGAATGTCTTGCATATAATTCATTTTAAAATATACAAAAAAAATCATTTTAAAATTTATCCTTCTGATCCATATATATTGGCAACATTAATAGAATTTGACTTTGTACTCTGCCTTTTATGATAATCAAGGCATTTGCTTGTTTTTTTTTGTTTGCATAAATTACTTTGTAGTAGGTTACGTGTGTGTCAGTTGTCATTAACTGCCAGAGGAAAACAAGAAAATTTGTAGAAGATTAGCTTGGCATGAATGACTTTTCTTAGTTTTCTTTGTTTTACGTTTTTGTTAATTCATGTTCTGTTTCCAGAACAGTGTAGTTGCATTTTTCTCTGTAATCTTCAGTTTGCAACTCAGTGCTGGCTGCACTTTTCAGTTTCTCATATATAACTACTGGTTAATGTAGGGTGTAGTAAATGTCGTTATGGGAGATGCTCCTGCTATTGGGGATGCTATACTTGCAAGTACTCAGGTCCCTTACAATTATCAACAGCATGATGCTTTTTGCAGTATGGTGCTATTGCTTTAATCTTATTGGTTTATCCAACCTGTGCAGGTAAGAAAAATCACGTTTACTGGTTCAACAGCAGTTGGGAAAAAATTGATGGCAGGAGCTGCTAGGACTGTTAAAAGGGTATTCACAGTTCGAAAAGTTAAAGCGTTCTTTTTTCAGGAAATGGAGATTTGGATACCTAATGGGACTTATGATACTCGTTTCTCTTTTCTAGGTCTCCTTTGAACTTGGTGGTAATGCACCTTGCATAGTCTTTGATGATGCAGACGTGGATGTTGCAGTAAAAGGAGCCGTAAGTGAAATTATTGATTTTTTAATATAATATTTGACCATCAATTATGTTCGCATTTTCATTTCAGCATATGGAATGCAATGTAGATTTACGGTAAAATAGCAGGGACAGGGTTGACATAATTTTTGGTTATCTTTTCCGTTGTGGTAATCTAGTTTTTGTTTAAATCCAAACAACATATTTTGTAACAATAATGTGTTTGATCACAATTGCAGTGCTGACGAACATGGGTCTGTTGTTTGTAGCTTTTAAGAGGTGAACACTGAATGCCTGACAAACTAGGATTATGGATTAGAGAAACGAGTATTGTTCACCTCTTACACTAGGATTGCAGTATGGTGCTATTTTTGGGAGGATACTTATCCTTGCAAGTACTCAGGATACTTATCCTCCCAAAAACAAGTATCCTCCCATCACTCACGAACCACTTATCCTCCCAAAAATAAGTATCCTCCTATCACCCGTGAAACACTAAACAAAATGAAAAAAAAAGAAGAAGAAAGGGAGCTCATTGGAAATATATTTTTAAGGATTTCTGAAAGTCTCTTCAAAATCAACCCCACCCAACATAATTGGAGACGCTTTGTTTGCCTCCCTCTTTCATGGGTTCTTTTTTGTATGCCTTTGTATTCTTTCATTTTTCCTCAGTGAGAGTTCAGTTCTTGGTAAGAATGGGACGGATATTTATTCAATAATCTCTCTTTTCTCCCGAACATGCTTGAAGTTTGCTTGTATTGGAGGCTCAGTTTATTTATTTATTTTAAAATTTAATCTTTCAGAGCTTATAATGTACATAATTTAAATTATGCTTCCATTCGTTCTTAAAAATATGTTCTACATGCAGTTTTCTTTATTCATTTTCTCAGTCTGCGTGGTAAACTTGGGAAAGTTGTACTATTTACCAAGTTGATCTTGCTTTGAAAAATTCAGTTGCAGGGTTACTATTTATTATAAATGCACACATATCTTGCTATGGAAAATTCAGCAGTGAAATCCTATTTCATCTTTCAGATTGCAGCAAAGTTTCGAAATAGTGGACAGACTTGTGTTTGTGCTAATAGAATTCTTGTTCAAGAAGGTATTGACAGATGTATACTTCAGTTTTGATGAACGCTTCCTTTGCTCATTTAAAATATTTTGCTTACTGATGTTAGTATTTCCTTTTTCTTAGAGTATTTTGTGAATGTTTTTTTTTATAGGAGTAGTAGAATCTTATGTTTAATAGTTGACTTTAATGCCTCTGGGAATTCACTTGAATTAATTCTAAGGAATTGAAAGCTATCATTTGATGTGTAAAACTTGTGATTTCAGTGCCCATTGGTTAGGCTGTTGGTGTGGTGTGTTCATAATTCATTATATCAAACCAAAAGCAAATTCTTTAAATTCTCTTTGCCATTTTATTTGTGTGGTGTTTCTGCAAGGCCTCTAATTGTGCACACTAACACTAGGAAGGGTAAAGTTGGGAAAGGATGAAGAAAACACTTGAGGTGGAGACCGTTTAGGGGATGTTTGGTGGAGGGATTAGGGTTACCATAACCTAGGTTGACTTAAGTTGAGTGTTAACTTAATCTAGGTTTGGTGGGCAGACTTTCAAGCTGTTTGTTTTCTGGAGTGAAGCTTAACTTAAGCTAGGAGTTAACTTAAAATGTGTGTTGTGTGTTTGGTGAGCTGATTTATGTAACTTAGTTTAATAAACTTAATTTTGTTTTGTGTGTATGTTTGTGTATTTCTTCCTATTATGTAAATTTAGTTTAACCATCATGAAGTTACCTAGTGGTCAAAAGTACTATAAGTATCTAGGAGCTGATGAGCTCAATCCATGGTTTAGTTTACCCACCATGGAGTTTAGATTAATTACGTATTTTTTTTGTTTTTTTTTTTAAAAGTATAACTTAGAATCTTTAAGTAAGTTTTTTAAAAATCATGTATAATCATGATATTAATTGTTTATTTTTTCTGTTCAAAACTTAATAAATTGGAATTTGTTGAATTATATTTTAAAATCATGTATAAATTATAATAATGATATTAATTGTTTTTTCTTCAAAAAATTATATAAATTAGAAAAGTTATATTACAATTAATATTAAATTTAGAGTAGTGTGGTGGTCAAAGGCTTGAGTTTTAAAGGTATGCTCTTTTCTAGGTCCCAGGTTTGAGATTCACCAATGACATTATTTTGTAGTCACCTCCCGTGTCTCCATTCCTATGATGTCTCCTGGTACTTGGCCCAAAGACGAGCCTGGTTACCTCAGGTATTGTGGAGCAAAGCTCCAATTACCTGGTTTCCAAAGAAAAATTTATTAAATTTAGAAACCATACAAATATATGTTAAATGAAGGATAAAACTCAAACAATATCAAATAAATTTCTAAATCTAAGTTAAATAAAATATTTGAAAAATATAATTGAAGATGATTTCGGAAAATGAGGGAAAGAGAAAGAATGCATGGGGATTATTGTTAGATTTCGTGAAGGGTTTTAACTGTGGGGGTTAAGTTAATTTTCCAGTCCAATTCTCCCAAATAGCTGGGGAAGTTTGCTGTTCTTGTTGATATCAACCAAAGTAGCTAAATAACCCACTGTCTATTGAAGAATTCTTAATTTTACAATGTTTCTTCTTTTTGTTGTAAGTCTCATTAAATTCTATGTACTTTGGGCCTTCATTTCTAGGTTTTTTTTGTAATTGTTCTCTAGGCATTATTTTTTTTTTTCGATTGAAGACCATTTTTATAAGGTCTTCCCCATTTTATTTTGTGGGCGGCTCTCTCTTTTTCTATTCCATTTTCTCTTGTTTTTCTTTCATTCTTATTCAACGAATGTTTGAGTTCTTTATAAAAAAAGTTTTGTTCTCTTTGTTATTTTGTTTGTATATTTTGTGTTTAACAGGTTGTTTAGGTTAGATATGTAACAATTTCTTGGTGGAATACACTTCACAAAAAGTTCTTTTGTAGTTACAGTTTGTTGATGATCAGTGATCACGAGTGATTGGCAAGCCCTTTTGAAGTAGTTTGTTGGGAAGGAGTTCTCTCCCCTTGACTCTGCTGTATTTGCCTCATTTTTTGGAATTTATTCTTTCTTGTTTCTTGTCAAAAAAAGAAAAGAAAAATAAAATTTACCTCCCAGTTTCTTCATTCTCAAATCTCATTATTAGTACTTGATGTGAAAAGGGTAGAGAAAGTGAAGGACTTTAATGGAAGGTAAAAAGAGGTCAGAGAGATGTTTGATTTGACTTATTATGTAGCCTCCTGCTGGAGCTTCTTGTCCAAACATTTTAGCAATTGCCCTGCTTTTTATATTTACCCATGTTGGAGCCTGTTCGTAACTTTATTGATTTTGCTTGATGGATTTTTTGTATTCCCTCCTATCACTTCATATCATTTGGGCTAAAATATTATAAGCAAATCACGTTGAAGGAAGCAGATTGTAATCACATTGGAGGAAACTGTGTATTGCTATGTGTTGTAATCTGTGATTTTCTATTTCCTTCGAGAAGATGAATGTACATTTTGGGATAGTACCCAATGTAATCTTGAATCAAGTAATTAATTTTTTTAGCTTTTACTTGTGGAATAATGTTCTTCCCATCATCTTTGAACTAAGATCTAGTTTTCAGGTATATACGAGAAATTTTCTAATGCATTCTCAAAAGCTGTGCAAAATCTGCAAGTTGGTGATGGGTTTGGTGAAGGTGTAGCTCAGGTAGTTGCCCGTGCCTGTTATTATTCAATTGTGATCTTCAGTCATTTCTATATAAATTTATCTTCCGAGCTCAAGATAATTCAATTTTGTAACTGCAAATATTATGTCAGCGCTCCTTTAACTTTCCATATTTTGTTTCACCTTTGTATTGTGGAGGATTTTTATTTTCTTAAATCTCAATTGTTACTTCATCAATCATACAGTGTTTAAACCAAGATCAATGGACAAATGCTACTAAGGGTCTCTTTTGAAAAAAGCAAGTGAAAAGAAACGGGAAAACTTTTTCTAATTATACACAGGAATACTAGCTAGCTCTAGAGTGCTTATTCTTTGACTTCCTATCTAAATACAATTGCGATTACCCTCTTTTAACATTAGTTCAAGTTGGTAGTTTTTTTCCTTCTAATCTTTTTAGTGGTCGCCAGTTTGAGAAGATTTCTCATATTTTCTTCTGCTATCTGATTATGCTCTTAAATGATATCATATATTTCTTATTTGAAAAATGTAAAGGAACACTTGTTCTAACACGCACATTTATGTGAACATTAGTTTACAATAAACTTATTATTAGTTAACATGAGTTTTTTCTAGAATGCTTCTAAGACTATTACCAGAATTTGATTCTTGCTTCATTTGTTCAGGGTCCTTTAATTAATGAAGCTGCGGTGCAGAAGGTTTGTTATGTTTTCAAGTTAACCATCAAATCTGCATTTTTGCGTCAATTAATTTGAGCAATTTCTGTATGCATTTGATGCACGTGGACATTTCCTGCAGGTCGAGAAATTTCTTCGAGATGCCATTACGAAGGTTTGTTTCTGACTCAGTGTTTTGGAACACTTATTTACTATTATAGTAGTGATTCATGGAGGCTCTGCTAGCTTATTACTTTAGGTTTAATGGTGAATGGTATTGCTATTCACCAGCCATTTTCTAAAAGTCGAACAACAAATGGAACATAAATTTTGTTACTTTTTCCATTAATGGCTAACAGATGGGGTATGCTTGTGAAGTGGTGGCCTTCTCATATGAGGATTTCTTTTCTTGTTGATGCTTCCTTGGAACAATTTTAAAGTCTCTAATCAATCCTCTTCCGTGAATTTTTTTTGTGGAGTCTTGTCTGCCATAATTTTTGCTGTTGTGAATTAGGTCTTAGAATCTTTGCGAGGAGTCCTTTTTTTGTAGCCTTCTTCTAAGACTCTTTTTATTAGGATGTCTCTTTTTTGTATGTCCTTGTACACTCTTTCATTTTTCCTTATGAAAGCTCCGCAATGAAAAATAAAGCTTTCCAAAATTAGAGGTGTGTTAATATGAGTACATTTTCCCCACTTATTTCCTATTTGTGACACCATGGTCCATGAAATCGTTTGAAGTTCACTTATTCTCTCCCCCTCCTTCCTAATTTTCTTTTGAAGGGAGCAAAAGTTCTTCTTGGTGGTAAAAGACACAGCCTTGGGATGACATTTTATGAACCTACAGTCGTTACTGACGTGAATAGTGATATGCTATTATCCAGGTATTAAATATTAATGTTGCATACTATATCACCTCTCCCTGATAATTTTTAGTTCCATAAATCTTCACATCCCTGGTTTAATTAGACTAGACATATGACATCCATCTCCTAGGGGGTGGTGCTGTGGTCGAAAACTTGGAGTTTGAAGGTGTGCTCCCTTCAAGGTCCCAAGTTCAAGACTTACACGTGATATTAATTTGTAGACACCTCCCATGTCTCCATTCATTTGATGTTTCTTAGTGCCTGGCTTAGGGGCGGGCGTGGTTACCCCGGGTATAGTGGAGTAAAGCTTCAATTTTCCAGTTTTGGAAAAAAAATTAGACATATGACATCCACTAGGATGCCTTAAATTTGTAGATTTCTAATCTTCTGTATACTTCGGAGAAATTTTCTGTTGCCATGACATAACCTCTCTTTGTTATAAAAGCTCAAATCTGAAATTTCTTAAACCCTAGAGCCTTTTGCCTTTTTTGATATCCTCTTTGGATCATCTCAACTAACCTAGCGACTATTACACCTTCACCTATACTTGCTTTGGGGTGAGACCTCTTACATTTTTTTTGGATAAGAAACAATTTCATCGATGTATGAAATTACATTCTTGGATCCTATTCACACTTATGCTTCATGCCTTTAAATCTTTAAACTGGTTCTATTTTACATCAGGGAGGAAGTATTTGGTCCCGTGGCACCATTACTGCCATTCAAAACAGAGGAGGAAGCAATTGCTCTCGCTAATGACACCCATGCAGGTTTTGCTCTGGCGCCATAATGTTCTAACATCATATGTTCTACCTCATTTACCACCGTCCATAATTTATGTTTCTTAGTACTTTTTAGGCCATCAATTAACTAAATTTTATGTCTTGTAGGATTAGCTGCTTACATCTTCACAAATAATATTCAACGTTCATGGAGAGTGACTGAAGCTCTCGAGTATGGAATGGTTGGTATTAATGAAGGCCTAATTTCTACCGAGGTGAGCCTCATCCTGCCATCTTTTTTACTCTCTTTTGTGTATGAGATTATTGATTAGACCCCTATAGTGATTTAGTTTACTCGACTAGAGTTTTTTTTTTTAGAGAAATACTCAACTAGAGTCAGTTTGGTTAGTTAAGCTATGTCTTAAATAGATAGGAAATGCATTGCCTAAAGGGTTAGGCCTCGGGTGAGGAGATTAGGGAGTTCTCTAAACATTCGTATTTGAATAAATACCAAAATAGATTTCTATCAATTATGATGAAGTGTATTGGTTTGTTTTTGTTAGTTGATATAATTAAATTAAATCTAACCTATTTGTTTTTTATCGGTGTGCAAATCTTCGAATGTAAACAAAAATAATTGTGAATGGACGGCCCATAGGAACTATATTTGGAGCAGAATCTTCAGTTCATACCTTTGTCGGGAGTTAATGTAGAAGACATTTTTTAATGAGAAACAAATAACCTTTATTGGTGAATGAAAAGTTACAAAATGATAAAACCTTTCATAATTACAGAAAACAAAACTAGCCAATGTGACAATGTAGAGTGGGTTATTACATCCCCTGATGTCTTATTGCAGGTGGCTCCATTTGGTGGCGTTAAACAGTCAGGCCTCGGTCGGGAAGGGTCGAAATATGGGATGGACGAATATCTTGAGGTATTACTCTCCACCCCTTTTGCTGCTATTTAGAAGGCTGATTGTTTACCAAGTTAGTTGCATATTTCTACTCCATTGAAACACTAGTTGTAAACTCTAACCAATCCCATCAGCTGGTTTGGGAATGGTTATTTTAGATCTCATTTGATAAAAAAAAATATGGAGTAGGAGATTTTTGAACAGAAGAATTTACCTGCCCAGACATCATGCTGCCACTAATGCCGAAAAATTTTAGCCACTTATTTTTTCTTTTTTTTATTTTAAAGAATTATTCTTCAAAATTAAAATAAAAAAGAAGTGACTAGCCTTTAGCCACATTGGTGGCAGCATGCTGCCTGAGCATCATTTAAATTCTTCTCATATTTGAAGTCCGTTGAAAACTTGGGTTTTGAAGACATGCTCTCCTCAAGGTCCCAAGTTCGAAGCTTACTTGTGATATTACTTCTTCGATGTCTCCTGGTGCTTGACCTAGGGACGGGCGTGGTTACCCTCGTTTCAAAAAAAAAAAAAAAATCTTCTCATATTTGATTATCTAAATTCAACTCACATTTGATAACCTCATTTGAATTCCTTGCTAAATTCCATTTTTGTTAAACAACCATTTTCTAGTTTTCAAAATATTGTTTTTTATTTTAAAAATATTGGTAAAAAATAGATAACAAACCAACAAAACTCATAGATCAATGTAGTATTTATAAGTTCCATTTTCAAAAATAGAAAATAAAATAGTATAAAGAAGGGTCATTAATAATGTTATTATGTCCTTTTTTTAGTTCAACAACGTGCACGTTATCTTTTGGTCATTAGTCTATACTTATATGACAGTTGAGTTAGGCTCTTATTGACTGTTTGATCATGTTTGTCTTTGAAATGTGAAAGAAGTTTATTTCATTTGTTTAAATAGAATTTAAAGCAGTTCCTCAATAACATTATTGCAGCTGAAATATGTTTGTTTGGGGAATATGCACGGCAACTAATGAGAACCAGAGTGTACAGTTTGGAGTCTTCCCATCGGGTAATAGTGGGCTTGGGCCTCAGCCCAATAACCAAATAAAAGGCAGATCACCGAGGCCCATTAGCCTGTGTAGCAACAATTTAAGTTCGTTTCTTTTTCTTTCTTTTTGAGAATTTTTGTAATGAAGTTATGCAAGTTTGTTTCAGAAAATAGTGTTTTTGGTGTTATTCAGTGTCCTTTTCTGTTTTCATTTTATCACTTAGCTCGTTGATGAAGTACCAATCAATCCTCATCTGATGCAAAAGACTAAAAAAGGGGGGAAATTTTATGTGGAAAAAAGAAACCATCAGTCAACCTTTAAGACAATTTTATTTAATAAACACAAGTTTCATCTCATAACCAAACGGTAATGAGAAGAATAGTTGTGTATCGTATTAAAATTGTGTCTCCATTTTACAATATAGGATTTTATACATGGTCAGATTTCAAAATTTGGATTGAATATCCATTTGAATAAGCTCTGATACTATATTAGTTAAGGTAAAAAGTCTTTTCTCGAAACAGTTTTCGATGAGATTTCTACCATACACTCGTAAAAGATAGATTCCCGACGCCGTAGTCAGTTTCTTACCATTGAAGCAATTGAAATTTACTTTTTTAGGGGTAGTGGAAAGCAGCCAAAAATTAGTGAAAACTCATAGTTGTCCTGGCCATGTAAATTGCAAACTTACTAAGGGTAATTAGGGCATAAAAATATTCCACAACAAAGATTTGATCAGTCCCAATAGATGATTAATTAGTGTAACATGACAAATCTAGAGAAACTAGATAAAAAGCCAAGGGTCCCACAGGTTCAAATTCGAAGGAATATATTCATTTTAAAAGAATAGGAATAATTCTCCTGAAAAATAAAAAAAAGATGCTTAAAATTCAAGCAATGATATTCTCCATACTAAACGAACCCATTTATTATTATTATTTCTTCAATGGAGGCTTATCGTATATTGAAAATTTAATGGGCTAAAGGCAAAGCCTCACTTTGCTTAAATGTGTTTCCAGAGTTGGAAATTTGCATTAGTTTCATTGTATAATTTGTAGTTTTTTTTTATACAATTCGAACTTGTGACCTCTTGATTATTAAGTTGTACAAGATACCGGTGAAGCTCTGCTCTGAGCATATAATTGGTAGCTTTAAAAGCCCATAAGAATCTCAATTTTTTTTTTTTTTGAGTACATAAGAATCTCAAATTTTGATAGACGGTTGATTTAATTATTTTATTGCACATGGGTGGACGTCAAAAATAGAGTGATTAATACACTTCGGAGAGAGTTGATTGAATTTTTTAAAAATTATTTTATACATCATTTTTAATGAGATATGGGAATAAGTCTTACATAAATTTAAAAGAGTTATTCAGAATATAAATAATTCTTTTTTAAATTCAAATAAAAGTTAATTATTGACATAAATATAACTAAACTAATTAAGTCATATATATATTTTTTATTAAAATAAAAGAATAAACTATACCACAAGCCATCTCAAGCCTATGAAAGATTGTAAGTTTATGTTAGAAAATATATCATTAGTATGAACTATTTTGAATGATCTTATATTAAATTTGTGCAAAAATTACTTTGAAATAGAGAAATCATATCTAGTTCAACACCACTGTCACAGGTTCGATCCCGAGAATCGGTACTTGTCCCCCTCCTCCAATATGTACTAAAAATATATATATTTATATATATATATATAGAGAGAGAAATCATCTCTAGGTTAGATAAACCATTGATGAAGTATACTCAATTCATTGAACTTATGACTATATATAAATTTATTCACAATAATAACACCCAAAAGAAAAAACATTTTGGTCAAATAATTCATAAACAAGTGAAGAATATATTGCTTATTATTAAAATTTCTCAATTGATTAAATATGGAGATTAGAGACCCCTCAATGTGTATACACATATAAGCCAATAGATGATCTTGGTAAAATGAATCTTTCCTTTGATTGTCAAAAAAGGAAGCATCAATTCCTTATTCTTTTTTGCATATCAAATTTCATTAACAATCTATCTCAAAAAAAAAATAAAAAAAAATAAAAAAATAAAAATAAAAATATATATATTAAGGAAGAAGAAAGGGAAAAAAAGCGACTACAATTTTGTTTTTCTTTTATTATTTTACACTTCATGAGAGATAAATGTATAACAAAGAAATAAATAAAAGGCTGTGGAAAATTAAAATTCTTTTTACCATTATGGTTTTGACCATGGCTACTTTTAAATTGATTTGTTGCTTTCAATTTCAACTTTTGTGGGAATGAGTTTAACTTTTATCCGTGAATCAATTTTAATTTAGACATTCACGTAGTTACTACTCAAATAAAAAGAAGTTTTCTCTCAAAATCTTATCAAAATGGAAGAAAATTAACACGTAATTCTTCGTAAATAAGCAGAGAAAATAGAGCCACACAACTTTAGTGAAAACTTGTATAGCCTAATAATTATGATATTATATATTCTAATTCCTCTTTCCCAAGCATTAATAAAAAAAATAGAGAAAGATCAAAAGTTAAAAAAAAAAACGTATATTAATGAAAACATACATACATACATATTTAAACATTTTCATTTAAAGTTTTTTTGTTTTTGCCTTTTGTTTTTTTTTTCAATATTCAACAACATCCAAATAGAGATTCTTGTAACTTTTTAATTACTAGGTTATACAAAAAATATTTTTGGTCATTTAAAAAAGTCATATACATATGTTAAAGTATATGAAGCTTCATAAGATAAAGTTCTTAGTTTTATTTAATACAATAATTAGTTTGAAGTCTAAGTGAAACAACCCTCAAAATTTAGGGGCATGCATGCAATTTGGGAGAGAGAGAAATTTGACTTTGTCTTTTTGAAGTCCCATTAAAGTGAATGAAATGGGGAAAAATGGAATTTTTTATGCCCAACAAAAAAAACTTGAGAACTTAGTAGAGAGAAAAAGAAAGCAAATGAAAATAGGTCCACCACAATGGGGCTGCCATGGCTGATATTAAAAAGCTCAAAGAATTAACAGACCCCCTTTTCATGTTGAGAGCAGCTCTATATTTTTTTCTATGAAACCTAACCAACCAACTCAAAAGAGCTTAAAGTTGAAAGGAATTGGTTCCATTCATATATCTAACTTGCTTTTGTTTTTGGAGCTTTCAATTTCTTCCATCCAAATATGACCCCACCTATCTCTTCCTTTTCAATCTATATAGGCTTTTTTTTTTTTTTATAATATCTGTGACTATTCGGACCAACTTACCCTAATTATACATATATTACTTGATCCTACGATATTTGAATATAAAAAAAATTTGTAGAAAGTTAATTATTAGATAGGTGGCGACTGTGAATTGAATTCATCATCTCATAACTCTCCAAAGCCTCTTTAACAACTAGGTCAATCAATGATAGTTTATAGTTCTACGACTGTTAAATCTTCAAACCCTTTTCAATTTGAGCTCATAGAACTCTAATGGAGGGATTATAAGCTGACCCAAATGAAATTAAAATGATTTTAATTCTGGGTTAGGAATACAAATAGATTATAATTAAATTGATTTAATTAACATATTTGCTCAAAAATTTTAGTTGATCAGTAATTCAACCTAGTATGAGAGAAGATTGGTTGTTGAGATCAAAAGTGAGTAAACGCTTCATGATATTTATAGGATAAGTTTGAGTTACTTCTTTTTATTATCAAAAGTGAGGATATCATGAGTTTTAGGTAAAATGACATACCATCTAATATGTCAAGAAGAGCTGAGCTCGATTGACATGATATTATAACTTGATCATAAATTAGAGGTTATGAGTTTAAATCTCTTCATCCCAAATGTTTTTCAATTAAAAAATATCTAATATGGTATCTAATCTCATAAACAAATGTTGATGTTTTGGCAAAAAATGAAATTGAGGTATGATTTATAAAATGATGAACTTAAAGAAGTAATTAATTTTCAGATATATCTCACATGTTATCTAATGGTTATCACATTAAATTATTTAACAAACAAAAAGTCTATAAGAAAGGTGATTCAATTTTCTTAGAATATGTTCAATTAATGCAATATAGTTTCCTAGAACTTGGAATATGACCAACCATTTTCTAGGTGTAACAACCAAATAAGTATAAAGTATATATATCTCTCTATAAATGTATAAATATATATATATATATATATATATAAATGGGGTGTAATTGTTAGGAACTTTATATTTCAAAATTGATGGGGAAGTTCTTTTTGTGGGATGAGATTGGAAATGATACAGATATATGAATGAATTTCATTGATTGTATTTCAAAAAAAAAAAAAAAATCTATTGACTGTAAATAATTAAACTAAAAAGTGAGTCATGGTACGAAACAAACACAAAAGAAAGCATTAATTTGTGGAGCTAAAAATGATATATAAGTAAGAGTATATTTATTATAATAATAATGGGGAAAATGGTGTAAAAGGGCAAAGTGAATAATTGAAAAGGACACCATTTGTGATGATTGCATGAAGTTTTTTTTTTCCCCTCACATGATCTTCTTGATATGCCAATAAAAGGGCTATTCTTCCTTGGTTCATGAGCATTGACTTTGAAAACTTCATGTACTTTCTTCTTTTGGGATGTAACAAAATCATTCTCTCTAATTTCTTTCCGAAGTTATTAATGTATGTGTAGATCATGAGGGTGTGTTCTAAGTCCCATCATATACATCTTTTTTTTCGAGTTTAACGAACGTGTGAAGTTCGAGAATGAATCTCCGATTAGTTGAAACATCAAAATCTTAAACCATCAAAGGAATGTTTTGGGAAGGAAGATGTGAATGATTATAGAATGCATGATCCTCTCACTCATATTTATAGAGAATCATTTTTTTATAATTTCATTTTTTTCATACCTATTTTTTATTCTCATCATAATTACTTGTTTTTCTCCTTCTATAATCACTTTTTTATTTTCCTTATAACAATATTTTTATTTTCAAAATCATTTCTCTTTTGCCAAATACATAATCATTTCTCTCATAATTATTCTCATTCATATTCTTCTTCCAAGTTTTCATCTTTCTCATAATCATTTTGAAATTTACTTCAAACGCCCCCAAATGTTTCCAAACACTATGATGCTTCTTGTTACTGCCCTTAATTAGACAACTTTCTTTTTTTTCGATCTTTATGTAATTGCATGTATCTTATCCACTTTTTAAATTTCTGATAAATCATTGAAAAATATGAGTATTTTCAATTTCTGATAAATCACCACTCCTTTGGAAGATATTGTATAAAACCTAAATAAAATTAAAAAAAAAACATTAAAAAAGACCTAAAATAAAATAAATAAACTTCTCAGAGGAGAACAAGAAAGAGAGAGATTCTCTTAGAAAAGTAAAGGTTTGAAAAATATATACATATATTTTTTATATATAAGTCTCTTCTATTGTTTCTACTACTAAAGCAAAAAAAAAAAAAGAAAAAGAAAAAAAAAGCCTCCTATCCCTAAAAAAATAAAAATAAAAGGCACCCTATTCCCTCCTCCTCTCCATTTCCCATCTAGCATTTGTTCTTGAATCTCTCAGTATTCCCTCAGAGAGAGATCTCAGTTTCAGAGCAAAACCAACACAAAGAAAAATTCATAATGTTCCATGCTGCCAAGAAACCTTCCTCTATGACTTCCCATGACAGGCCAATGTGTGTCCAAGGAGATTCCGGCCTTGTCCTCACCACCGACCCCAAACCCCGCCTCCGCTGGACCATCGAGCTCCACGAACGCTTCGTCGACGCTGTCACTCAGCTCGGTGGACCTGATAGTATGTGCTTTCTCTCTCATTAACTTCTCCAAACCTTTGTTTTTTCTTAATTCCTCCTCTTAGGGTTGATAATTTATCCATTAATTCCTCGGCAGAGGCCACTCCTAAAACTATCATGAGAGTTATGGGCGTCAAGGGCCTCACTCTCTACCATCTCAAGAGCCACCTTCAGGTAATTTCGATCATCGTATCTCGATTCTCATCATTATGAATAGAAAAATAAACTTTTCGCAACCCATCAACTTAAAATTTTGAATTAAGTAATAATTATATATATATATATATAGCTATAGACAGTTATCGAATAAGTCGGTGGTGCAGTGGTTTCATTGTTTGGTTGTAAATTACCAATTAAACACCAGCGTCACAAGTTCGATCCTGAGAATAACATTATCTCCTCTTTGAACTCGAGTTCAGAAATTCAGGCTTGGAAAGCAACCCCACAAGGAATTCAATGAACAATCAATAAAGGAAAGTATAAGAGGTGATTTTCAACATTCCCTTTCTAGGTTTTTTCTAAATTTAATTCATAACAATTCATTTAAATTTAAAAAAAAAAATGCTTTACAAAATTTTCTTTGTAATTATGATATCTGCAGCTTCAGCCTTCGAAATTCATAGAAACAATGGATCATCTTCCAGCTTAATGGACCGTAGTATGAATGAGTAAGGCACTTTATTTATGTTTATTTTTAACATCACAAATTTTGCTTTTCCATTTTTATTTTTTTTGGTTTTTATGTTTCTTTTTTGTTAAATTATTTTACTTTATTCTTTGTTTGAGACAACACTTTATTTTGTGTTTTCTTGTGCGACAAGTGTTGTCTGATATTCTTCTAATTAACACATTTAATTAACATTGTACTGAACAAAATTTTACATATTTTTCTGCTAGAATGCAAATGGAGGTCCAGAGACGACTGCATGAACAAATTGAGGTGAGCCCATTATTATTATTTTTTTCTTCAAAAAATTTACCATAACTATTATGATTTTGATTTAAATTATCATTCTGACTCAAAATTTGATCTGATTAAAGTTTGAGTGTGTATTTATTGTATAGTTTTAATTAATATTTCGTTCGTTCTTTAAAAACTTCACCTCATTTTAAGGTTTGGATAAATTTAATATTTTTTCATTGTAGATATAAATGTAGAAAACTTTATATTAGGATTGTTTGGCACTCTTTCTTGTCGGTGAGCTTGATTATTAATTTTTATTAAGCTTAAAAGGCTACTAATAAAGTGACATGGAGCAATTTAAGAAAGTGACATTAAATAATGAAAAGAAGTGTAATTATGGAGTATGAAAGAAGTAATATCCGAATAAGTCAGTGACCCAATGATTTCATATTGTAAACCAGTTCAATTCGAGCCCGAGAATCGGTATTTGTCCCCCTCGTTCAATATGTACTCAAATACCCCGTGATAGGTTCTAGAATATGGGCATATTAGTAAATATTTGAAGAGTTTGTTAAGATGTTTGGTTATAAATAGATGGTGTGGCCAATTGAAAAGCTATCAAATATTTTTTTAATTGTGATATTGGATCTTGAGTGAATCTGAAGAATAGGAGAGTTTAATACCTTAAATTTGATTTATTTTTGTATTTGATTATTTTGATATCGTAACATAAAAAATTGAATTCATTATATTACACTGATAGTTCAATTGGCCGTTGATAAAAAATGGTCAATACATCAATCTTTAGGATGTGTTTGGAGCATCGGTTTGGTTAAGATAGATGGAAGATTATAATAAATGGTCGGTTATGATAAACGGTGAGTTGTTATAAATGGTGTTTGAAGGGCAAACTATTATAGCAGGAATTATGATAAACGGTATTTGAGGAGCTGAGTATGCAACAAAAAGTAATATATATATATAAGAGACTTAGAGGTTTAGGTAACACTGTTTATAATAAATGGTGGGGCAAACATCGGTTGAGTTATTATAACTAACACGGTCATTTACATAACGGGGGGCCCAAACATACCCTTAACAAAAAAGGACTTGACGATTATTTATACCGTTGACGATTTTTATGACACAGATCTTGTCCTTCCAACAAAAAGATATGAATGTGAAATTTTGTTGCTAATTTTGTAGGTTCAAAGACATCTCCAATTGAGGATCGAAGCTCAAGGTAAATACATGCAAAGCATATTGGAGAAAGCTTGTCAAACCCTAGCCGGTGAAAACATGGCCGCCGCTGCCGCTGCCGCCACCGCAGGGGGCGGCGAAACCACTTCCAATAATATTGGAACAACCACCAATCTTGTTTCAGACTCCACCATAAAAGACTTCATTTCTCCTCCTCACAATTTCCCTCCTTTTCAAGACATCAACAACCTATTTACCTCCGAACCGCCAGCACCGCCGCCACTCATCGACTGCCTTAAGAAGCCCAGACCCTTCATCTCTGGAACCGGAAAGTCCCCCATTTTCTGGCCGGACGATCTCCGACTCCAGGACCTAGGAACCCCTCCCACCACCCTACCGCTACCGCCGCCACCTCCGCCCATCGGTGCCCCAACTGACTTGGACCCTCTACAGCTGGAAATGTATGAAACTAAGCCGCGCCCACCGCTGTCGCTGCTCGCCATTGGCAACGATGTAATGAATGGGAAGAAGACGTTCGACATGTCGTTAAAGCTCGAGAGGCCATCGCCGCGACATTCCGATGAAAGGGTGAATAATAACGGTATGCCTAACGGTAATAACCCTACTACAATGTCACAGCCACAGGGAAGAAATTCTTCATTTGGTTAATTAAATTTGATGTTATATGTGTAATATTTGGTGACTTAAATTTGAATGTAATTAATTAGATATAGATTAGGTGTTAGATCTTGACTAATGCTTATACTGATTATGTTTGGAAGGAAAAATGGAAAAAAAAAAAAATTAACTTTTTTTTTTTTTAAAATAAAAAAAAACTTTAATAATAGAAGAGTTAACTATTCTTCTTGAGTCGATGCATTGTATATTTTCATCCATTTTGTTTTGAGAAACTGTATGTTACATGCAAAGAAATAAAAGAAAAACGTCCGTTTTTTATATGATTTTCATTATTTTCCCCACTTTTTTTTTATTATTATTATAATAATAAAGATACGATTTCATTTAAAAACAAAAGCGAGTAGCAAGCTTAGCGTTCATCATAATTACAAAAAATTTCCACAATTAAGAGGGATGTTACCGTAATTGTTTGTTTGTTTCTATTATTATTATTTTTTTTTTGGAAAAAAGACACGTTACATTTCAAATATCTAAACCTTAATTCTTTCGTACAATTTTTCATTCATTTTGAAAAAGATATTATATTATTTTTATAGAAGTATATCATAAGTATACCAACCTTAGTTCAGTGAGTAGTACAGAGGACTATAGTCGAAAAAGACTTTCAATTTAATTAGAATTATAGACGAAATATATATCATAATATTGAAGTTTAAAAAAAACGCCAACATTGACAAAGATAAGGATGTCTGGCTACAAGAGATAATTGGACTTGAAAACATTATGACCAAATAGACCAAAGAAATGCCCTATCATCGTAAGCTACATACTAATTACAATCATGGACAAGTTATAAAGATTATCGATTTAAAGTAATAGAACAATAACCATATAGTATTTAAAAATAATAGATTAATTCTTGCATGAAAAACACCATATTGGCAAAGGTCAATCTCAACTAGGGCAATGTTTAGAGTATGCTCTAAGTTTTATTTGTTCATCTCATAAGATCCTAACTCTATACCCTAGGTTGACGTAGAGAGGTAGGTTTGAAAAGAATATGTATTTATAAAAATAAAAAACTATTCCATTATAGCCTACCCACTCTAATTTGTTGAATTAAAATAAAAGTGTAAACGAAATTATAATTCATATTTTTTCCTATTATTATGCTATACAAAATGTCGCTAGACGTATATTATTGACTTTTTTCTATAATATTTTAATTTCTCATAAAATTTTACTTTTAATTTTTATTGACAAATACAATATACCACAGATGTATGCTCATGACTTAAAAATAAAAATTAAAAAAACAAATCGTTTAAAAAATCATTTTAGTTTAACACCCCAATTATGGTTGAACTTTTTTTTTTTTTTTTTTTTTTTTTGAAATAATGGTTGAACTAATTGAAAGAAGAATGAATGGAGGAAAAATATCTGGAGAATTGGGTAAAGAGAGTAAAGGGAAATAGAAAAACAACGCACTCCAAGGAGTTCATAAATCGAGGAAGGTTCTTCTTTGTTCGTTTGAGTTTTTTCTTTGGTTGCATTAAAAGTTGCATAGATAATATATACATAATATATTGCTATATATATATATTGGTTTGTGTGTTCATTTTCTTTTACTTTTCTTTATTCATTACTCTCTTCTCCCTTCACTTCTTGTTCTTTTTGTTTTTATTCACTTTTTGTTTTTTCTTTTCATCTAAAAGCCTTTTTTTTTTTTTCTGATTACAAAAGATTAAATACCTAGATTTTGATGTCCTTTCTCAGTGTTGTTGGGCCTTGAAATAATTTATCCAATAGTTAATGGACCATATAGTTTATAATTTATATAGCGTAATTAGTCTCAAATCAAGAACTTTAGAAAACTATATCAAGGTTATAATAAGGTCGATTTTGTTCCATTTTATGTCTTAGACTTTAAATGTCTTACTTTTGTTTATTTTTCTTAAAAAATGATCATATTCATCAACCATTTTTAAGAATATGCTCACATTCTATCTGTCCATTATTAAAATTATTATCACTATTTAACCAATTTAGATTAATATTAGTTTCAAATTTATCATAATAACTAATTTTAAGATTTTTTTTTTGGGGGGAAGGGGTTTGAGGACTAATGTTTGGATGACATTTGAAAATGACAATATCAAAATGGAACAAACTTCAAAAGTCTAAAAAGAAAATTCAAAATTTAAGGACCAAATTAAAAGAAGTTTCAAAATTTAAGAACAGAAATGACATTTTAACCAATATCTTATTGATTAAGGAAGTCATGAATTCGAATATTTCCCTCAATATTCTTGTGGAACTTAAACAAAACTCTCTCATCATGCAAAAATAATCTCTCTTTTTGGAGATCGATTTCAGTGTAAATTGAATTTTATCGTAAAATTTTAATATACAGTAAAACAACATAAGTTGGATTTTAAGGTTGTTTGGTGAGTGGTGTTTTAGGTTAATGTAATATAGCATTATTATCTTCTTGCATGGGAAGAGTACACAGAGCCACAATCTCTTCTAAAGTTCCATTCATGGAGCCTCTGAACTCGTCAAACTTCATGTACTTGTCGATGGTGCACTCGGGCTTCAATAACGTCTTCGTCTCCCCCATTATGTCCAGCCGAGGAAAGTTCTCGAGCTCCAATGGCGGATAGTAAGGATGCTGGTAATGAAGGTTCTGACGATTCATAAAATTGCTTGGAATCTGTAAAACATACATATAAATTCATGTTATTGAAATGTAAAATTATCAAACTGTTAAAGAGTTGTTGGTTTTGGACTTTTGACTAGTTGAACAATGCTCAGTTGTCCTAGTGTTAATTCATTAGTAATTTTCATTGTTTTGAAATATATTTTTTAAGGTATTTTTATATAAATATCAAAGTCCAAAAACTAATTTAAATTTAAGAGTTAGGGAAATAAATGTAGTTTTCCTTTTTAACGTTGCCGAATTAGGTGGCATATTTGTTTTTAATTTTTGAAATTAATAAGTTTCTTTTTTTATAATCTTAGAAATGGTTTTATAATTTTTGAGTTTATAAAACAAAATTTTCATAATTTAAGATAAACAAACTTATATACAAGAAAAAAGGCTTAGATTTTTCAAATACGGTAGGTTCCCAAGGAGGCAGCCTAGCGGTTGAGACTAAGTACTTTAAGGCATGCTTCAACTAGAATACCCTTTGAAGTAGCTCGGTGCCACATTCTAAGGACGGGCCAGTGGTGCCCCGGATATAGGGAAACGAAACTCCGATTTCTCAATTTTCAAAAAAAAAAAAAAAAAAGGTGTCTTACCAATCCAATTTATGACCTAAACACACATTTCCCTAATGTTCGAAAATAATCCATAAAAGTGACTTATAAATGTTTTTAGGGTTAAGTGATGGTCTTTTTTTAGTTGAACGATAATTGAGAATAAGAAGATTATTATTATCTTTTAATCATATATATCTTGTTAGGTTATTATTCTTGTTGTCTAACTATAAGTATTATTATTATTACTATTACTATTATTATTGTTATATAACATAAACACTTTTAGAGGAAAATGAGGGAAGAAAGATGAGTGGAAGGAGTTTGGTCAAAAGAAAGTCAGGGAGTATGGTGAAAAGCTAAGGGACATTTTTGAGTCAGTCTAAGAGATAAAAATTAAAATTGGAAGAAGCTTTGGGAAAGATATTGGGTTTGTGTATTGTCATTTCATTTACTTCAAAATTCTTTTTCTTTTCTTTTTTTCTTAAAGAACTTGATCGAAAAGACAACTCAAAGGGCTTGTGAATGTGGGCCATTTTCAAAATAATAATATAATTAATTTAAAATAAATATATGAAGAGAATTTACCATCAGCAGCACATTCTACCTCTTGTATTATATTTGTAGCATAATTTTTAAAATAATTCATCTATAGCATATTTATTTCTATCACTCACCTAGTGATAGAACTCAATTTAGATTTCTATCACTGATAGAAAACTTAAGGAGTGATAGAATGAGTCTATCATTGATTGAATTCTATCACTAATAGAACTCAACAAGTGATAGAAGTCAATTTGGATTTTCTGCTACAAATGAAATTATTTTAGATTTTGTGCTATAGATGGAAATATTTTGCCTTTTTTTGTTATACATGCAACATTCCCTATATGCAATGTGCTCTCTCTTTGCGTGCATGAATGCGACCACCATGTATAATTAACGCAAACTTAATTTCTTGGTTGCAATTTTAAGGAAATTAAAATGTTTTTTCAACTTAAAACTATAGAGGAATTATCGTGATCTTTAAAGAGACTAGATCCAAAGTTAAGAAATTTAAGCTTTTGGTAATTATGAAATTCCTTTAGAAGAAAGCTTTCTCTTCTCCTATTGTAATTATATGATTTTTTTTTTTTGAGACATATTGTAATTATATGATTATTTCATACATTTGAAACGATAAAAATATATTTTCATATATATGTATATATATATAACCCTTCCAATATATGAAACCCTAGCAACCAAAAACTCTTTAAGATGATTATAAGGTGTAAAGTGATAATGAAATAAAAAATTTATACCTATACGATTAACTATCTACTCTCGATAAGAGTATTAACTCAATCGACTGTGCATTCATAATTAAAAAATTATGAGTTCAAATAATTTCGTCTCCGATTATTATTTAACTAAAAAAAAAACTATCTATTTCTCATGATATTGTATGTGTTGCTATTGTGCCTGCATGAAATATAGCATTGAATTTTATTTTTTTTAATCATAACATTGAAGTTTTGAGAATACCTTAAGAATTTATCGTTTAATTTTCATGGTATTCATTGAACTATGATTGAAAAAAAAAGACGTACCTGCATAAAATTTGAAGGGCAGTCAGTGGGAAATGGATAGATCAGATTATTAGCCGCGCTATTGGCTTCGTTATCGGAGGCTACCGGAGTCGGCAAGTCATCGGCCACATTATTCCCTTGCGTGAGATCGGAGGAAGAGTTTTCAGAACTAAAGATTTTAGGGTTATATTCATGAAGAAAGTGATCAAAACTATCACCATCTTCATTGCTTTCCATCCCTCCTCTTGAACTTTCTGGCCCCTCGCCGTCGTCAACTTGCATATCTCGCTGGTCCGCCATCTGCCATACCGCCCCTTCGGCGTCGACTACGCTTTCCTTTCCTTCGATAGATTTTGGTATTTGTGTTGTCTTCTTGATTATGCGACATAATGCATAAGAATCCTAGATCAATATCAAATAATATAAGACTCTTTGTGCAAACAATATTAGATAATTGTTACTAATGTTTAGGTTTAGAATTATGATCTCTTGGTTTGATTGACTCTTTATCAATCTCTAAAACATAATTGTATGTATCTTACCATTTTTTTTCTCTTCAATTAATGTATCTATTTCAATAAAAAAACATTATTTGAAATGGCTTATACAGAGAGAGGAAGTGTTCATTTGATTGAACTTTTACCCTAGTTTAAGCTTATTCAATATTTTTCTAGAAATTACTCAAAAAGAGATGGATGTTTTAAAATAATTTTTGGGGTTTTCCATGATGAAAGGTAAAAAATTTGAGGGAAACAAGTTTTAACCAAAAAGAAAAGTATTTAAATAGCTAGGTAGGGTAAAGGGCCAAAGCCTAAGAAAAGAGATCATGGAAATTAATTAAGTACACACATTTATCTAAAGTTATAACCAAAGAGTCTTTCATAAACCCTTATTGATATGTCTGTTCTTTTTCTTTTTGGATTAGTTCAAAGGGGAAAGAAAGAACTAAAAAGGAAAGGACTTGGGAGATAATTGTTCTTCTTTTTCTTTAAGGGTTTTTTTTCTCTCTTTTCTTTTTCAGTTGTTGTGAAGTTCATTGTTTTTCTTCTTCCTTCCACACACTTTTCATAAGTCATTTGATATGAAAAAAAAAATAGAAAAAAAAAGGAAAAAAAAAACCTTCATAGAAGAGGACAATGTCGCATTGTCGAGTTGAGAATAGAGAAGACGATACTCGTGCATAACCCAATTAGTTCGAACCCCGTGAGGTGCTCTTCCTTTATAATACACCAAAGTCTTCTTCATCCCAACACCTCGCTTCTGCGAATGAATTGTCCGGTCTTTGCCAGTGGCCTTCCAATATCCTCCCCTTGTCGCTCGGTTCGTTCTTGACCCATTCGGATATTTCCGATCCCGAGGGCTATAGAAGTACCACTCCATATCTTTACTCGGCAAAAATGACTTATCTGAAAACTAAAACAATTAAGAACCTAAACCAACTAATTAATATATCATGTTTAGAATTAAGCTTATGATTAAATTACTACTCCATCCAAAAAATTTCTTGTTCTGTATCCCCTTATTGAATATATCTTAAAATTCAATCTAAACTTTTCATAAGAGAAATAAAACTGGTTGCAAGAAAATAACGAAAAAATAAGCACAATATTTGAAAACCAAACAGTTATCAAGACTTTAAATAACTAAAACAAAAAATGAAGAAAACAAAGAACACAATACCAGGTAATTCCCAGGGTTCGCACTTATAAAGATCAATCTCGGGGATGATATCGAGCTCGATGGATCGGCCATTGATCTTTCTATCCAAATAGTAAGCAACAAGCTCTTCATCGGTCGGGTGGAAGCGAAAACCAGGAGGGAGGGTCACGGGAGCCATTGAAATGATAGAGCTCTGAAGAATATTAATTTTTGGAAGAAGACATGAAGGGGACAGAATTGTTCTAGATATATAGATCTATATAAGGAGAGGGGAAAAGCATAAAAAGTGAGATTAATTATATTAAAAGATTATTGGAGTTTCTTCTTCTTTTGGTATAAAATCTAAGAGATGAAGGGATTATATGGGAAGAGAGAAGAAGATGGCTTTGTTCTTTGGATGATTTGATCAGCTAAGTACAACCACTTTTGTCATGTGATTCTCATATTTTGGTTCAAATATCATATAAGTCCTTTTGATATTTTCAAAGCTTCAATTTTTGTATATTTTAATCAATCTTAAAATTGATCGCCTCAATAGATTTCTTGTTAAGTTTCTTAAAACAATTATTCTCTATTAACTTTTTGTCTATAAAGTTTAGAACTATATTTACATTGTATTATTCTTTATATTAAAATTATTATTATTAAACTAATCTCAATTAAAATAAACTTAAAATTACAATTTTTTAATCACTCAAAACAATTCTTCATTTTAATAACTCATTATAATCACGGCTACAATCCGACTGCCACCAAAGTGCTAAATTAAGGTTGGCAATTGAAGGGTATATGCGTAAATATACATGAGAGAGAGAGAGAGTCATTTCGGTTTTAAAGGAAGATTGTAGGATTAAAATAGGAAGGGTGCATAGTGTGAATACGATGCATGCTTATATTAGGTAATAGTTTTATTGTTTAAAGTTAAAATATCTATTCCCTCGATAAAAAAATTAAAAAAAACAAAAAACCTATTTAATAAAGGAGATTTTTCATGAATAAAAATAAATAAATAAAAAGGAAAACAAATTTATAAAATGCCAAAATCTTAGAAAAAATATACAAATATGTCAAAAACAGATTTAATGCTAAATTGATAACGACTAATAAAATTAAATTAATTAAAAATAATTTAAGTGAAATTGATTGAAAATAAAAGAATTAAATATTTTGCATGAAATATTTTTAAAATGTTGTTATAATCAAAATAAAAATGTTAGAATTGGTTTTCTACAATAATTTAACAATATTATTTTAATCTTTATATTTTTAAATTTTTAATTTTAAAACTGCTTTGTATTATAGCTTTGAAATTAATTTTTTATTCAAATTTATTCAATAATAATAAATTTTCAATTTATAAAAAAAACAAGAAAACCAATCCAAACATATTTACAAAATTTGTAGATGTAAAGTTAAAAGAGAAAAAAAATTAACTTTCTATGAAATGGATCCATTTTAACTTTTATTGATTTTTTTTACATATTTGGGTAAGTTTAACCCACCTCAATTATACTTTAGTACGTACCATCAAATCTTACGACATTTAAATGTCAAGAAAACTCATATTAAATTAATTTTTATGTGTATAATTATTATAAAATGAGTCTATTATCTCTTAATTTTATTAAAACTATAAGAACAATTTCATATAATTTGTTTTGAGGACACCTCATAACAAGAGATATGAGTTACTCTTCTCAGTATTATCAATTAATTTTGAGATGAAATTTTATATAATTTAATATGATGTCAAAGCTCATAAACTCAAAGGGAGGGTATGTTAAGAATCTCAAATTAAAAAGAAAAAAGATCACGTAATAATATATGATTGGTTTTGAGATAAAAATCATATTATTTAATAATTGAATAAATATGAAATTTGAAATTTTGTTCAATTTTGATTTATTTTTTTACTGCAAGAGAAAGGAGAGAGAGGATGTATGATTAAGAAGCTTCGCCTGCAGAAAGCTTTTGTCTACTCAGAAACTAACAAAAAATAAAATAATATAATATAGAGAAAAGCATCGAAAATCTCAATTGGGGACCCAAAAAAACAACTCAAACCGACCAACTCCATCACAAGCAATCAATTCTCCAATTCTGTTCATATTCTAAACACATTCAAATAAAATAATATGGATGTCGTCATTTATACACACACAATAGTGGCCAAATATTTCAATATTCCCACAGTATCCATTGTCTCATTTCTCTTAATAAAGCATTTTTTTTAATGTGTTTGACATAGATTATTATATAATGATGTTGATGTAACTGACATTAGAGTAAGCATTCAAACTTCCAGTCTTATAAGAAATAAGGTATCTTTATTAACAGTTGAATTATGACTATGTTGACTAGCATAGCTAATACATTCCTCCAGCCTTATTGAAAGAAAGTAATGGTGTTGAAACCGTCGATTGTTTAGCATGTGGGGTGACGGAATTCAAATCTTCAACCTCTAGGTTGAGATAGGTTGTAAACGAGTTGAATGATGCTCTACATTTTTTTTCTTCTTTCAATTTAATAATATATAGGGGGAGGAACACACGTCGTCTTAACAAAAGATACATATTTTAACTATTATAGGTTGATCTAGTGGTCAAAGAAAGATAGACTTAAAAATCTAAGAGATATGAATTTAATCCATGGTAGTTACTCATCTAAAAATTAATTTTCTATGGATTTCTTAACAACCAAATGTTGTAAGGTGTCTATTATGATCTATGATAGTTACCCAACGAAGAATTAATTTACTATGGATTCGTAAACCACTAAATGTTGTAGGGTATCTATTATAATCCATCAGTTGAAATTAGATCTTAACTATCGTGATGGAGTTAGTAATTTCCATACATTCACAATATAGGAAATTAATTTGACCCAACAATCTACCTGTCACATTCCCACACTGTTTGCTTTTGCTTTCCTCACATCCATTTTCTTCTTTTCTTTTGCAATCTAAAAACAGAAACAAAAACCAAAACCAAAACCCTTTCAATTTCTTCATATCCCCTACCCTTGTCTTAAGCTTTGTTTGCTTTGGCCCTTTTTCTTTTTGTTTTTCTCACCCATTATTTTATCCCCCACTTTAACTTTCCTTTCCTTAAAATATCATTTTCATTTCAACAAAGATTCACTTCCCCACTTTAATGATTACAGAGCACAAATCTTTGACTGGTTTCTCTGTCCTAAATGTTCCAAAAATGGCCTGTTATATTAATTGATTCTTCAAATATTTACTACCCCATACCAAATAGACAAGAATTACCTGCAAGGTCATATAAAATAAGGAAAATTTACATATGGGAAATATAAAGAAGGTAAGAATATGGATGAACTAAATCACATAAATCGACACTCACTTGATCGAATAACAGAACAAGAAGGAGATTAAAAAAAAATTTTAAAAAAGGAAATTATACATCCTATAGTTTATGGAAGTTAGAATTAAGTCTATGATTTTAAAATCTAGACTTTTTTTTTTTGAGTACTAAAATCTAGAATTTAGTCCTTATGGTTTGGAGGAAGGTTAAACTTTAATCTCTATAGTTTAATAAAAAAAAAAAAAACTAAAAATAGTCTTCATTCGTTTATAATTGTTGATAAATTAAGTACATGTATGTGAATATGTAAGGTAAATTTTTTTTTTCAATCAATCACTTAATTCACACCGTCATTATTGACACATGAATAATTATACTAAACCATAAATACTAAATTTTAATTTTTAAAATTATAGAGACTAAGTTCTCGATTTTAAACTTATATGAACTAAATTATAATTTTCATCTAATCATATGGACCAAATACATAGTTATGCATAAAAAAGAGGCACTCGACAGTCACGTGCTTTCAGATCCAAGCTAATTGCACTGTTTGGTGGTTTCATTTTCGATTTAAGTACAGTATACAATAATGAATAAGAAGAAGAATTAATACAGAGCAAAAGAAAGAAAAAGGGGTTTTTGGAAATTTTAGATCTTGTACCCCTAACAGAACCATTGCAATGCAATAATAAAGAGGTTTCTCTCCAAATTTCCTCTTGAAAAATGGGGTTCTTCTCTTTTTCATAATAGTAATCAATTGTGAAAAACATGTTTCTATATTTATTTTCCTGGTAATATGATTATGAGTCTGGAAACAGTTATTTTGGCTCATCCTTTCTCCAAAGTTTTTCTAGCACTCATCCATATGGCTTGAAAGAAATCATAGTATCTTTGACCAGAAGGCTCAAGAGTTCTAACCTTTCTTTGATTACTTGATTTAATGTTGCTCTCTATTGGTCTGAATTTTCACTACACTTTTGTGACTACAACACTTCTTTCTAATTAGGAAAGTCTTATGTAAACCAGAAATTCTTCGCCCCATTTTGTACGGTTCATATACCATAAATGAAATGAGTTTGGATGTTTCTCATAAGAACTAGTGTTTCAATTGTTTTATCACTGATTTTTTTGGTAAGATGATCATGAAATCTTTGAATAGACTCACCCAAAAGCTTACACTCCCTGTCCCTTGCACGCCTAGAAATTTGAGAAATGTCTTACAAGTAGAATTCAACTTGTTACGGATTCGAACTTAGGATCTTCTACTCTAATACCAGGTTGAATTATGTTCAATCACCAATCAATCCAAAAGCTTATGTTGATGGATTTGAGTAAATTTAAGTATACCAACCAACAAGACTATATACGATTATACATTCTTGATTGAATGTCAAAGTTCTAATTAGTATTTTAAACTCGTCCCCAAAGAGTGGCACAGTGGTTGAAGACTTGAGCTTTGAAGGTATGCTCTTTTCAAGGTCTCCCAGGTTCGAGACTCACCTATGATAATACTTCTTTGATGTCTCCCGGTGCTTGGCCTAGGGGCGGGCGTAGTTACCTTGTTCAAAAAAAAATTAGTACTTTAAACTCGTTCTATTTTAGTCCTTGCAGTTTCAAATATCCAAATTTAGTCCTCGTGCTTCCGAAAAATCTTAAAACCTCAAACTTCCACAATCACTCTTAAAACCTCAAACTACCACTATCTGTACCTAGACCAGAATAGAATGTTCTTACCCTTCTAATTATCATCCATACGGTTCAAATCTCTCCCACCCGGCCACTTATTTTTCAACCTTAAACCAAAAGAAAACAACAGAAGCAAGAAAAATGCTCAAAACCCGTGAGAGAGATTCAATGAATGAGAGGCAGAGACAGGAGCAGGAGCAGAACCATTAATCTAATAATAAAGTGATGCTCTACAAAAAACAGAAACATGAGAAAAAGAGTATATTCAACATCAAGTTACTACCTTTAGTTACTATCACACTTTATGGTTGCTACACCTCAAAAGCATCATCATACACTCACTTCAGAAAAATCAATTATTTGATAGAAATAAAGAAGAGAGAGAGAAAGAGAGGTTACCAACTTATCACTTGCCGAAAGACCCTTTTTTTTCCTTTTATCTGCTTTGGCCTATGTTGACCAAGGGATGATATCAGCCAAGCTTAAAAAGAGATTCCAAACTCATCTATTTCACCAACCGAAGTAATATATTTTATTACCAGAAAATTTCGCTATACTATAAAGGAATATATAGGTGATACTACTTTCATTTATGGATATAATTAAATTTACCACAATTCATCGATTAATTGGTGGTTTAACAGAATCCAACAAAAAACAAAGATGTGATTTTTTTTCTTACAGTATGCTCACATGATAAGATAATAAATGGAAGGAATATCTACACTTATATGGTTTTCGAAAATTTTAAATGATATGGAGTTTATCAAAAATAGAGTATTATTTTATAAAAAAAAAAATTATAGTGTGAACTAGGGGTGTACTACAAATTTTCCCTTTAATTTACACATGCATCAGAAAATAAATGTCGACTCCTCCTCGAAGAATGTGAGTGTGTGTGACTGTATATTATTTGACCAAAATTTGCACGTTAATGTGTGTGAATAAGGTGTGTATAAAAGGTGGGGTTTTTTCATGTTATTTTAATCTCATCACTCTTTAATTTAAAGCAAGACACATCACATTCATATAACAGAAAAACATGTAATGAAGTGCGCTGTTTAGTCATGGAAGTCAAGATTTTTCTTCTAACATTTAAGTTTTTCTATTGGATATTCACTAAATCTAGCTAAAGATGAGATAATTATGTTGTCATCTACTTTTTAAGATGTCGGGTAAACATGTTGGGTCGATATAATCATCAGTTTATAATATCTAGATAATGATTTTGAAATGAGAAGAAAATGGCAGGGCAAATCATATCTAAATTCAGAGCTTCTTGCTTTAAAAGCATGTGAAATTATAATATTGAAAATTTAAATTAGTTTACGATGTTTATTAGATAGTGTCGGGTTTCATCTCAAAACTGATTGCTAATGAGAGGAATAGCTCACATTTCTTGTAAATGCTATGAGATCTTCTCATTTTTCAATGTGAGATCTTCAACCCACCCCTTAAAACGGTGCCTCTTTGGATCCATCATTCTTGAATCGGATCTTAATTTGATTTTATTGGACAAAATAGTTGTTTGAATTTAATGGGCTCTAAAACCATATTAGATATCTGATATGGTTTCAAAGCTTACTAAACCCAAATCTCTTCACTTTTCCCACGTGGTGTCCTCCACCAGTTTGATCCTTAAGCTTTTATGTCTATGTTTAGTAGATTTCTAGGCTATAAAAAGAATCTAATTTGTGTCTAATGTATCAGACACGTCCACCACATTTAAAAAAATAAAGAATCTAATATTCAAAAAATAATAATAATGAATCTAGAAATTGAAGTTTACTTTTAATTTTGTGTCCAACAATTGAAAACTAGATTATTAGACACAAAATCAAAAGCGTAGAGATTTATCCCATACTCTTTAGAGTTAAGAAGTCTATTAGACATAAAATTGAAAATTCGGAGAGGATAATTTTTAAGATTCAGAGATTGATTTTATACAAACCTAAAAAAGTTTAGAAACTACACTTATAACTTAACCTAAATTTCATTATACCATGCATTTAACAACACATTGAATATTGAATAGAGAGATGTTATGATGAATAGAGTGTCTAAAGTGATGCAACCTTTCAGACAATCTGAAGTAAAAATAAGTAAACATAGGGAAAGTAAAAGCAAAGGAGAGGCTAAAGCTTAGGTTGAAGAGGAGTGAGTTGGGGAAGGAGCATCCTGAGATTCTCCAATTTAATGATTTAAATGTGCCTAGCAAACAAAAGGCAAATGTTCTAATTCTTCCTTTATTTTGGCATTATTGTTTTAGCAATACTTGAGTCTTTATCAGTGAGAACCTGATCTCTCCTTACCTACATTTATAGCCACAAATTTAATCCCTCTTTATCCACATTTTCCTAAACCCGAAAAGAAAAAGAAAAATTTGTGGCCGGCCCATAAATATGGGTAAGGATGGTTTGGGTCCTTACCGGTAAGACTCAAATATTACTCTGATAAGATCTACCACACTATTTTATTAATCTAAGATAAACCTCTCGAGAGAATCTCTCAAAGAGCCGCAATACAATGATGATAATTCAATGGATGAATAATAAAGACCTAACCTCTCCTATTTATAATGACTCTAAACCCTAGCCTTTTTACATGTTCTCCAAGTAAACCCCTAATTAAATAATAATCTCTAATAAGGCCAAAAAGCCCAATACAATTGAAATAACAATTAATTAATCAATAATAAATACTAATACTACTATTCCTAAAACTCCAAGGTAGGTCCGGATCGTATCAATACTTTCCCCCCAAAGAGCCACCTTGTCCTCAAGGTGTTCCATCTCCGATGCCACCTTCTGCAGCTCCATCTTCTGGCAAAAAATCAGTCACCTCAACATCCTGGTAATCGTGCGCATCCCGAACGACCCACACATCCAAATTCTGAAGTTCTTTCTTCTTACAACGATGTCCTGGGACAAATTGTTCATCGCAGCGGAAACATAACCCTTTGTCCTTCCTAGCTCGAATTTCGGCTTCAGTGAGTTTTTTACAAGACGTCGGGTGAACGGTTGTAGTCCTGTGGGACAAAATCTCTGTGCTTCCAGTTCCTGATCCAATCGTTCCTACTTTAGCCTTAACTGTTGCAGAAGTACTTCCCTCGTTTTGGGTAGCCTGAAAAGCAAAATCATCCTCAATCACTTGGGCCATAAACATTTTCTCTTCAATGCCCACTGGTCGTAGTTTACGCATCGCGCTCCGTATCTCCTCTTTCAGTCCACTTTCCCACTTCCCCTCCAATGCACTCATACTGATATCGCGCATTCCCTTAGCAAAGCGCTCAAAGCTCCGGCGATATTCCTTCACCGTTCCTATTTGCTTCAAACTCATGAAGTTGGCATACTTATTGGCTTGGGCCACCGGTTGGAAAAGCTCCAACAACCCATCTTTGAATTCGTTCCACGAACGAAAAGGACCACGGTCCTCCTCATACTGAAGCCACTCCAATGCCTCCCCTTCCAAACATAACCCTGTTGCCTCAACCCCTTCATATTCAGTCAACTTGTTTACCAGGAAATAACGCTCGACCCGACTCAACCATCCTACCGGATCCTCATCAACAAGACCCTTGAAAATCGGCATCTCCAATTTTCTAAATCTCCTATCACATCCCGGTCCCTCCCTTTCTAATGCTCTCTGTCCTCCCCGTTCAAATCTTTCTTCTCCCCTCCGCTCAAATTCCTGTCTCATATTTCGGAAACTGTCACCCCAACCACGATCGTTCCAACCGTCATGTGCTAGTGGCCTTTCATAACCGATGTGCACCCTCCTCTCTTCTGACAACCCATCTCCTCCCCAATCACCTCGGAGAACTCCTCGTCGATCACAATCTGGACCGATGCCCCTATTTCCGTCGGAATTCCCCTGAATATCCGTCCTTCGGTCCAACCTGACTGGCCCAGACCGACCCGGCCCGACCAGCCAGCCCCGACCCGGTCCTCCTGGGCCGCCGCCCGGCCCCGCGCTTGACCCGAGCCCACCGCCCCGGCCTTGCTCGGCCCTGACTCCGCACACCCCCATGCTCGCGCCCCAGCCTGAGGCCTCAGCGCCGCCTATGCCCGGGCCCCAACCCGAGTCTGGTCCCCACGGCGCGCCGCCACACGCCACCGCGATCCCGTCCTTGCCCTGGCGACCCACAGCCTCGACCCGCTTCGCCCCGGCTCTGCACACACCCACACCACGCGCGACGGCCACACGGCCTCAGCGCCGCCTACGGTCGAGCCCCACCCCGAGCCCCAGCTTGCGCGCCCCCCTGCGAGCCACCCTGCGCACCAGCCCCTCCGTGTGTCGGGTTCTCCCCCGCCGACCCCTCTCGAGCCCCAGCCCGCGCCATCACCCGCCGCACCAGCCCCTCCGTCTGCGCCGCCCACACCGACCCCGCCGGTAGCCCCTCTCGGGAGACCCACCTGCGCGTCGCCCGCCGCCGCCGCCCGCCAGCCGATGCCACGCCGCCGCCAGAACATCACCACTCGCCCCCGTTGCTCCCGCGTCGCTCGTGCTACGCAGCCACTCCGAGCCCGAGTGCGCGCCCCCTGAACTCGCGTCGGCCCACCCTGGCGCGACCTCCGTCGCGCCCTGCTTCGCCACGCCGACCGCCGCCGCCCCTGCATCGCTAGAGCTATCCCCAGCCGCGCCGCTCGATCCTTCCCCTGCAACCTCGGGCATCGAGCCCTTCCCCTTGTCTGCTCGGATTGTCTCCACTAAAAGTTCCAGATTTCGGTTCATCGTCTCGAGCTTCGAATCCTGCAAATTCAGCCTTTTCCCTAACCTTTCTTCCATCGCTTCCATCTTCGCGTTAGTCTCTTGTAACTTTCTGGCCAAGTCGGCCGTCCCTTCTTCACACTCTTGCATCCTGGATTCCATCTTAGTAGTAACCATTCCCGGATCGGCAAATGGCTCTGATACCAAAAATGATAAGATCTACCACACTATTTTATTAATCTAAGATAAACCTCTCGAGAGAATCTCTCAAAGAGCCGCAATACAATGATGATAATTCAATGGATGAATAATAAAGACCTAACCTCTCCTATTTATAATGACTCTAAACCCTAGCTTTTTTACTTGTTCTCCAAGTAAACCCCTAATTAAATAATAATCTCTAATAAGGTCAAAAAGCCCAATACAATTGAAATAACAATTAATTAATCAATAATAAATACTAATACTACTATTCCTAAAACTCCAAGGTAGGTCCGGATCGTATCATACTCTTGTTTTTTATTAACTCATAGCAATAGCTTTCATGTGAGTTCTCCTCGATCTTCATGGGCATATGTGGGGCTTGCTGATTATACCTTTCCCTTTCTTTTTCTTCTTCTTCTGCTTTCTTTCTTTCTTTTCTTTTCTTTTCTTTTCTTTTCTTTTCTTTTTTTTTCTTTTTTTTCCTTTCATATGATCAGTTTGGAATATATTCACATTCTCATCTTTGTATTCTATGATATCATTTATTTCAAAGTGCAAAGCTAATTCTCTAGTTTCACTCTAAAAAAGCTCATTATTGTGTTTTATGAGAGAATGGTCAAAAAGACTATTTAGACAAACTAACCCAACTTCTGGATAAATGCCAGAATCTTCTAACAGTCACTAATTCAATCTAAACAGGGTGTTCTTTTTCCATCTTCTTTTGAATCCTTTCTATTGCATATTCATTTTAATCATTTGAAGCTCAAAATTGAAAAAGAGAGGAAAGAAAGCTGCATTCCTGGTGGGAAATGAGCTAACTTACCAGTTAGCAGTTTCAAGTTCCTAATTAAAGCAGCCAATAGGTACTTTAATACCCACCATTTAACTTATTGTTTCAAGAAAAATCAATGTTATGAAACAAAAAGGGGCACAGTAACTTGTCTGAAAAAACGTGTAAATTCAATCAAAATGCATGGCACAATTACTGAGAGCTCAATTTTCAGACGGCCAGCTGTCGGCATTTTAGTAGAGAAATTGCTACCACGTTGGCCAAGTGCTATAATTAAAAAAATATAGATTATAAGAAACCTCAAGCATACAAAGTAAGTCATACATAAAATTGTATACATATTAATATAATTGATAACTGTGTGTATTTAATAAGATAGACTGTACGCATATGCTGATTCCACATCTCGCATGCGTTTACACATCTGCTTTCGCTTAGCGCATCCCACTGCGCGCTCCGCAAGCGCAAACGCATATTGCATTGCTGCAATGCGTTCTGCATACGTATGCGTATGCGCATCCGCATTCTGTTTAATGCTTGCGTATTCTGTAATAGGGGTTTAATGAGAGTGCATATATAAACTCGAATTAAACCCTAACTTTATTAATGACATTCACTCTGTAATTTTGTATCTGTATTCGCCTCTCCTTAATATAATTGTTTTCTCCCTCTGCCCGTGGAATAGCTAACATAACATTAGTGAATGACGTAAATCTGTGTGTGTTGTGTTTCTTCTTTTCTCGCATTTTCTTTATTCTTCGATCGGTTGTTGATTGTCATTTTCATAACATAAACAAATACGGAAGGGAAATATTTCTAACCCCAACCGCAATCCTCTGAATACATGCATTCAAGGACCAGGGTATATATTATTATTTTGCTCACAGGGAAGTATACCACCACGTACTATCAAAATTCCAGTCCAAACTGAGAATGCAAAAAGATTATTAATGAAAAAAAGGGGTTACCACCTAACTTAAATCCCTGTGGCTGTTAGCACCAAATATTAGCATCTAAACCTTTCTGTGTGAATGGAAGATGTCAAAAGCTGTGCAACATATATTTTTCACAAAATAATTATACACATCCTACCAATTGAGGAGAGACGGATCATTCTTGTTGAAATAAGGGGAAAACTCCCCACTGGTGAAGAAACCCCTCTCCAGTTGTGACTTCTAGTACCAGCAAGACAAGTACAGCCAGCATTGCTGCTCTTCCATTCCACGTCTCGGCGCTTTTTGTCCAACCCCATTCCCACATTGTAACAAGTGGTGGCAGCTGCCTACGTTGCGAATCGTATGCTGCTAATAACTCTTCCACACTACCAAGTGGAACCAAGGGCTGAAAAGGGAAAAGGGAGAGATGGGTATGAATGTTAATCATAAAAGAAACAAGCTTCTCACTTGCTGATCACAAAAATGACAGGTTCAATCAAAATAATTAACAAACAAATACGTGCAGACGATAAGATATTTTTCCTATATTAAGCGAGCTTTCAGATCCTCCATAGGGCACATACAGAAAAGAAATTATGAGAAGTACATAGTCTGACAGGATACATAAAATGCAGAGTAACAGCCAGAAGTGTATTTCTTTCTTCTTCTTTTTTTTGAAACAAGGGTAACCACGCCCGTCCCAAGGTCAAGTACCGGAGACATCAAAAGAGTAATGTCACAAGTGAGTCTCGAACCTGAGATCTTGAAGGGAACATACCTTCAAAGCTCAAATCTTCAACCACTTAATCACCCCTTGGGGACCAGAAGTGTATTTCTTTCATCCAAAAATATCCCTTTCTAAATCTATTGATACTGTTTTTGTTTAATGTATTTGACGCATTAATGTGAATGGAATTAAATTTCGAATAGACAGTGAGTTTAGTAACTTACTCAAATATGAACTTCAGATTTTCCTAAGTAAATACCAGGAGATGGGATCTTTTTTTATATAAGAAATGAAAACAACTTCATTGATTAAATGAAAGTGTTACAGGCTCCCGCCAGATTTGGACAACTCAAATATGGACAGAGGGAGCCAATGAAATAATATGGAAAGAAAACAAGTTTGTAGCTCTTAGAGAGAGTTGAACATCCAACTTAAGATGTTATGAGGGGAGGGTTTGTGCAACCGAGAGATTATCTCATGAATCGGCTACACGTCCATGAGATGAACTCGTATGTCAAAGAATCTCCATCAGATTTGGACAGAGGGAATCATGAGTAATCTCTTTGTATTTAAAATTTTGGTTCTTAATTTTGACATCGTTTGCTGGTTAAAGAAGCCAGGTCTGTCAAAGTGAAGAAAATGTCTCAGGAAAAAACCTCTACTCAATTATCATTCATAGACGATACAAATTGTATCATTGTCCACACCCTTTTACACAACATATTCCTCTATATAAAGGGGAAATAGCAGAGGTGAAAAACTCCTGAATATAGGAAACAAATACACACGCAGAGTAACAAAACTCCTCTTACAGCTCACCAAAACAGAAAGGAAACGCGTACATTACGTTGGCCAAATATACTGAAATATAAAATACTAACAAACTTGGGCTGAGCCTCAACACTAGTGGGCTATCTTCTTAACAAGGTCTTATAATTATTTTGTAATTGCCCCCTGGTTTTAATATCAAAATTCCAGGCTCCTTTCTGTAAGATTTTTGTGATCCTCTCTTTTGGCTAAGCCTTGTCGTTTTGTTGGCCTTGGTTGTTCTTTTTATGCATTTGTCTTAATGATATTTGGTTTCGCTAAATTTACTAGATTGGAGATGGAGATCCTTTTTAAAGGCGGTCTCCCCAGTTTGTTTGGATTGTTTTTTTTTTTTTTTTGTCTGCACATTTATTTTGTTCTTTCATTCTTTACTCAATGAGAATTTGGTTCATTATCAAAAAATTATATTTGGTTTCACGTGATCCACTGAAATATAATGGTAACTAAAAAAATTACAAAGATCTATTAAAATAAAGTTATTGGTATGTACATATAGCAACTAAAACTAAGGTTTTGGTCCTGTCAAAAAATAAAGTAATTGGTACGTAATTTGCCCGCATTTGTAATTATTTTTGTGAAAATAGTCCATCCACTACAATTTCCCTAAAAACTAAGGTCTTGGTTGTAGGCTGTAGCAATAATATTCCTCCATAAATATAAACATGAATTCATCTATGGAGCTTTTAGTAATATGGGTTAAGCTTTATTCCCTTGAAAATGGTGATATAATATCTGCCGAGCTTCAAGATTAGAGACAGCCATGGCTCCGACATAAGGAAGACTCTCAATTACAGCATCAGCCAAATCTGTAATAAAAGTAGGCTCACATCCCAACGCTGGAACACGTCCCCATTTTTCTATCCCAGATTTCAAGGCCAGTTCTTTATACTCCACGTCAATTTCTTCCAAAGTTTCAATATGCTCGCTTACAAAGCTGCAAATGAGGCATAACATAAAATTTTAATTAACTGAATATGAGTTTAGTATTTTTTTTCTTTGCATATTCTTGAGTGTCGGACAAGCTTACAGACACCTCAACTAGTCTCGCGCGACATATTGATACTGTTTGATCCTACAACATTTAGATGTCAAGGAAACCCCCAATAAACTATTTCTTAAGTAGGTAGCCACCATGGATTGAATTTATAATTTCTTAGATCTTCAGGGACCTCTTTGACCGCTAGGCCAACCCATGATGATTAATATGATTTTTTATTTTTAAACTAGATAATCTGCTGCAGACAATATACGAATAATATCATCAACTCATATGCAGGTCAAGATATCCACAGCTACGTGACAATTGAAAACATCTAAGAAGAGCTTTTATCAAATTTTACTCACAATTAAAAAAAAAGAGCATAAATAACGGTTCAAAGTCTACAAAAATAGCATGATATTGACAGAGGAATGCGTGTATTTTATGAATGATACAAGAAACCAAGATAGTATGATAATCTGTTTGTTATGATATAATCTAATGAATAATAACCCATGATCATTAAGTACTATATTTGTAAGGATCGAAGCAAATGTCCTTTTTTTTATATCAATGAGTGTTTGAGCCAACTTGCATACAATTTGATTGATCTCGCCGGACAACCGTTTGACCCTATCATATTTGGTTGACATGAAATGTAAATGATATTAAATCCTAGGTAGATGACTATTATAGATTGAACCCATTCTGCGCCTTAGTTCCCCAAATCCTTTCGACCAAGGTCAACCCATAGTGGTTAAGTTAAACACTTGTCACTTATGAAATCATAACATTAGAATTTGTTATTTATTACAATTTCTATTGAAACAAGTCTTCCATCTAATGGGTACAGCCAGCAAGCTTTTAACTCCTTTTTTACCCAGCTCTATTATTGTGTCATCTATATAAGGTTTTAACCATTCCACTGGTCCAACTCTGCTCTGTAGAACAAGTCATAAAACACATTTCATCAAGATTATAGACAACCAAAACAATGATAATAATCATTTGAGATTTTTAAAAAATTAACAGAATTTTAAAAAACTAAAAAAAAATGTTAAAATACCATTTTGGTTCCTCGACTTTGGGGTTTGTTCCATTTTAGTCCCTCGACTTTCAAATATCCAATTTTAGTCCCTCAACTTTGTTGTTTGTCCAATTTTGGTCCTCAACTTTCAAATGTCCAATTTTGGTCCCTCAACTTTCAAATATTTTCAAATTTGGTCCTTAGACTATAAAAAAAGTTCAAAAATTGTCCTTTGGTCAAATGAATTTTTTATCACTCCTAAATTATTTTCTCTCTCTTTCATCTTTCATAATTTCTCTCTCTAGAAATTTTACCTCTCTTCAATCCACCTCTCTTCCCCTCTTTTCTTTTCTTTTCTTCTTCTTTATTTTCTTTCTTTTTCTTTTTTGTTCCATGGTAGACTATGAATTTTAGAAAACAAAAATGACAAATCAAAGTAGGAAAATTATTATTTAGAAAAATTATCTCATGTTAAATAATTTGATGAGATGGATTGAGGAGAGAATAAGAGAAAAATAGAAGAGAAGAGGATTAGAGAGATAAAACTTTTAGAAGGAGAAATGATGAAAGATGGAAGAGAGAGAAAATAATTTAGGAGTGAGAAAAAAAAATTATTTGCCAAAAGGACTATTTTTTAATTTTTTTTGATAGTCTAGGGACTAAATTTGGACATTTGAAAGTCGAGGGACCAAAATTGGACAAACAACAAAGTCAAGGGACCAAAATTGAACAAACTACAAAGTCAAGGGACTAAAAATGGACATTTGAAAGTCTAGGGACCAAAATGGAACAAATCTCAAAGTTGAGGGACCAAAATGATATTTTAACAAAAAAAAAACATATTAGTTCTAAGCTTCTTCTTTTTTTCTGAAAAACCATTCTAGTTAATAATTTTTTTTTTAAAGAAGGTAATCACGCCCATCCCAAGGCCAGGCACTGGAGATATCGAAGGAGTAATATTACAAGTGAGTCTCGAACCTAGAACCTTGAGGGGAGCATATTCTCAAAGGCCAAGTCTTCAACCACTGCGCCACCCCTTGGGGACCTAGTTTGTAAGTTAATGAACTACAAAACGAAATATTTGCTAACTGCCCTAACTAAAAATGTCACTTTTTTATAAGGAAAAAAAAAATCATTGATTTATGAAATAGTGTCACTAACAATGTTTTTTTTTTATAAGAAACAATACATTCATTGATAATATGGTAAAATTACAAAGTAGGGCAGTTGACAAAACAATGCCTGTCACTAACAATGCCACTCTTAAAACTGGGCATTTGAAAATTTTAAAGACAGAGCTAACCATTTGCATGAAATATCCAAAAGATTACAAGTTTTACGACACAGGACTTCAAGAAGCAATATACATGATAGACGATAAAGCATTTATCACTCTTTTAACCTGTTGGTATTGATCAGAAATGATCGAGAAGGCGCATACCTGGTAAGCAAGGGTGTAGCCATTTGTTATCCTTCTCTTTTCTAATTCTTCCATGATCAGATCCACACATTCCTCCATCTCGGCTTTGTATGGGTCACCAGCTTCTTCAACATATGCAAGGGGGACTCCATGTGCACTAAAAAATATCATTACCTGTTATGTACATGCTTAAGTTACACTTTGATGCCAAGACATGAATAGTAACACTTCTGTTAATTAGCATTTGACTATAATCAACAACATTTTACGAACAGCATATATTTGTGTAGAAAATCAAGCTGTAGTTTTTAGGATTCATTCCCTGGTCTCATGTATTAGTTTGTTGGGATTCATTACCTAACCTCATTTATGATCTTATAATTAGGATTTATTATTTTTAGTGTAACTATTTTTAGTGTATTCAGTTAGGGACTCATATATAAGTTCTCTATTTTTCTCAATGAAAGACAACAAATACATTTCTCAATATTCTGTTAAGACACTAATATCTTAACAAGCACAATAGAACTAAAATCGAAATGATGATAAACGGAACACACGAGAACACTATATTGATAATAGATAGAGGTTACAATACCGTATCCTTAGCCTTTCGAGAGGGCTATGTCTCTCCCAAGTCTTAAAATATTTCCCCCCCTTACAAAAGACCCTAAGACTCCTATTTATACTAAAAACCCTTAAAGCACTAATTACTATTATACCCTTACATATATTATATTAATATTCACATCCCACCCTTGGTACTCTATCATATCCCCCATCGTGAAATACACCTTGTCCTCAAGGTGTGGGTTACACAAAAAAAAAAAATTACCCATTACACAACAAATTAAAATGCAGATTTTTTTTTTTTTTTTTTTTTACACGATCCATTGCTTATGGTTGCCCGAGGAAAGAACTTGCTCTGATACCAATTTGTTAAGACACTAATATCTTAACAAGCACAATAGAACTAAAATTGAAAAGATGATAAACGGAACACACGAGAACACTATATTGATAATAGATAGAAGTTACAATACCGTACCCTTAGCCTTTCGAGAGGGCTATGTCTCTCCCAATAGCCTTTCGAGAGGGCTATGTCTCTCCCAAGTCTTTTGCAAGACAATACCAAAATATTTTCCTCCCCCTTTCCAAATACTCTAAGACTCCTATTTATAATAAAACTCTTACATGCTAATTACTATTCTACCCTTACATATAATATACCCATCCTACCCTTAGTACTCTATCATATCCCCCGTCGTGAAATACACCTTGTCCTCAAGGTGTGGGTTGTACAACACATTACAAAAAAAAAAAAATTATCCCATTGCACAACAAATTAAAATGCAGATTTTTTTTTTTTTTTTTTTTTACACGATCCATTGCTTATGGTTGCCCGAGGAAAGAACTTGCTCTGATACCAATTTGTTAAGACACTAATATCTTAACAAGCACAATAGAACTAAAATCGAAATGATGATAAACGGAACACACGAGAACACTATATTGATAATAGATAGAGGTTACAATACCGTATCCTTAGCCTTTCGAGAGGGCTATGTCTCTCCCAAGTCTTTTGCAAGACAATACCAAAATATTTCCCCCCCTTACAAAAGACCCTAAGACTCCTATTTATACTAAAAACCCTTAAAACACTAATTACTATTATACCCTTACATATATTATATTAATATTCACATCCCACCCTTGGTACTCTATCATATTCATATACAGCTTCAGTTTGATCATGCAAACATATATTACCTGCTCGGGAAAGTCAAAACTTTTTAATTCCTTTTCAATCAAATCAGTCATGGCCTTTATATATCCTTCACGCTGGTACCAGGAAGGTATAACAGTATGTTGCATATTAACTAGATATTCATCCTCCCTAACGAACAAGAAATTTTGATTCTCATATAAATCAGCCCAAGTTGTGAGAATTTTATATGAATATAAAGGATAGGGTACTTACCGGAAGATACCCTCCAAGACCCGAAGGCTTGAACCACTAGTGGATATTGAAAATTGGGGATAAAGAGGTAGAACTACAAGCTTTGATATCCTGTCTCTTTTTATCTACCCAGGAAAAGAATTGGAAGAAGCATCCATAACTAAATACGATAATTTTGTTCATGTACCAAATTTTGGAGTTTGTAAGTTCCATAAGAGAAATAGAATTGGGTGGGTGGGAGATTTGAACCCAAATGCTCTTGTCGGCTGATAGGATGGAGCATTACATGGCTAAGAAAGTTAAAAAAAATATTGAAAAGAAACAAAATTTTCTGATCAGCCTACAAAATAATAAAATGGGAGTACAACCGTGATATTGTCTATTGCCTTGGCATGTTTTTCATGCAATGTATAAATGCAAGACCATTTTTTTCTTGAAACAATAGACGAACTTTAATTGCTACAATGAAAATTGAAAATCTCTTATTATGAGTGCGTAGTGTGTGCAATGTGTGTGTGTATATAGTGTATGTTGCATATTAACTAGATATTCATCCTCCTTAACTGGAAGTAAGTAAGCAGTGTCCTTCTAAGGCAGTCAGCAGTCAGCCACTTAATCCTTAATGAATTGAAGAACAATTTTGTTATATTTGGAACACCCAGAAATTTGTATGCGAACTAAAGACTTGCTCTCTAAACTACCACACCAAATTATGGGTGGACATGGTGGAAAAACCTCTATATAGTACTAGGGATTGAAGCTGAAGTAACTTGGGCAAAGTATATGGTGAAGCCCAATATTCTAACTCGGTGCTAAGGTGAGCGCCATAAACCTGCCTACAGTTTGAATTATTTTCCAACCTTGTACTTATTGAACATCAAGCAACATGTTTCGCCACAATTGAAAGAAGACGTTCAAAACTCAACATCATATTTCATTAATATAATATAAGAAAAAAATGGTTACCTGTTCAATTGCTTCTTCAGTGAACGGATGCCAGTAACGCATACCAACATACACTTCAGCTGGAACATCTTTTTGCCATTTCAACTCTTCAGCCTGACCAAAGAAGATATACATTGAAAATTCAAGAAGAAACCAATTATGTGTGAATCTGCATTTAACTGCATGATAATTTGTTGAGGTTAGGTGAGGAGATCTAAAAACTTTAATAAGATAGGTGGGCTCTTCCTCTCATTGCGAATAGATCTTGAGATGGAGTCCCATATTATCTTATATGGTATCAGAGTCCATAACTCAAAGGAATATTCAATCCAATTAAATAAAGAAATTAGGATCCAATCCAAGATTAGTAAACCGAAAGAGGTACCATCTCGAGGGAATGTGTTGAGGATCCCACATTGGAAAGGTGAAGCGACCTTACAATCTTCATATGATACGGGGTCTAATCTTCTAATTGCCAAATAGTTTTTAAATTGAACCTCATATTGTCAAATGCAATCATAAAGCATGCTTGCTAGACAATTGAACAAACATTTTGACTGACTCTTAATCCTCTCAAATTTTGATAACCAACCCTAAGTTCTTAGATTGTCTCTAGAACAAGTTGATTTAAGTTCAGAAGTTTCGAGAGCACCCTATCTAACTTGAATTCTTTTGTCATCTCAAACTGAAAACTCGAAATGAAAAAAGGCACTACTTCTGCCAACGATTACTATAGATAAATAAGGAATTTTAAATTATAAAAGGAAATTTATAATTGTTATTATTATTTTTTAAATAGTGTGCATAGAGGCGTGCTCTTTATGATATGTTTCTGTTAAATACTTTAGGCCAGACCTCCAAAGGGTAAAGCATGCAAAAATAAAAGGCAAACACATATCTCCAAGTAATGCATCTCTCCCATTTACACTCACAAACCATGTACTGAACAAGTGGGTGAAAATGCGGAAAGTATTCTCGGTATTTCTCTAATATTTTTTCTATAATATCTAATGTTAAATAAAAATAGTGGTGAATACAACATGCTCAGACACACATGTACAATAAAATAAAAATAACAAAAGTAGAAGAAGAAGAAGAATATCTTGCCTGTGCGTCAGTCATCTTTCGCAGAGGGGAACCACCACCAATTGAGGCATAGCCTTCTCTACTCTTGGGCGATCTGAGAACTGAAATGAATTGTGCCAATGGTCTCTGGAGGAAACGGAACAACCGTGGCAATCGTATAATGTCCTATTAAAAATATGAGGTTTCACAATTTTAATTGTTTTATGTGATGAAAGCATTTAATTAAGTACTACAGAAACTATTAACCTATGTACAAGATAAAGCAGTCCATGCAAGTAAAAAATATATTCCATTGTATGGTACTTTGTGCTACCATCAAAACAAAACGTGGTATGTGTCACATCGAGATTTCAAGAAGTGCTAAATGCATTCAAGAATTTCATAAGTTGAGCAGTTATTTTTACATGTCAGTTGTCAAAACCCAAAGGGAATTGAGCATGTATTTATGTATTAAGAAGAAAAGTTGAAACTTGATAATCGAGTTTGATGATATCAAATCCGCCATTATATGAATACCAAGAAATATGCCAGGTTACGTTTCAAAATTCAGTTCCTATGGTCAATCACTTACCGCCTATATTACAAAATTATCAAATTTTAATTGACTTGAAACCATAAGTCGAACAGTCACCACCATTAAGGTCAAACTATCATCTTAGACACAAAAAGGACACTGAGGTCGCAAAGAAGTTGGAAAGGGTGAAGAGGAATATGAGATATAGATCCTCATAGTCAGAATCTTTAAACTTAGTTGATGAACAGAAAGAAAATAAAACAAACTTTTCAAAGTTCCACTAAATCTAATAAAGAAGTTTGAACCATCCAAATTTCAGACTAAAAAGTGAAATGGATTCTTGGGCATGATACCGGGTCAGCAAAGAGGTTAAACAAGAAAGGCTGCACATCATCAAGAGTCTCTGGACCTCCAAGGTTCAGCAACAACACTCCAACCTTGTCATCTCCAATCGAAGATGCAGCTGAAATATCTTGACTGTTTGCAGCAACCAATGCCCTCAAAGGCAGAAAATACTTGTTGAGTGATTGCTTAGAGAACATGAATTGTGATTCAAGACATTCTGAAGGGTATCTAGAAACTACGTGATTTTTAGAGATGTTGTAATTAGGACAGGCATCCATATGGAGCATGAAGCCACGGTGCATTCTTTTAGAGGAAGCCGTAACTCTGGAAGTTGGCCTGTGCAGGAAACGTAAATTTCTCACTGCTATACCAAATCATTTCATGTGAAACGATATGGTGTGTACTTCTTCAACCCAGACAGCATACTGATAAACATGATTGTAAAACTCATATATAAAGGGCGAGTCTAAGAAGAAAAATAAGTCAAACATAATTTATAATAAGATAGAAACCTCAGTTTTGTACTATTACGACGAAGCTGAACTGTCAAAATTAGACAATGATGGAAAAAATTAATGAATACATAAACTGCCGAGAAACCATTTACGAGAACAGGAAGAAACATGTTGAAAAATGGGGCATGATTAAGTACGTTTAGTTTATGGACTATTACAAAAACGTTTTACATGAGTTCTTAATATGTCAGCAGACTGGAGTAACTGAACAATTGATGAGAACCCAGCTGCGGTTCACTCCATGCTTTGGAATTTGACTTGAGGTTCCACGGAAAAGTTCGTTATCATCTGTAGCAGCTATAACGCCTGCCCCATCAAACAATGGCAATGACATTTCACACACGGAACAACAGCACTAGTGCAGTGAAAGGAAGGAAGACCATAACAACCACCCCCAAACCTCAGAGAAGTTCGTGCAGTTTCTTCTTTGCTTAAACTATTTTAAACTTGATTTCTCTAAGAGTGTGTTTGAAGCACCGGTTTAGTTATAATAGACGGAAGATTATGATAAACGGTGGATTATGATAAACAGTGCGTTATTATATATGGTGTTTAAGGAGCAAGTTATTATAATAGGGATTATGATAAATGGTGTTTGAGGGGCTGGTTATGTAACAAAAAGTAATATATGTAAGGTTTAGATAAAAGAGCACGTAGGTTTAGATAATCACCGTTTACAATAAGCTGTGGGACAAACGTCGGTTGGATTATTATAACCAACCCGGCCATTTACATAAACGGGGGCCCAAACACACTCTAAGTAAACACACACACATAAGAAATACATGATTCAGAGCGGCTTATTCGCGATCCTGATCACAAACTTTCCAGGATGACTATGTATATCCTAATCCTATTACCCCAGACAAGGATATACAGAAGATATATGTTCAGCTGGGATGTTTTCATTCTCTTTGTCTTAACTCTTAAGAAGTACTAACTATGGGGACTTTAGTTTCCAAGATTGTAACTATAAGTACAAGAAATGAAGAGTGGGGGAAATACACTCAGATGCAATTTCAGAACAGGTAAATGCTCAATCATCACCTTCCCCAATTACTCTCAGTCTGTAGCCCTGTCCTTGCCCATTACAAAGAAGAGTGCAATCTCATGCCAGGGTGAACCACAAGCCCTACGGTTGACTGAAATTTGACCAGCTCATTATGATTCATGCGCCAGAGATGAACTGAGACCAAAAACCTTCTATGTCAACCAAACACACCAGGAATGCTAACTCCAATAACCCCAGATTACAAGTGCAAAACATGCAACTGCAAAGTAAATAAGTCCGCAGCTCCCTAAATTGGATTTCGGGTTGAGGAGAGGAAGGGGATGGAGTTGAGATTTCTCAACACCTGTTTGTTTTTAGAACATTACAACCTCTCTTCAACTCCTCCACGAGTCCACGACCCCTCCACCAACATCCCATCAAACCTCTTATCCAATCCTATCAAGTGTCATATCAAAACTCATCTATTCTCAACCATATAATATAAAATAAAATATGTTAAATTTATACAAAAATACCATGATTATAATAAAAATAACATGAGCAGTTACTCAGCGGTATTAGTATGTACCCATTGACCAAAGGTCTTGGGTTCGAGTCCCCCTACCCCCAATTGTTGTAATCTCAAAAAAAAAATTATAATAATAATAAAATAAACATCTCCCTAAACTCCAATCCTCAAACAAAGTTTTTGCAACATCTCTTCTTCAAAATAACAATTTCCAAACAAATACTTTATACCTCCAAATTACTCATTTCCTCTTCCTTTTCTACTTCCTCTCCTCTCATCAACTCCAAAATTCAATCACCCCCTAAGAACCACCTAGCACCATTATTGAAGCTCGCATAACCATGGTAGACAAATAGGGATTTCCAATTCGAACAAGCGCATTTGAAGTATAAAACAAGATAATCCAAGCGTCAAACAACTTCAATAATTCAAAAAACAAACAGATGAACACACACACAAAATGCAAGCAAAAACATCCGTTTCAGACCATAATAACAGAAACAGATACACAATGAACAGAGAATAACTAAACGAAAATGAGCTTACAACTGAAATTTGCAGTTCTGAGAAGCAGAAGTGAGACGTGAACTACGAAATGCAGAAGAGGAAGCTGGAGAAGGTGAAGCCTGAACTGCAAAGTCCATATCTAACAACAACAACAGATATCTTCGAGTTCAAATCCAAAACACAATCAATCAGAGAAAAAAAAAACCCCATGAATTAGATAGCAAAACAATTAACAACCCAAATAATGAAACGGAAAAGAGAGTGATACTTCGGTGATAAACAAGATCGCTAGAGCTTGAGAAATTGTGCATCAATGGCCGCCGATTCCGTACAGAAAAATGTAGCTAAATTCAGCGCATACAGGGAAATGGACCTCTAATTCAACGCTTTATCCAATTGGATTCCAAACAAAAAAAAAAAAAATCCACCCATTATTTTTCCATAAATTGTTATGAACAAATTTTCTCGGCTAATTTTCCCTGAAAACAATTGTTTTCAGAGTGTGCCCCGCTCATTGTGTTCTATTTGAATTTTTATTTACGTTTTTTAGTAAAATCTCACTGATATTTTGTTTTGACGGATAAATATAAAAAAAAATTATGGGAAAAAACCATTACTTTAATTCAGGATTTTTTATTAAAAAAACATATATGTATGGAGGATTTCTAATATATATACAAAAATAAACAAATAAAACAATTTTTTTTGTTAGTACAAGCGCTGAGGAAAGGGGATTACAAATAGGAGATTTTGCATGTATATTAAAAAAAATTCATGTATAGCACAACTCTCAAACTTACTCATTTGTGGTACAAAAATAATTAAAGTCTATCAATTTGCATCGTTCAATCACTCAAAATCGATTGAAATTTATAAGTTAAACTGGTAGAAATCTAATAATGTTAAAATAGCAATTTGGGGCAAAATGTGTTATGAATGAAATTATTTTCAAAAATGTGTTACACAAATTCTAGGAATCGAACTGGTAATGATGAAGTAGATATGGATTAACACCAAACCAGATAACTAATTACACCACCAACCTATTTAATTTTCTATTATTGACAAAACTCAATTAATAATAAAATAAATTCATTAGGAATATAATTTAATCAATAGAATTATATAGAACTAAATTTGAATTTCTTCGTCAGAATAAATTTGAATTTGAACCAAAAAATGGATAATTTTATTTATATATATATATAATAGAAAAGGAAAAATTGATGTAATCCAGGTGGCATTGATTTTAGCAGAGTTGAGAGTTAGAGCATCAAGAAACGAGGGCAAAGAATGTCGTTCCTGTGGGAGAAGAGCGAGTCATGGAGATGGATCGTGAGGAAAACCAGAGACTCCAAGCCTTTCTTCTTCGCCTTCGCCACCGTCTGCGGCGTCGTTCCCGGCGTCATTGGCTACTGCGTTATGCAGGCCACCAACTCCGGCAACGACCAGCTCGAAGCCCGCCTCCGCCAGAATGCCAGACCTGATTCTCTCGTACGTTCCTTTCTCCCTCCTTCACCTCCGTTCCGCTTCTAAAACCCTAATTTTATCGCAATTTTGATCCACATATGCCTGATTCAGTTTCTTTAATTGAGATATTTTTGTTCTGTTGGACGTTTCGCCACTCCGATCGCGTGAAATCGATACCATGCTGTACTGTGATGATTATGATATGTTTGTTCCGTGGTGTTACCTGATTAGTCGATTGGAAAATTCGGATTGTTCTATTCATTTTTCAATCTGCCTTCTTTGATCAGACCTTTAATTTCATATGAGGTTTTGGATGAGGAGCTAGGTTTGAGAAATTATTTTGAGCAGTTAGAAATTAAGATTTTTGTAGTAACTTGTTTTGAAGTAGACCTTTATGGATTAATGGCAGCCAAAAACTAGATGTGAATTTAAAATGAGTATTTATTTTGAGGAGTTAAAATGAGGGATTAGAAATGAGTTTTTTTTAGTAGTTATAAATGAATTATCAGAAGAAATAAGTGACTAGATATGAAGATTATTTTGAGTAGTGAGAGATAAAAGCTATTTTGATTAGTTAGAAACTCATAAATGAGCAGTTTTTTTTAGTCGTCACAATATAAATCCTCCTCTTTAAAATTGACAAACAAACACCCCATTGGTGTCAGTGTTAACAGTTCGAAGGAATTTTGGCAAAATTAGTATTCGTCTGCTTGTAACTTAAATTTCAATTGCATTATATTTTGTCGTTTCGTTTGAAATGTTGTCTCATTCACTAGAAGAACACAACATTCAATTCCTTTCTTCAGGCCAGTTATTCTTCAGTTTTCTGCACGTTGTCATTTGAGCTGCATCGAATTTTCTGGCTAGTGCTTTGGTTTTCATGTGTTCACTCCTTCCGTGACATATTTTTCCTTAACTGCTTCTATCTTTTGAGATTCCGCAACATAGTTTGGTCCAGTAGTCAATGAGAGTCCTGGAAATCATGAACTTTAGAGGAGTGAGTTTTATCCAGGATGACTAAATTTAATTTACTACCTATAAATAAAAAAGATTTATCATATCCTTTTGTTGTATATCAAATTTATGGTTTCTATTGGTGCGAATCCAGTCCCTCAATTTTCAATCTTAGATGAGAAAGAACTCCCCATGGGCGGGTAACAAATGCTTATCCATTAAGGTGATCGGACACTCACACTTGCATAAAAAATAAAGATACATTTTGTGAATCCATGGGACTGTTCAGAACTTATATGTGCTAATTAAGTTCATCATGTGTTTCGCTGCTCAATGTTTGTTGCTTTGATACTCGATATCGTAATTCAGATGATGGCGAAAGCAAATCGAGAGAGGCTAGCAGAATACCTTGGTGAGTTGCAGAGGAAAGAGGACACGAACGATCGATATGTTGCTGCTTTGAGGGGAGAGACATTGACAAGGAAGCCATATGAGAGAATTCAACCAATCCCTAATCAAAGCAACGATGCCTCGGTCTCTGGCAAGGAACAACAGGTCAAGAAGGAAAACAAATAAGTGGGTATATTGTTACAGGGGCAGGTTCTTAAGCTTAAACTTTGTACGACATGGTATGATTTCATATGACAGTTAACTTTTCCGGAAGCCTTGTTTATTCCAAATGTTTTATGATGTGTTACCATGGGGATTTTCCTACTCATTGATAAGGTCTGTTTAGCTAATGGAAATTTTATGTCAATTTTGGATTTGTTCTTTACAATCATTAGCCTTGTCAGTGTTTTAAAATGCTCTCGGGACGCACGACTAGCTTCGAGGCTCGCGTAAAAATGTGTGAAGCCTTAAGAAAGTGTTTGGATGTAGAATTGTGGAGTGATTATTTTGAGTGATCATAAATGGGGGGTTATTTTGAATTATTGGAAATTTGAGTTTTAATAATAGCTCGTTTGAATGTGATTATTTGTAGAGGGGTTGCAGTTAATAACTGGATAATGGTTTTGTAGAGGGGTTGCAAGCAATAGCTTGTTAGGATGTGGTTATAAATAAATGTTTATTTTGAGTGGTTAGAAATGCATATTTATTTTAAGGGGTTAGAAATGAATGATTACTTTGAGGGATTAGGAATGAGTGATTATTTTTAGTGATTAGAAATAAGTGACTATTTTGAACGATTCGTTTAGATGTGATTGTTTGAAGATAATTGTAATAACTCTAACTCATTAACCGTGTAAAACAAGCACCATAAGGGTTTTTTATTAATTATACATATAAACACTAACCCTTGCCACAAAAGACTTGCATTTAAGGCTTTTTTATTATTAATTAAAGAAATAATAACATTTATTAGCTCTTAAATTTTGTTTTCTTTTTGTACAACATTCATAATCCGAGCCTCGAACCCGGATGCTTATTAGAACTTGCAGTACTTTAGGACAGTAGTTGCAACTTCTGAGAACATTTATGATGATCACTCAACTTCAAATCCAGTGCAGGTTTTACATGAAATTATCCACATAAAATCTTGTTTACATTTTTTTTCCTATTTACATCAGAGTCCCCATTTATAGGGTTTTTTTTACCTAAATTCTAACCACAGACACACAACACCCAGATGTTAGAACATTCCTAAACTAACGATTATAAGATTCTCGTGCTATCCATACAATGTACATTTCTAATCGCCTAACACGTGATTCCTGCATATCATATTAAGCATATTGTATCTCATGATGCCCCCGTGCAACGGCTCAATCACCCGGTATATAGCCTTATGCGGTTTCTGATAGGCTGGCGACATATATGGCAATTCGATAGTTTTGATCCACATTCTCTACAGGTCTGCAACGTTTGAATGTTAGTTAGATTAAGAAACGTTTGGACAAGTAGAAATGGTAGAGAATATGATGGAAAGGATCCACTGGTTTGCTTTTTCATGCATCATATTATCTCAAAATTTCATGAACATGACTTTGATCTAGCGAGTGAAAGAATGGTTGCTTAAAAAGGTGTGTTTGCTTCTGTTTAAGAGTGGGTTAGATTGAGTTATAATGACTCAATGTGTATTTGGACCATCGGTTATGATAATCGGTAGAATCGACTCTATTACCATTATACCAATATCATGGCCTGACTAGCTATTACTTGACAAAGCTTTTTGTAAATTGGATAGGGCTTATTGTAGCTTTTCATATAATAATGAAATTTTTTGTTTCCTAGTAAAAAATAATAATAGTTCGTGGATTAATTCTCCATCCAAATTATAATAATCTTCTAGTTTGGTTATAATAATCTTTTCTTAAAAATTATCATGGACTGGCCTAGTGGTCAAAAGTCTTGAAAAATTAAGAAGTTATGGGTTTCTATGGATTTCCTTGACATTCCGAATGTTGTAGGGTTAGGTGGTATATCTCGTGACAATAATTAAGGTACGCAGTCACAAATTAAAAAAAAAAAAAAAAAAAAGAAAGAATCTACTCTTTAAACATGGGTTATAATAAGTTCTCTTGTTATAATAATCCTTCCTGTATAGTAATTCAACTGTTGCCCCAAAAAGTACTTTTGTAGATATAAGATAGTTCAATCTCTCTTACCATGTGGCCGCATCCAAAGGCTAGATCCTTCGCCTCAGTCAAACAAATGGGGCAGACCTGCGTTTGAGTTGAAAAGAATGTTATTGTTTCTATACCAGATCGATCGAAAATTAGAAGCACGACTATTGTGAGCGAAAACCGTAAATTATACAGAGCCAATAAGCAAGAAAAATCAATGTTCCACAAGTAAAGTTCCATATTAGAGCATACCTGACTATGATCATCAGATGCAGAAGCTGAGGAGGAGGTGTTGCTGGGTATGGGAGTGTTGCTGGGCCTGGGAGTAAGTTGTACCGGACGAGTATGACGCATCGGCGGGGGTTGTGGAAGCATTCTTTTCGCTTTTCCAGTTGCATGCCTTTGCTCGACATCAAAACAAGCCGAGTTAGCAGTCAGTAATAGGACAATCCAACTAATCTCAAGAGTCGAGAGAAACAGTTGAATCCTTTGAAAACTTCCATGAAATGAAAGGGACAATATCAGAAGAGTGAGCCTTACCCTATAAGATTCATTTCTACGACGGCTTTGTATTGTAAAGGAACTTCCATAAGTGCAGCTAGAGCAAAAGCTGCTTCTTCTTTTTCAGGCGTGTTGACGTTTTTGGACATGATTTCAGTGAAGTTAACAAACTGCACATAGTTTTAGAAAAATGCAACATAAGAGAGTGACTATTGAATTTGATTGAATTGGTTTGCTCTTTGGATTGGTATCAAACCTGAAAATTATCGAAATCTCGAGCTGGAATCTTGTCGTCGAACTTCTTCATGTCGTCCCAAGGCCCGTCTCCAACTCCAATAAGAATGATCGAAAGAGGATATGCACTGAATGAAAATAACAAGAAAAAAGCTTAAAATCTACAAAGAAATTCAATGGATCTTTTTTTAGTTCAACAGCAATTAGGATGAATAATTCAATCCCAAAACGCACACTCATGTTAATGAACTATCGCCCTTGTTTGCAAATACGATAGAATTAGGTGATGCATGTCAGACATTTATTTAATTATAATTAACATTTTTATTCCCTTTAGGTGTGTTTGTTTTTTTTTCGAAGAAAAGTGATAAACAACAACCCTTTTAGAACTCTTTGTTCGTATTTGGTGGTAAACACCCACTCATCATACCCTCCATCAAACTTATCATTTAACCGCTACTAATACCAACTTATCATTCAACCACTACTAATACCAATTCACAACCAATAGTTAATTACCCTAATCACTCGTGATACTAATTTCTAAACAAATAGTCAATTACTCTAACCATGGTTAATATCAATCTCTAAACGAGTAATCAATTATTCTAATAATTATTAATCCTTCCACTTTATTCTTGTCTACCAAACCCATACACACAAGTTAACTATCGTTCTTTCTAATGACCATTATAAACTGGTTTAGTAGCCAAATAAAGTCCAGGTAAAAATGATTTAAACAGAAAAAGAAAGCCACCTAAAAAAATAAAGTGTTTAGAGAACAAGAAATTAAGTTCATAAGACATATTGGCCGCAAGTATTTTAATCTTAAATTTATTATAACTTCTTTTTTCCTCTTCTGTTACCTTGCATCGACAATTGCTTTGATTGTTTTCTCCTCTTGAACGCTCAATTCGCCATCGCCAATGCTTGAGCTTCGAGTAACCTTTGCAACAAAACGAATTCCCTCACTATCTCATTGACAGAAACAGAAAAAAAAACCAGAGTTTGAAATATCAACCTGTCCATCTGCAAGGATGAGAAGAATATGAAACTGGCCATTACTCTTCTCCACAATGTCCATTGCAGCTTCAACCACAGGACCGTAAGAAGTCGGACCTATAAATCACACTCGTAAATCGATCACGAATCGACAAAAATACTGATAAAATTCATCTGTACGATCATGAACTCACCTGAAAGTTGCACATTCGGAACTATCCTTTTGTAGCAGTTCAGAACTTCTTCAAATCCATGGCAAGAAGAATGATCGCTGTGGAAACTGAAAACCTCTTGATCGTGTGTCGTCGCTGTAAGATACAAAGACAAAAAGGCGATGAATAAGTTTAGTCTTTATAGTATGAAGAAAGTTAGAGAGTCGATTCCTTCAGAACCTCTCCCTATCTATCTTTAGGGTGGGTTGGCCCAACCACCGCACTACACGTCGTAGAGAGCCACCCTATTACATAAGTAGATTCCTTCATTTTGATCTTATATCATGATATAAGTAAGTTGTTTTTATTGTATCGGCCAAAATCTGACTATTTGATCTATGTTCTGTTTGCAGCCAATACAACCACACCTAACACGAGATTCTACAACCTCATAGTTTAAAAAAGGGGTTTTTTTAAGAATTAGTAGTCATAGTTCAATACTATATTAATAACTTATAATATTATATCAATAATGCATAATACTATATTAATAATACAAAATACTAATACCTTACATTATATTGTATAACGAGTATTAACCATATTTTATTTTTATTATGGATGCAAATATTTTCAAATTTACCTAAATCTGCAATTATTTTCCTTTAAAAATTAAAGTTTAGTCTCTATAATTAGAATAAAGTTGAAATTTAAATCTATGATTTGAAGAAATCTAGAATTTAATATTTATAATTTAAAATTTTAGAATTTAGCTGCAATTGTTGCTATATTAAATACATGGAAGCTGATTAAACGATATAATATTTGTTATATTAGTCACATAATTTTATCACCACACATGAATAACTAATTTTTAAATAATTAATTCACCAACAATTACAAAGTAAAATGACTATATATTCGTGGAGAACTAAACTCTAAATTAGGAGTAAACGTAATTTTACCCAATCAAATAATAGGAAATAGAAAAAAATAGACGGAAAGCAACGTACCGTCGCCGAAACCGAAGCAAGGAATTAAGCCGTCGTCGTCGAAAGGAGCTAGGGTTTTGCCGATGATTGAAAGCGCCTTCTCGTAGGGATTAGGAGAATCGGAGATCGAGTGCAAGCTCCGATTATTGAACGAGACTTTGCCTGCGCGCGACGGCGGATCAGATTCAAAGGATTAGAAAGAACGATGAGAAGTTTGAATTTACAATGCGATTGATTGATTGGGAAATACCTGTCCACTCGTTGCTTTTGGTGAAATCGATTCCGACGATGAGATTTGACGATTCTAAACCTTCTTTTCTCAACGCTTCTGTAACCTGTGGATTCGAGAATTGAAATGTGCATTATTTAATGGAAGCAGTCCAATGGAAACTTGCTCTGCGTTTGTAGTGGATGATTTCAAAATTTGTCTCAGCATTCAAATCGTGTTTGGAGCCGGAATAGAAATTAGTAGACCCCGACAACATCTATATTTCTATATCTTTTTATTTATTTGGATATCTACATCTTACTATATTTAATAAACAAAACCAAAATTTGTAAATAAAAATAATAGCTTCCAAAAAATTTGTTTTGTTTTTTAAATTTGGTCAGTATTCACCTACTTTCTTAAGAAAATAAAGATAAAAGATTAAGCACATGGTATAAAATTTGTGTAGAAATAAGCTTAATTTCATAAACAAAAAATCAAATGGTTATCAAACGGAGCCTTAGTCTAACGAGTCCGTGAAAAAAAAAATGTTGTTTTTTAGTATTTATTGGGAGAGAGGGATAAATACCGATTATTGAGCTCAGTGTTGAACTGATTTACAATCAAACAATAAAACTATTTGTTACTGACCCTTTCGATAAAAAAAAATGTCATTTTAATAAGATTTTGTTTTTTAGAGACAAAAATATTTGTGTTTTCTTTTTTAAAGTATAAGTTGGTGGAGGAGTCACAAATTTTTCAAATAAGAAATAGCTCTCAAATAATTGAAAGTTAACTCAACTTTCACCAAGTAATAAAATCATTCAGGCCACCGACTCTTTAAGAGTCGGAATGTACTAATTTGAATGAGTCATTACAAAATATGTTTTTGAATAAGATTGTTTCTAAGAAGTGAAATTATTTATGTGAATAATGTTGTTTGTAGGAGATGTTATAATTGGTTTGGAGGAGAGAGGGTAGAGACAAAGAAGTTATTTTGAGCAAAGTTGTAAACCAATTTTATTTGGAGAAAGTTGTTTGAACAAAGATTTAAGTGTGCATTAAATTATGTGTTTTTTTTACTCTCAAACTTGAGAAGAGTTAAAAAATTGTGTTTGAGGTGTTGTTTGATAAGTTGATTTTTTGTTTATTTAATGCAAGATGATTAGTTCACGGGGTGGTTTAGTGGTAAGAAAACCTTAAGAAATAAATTATTTATGGATTCAATATATAATAATTACTTTTTTACGAGGTTTATTAATATATCAATATTGTCAAGTGTGCTTAAAGTGTCCCAATTATTGATGAATATAAAAAAAAAATGACTTCATCAGTAACATTAAGAGAGAGGGAGAAAAAAAAAACTTATAATTAAATGGTTACTTGGCTTTTATAGACCAATTTCCATGGAATAAAAGTCTTAAATAGGTGGTTGTCCTCAATTAAATTTATCACAATTTTATTCGCAAAGATTTTTTTTTTATCATTATGTATATGGAAGCTTTATATATATGTGTGTTTTTTTTTCTGTCAAATACATTTGGAATGACATTTGGAAGAAAAAATGGTATATCTTTGGTTTTCTTTAAAACAACCAAATTGGCCCACCCTATGCTTCAGTTGCTTTAGGGGCCCGTTTGTTTCACATATTTATGTAGTTTTTGGGTTAAGGAATTATATTGAGGAGTTGTATTGAGTAGTTAAAAATTGAGAGTTGTGTCAAAAATTTGTTTGAATGTATTTTTTTGTGTAGATGAGTTAAAGTCAAAATCTTGTTTGAATGTAGATTTAAAAATGAGTACTTATTTTTAGTAGTTAAAAAAAAATGATAAAAAATGAATGGTTAAAAATGAGTTATTTTGATTGATTTGATAGGAATTATTAAAAATAAGTGGTTATAAATGATTGAGTAGTTATAAATGAATGATTAAACGATGAGGAGTTAATAAAAACTCGCTTGAGTGTAAGTTTTGAGGAGGAGTTGATAACTCCTCATATCAACTCTTACCTAAATATGTCAAACAAACAGCCCCTTAGGACTCGTTTGATAACGTTCTCAGTTCCTGTTTCTCGTTCACGTTTCTTATTTATAGAGAAACAGTATTGTTTGATAACTGTTCTTATTTCTTGTTCCAAAAACTACAAGAAACGTTCCTCAAATTATGTGAAAAAATGAAAAACTCTCAAAACGTGTTTCTATTGTTCCGTTCTTTTTTGTCGGAAACCCAATACTGTTTTAGTTTTATATTACGTGTTCCAAAAAGATAATAATATTTGCCTATGGTGTGATGGTTGTATTGCCAACTTTTTTTTCCAGAATTTGACTCAAGTCCATGGTTCAAATCCCAACTTTGTATTTTTTTTTCAAATCATTTTTGTAATATTTATATTTTGCAATTATGGTTAGTTCTATATTAAGATTTCATGGTCATATTTTAATGCATGTTATATTTTGTTAGAAGCCTAAATACATGCATACATACATACATACATATTATTGTTTCTTATTCTAAAAAAATAAGAAACTAGAAACAAGAATTAAGAAACAATAGATATGAAACAGAAATATTATCAAACGAGACCTTAGAGTACAAGAGTTTCCAATTATTTGCCGTATAGGATACTAAATGAAAGTGATTTAAAAAAATTCTCTAAAAAAACAAAGGAAGTGATTTAAAATATGAAAAATAACTAAATGAAAGAGACATGCTGTGTATTCTTATGATTCAAATCTTATTTTAATTTGTGACTCTTCAAAATATCTGTTACAGATATTTATTTCATTTTTTTAAATCTTTCCACACTCAAAAGTCAAATCTTCACATGAATGCTTAAGAAAAAGTTATTAAAAACTAAAGTGAAAACGGTCGGGGTTTGGTTATCCAACCAAACCAGAGGTATAGACGAACCGGTTCAGCTGGATCAAATCTTCGGTTCGTTCGAACCAGTTTGGTCCTCCATTCTTATCTTAACCCGGTTTAGCATCTAACACTTGTCACTTTCTAACACATTCAAGCTCTTTTGCTTTTATGCTTTGGTTCTATTTGCTTTCCCTCTTGCTTTTTAAAGTTTTCATCTTTACTATAATTTCCATGATCCTAAAAAGAGTTGGGTGGCTTAATATTTTCATTATTTGGTGATAGTCCAATTCAACAACACGGTAATTGGATTTAATATTATAAATCGGTATTTGACTCCTATTTGAGAGCAACATGTCTGTATGTCGGGTTTGTTGTCCTCCTCCTCTAATTTGTATTAAAAAAGAATCTCATTGATTCATAATTTTTTATTTTTTGTTTGGGTTTGCTCCGCCTATTATAAATTTTCCAATTATGTTCTTCCCTTCTTGGGGTTTACCGTCTATTATGAGAAAGATTTGGGTGAAGTTCTGGTTACATCCATCACACATGCTACCCGTTTAAGGACTAAAAAAAAACTCTTATAAATTAAAAAAATAAAAAGAAATTTGTGGTTCTTAAAGAGGTGGATGTGGAGTGTTGGATCTTAAAATTGTCCTATTGAAAAGTTCTACAAGTATTTATAAAAAAAAAGAGTTATTTCTTCATTGCCAACTAGTTTTGAGGTAGAACTTCATATTCTCTAATATGCTATCAAAGTCCATGAAATTCAACTCCCAAATAAAAAATGCACTATCTTAAGGAAACATTAATTACTTCTCTCATTTCTATTATTTTTTAGTGAAACCTTGGGTGCAGTCTGGGCTCCACCCAAATCTTCTCTGCAGGGTAGTTGTTTGGATTTTCTACGGTGTTTTGGTACAAAAAAAAAAAGTGAAAACCAACGGTACAATTTTCTCAGAAACCAAAAAATAAAATCAAAGGGACCAAAATAATTATTTAAAAAGGAAAATATATAAAAGTGAATAAAAGTTTGTAGTGCAAGGAAATTTCGTGGAAGGAACCTATCTCAATTAATTAAGCTGTTAGATATGATATCCACCCACTCGTCTCAATGATGTACAAAGATAACTCTTCTGGCCCATCCACCACACAAAATAATAATTGCAGTCATTTTCCTCATTTATTTAAACAATGAAGCAATATTTATATAACCATTAAAAAAAACTAAAATGAGTAGAGTTATAACTATAATTTCGAGATCCCAACCTTTAAATGCCATTCAATTTAAAAACAATTAAATAAACCGTCTATAAAAAACAATATCTCAACTATACTGATTATTTAAAACGATAATATTTAATTATCGATCAAATTTATAAAAAAATCAATTCATAAATAGAGGATCATATATCATACTTAAAATATTTTATGGCTTCCACCATTTTGATGGCTTTTGGTTTAAAAACAGGTTCTCAAGTAATTTTATTTAATGTAACCTCTTGTGTTACCTTCCCTCAATTTATACTTAAAAAAGGAAAAGAAAAAATATATTTGTAATACGAATTTTGAGAGTTCACTTATGCTCACACAACTTCCTTTTTACTACTAATCTTAATAATCTGTCATTATTTTATTATTTGAGAATGTTATTAATTTGATCATGAAAATTTCACTACACGTACATGTGTAAGGGAGTTTTACTCTTTCAGGAGACAAATGCATTTTTTTCACATAAATATAGTAGCTTTTAACGATTTAAATTAGAGATGTTAAAAAAAATAAAAAAAAGTTAAAAAAAAAAAAACAAAATAAACTTCTGTTTTGAATTTTTTGTTAAAAAATTGAGATACTAAAAAAAAATAATTCAGGATTCAAATTTGCATCCTGTCCATACAAAGTAGCTTCATTTTAATTAGTCAAACAAACTCTTGTCTGAATAATAAATAAATATTTCAACCATTTAAATACATTAAAAATATCATAAAATTATTGACTACAACCTAAGTTAAAGATATAAGAGGTGTTTGTAGGAGGAGGTTTTGAAGTAAGAATTAGCTTGAGTACTTAATTTGAGGAGTTCGAAATTAAGAGTTGTAATATAAGATATTTTGATGTGTTTATTTTTTTTTTTGTAAATGAGTTAAAAGATAAATTGATTTGAATGTATATTTAAAATGAATAATTATTTTAAATATTTTGAAAAATAATAAATAAAAATGAAAAATTAGTTATTTTGAAAAAGTAAAAATTGAAATTATTAGAAATAAATGGTTATAAATAAAAGAGTTATTTTGATTAGTTACAAAAATAAAAAAATACAAAACAAAATTGAAGAGCAAGAAATATTCATTTTAACCGAATTGGTCAGTGACGCAATAGTTTTAGTGTTTGGTTGTAAACCATTAAATACCTACAAGTTCGAGCCCGAGAATCGGTATTTGTCCCCACTTCTCTCAAAAAAAAAATTGTCATTTTAAAATTGGAAATTTTTTTAAAAAAAATGTTATAATTAAATTAGAGATATTTGTTATCTACCATTAATTTTGAAGAAAACATTTGGTGAATTTGTGTTAGAGAGAGAAAAATAATAAAAAGAGAGAGAAACCTGGTCAATGGAGGAGAAGTTATCAGCAATGAAACCATATTTCTTGCGAAAAGAAGCCTTTTTTTCAAACCACCGCGAGGGTTTTCCCCGGCTGCTACCGCCGCCGCCGCTGTTACTCCGGCCAGCCTTCTTCAACGACGGTTCTCTGGTCGCTTTCACAGCCTTTTCGCCGCCGCCCCTCCGTTTAGAAGACGAGTTTATTAAGTTTCCCATATTGCTCAACCACTGAATTTGGAGAAGGGCAATTATATGTATATATATATATATATATATATATAGAAATAAAATGGAAAATATTCGAAGGGTGAACAACAAAAAATAAAACTATAGGTTATAAGATGTGGCTTACTGCTGTTAGGGGCATATTTTTTAATTTGAGAACTCGATTGCCGAATTTGGTAAAGGTAGAGAGGAAAGATGATAGGGAAGGTATCGGATTCTCTGGGGTTAGGAAATGGAGCAGAAATTTCTTGGTTTATTTGGAGCTTTGAAGCTTTTAAACCGCCTGAAAAAAGTACAAATCTACCGGTGTGGTTTGAATTGCTCGATTAGCTTTAACTCTCTTTCAATAGAGGATATATATATATATATATATATCCGCAAATAGCCGTCCAACAGTTATGGTAAAGGCTTCGAGATATGCTTTTTTGAAGGATAATTGGTTCGAAATTGCTATAAAGCATTTAAATTATAATATTCTTTGAAATATCTTGGTGTCACACTGTAAGGACCGGCCAAATACTCGGTATATAGGGGAGCGAAGTTCTGATTTTCCAAATTTTTTTAAATAAAATAATATATATATAAAAGAAAACCTGAAAAAGAAGGAAGTTGAGATTGTGATGTTTTTTTAGTATAATTGGGCAAAGGGGATTACAATAAAAGTATGGTGAATATGAATTAACACAAGATAATCAATTGCCACACAATTGAGGTTTAAAAAAACAGTATATTATTTAGATTTTTTTTTTTTGTGAATTTAAAATAGTATTTAAAAATTAAGCAATTATAAATAATTCATGTATAACACATTGATCGATTTTTATCACTCGATTAGTGATAAAACTCAATTTGAATTTTTATCAAGCTGATATAAAATTCATACAGTGATAGAATAAATTTATCATTGATTGAATTCTATCCCTAATAGAACTCAATCAGTGATAAAACTCAATTTGAATTTTCTGCTACAAAATAATTAATTTTGATTTTATACTGTAGATAAAAATATTTTATTTTATTCTTTGTTACACATATAAAACTCCCTATAAATTAACGATTAAAATGAGTATTTAAAATAATAATTTATTTTTAGTGGTAAAAGTAAATAGTTTTTTGAAAAGTAAACCATCGTTTTAAATTCTTTATAATTTCAACCAACAAATCACCTTTCAAACCAATTCGTAGTGAGATATAAATGAGTTCCCTTCCTTTGCCCTCTTAGTTAGGTAGATATGAGTTAAAATGAACAAAAAAAAGAAAAAGAAAAACGAGTACATATGATTTAATGCTCAAATATTTAGATAAACTATACTATGAGGGGTGAAGCCACCAAAAGCATAACTTTTTTTTTTTTTTTTTTTTATAAATAGGAGATGTTGTGAAAGATCTTTCCATTGTTGTTTAATAAAAAAAGTTAGGAATGTGCAAACGTGAAATCATACAAAACCAAGCTTTTAAATTACTCGTTAAGAGACGTTTAAATGCTCCAATTACCAACCGAACGAGTCAATAATGCAGTTGGTTATTCGTATTGTGTTAATCCATTTTACTTTCACGATCACAAATTCGAATATGGAAATCGATATTTTATTTTTATATTAATTGAGAATATTAATACTGTCTATGTAGGGTTTGCAAATTATTATAGCCCACTCAGTATGTAAAATACTAGTAATAATTGTTTGAGTTGTGTACGTATATAACTAAATTACTCACTGTTCATATACATTTCAAATTTTAATCGGACAAGCCAAAAAATAAAATGTTTCATGAGTACAGATAACGATAACTTATGTTATAGTTATTTGAATTCTAGACCCAAATAATTATAATTTTCTCTATTCAATAACATTTAAGAACGTGACATTTTAAAATGTAACTTTTATTATTGGCTAAACTATAACAACTCCAATACACAATTAGAGATGTTTGCTGCGGGTGGAATGGGGGAACGACTTCTCCACTGAAATTAATCCATATCTTTGCGAAGTTGACTGTTTTTTTTCTTTTGTCGAGATGGGAGTTTTTGTGTTCAATTTTATTTCTATGTTTCTAATTTTATTTTCTATAAATATAATTTTAATAATGCTTTCAAATAGTAATTTTTCACAAAAAGAATATATATCAACTTTTAATTCCATAGTTAATTATTAGAGAAAATATGAATTTAAATAGATATTTATACAAATTAAAATTAGAATTAAAGGTTAAATCGATAATTTTGTTCTTAAAAAAAAATAAAAAAAGAATGTAAACCAAAGTAGAAAATGGAAAACATAATGAACATGTTTATCTTATTGGAAAATTTTGATTCCCTCACTCTCTTTTACTGGCCTAAATAGGGATTTAATGCATTTAAAACAAAGGTGGTCCTGAAGGGAAAATAGAAATCTCCCATAACCATCATAATCTAACAAGAATCATAATTATTTAAAAAAAAAACAAGAATCAAAATCAACTTGCTTTTTTTTTTAATAAAAAAAAACCAACTTGCTGTTCCGAACTACCTTATTCTACCATCTACAGATTCTACCATTTCTGATACATTATGGGCCCAACACGAAACAACGGGTCCCTAATAATGGGCCACAGTCCCTTCCCAACAGACAGGCCCAATGGGCTCAGCCCAGAAAACACAACACAGTAACTCCCGCTGTAATAATCCCAATCGTCAGAAAAAAAAAGAAAAAAAAAGAAAAGAGAATTTAATTACAGGGCGGAGAGCAGAAAGGAAAGGATCGTGCAAAACCAAATCCCCGCCAACAAACCCAAAACGTCAAAGAAGAAAACCAGCTTACACAGCGATTTCGAGCTCGCCATTTCCGAAGCTCGATCATCCTTCATATGATCTAGCCATGACCCAATCGCCGGTGCCTCCGTCGTTGCCTCCGCCGCCGCCGTCGCCATTGTACGGCTCCGGAGTTCAGGTCCGTTGCGCCGGCTGTCGCGATGTCCTTGTTGTGGCTCCTGGCCACACCGAGTTCTTTTGCCCTTCTTGTCAATTGCCTCAGATGCTGCCTCCTGAGCTCTTGATTAGGGCCCACTCCAAACCCCCCCTTCCTCTTCCTCCGCCGCCTCCTCCTCCGCCGTCGCTTCACCATGCACCTGCTCACGGCATTGATCCTACCAAGATGCAGCTCCCTTGTGCTAATTGTAAGGCGCTTCTTAATGTTCCTCATGGTTTAACTAGGTTCGTTTGTCCTCAGTGTGCGGTTGACCTTGCCGTTGATGTTTCCAAGCTTCAGCAATTCCTTCCATATCGTCCGCCTCCTCCTCCTCCTCCTCCTGAGGAAGTCAACGAGGTTTCTAATTCTGTACTCTTCTATTTTTTATTTTTGGATGATTTTGGTGGTGTTTTGCTTGATTGTTAGCTGGGATTTTGTAACTATCTATCTATTTTGCTTGGAACTTGTACGATACCGGATTAGAGGTTTAGAGTTGAAGTACTTTGTTATCACTTCACTGCATATGTTCTCTGGTGGATCACTAAAGTTGAAAAAACCCCTTTGAATAATCATACGTCTTCAAATAATGTTTTTTTTGTTTCATGTCGTGTACACCTGTTAGCAAGTTCTCGTTGTTATTTTCGGCCTTCACTTTTGAACTCATAAGCCAGGCTTACGTAGTCTATGATTGGCATCCCCACTTGTTTCTTTCTCTTTAGGATGTATGTGCTTGTTGGTGAGAGTTTAGAAAATTTGATGAAAGACTTTCTATGGGGGCAGGCAGGAGAGGGGAAATGAGCTTACTTGGTTTCCATGGATTTGGTCTATCAGTCTATGTGGATTTAGGTGTGACTAATTTGAGAGCCTTTTAGAGAGACTTGTTGGCTAAGTGGTTATGAGGTTTTGTTTATGAGTTTGGTTCCCTTTGACACAAGGTCATTGCGAGTAAGTAAGAGTTGTTCCCCTTTGATTGGACTGCGAGTGGGGGCCAGAGCACCGTTAGGAATCCTTTGATAGGCTTTGTCGAGGAATTTCTCTTATTTTCTAGTATTTTTTCTAGTACAGTTTGAGATTGGAGACACTTTTTTATGTGAAGATAGGTGGACGAGGGATGTTCTTTGTTGTTATTTCCTCGTCTATTACATTCATCCATTATATAGAGTCACTGTGTGGCAGGTGTTCTGGTTCATCCAAGTCACCATCCTTCTTTTTTGTTGGGTTTCAACCGCCCTTATTTGATAGGTAGATGTTATGGTTTGTTGCTTTACTTTCTTTTGTTTAATTTCTCTTGTGTTCCTATGCGTTGTGATGTTCGTTTCTGGATTTTTAACCCTTTTGAGGGGTTCACTTGTCGATCATTCTTTGATTGTCTAGTTAATTCCCCCTCTTCTTTTGTGGGAGATTCTACCTTTGCTTCTTTATAAATGGTGACAATTTCAAAGAAGGTTAAATTTCTTACTTTATACGTCCTCCATGGTAGTATTAACACTTCAGACAAGGTTTTGAGGAAGGTTCTCTGGGCATGTGTGTTGCATTTTGTGTAGAAAGGCATCTTAGGATCTTGAGCATCTTCTTTGGCTGAAGGTGTGGAATTAGTTCTTCAAGGAGTTCGGCTTCATGTTGACTTGATAGAGAGATGATTGAGAAATTCTTTACCTCCCTTCTCTTGTGTGAGAAAGGGGAACTTTCGTGGCAAGTTAGAGTGTATGCCATCTTGTGGGGTTGTGGGGAGAGTGAATCTCCTTAAATTCTATGTTTCGCTTTCAGCCTCTACTTTAGGAGGGTGGAGGATCAACAAGTGATGTTTGTGCCCTTATTAAATTCTATGATTCTCTTTGGGTCTTAGTTTCTAAGCCATTTCAAAATTATCTCTTGGTGTTATTTTCGTTTTTATAGGGTGTTTCTCTTTTGCGGGCTTTCTCTTTTGTATGCCCTTTTGTATTTTTGTTCTTTCATGGTTTATAAATGGAAGCTTGGTTTATAAAAGAACTTTAGTGTTGGAAAAGGGGAGCATTTGCACCAATGTACAAGCGATATAAACTATAGTGTCAATAAACTTGTCGTAGCCCATCATCTTCTTCATTAGGGAAAACAAGGTGTACCTATGAGGAGAAATAGCCATGCATAGTATCGTCTATGATGTATGAAAAAGATACAAAAGCCCTATTGAAACTAGTTATAAAAAAATTTCCCACTATGTGATCAAAGTGGTTAAGTTATAGTTATACAAAAGGGGAGACGATGACTCCAATATAATTCATTTAAGTAGCCCATCGTATGAAGAGTGTCAACTCTATCATTGGATCCGTGTGCTTTCAGAATTCTGTCTCAAATTATAGCAAGTTTGCCGCGCCTTTGTATCTTGCCTTTATTATTGATGGCCTTCTCCCAATTTACTGTGCATAATCAAATGGGTCTCAAATTCTTAATAAGATGCTATTTATTTATTTATTATTTATGTCGGTTGATATAATTCAATTTACCCCAATCCATAAGCTTTAATTTTTAGTTGATTGGTGATTTAACATAATTCAACAATTTATTATTAATTTTTAAAACTTAATCTAGCTTACAACATTTTTATGAGTTGAAATGTGTCAGGTAGCCATTGAAGTAGAAAGAGAAGAAGATGAAGGCGGTATGGTGGGTGAAACATTTACTGAATATGTGAGTAATAATTAACTTTTGAAACTTCACTACGGATGATTTGGTATGAACTTTGTTCGTTGTTTTCAATTATCAGAGCTGTGATTTGTTCTCAGATGGCTGTGTTTATGGCATTCTTTGCAGCACCCTCCCAAGCTATCAATTGGACTTCCTCACCCAGACCCAGTTGTGGAGACATCCTCTTTATCTGCCGTGCAGCCTCCTGAACCCACTTATGATTTAAAAATCAAGGGTGATTTACGGAAGTCAAAAACTCTGTCATGCTTGCAAATTGAGACCTTGGTTTATGCTTCTCAGGTTGGTGAAGGATAGTTGATCTTTTTGTGGTCAATAATTTAAAATTCTCTCCACTCTTAAAGAACTGTCTATTACAAATCCAGAGGCATATGCACCATCTCCCAAATGATACCAGGGCGGGATTCTTTATTGGAGATGGAGCTGGTGTTGGTAAAGGTCGGACCATTGCAGGTTTATTATTGGAAAATTGGCACCATGGGAGGAAGAAAGCATTGTAAAGTCTTCCTTGCATTATCTGCAATTATCTTCTTTGTTCAATTATTATTAATGGTGTAATGAGCAGATACAAAAGTGACCTTACATTTGCCCACCAGTTACTGTTTAATTAGTCATGTGCATGAAGGGTTTTCACACTCTAAAGCAGATAGGACCCTCTTTTTAAATGTTTTTTTTTTTGAAAAAAAACTAAATAAAATAGATGATGTCCAAAAAGAAAGAACGATGTGCGCAAAAAAAAAAAAACCAAAACCAATTCACAACATGAAAAGTTTGATAGAATCTGGATCTATCTATTAGCAAATCATTACGAACATACATGATAAACCAAGTGATTCGAGGTACTTGGACCCTCCCTAACTCTTGAGATCTCTCAAGCCCTAGTTCTCATCCAATTCAAAGATACTTCCTCACTAAGAAACCCTCCCTATTTATAACCACCATATGTAACTAACTCTCTAACTAATTGCATAATGACCCTTATAGTATTTCTTAATATTCCTAAGGCCCAAACCTATCAAAGTTATATTGCTAGTGTGGCTAGTATACGAAAATCTCACATACGTTGCACACACACCCTTCACACTTGTACACACACACACACTTCACACTTGTACAAAATAAAAAAAAACACTTGTACATATACAAACACACACACACACACACTTACACAGTATACACACACACTTATACATATGTATGCATGCATTCATACATATATATATACATACATATACATATACATACATATATGTATGTGTGTGTGTGTGCGTGCACACACATATATGAAATGAAGAATTCAATTTCTTTCTGAACAACTACATTGTTGAATGTTTAATTGGGAATTTCTTATGATAATCATCCACACACACTTATACATATATATGCATGCATTCATACATATATATATATACATACATATGTATATACATACATATGTATATACATACATATATATATACATACATATATATATATACATACATATATATATACATACATATATATATACATACATATATATATACATACATATATATATACATACATATATATATATACATACATATATATATATACATACATATATATATACATACATATATACATACATACATATACATATATGTATGCATGTGTGTGTGCGTGCACACACATATATGAAATGAAGAATTCAATTTCTTTCTGAAGAACTACATTGTTGAATGTTTAATTGGAAGAGGTATAGAATGCAATTTATTGTTGTCCCTGCCTTTGGACTAGGATTTCTAAGTTATTTATGATACTCTATTTTTGTCTGTTCTTGTGTCCCTGTTTCTTCTCCTCTCCTCCTCTTTCATTTTCTGTTTCTTTTTACTACTTGGACTTATCCATCTTAATGAAAATATTGTTTCTAATATAGTTTCTAATATAAATATCTCAGAGACAATCGAAACGAAGTTAGTGCAGTAGCCAGTAGGACACTCGTCTATTCAGTAATGTTTAATTTTTTTTAAAAATAATAATTTTAAATTTGTGCTGCTTTCTGCTTGGTCTTTTGTATTTTCAATTCATGTTTGTAGTATCTTCTTAACTTTTTAACATTTTGCACAGGTGGGTTTCTGTTGGTTCAGATTTGAAGTATGATGCTAGGAGAGACTTAGACGATGTAGGTGCAACGTGCATTCAAGGTAGGATTAAATCATTTCACGAGTACATGTAACGCATAACCATGCTATTTTTATTGAACTAGAGCCCAACAAGACATGTCACATAAATGTTGGGATTTAGACCTTGGGCTTTAGGGAGGTTACTAGCGAACAATCAATATACTATAACTCTTAGTTACTTAAGACCCTCGTGACCACTAGGCCACTCTATGATAGAATTGTTTGTAATCATTTCATTCATCAATGAAAAGTTTTTGGTTTCTAATTTAAAAAAAAAACAATACAAGGCTTGTGTAGAATTAGTGATGAGGTTCACCCTAGCAACTTCCAAAAGCACTCAATCGACGAATACACAAATTAGTTTTGATTCTTGGCTCTTGCAAAATCATAATATCTGGACAACTACTGCCCCTAAGGGGCTCTCTCATTGGTAGAGGCTTGGGAGTCTTAAATGTATGCTCCTTAGGTATCTATGTTTGAAACCTACAAGTGAGCTTAATTGTAAAATCCCTTGTTGTCTCTCAGATTTGGGTCTTGGGACGGGTGAAGGTGCCCCAGGTATAGTGGAGCAAAGCTTCAACTTTCAATTATTAAAAAAATATATATGTGTGAACAACTACTAGCTAAAATATCTTTAACAAGTGTTTTTTTCTCTTCTTATCCCTAAGACTTTAACCTTTTCACTTTTGATGAGAGAATTTTTATTGGAAGTTTTGAAAGGGATCAAAATCAGGATTTTCAAGGATTCGATTGTCCCTTAACTAGTTTGATAACAGTTGGTTTTCCTTCGATTCTTTAAGTCTTCATAGTTTACTTTCTAGTTGGGATTGGTCTGGTGCTCAGAACCAATTCCCTTAGTGTAGTTACTAAATCCATTGGAAATAGGAAGTTCCTTTTTATTTGACTCTCTGCAAAGTGATTATAACTAGTATTGATTTAGTTTCTTGTTTTAATGAAGTTTTATGGGAACCAATGGAGTTGGTTCCTCATCTCTTTTTATCAAATTTTCATTTTCCACCTTAAAATGGTTTTGATTCACTTCTTCCTATGGGCATAAAATTTTACCATATAATTTGGAACTATCCACACAAAAATCCTATGAGTTCTTATAACTAGTATTGATTTAGTTTCTTGTTTTAAAGCTGTTTTACGAGAACTTTTTCTCACTCTACAAATGCTAGCAACAAATGATTTTTTCTTTTTCTCCTCCTTCAACACTGGAAGAGGAATGACAAGCCACGTCCCATTGCACCACTCCACTGACGTTCACATTACAACGCCTTTCTTCACCTAACTAACTTGAATCTTCACAAATGTTCACCCACACCAAGGTCTTTCTTCATTGGAATTTTGATGCCTTTATTCATCATTGACATTCGTGCTTCTCCATTGACATTTCAACGCATTTCTTCGTTGGATCTTCTTTTTATGCACCATCGCGACGTCAATTCTCCATTAGTGATTGGCGAAGTTTTTTCTTCTCCTTGGGCTCATTTCCTCGATGCATCCCTACTGGTGCCATTTCCCCTTTGGCAATCTGCACACAAATCTAGCTTTTTCTTCCTCCGTCGACGTTGCTTGCTCCATGATATTTCCTTGTTCATTTGTTTCTTCAGTGCCATTTCGCTCTTAAATTCGTGTCACCTTATGGCCGCTGCCAACACCTCCTCCACCAACGTTGTCGCACTTGCACTTCCCCGACGACTTTCATCTAATAACCCTCGACAAGCAGTGCCAATAAAAGCAGTAGCTCAGTAGCATTAATGTACACTCAATGACCATGATGTCATAAGTTTGAATCCCCCCACCCCTAATTGTTGTAATCTCAAAAAAACCCTCGACAAGCAGCAACAACGTCGAGGTATCTTCCATCATCACAGGCGACATTAACAAACAAGTCTTTGATAACACCCTTCTTTGTGTTTCTATCTCCACGTCGAGATTTCTTTATGGTTTTGTTTGGTGTTGGAGCTTGTAAATCAATTTTGTCCTTTGTATTTGCCTATCGACTGACATACATTTGTAATCAGTTTCATCTTTCATTCTCTTTCTATCATTGTTCTCGTTACTTGTTTCAATAGGTTATTATTGTTTGATGTAATTAAATTTACTCCAACTCACCAACTTAAGCCTTTGGGTTGATTGGTGGTTTAACATAATTTAACATGGTATTAGAGCAAGAGGTCCTGAGTCCTGCCAAGTCGTTTACTCTCCAATTAAAATTGAATTCCACTTGTAGGGCATTTCTCTAATTTCTAAGCCCACAAGTGAGGAGTATTGGTTGATATAATTAAATTTACCCCAATCAATCAACTTAAGCTTTTGGGTTGAGTGGTGGTTTAACATAATTCAACAGTTATCCATGTATCTCTCTCACTACATCAATGACATTGTTTTGTTTCCTATAAAAAAATGAAAATAGTATTGATTTAGAGGTGCTTTAACTGTGTTGGCCAAAGCTTCCTCTAACTAGGCAACAATTTGAGGCATTTAGGTTAGCTTAAAAAAGGTTATAATAGCTTCTTCTTCGAGTTAAAGTTAAACTCCCTTATCCTTTTTTTAAAAAATTGTGTTTCCTTCTTTTTAATGTTGAAATGAATCATGAAGAGCCTCTTTTTATTTTTATTTTTTTTAACTTTTTTACTTTGAGCTATAAACTGAGGAAACGCAACCTTTTTATTGATATTATGAAAAAAGATACATAATAACCTATCGAAACAAGAAAAAAGAGTGACATGAGGGACACATGGAGGTTGGTATCTGGACCAAAAAAACTAGAGGTTCTGTCAGGACAGTAGCTAATGTAGTCTTCAAGGAGAATCAAAATGGGAATTTGATGAGGAACACCACTGTCAGATGTGTTATTGTCCTAAGCCCTGTACAACAAAAGCGGGAAAATAGCTTATTGTAGAGATTTTGCTCCCAATCTTCTTGTTGAAACAGATTTAGTTTTGTATTGGATAGAGATGCATAAAATTTGTAGTTTCATCATTCCTTTAGGCTTATTTTGAGTTCAACCCATAGAAAATTTAGATCTTGTAGTAGATTTAGCTTCTAACACTGCTGCATGTCCCACTAAATGAGGGTATTGGTATAACACACATACCATTTTTAGTAAGCCTAGGAAAAATTAACATTGTTGCAACTTCTAGTAAAATTCCCCTAAGATGGCTGAAGCAAAAAGCTAGAGATAATGATAAATACTAAGATGAGGCAGATAGAGGAAAGGGCCTGGATAGGAAGAGAATAGTGTAGCTGAGAGAATCATTTTAGTTCAGTATTCGAACTTCTGGTAATTAAGATCAATAATTAAGACCAAGTCCAACTATTCAGTTCCATAGATATTACACACATGTTCCATCTGGTCTTCCCATCCAACACAGAAACGAAAAACTTAAACAAACACTTGACAACGGTTCTGAAAAGATAAGACTTGATGTCCTTTTTCATGCTCTGATTTGCAATCAAACATTTATCAATCTTTTCTCTCTTTTTCGTTTGCAGTGCATGCTTTGAACAAACTGCCTTATTCAAAGCTTGACTCTAAGTCTGTGGGTATTAGAGAAGGAGTTGTCTTTTTGACGTATAGCAGCCTCATAGCATCTTCTGAAAGAGGTCGTTCTCGCCTCCAGCAGCTTGTTCAGTGGTGTGGAACAGGATTTGATGGTCTGATCATATTTGATGAGGTACTAAAGCTTTCCTTCCTTCCAGATTAGTTTTTTATTCTTTCCTACACAAATTGTTTTGGAGTGTTATCCATGCAATAGATACTGGATGTACTGAAAAACTCCGTTTCTAAGTGTCAATAGCTTTATTGCAGTGTCATAAAGCCAAAAATTTGGTACCTGAAGCTGGAAGCCAGCCAACTAGGACAGGAGAAGCCGTTCTAGAGCTGCAGGTTTTTTCCTATAGTGAATCTTTTTTGCATATACTGTATAAAAGATATCATCCCTTTTAAACTCAAAGAAAGACATCATCCTTTTTCTTTAAAAAAGATTATCCACTATGTATAGCGGTGAATGTTTAGGGTATTTTACCAAGTTTTCTAGGTCTGTAGTAAGGTTGTTTATAAAACTGCATGTGGTCTTCCCATCTATGGCTTTCTCTTTCTGTTGAATGTTATTGTTTCTTCCTATCAAAAAACAAATAGGGAACAAATAGTTCTTCGTGTAATTCTATATTCTTGTTTCATATCACAGGATCGACTTCCTGAAGCTCGTATAATTTACTGCTCAGCCACTGGAGCATCTGAGCCACGCAATATGGGTTATATGGTCCGACTTGGGCTTTGGGGAACTGGAACTTCATTCATTGACTTCCGAGATTTTCTAGGTATTATTTTGTTGGGAAATTTATTATGAAATAAATCTATTTGCAATAAATTTATCTTGTTCAGATATGGATAAGTAGTGTCATAATGTGCATGCTTGTAGATTTTAGAGATAAGGTGCATGTAGTAATCCTCAACTATGCATGAGGAATCATTGTAGATGCTAACTTTACACATTCACACACATATATATATGTATGTATGTATATTGAGGTCTCTAAGGTATGTTTCTTAGAGGTCCCAGGTTCAAAATCCACGAGTGAGTTTAATTGTAAAATCCCTTGTTGTCTCTGGGTCCGGGGCTTTAGGACGGTCGTGGGTGTCCCTGGGTATATTGGGGCAAAACTCCAATTTCTGATTATAAAAAAAAATGATTCGTTAAATTCTACCATATTCACTGCCAATAGGGTTCAAAAGTAATGTAGAGAGAGATTTTCACTTTCATCATATGATCTGTGTTAAGTTCTCTCTTTCCTTCATCAGTCTTCAGTATGCCTGATATAGCGAAAAAAAGAAATTCTTACGTATAAAATTCAATATGGGCAGCAATTATTTTCTGGTATTCTTATAAAAAAAGTAACTATTTTTTGGTATGGTGTTACATTTTGCATAGAACTCACGGTCAAATGCCTTCAATCCCATTTGACTGTTATGATGTTCTGGCATTAAGATGGCATATTCTTTTTGAAAGGGCTGCAACATCTATGTTTATCTGTAGCTTTTATTCGCTTATAATAACTTCTGGACTTGGAATGTGTTGTCTCTAGATGTAGTTCTATCTATTGTTCGTTTTATACTCTAGGTGTAGCTGTCTTAAAAGTATCTGTTTTTTTACCCTAGTTTAGGATTCCTTCTTACCTTCACTGATTATTATTTTTTTAATGCCTTTCTCTAAATTTTTTCGATTTCTTATTTAAAAATTACATCGCCTCTTGCAACTTCATATCATCAATGAAGTATAAAACAGAACTAGCATCTATTTTCTTATTTATCCATATCGACAATCCTGATAAATATGCAGTACATCTATTTCTCAGGGTGAGATAAATCCTGATATATATTTGTGCAGGTGCATTGGAGAGAGGGGGTGTTGGGGCTTTAGAACTTGTTGCCATGGACATGAAAGCAAGGCAAGGTTTAATCTCATTTTCTTCGATTTATGCTCTCATCAAAGTTATCTTGATGTTTTTTTGCCAGTAGCTTGGTGCTATGCTACTTTTTCAGCTTGAAGGGAGTGGTTTTGTTCTGTCAAGACCTTTAACCGTTTTGTTCTTCAATAGTTCAATGTTTTCTTCTCTTGTAATATTTGGAGATTTATTCTTTATATTTGGCTGTTATCCTTTTTCCACTCCCTTCGGAAGTTTTGGATCATGCCTTTGGAAGGTTTTTTTCTTCCTGTGCTTTTTGTTGACATCCTTTTAGTGGAAGAAAGAACTTTCTTTTTCTCGTGCCTTCTTATGGACAATTTAGGGTGAAAGGAATATTCGGAGACGCTGCAAGGTTTTTTGATTACTTCCTAGAGGCGATTGTTATAACTGGGTATTTTTGTGTAAAGATAAACACCTTCATTCTTATTATAGTCTATCCTATTTTGTTTTTAATTGGTACATTTTCATGTAATTCACCTATTGGTATCGGGAGTTTGCTCCAATGAAATTGTTTCCTTTAAAAAAAAATATGTATATCAATGGACAGTTTGTTTTTGCTCAAAAGTTTACTTAGGTTTTTCTTTCTACTTCCAGGGGCATGTATTTGTGTCGCACACTTAGCTACCGAGGAGCTGAATTTGAAATTGTTGAAGCACCATTAGAAGCTGAGATGATGGTACAGTGCATGGGTTCCTCATATTTTAGAAAGGAAAGAGAAATGAGCGTACCTCTCTTCATGTTGTTTAAATTTTTTTTTTGTCTTTTTTTTAGTTCAATAACAATTGGGGGTGGGGATCGAAATCATGACTTCTTGGTTCATGGGCATACATCAATGCCACTGAGCTTCCTGTTGGCAGTTTAAAAGTTTTTTTTGTCTTTAAGTTTCTCCCCTCTTTTCATTTTTATTTTTAAAAGATGTTTTCCCTCTTTATTTTCCCCTTTTTCAGGCATTCTTTTTGTTCTTTTTGGGGGTGAGGGGTGTATCTGGGGCTGATAAAACTAGTTAAAGTCAACTCTTCCCATCTCTTTTCTACAGAACTCTGACTATTTTTTTTTAATTACTTCTATGCATTTTATTATGCCTTCTTGAGACTGTCGTCTTATGTTCTACTTAGGAAATGTATACATTAGCAGCTGAATTTTGGGCAAAATTGCGGTTAGAATTGATGACCGCAAGTGCATATGTTACTAGTGACAAGCTTAGCACCAACCAACTTTGGCGATTATTTTGGGCAAGCCATCAGGTATTTATCTGGGCTTTTCCTTGAAGCCCAATTTTTCTGTAGGTTGAATTATTTATATTTTAATTTAATTGAAGTTTGTTTAAGAAGTTTATGTATTCTATATCATTTCTCTTACTTCAAAATTTCCTCCTGCTTTTGTAGCGTTTCTTCAGGCACATGTGTATGTCTGCCAAGGTTCCTGCTACTGTTAGACTAGCTAAGCAAGCATTAATGGAAGATAAATGTGTTGTCATTGGCCTGCAAAGTACTGGAGAGGCACGCACTGAGGAAGCTGTGACAAAATATGTCTGTGCCATAGCTTTATGTTGTTATCTGTTTTCCCATAAAAAGCTTAGTAGATGGTATGCTGTATTTTCTCATTTGGATTTTTTAAAATCTCTCTTTACAGGGCCTTGAGCTTGATGATTTTGTTTCTGGACCTCGAGAACTATTGCTCAAATTTGTGGAAGAAAATTACCCTTTGCCTGAAAAGCCTGAAACTCTCCCTGGTATATGTGGCTTGTGTAGTCACGTTTTGTTCGTTTTTTCTTTCTTTCTAGTATGTGTGATGTTTTATAATTGATCTTGCTTCAGAGGAGGGAAGTGTCAAGGAGCTTCAAAGGAAGAGGCACTCAGCAACTCCTGGCATTTCATTAAATGGGAGGTTAAGGAAAGTTGCAAAATGGAAACCTCCAAGTGATGTCGAAAGTGATGAAGAATCTGAAAGTGGGTTATTTTTAAAAGAAGTTCATTTAATCTTCGTTCATCCTTGTTTGTATACTAATCTAGTATTTCTTGAATAGTCTTTTTAGGCAGTGATTGTATCTGATCTTATTTTTAACTTCATTCATGTCTTAATTGAGTCGGGAACTATCCCACAAATCAGTGAAAAGTTTTGTTTTTAATAAAAACGAAGGTTTTATTAATTGTTTTTATGGCCGCTGTTCAGGCCAACTTACACACACCTCAACTATTGTCACGGAACATACTACCTGACTCTACAACATTTGAATGTCAAAGATAGCCATAAAAAATTAATTTTCTAATAGGTGGCTGCTATGGATTGAACCGATCACCTTAGTTACTTAAGACCTTCCTGATGACTAGGCCACTCTATAATGGTTAAAAAAGTTGATGAGTTTGGCCTAGTGATCAAGATGGGTCTTAAGTGAAGCATATGACTTTTTTTTGTTTGATTTTTTTGAAGTATATTTCATTATTAATTGCCTTATGAGGGTCTTTGTTTCGTTATTGGTTTGAATGAATTAAGCATCATGAGTTGACCTTGTGATAAAAAAGAGTCTTGAGAACTAGGAGGACACGAGTTTAATCCATGGTAGTCACCAATCTAGGAATTTATTTCTTACAAGTTTGGTTGACACCTAATGTAGTAGGGTCAGTCGATTGTTTCTTGAGAATAGTCGAGGGGCAAAGCTGGCACAGACACTCATAGATGCAAAAACTGATTTGAATGGATTATGTCTTACCTATCTATGCTATACACAACTTTTTAAAGAAAAATAATTTGTTGTCCTTTTGTTTATTTATGTCTCATGGATAAGAAACTATTTGGGTTAGATAAAATGGCTCATGGCAAGGGAAGTTAGAAAAATAAGACCCTCAATTGACTTTTAGGATGCCTTTTAGTTAAGATTCTCTAAGTGGAAATGCTTCTACATTAAGAAAAAAGGGAAAAGTTCACGCTTGACTGCCTTCATAGCATTAGACCAGGCTTCTTTTTAAAATCTTGGTTAAATTGCTGCTGTTAGACTGCATCAGCATTGTTGCATCAATGCTTATATCTAGCTTGTTCCTATTGCTATGCCTTTTTTCATCTGTATCCATATTCAGCTAGAAAACTCTGTTTTTATGACATCGCATCTTTTTTATTGTTGGTACAAAATCCAGAATTTTTTTTTTTTAATTCTTACCTTTATGCTTGCAGGTGATTCTGCTCCCGAATCTACTGAATCAGATGATGAGTTTCAGATATGTGAGATTTGCAATACTGAAGAGGTAAGTTCCTTGAGATAATTTGATGGTTTGAGACCTTGAGAGAAACGACTGTGCTGTTGGGCTTACACTCATTTTCCAGGAAAGTAAAAAATTACTTCGATGCTCCTGTTGTGAGCAACTTTTTCATCCCGCCTGTCTGGACCCTCCGCTGTTGGATACAGAAGCTGTAGAGTGGTCATGTCAGTCTTGCAAGGAAAAGACAGATGAGTATCTTAAAGAAAGGAAAGCTGTTATAGCTGAACTTTTGAAAAGGTTTTGACATTTTATTTGTTTCCATTTTTGTAAATGTGACGAATCCTTGTGATAATAAGACTATCAGCACTTCTTATATTTTCTTCAGTAAGAAAAAAAGGCGAGGACTGCTGTAGTCTTATTAGTTCCAGGTGTTAGGTTCCGTACATTTTACCTGAAATTACATTTCTTTGTTTTACTATCAGGTACGATGCTGCTTCTGACCGTAAGTCCAATTTGTTGGCAATTATTCGTTCATTAAATCTTCCTAACAATCCTTTGGATGATATTATTGATCAGGCAAGTGTTTCTTCTTCTTTCTCTCTCAGTAGTACTAGTATGCATGAATGTTCTGTGTGTTTCTGAGGCTGGTTGAAAAAACTTCATCCCTAAACCCCCTCTTCTCATTTTAAAGTGGTATTTATATTTTGTTTCAAAATTATCTGGCTATCCTCAAGGGGTGGCCTTGTTAATGGTCTTGTTCCCTTGGAGGTTCCAGATTCAAAACTTGCGAGTGAGCTTAAATGTAAAATCTTTTTGTATTTCTCAAGTCCATTCCTTGTTTCAAAACCCCCTCTTCTCATTTTAAAGTGGTATTTATATTTTGTTTCAAAATTATCTGGCTATCCTCAAGGGGTGGCCTTGTTAATAGAGGATTGGGGTCTTGTTCCCTTGGAGGTTCCAGATTCAAAACTTGCGAGTGAGCTTAATGTAAAATCTTTTTGTATTTCTCAAGGCCATTCCTTGAGACGGATGCGGGAGCCTTTGGGTATGTAGTAGCGTGGACCTCCAATTCTTGGTTATACAAAAAATAAAAAAAATCTGGCCTTTTTTTGTTGCTCCGTTGCATTAATTCAGTCACAAGTTGTTGATATTTTCTTTTTGTTAGCAGATCATCGATTTTTTTAATTTTTTCCATACTTAATTGAGCATAATTCATTTAATTTTTTTAATAAGAGATAACTTCATTGAGGTCTGATTTATGTTTCTTTTGTTATTGTCTTCTGCTTTATTGTAATCAAGCTTCAGAACTATGTTTAATCCTTGTCATATTGAGTTTATTTTTTTCTTCTTCCAATAACCTTGTCCGATTGAGTTTGAAATGATCCTCAGTATGCTTTGAAATCAAAATTTATTTGTCCTTGTTCTTGATGTTAAAAACTGTAGCCATACGATCACTTCACAGTGATTTTTTGTTTTCTGAGAAGTCTGAGGTGAATTATTGTTGCCTCGCCACAATCGTTTCCTTACCTACCACATTTTTATGCCTGCTGGAAAGTATAGTATATAAGCATTTGTGTGCGCAGAAGTGCCCATGCATTACCATACTCGTGAAAAGTTACTTTTTCTGATGGAATTACTCTGTTGCAGCTTGGAGGCCCTGATAAAATTGCTGAAATTACAGGAAGAAGGGGAATGCTTGTAAGGGCCCCCAATGGAAAGGGTGTTACTTACCTGCCACGGAACTCGTGAGCTTTCAATTTTGTTGTGTTCTTTCCAAATTGTGATTTATTACTCCAATGCACCTATATTATATAATTAAATTAATGTGTAGAAAGGATGTGGCTATGGAGATGGTTAATATGCATGAGAAACAACTGTTTATGGACGGTAAAAAGTTTGTTGCTATCATTTCTGAAGCTGGATCAGCTGGGGTTTCATTGCAGGCAGACAGAAGAGCTGCAAATCAGGTTTCTCTCTCATGCATGTCTGCTTGGGAAGGTTTTTTTTTGTGGGGGGGGGGGGTGGTGCTAACTGAATTTCTATGTGTAAATAAGTTAACTTTATCACCGGTGACTGAATTTGTGTGGGTAATTAAGTTGTATTTGATAAGTATATAAATGCACCCATTAAAAAAATAATAATTATAAATGTACATATCGATTGCTTCCTCATGCCCGTATTCAATTTTTATTGCTTTTGGCATTTGTCGCTACAGAAAAGAAGAGTTCATTTTACTTTAGAACTCCCTTGGAGTGCTGATCGAGCTATTCAACAATTTGGACGTACTCATCGGTCTAATCAAGCTTCAGCACCCGAATACAGGTGCTTTTGATACTTATGGCTTTCATTTTACTTTGTAATCGTGTTAGTTTGGCAGTATTAAATATTAGGATTAAAATCTTATAGTTCGAGTGATAATAAAAAAGGATTAATATTTTTGGACTTATCCAAAACTACAACAAAAGGCTTAGAATAGAAACAAAGAATTGAGCTTCATCCAAAATCTGAAGAATTAAAAGCTGCTTCAAGCAAACAAGCCAAAACTAAAGGGAACCGAATTAAAACCAGCAAACCATTGAAGCCATTTAAACTGGAGCTACTACGACATGAGGAGAAACAGCCTGCAAGTGTATTTTATTATCCCTTCAAGTTAATTTGATAGTCAGTTTCCCTCCAAATTTAGCTTCCATAAAAAATGGAAATGCATGATGCACGTACGTTTGTTATAGGATGTAAAATGTTTATGATGTTGGCGATTTTGTATTTGTTGGACTGGTGTAACATTTATCTGGTGAATGGTTTTGTAGGCTTCTTTTTACGAATCTTGGTGGAGAACGCAGGTTTGCATCAATTGTTGCAAAGAGATTAGAATCCCTGGGAGCCTTAACTCAAGGAGATCGAAGGCTAGTTGGATTAATTTCATCAAGTCATTGTTTATTATTTAGTTAAAGTGCTTGAAGTAGTTTTTCTTTTTCTTGATTGTATTTGACTATTCACATGCAGGGCTGGACTGTCACTTAGTGCTTATAATTATGACAGTGCTTATGGGAAAGCGGCCTTGACAGTGATGTATAGAGGAATAATGGAGCAGGTTTATATTTTACATTTGTTATCATTTTACAACTGTGCAAAAAAAAACGAACTGTCATATTCATTTGAATATAATAAAATAAATAACACTAATTCACTCTCAGGATGCCCTACCTGTTGAACCTCCGGGTTGCTCATCTGATAAACCTGATACTATCCGTGATTTTATTGAGAATGCAAAAGCTGCTCTCAATTCGGTGGGAATAATTAGGGACCCAGGACTAGGTAACTTCTAAATTCAATATTTATCTCTTGTTCTCAGAACAAAACGAATAAATAGAAAAATGGATTAATTTATTAATTAAGTTTTACCCAATTAATTAGTAAACATGCTAATTTATTAATTTAGAAGATAATTTTGGAAAGATGAAATCTCTCACTCCCGTTGGAAATTCATTCGTTTTGGATACCTAGGAGGTGGTTTCAAAAAAAAAAAAGACACCTCGGAGGTGTTTGAATGAGGTTTAGGATGAGGAGTTAGTTTGAGGAGTTATTTTGAGTAGTTAAAAATTAAGCATGGTAGCCAAAAACTCATTTGGATGTGATTTTTTTGTAGAGGAGTTAGAGACCATAACTTCTCAAAGTAACTCCTCAATTTTAGTAGATTTAAAATTAGTAGTTATTTTGAGTAGTTAAAAAATAATGGTTAAAAATGAGTACTTTCCAAGATTGTCACGGCGAAAACTCCCGTGCACATGGTTAAATATTAGTACCTGACTGTACCTTAGTTATGATTTGAAATTTCTATTTCTGTGTTTAGCCACTGGGAAGGACTCTGGAAAGACCTTTGGTCGTATTGTTGAGTCAGACATGAATGATATTGGACGTTTTCTTAATCGGATTTTGGGCCTGCCTCCTGATATACAAAACAGGTATGTAATCTATGATTTATTATGCGTATGGACGTTAGAGTTGGGTTATACATTGACGTTGACATTAATATACAGGATTTTTGAGTTATTTGTTAGCATCTTGGATCTTCTAATTCAGAAAGCACGCATAGAAGGGAATCTTGATTCTGGAATTGTTGATATGAGAGCAAATGTTATTGAATTGCGCGGAAGTCCAAAGGTTTGCTGTATTTTTCACATCACTGATCATGTATCAATCTTTGGTTGTTGATCATATAATTTCAATTATCTTGCAGACTGTTCATGTTGATCCCGTCTCTGGGGCATCAACTATGCTTTTTACGTTCTCTTTGGATCGTGGTTTGACCTGGGAGGTATGCTTTCTAAATTTATTTGTAACTTCTATGATGATGATATATATATATTACAGAATAATAAATTTTATTGATGAATGAATCAAGGAACCTAAGCAATCTCCCATCACCTAAAGTGATTACAAGAATGTTTCCAATTGAAGATTAAAATAGTCACTAAAAGTTGTTTGTTTCTTAGCCGGTTAGCCCAATACAAAGAACGAGAAAAAAGTCAAGTCCTAGAAATTATAAATAGTTGAGAAAGTGCCTCTAAAAGCATCTTCCCAATACCAAAATCAGGTGGTCCGGTCTACAGCTAATTGCCATGCACTCATGATACATTTCGCTGGAAAACCTTCTGAAGAGTCAATTTTCAGATTTGTCATTTAGCAGGATTCTCATTGAATACGAAATCCATGAATCATGAATGGGCTGAGCTATCTTCTCTATAATCGCTCACCGTATTAACTGCACCAAGACTCAATTCTCACAAGAAATTCTTTATCTTTTTTTTATATATTTTTTTAAACAGTTATTTTTTTTGGATAGAAATCTTTCCATATAGCTGAATATGAAGTTTTAACATTTGAGTCCTCAATTCCAGTAAGCTTTCCATTAAGTTTTGGAGGGATCAATAGACCATAACCATGAATCTGGGGCGTCTTGTAAGCAAATATGGTCCAAAATACCAGATAAATTAGCCTATTTCGTCAATTCTAAATCATTTTGTAACCTAGTGGCATAGAGGGATATTTCATCTCTCTTCTCGCTGTATAATTTTCCCTACAATGCAGGTTTTTTGTTTCTTGTAAAAAAAATATATTTCTTTGTTAATATCCTTTGAAGTTGAATCAAAGTAGATGAAAAAAATGTAGTTTTGTACCTTGGGTTAGTTTGAACCTAGAGCTACCGTAGCAGGTAATCACCTATTTATTCTGTGGAGTATGACAAAGGGAATACTAAAACTAGCAGCAAGTTTTCCCTCAATGCTCCCAGAGTGAGGGCAATGGAGAAAGATGAGGAATATTACTTCTCATGGTGCAAGTTATCTCCAGCTTTTTACAATTATAGCTATGATACCCTCCTTAGTAGTTGGAGATCTTTTTTGTAACCCATTGGGCCCATATTTAAATTTCATATATTAATGAAATTGTTTTTTATCTAAAAATACATCTTGTATTTTTGTGTATGTCAGTCTGCGAGCACAATTCTTGATGAGAAGCAAAAGGATGGGCATGGTTCAACCAATGATGGGTTCTATGAATCTAAGAGGGATTGGTTGGGAAGAGGCCACTTCATATTAGCCTTTCAAAGGTTTTATATTATTGTGTTTTTATACCCTTCTATCTTGCAGTTTGATTTTTCTTTGACCATAAATGATTTAACATCTTTAATATCTTCATCATTAGTATTATCTCTCGTGTTAATAGTTAGGATGCCCCTTGTACATACCATCTTACCTACTTTTTATTAAGCCATTCTAATAGTGGAGACTATTCCCACAGACCAACACATGTCATTTCATCATACTTTGTTCTTGCTCACATGCTTGAATGCTTCCTAAAAATATTTCCAAAAATATTTCCAAGAGGTCATCCAACTTAGAATTGCTCGAAGTACACCCCTCCTAACCATGGTAGAAACTATCAAGTATTTTAAGCCCTTCTTAACCATGACTTCCATATCCTCTCATTCGAATGTGGGGACGATTCATTCATGTACCCTTCCTAACCTCAGGCGTTGCACTCCGCTCATTGTGCTTAATTGACACTCTTTTTTTTCAATTTTTTGTGAGGTTCATTTTTTTATCCGAAGAGTTCTTTAATAATCGTTTTTACGTTTTTCCCCTTAAAAGTAGCTCTAGGGTGTGGTGTGGTTTTGCAATGTTCAAATAATCTTCTTATTAAATTCTATTTGGGATAATGTTACAAATAAACACCGTCAAGATGAGTGTCATCAAGTGAGTGCTTCATATTCTTTCCATTTTCGAGTAATAGTGATAAGAAGTTTCCCTCTTCGTAGTTATACCTATACTTCGTTTTGTATATTTTGCTCTATGCATTTTTTAATCCAATCTAAATTATCGTTCCTATTGGTCCTCAAAATATTTCAGCTCTGTTTCTGGAATGTATAAAATTGTCCGCCCAGCTGTTGGGGAGTCGATAAGGTATTGAATTAAAATGGTTATCAACTTATTTGCATTATGCAATCATACATTCCGATATTTGCTTTTTTTAAAAAATTTGTTGTTTCCATTCTTCACAGAGAAATGTCTCTCTCTGAGTTAAGAAACAAATATCGAAAAACATCATCTTTAGAGAAGGCTCGTAGTGGGTGGGAAGATGAGTATGACATTTCTTCGAAACAGGTGAATATCGTTAAAATGGATTTTCTGGTTAAGTGCTGAGCATATGTTCCGTTTTCCTTATATTTCCACTAATCAGATGGAGCGTTAATGTTTTGTTGTGTCTCATTGCTTGATGAACCGTCAGTCAGTTTTATCTAATATTTATATTCTATTTCTCTACAATTTCCTCTTATTGTGCTAGTATCGTTCAAACCAATAATTTGCTACCTCTGTTTCCAGTGCATGCATGGACCGAAATGTAAGCTTGGCAACTTTTGTACGGTTGGCAGGAGAATACAGGAAGTTAATGTTTTGGGTGGCCTTATTCTTCCTGTTTGGGGAACTATTGAAGAAGCCCTTTCTAAGCAGGTATGCTGGTTTTAACTCCCAAGTGAAGTATTCATCTCATATCATTCTTGTGGGAGATTGAATGATAATTTTCAATGTTCTCATTTTGAGTGTATAAACTTTGACAATATAAAGATTTGGTGAAATAACACGTCCATCGGCTCTTGCTGCTAAAAAAAAAAAATCTTTGAAGAAATTAAAAAGAAAAACTAACAAGAAACAATGAATTATTCCAATCAAAAGATTTGAAAATATGGCATCCGGATGAAGATTTTAGATGTATATAGTCTAAATGAGCACACTAGTCCGAAATTTTTCCTTAAAAAGTCGGTTTCTTTCAAACCAAAGTTCCGAGAGAATAGCTTTAACCACAATAAGCTGGAGAAATGAGGCCTTAACATTCAGAATATTCCCAATGATAAGCTGAATAATATTCTCCTTGAGAATGTAGTAAACAATCAATTAACATTGAAGATCTGAAAAAACATGAACCAACACTTTTGAGGGGAATCACAATCAAGGAAGACATAAGATAATGATTCAATATTCGGTAGAGACATCATCCGTTCATGGGAAGCTTTATAATGATATGATTTATTTTTTATCAGAAACAATAACATTTCGTTGACAATGAAGGCCTTAATGGGCCTATCGGAACAAGAGCAAAATGATAACAACAACCAAGAAAAGACAATGAGGCCTTATTGGACAAGATTCATGCATGCCTCTCTCTTAACTGCTCTCTCTCCAAGTCTGCTACCCAACCTGAATTGAGATCGGAGATCGGAAAGCGGGTGGGGAACCTGGCTTTAAGCGAAACATCACCCAACCAAACACCATTCCAAAATTGGATACGTTGTCCATTTCCAAGGTTGAAATAGGGAAACATGGACATTCTGAAACCATAATCTCAAAACTAATCAGCCAAGAGGTTCTATTTTTCGCACGAGATGAATCTCAATTATCAAGAGGGACAACAAACTTATCTTATTGCTTTAATATCAATTGTTTATTTCTAGTGAATCCAACATCTCTGACATAGTAATGCCAAACTTATTCACCAGCACTAAAGTTCATTGCTTCACGTCTTTGGTTCAAGTTCAGTGCCTACTTCATGAGGCATGCGCTTCTGCATAATAACTCGAAAGGCATTGCTGGTCATTCAGTTTACTGTTTGAACTGTACTTCTTCAGTGTTTCGATGTTTCCATTCATCTCGTCAATAGAAAGATACTAATCTGTATTGATTTCACATCGTAAATTGGTATGCTTCAGTAGTATGGATTGGTATTAACTGCATTAACCTTTTCCAAAATTATCATTTACAGGCACGACAAAGTCACAAGCGGCTGCGTGTAGTACGTATAGAAACTACCAAAGATAATCAGAGAATAGTTGGGCTGTTTGTTCCCAATGCAGCAGTTGGATCAGTGCTTCAAGGTCTCTCTCACTCTTTCATTTAATTGTGTAGTTCACCATTTCATGCTCAATGCTTTTCTCTTTTTCTTTTTTCTTTTTTCTTTTTAATTCAATTGGAAGATCCAAATGCATGAATTCTTAGTCATAAACACATACTTGAGCTATGTTCTTGTTGACTGTTTCACGTAATAGTTGAGAGGCTCGTGCATACATCAACTCCCCAAACCCGACTTCATATAAACTTAGAATTTGAGAAGGTGGAAAGAAGCAACAAGTTTCTGATTTGGGAATTTGTCTTTTACAGGTTTGGCATGGGTACAAGATGTAGATGATTGAAGCCAAAGTAGCGATTACTAATTACTTTTGGTCCCTGTAATATTTCTGCACTGCTCCTACCATTAAGCTACAGCAGGTTTGGAAGGAGTTTGAAGAACTGGTTCTATTTTTTCTGCACCATGCAATTGAACTGTGCAGTCTTATAGTTAATTTTTTGGTATATATATGATTTGTATATTGAGGCAATGCATTGTAGAAGATATAGGGGGGTGCATTAGGTCAGTGTTTATTATCCCTCTTAATCTTGTTTCATTTTGTTTTGTAATACACTAATATCAAATAACAGCTGGAAATAGAAAATCCCCTCCGTTTGGCCTTTTGTACAATTTTCTTTTTTTAGGCTAAAATATTGTTACATATTTAATATACCTGAAGTATAGGATAGTAGCCAAAGTCTGCCCAAATTTCCTAATCAAGAAAAAAAAAATCTTTCTCCATTGTTAGCCTTTGTGGCTCTTTCAGATTGCACTCATTGTGTCATGCAAGACATTGGTAATATCACATAGTGAGGGTTCATGGACCAATAGACAGTGCATAATTAATTTAAGATTTTTGTTTCTGAATTTAAATTTGTATCTTAATTTTGAAGGAACTCAAAACCATGCAATTTAATATGTTATTCAATTGTGTTAGACTCATAATTTGTGATGTAACAAGTATTAGAAGTTCAAGTCACAATATTAGCCTACTAGGATTTAGTATTTTATAAATTCTCCTCCAACCAAATATTTGTTAGGTATTTTGGGATAATAGTTGAAACATAAACGAACTCTAACACTCAGATTCATGGTTGGAATCAATAAACATGTCAAACACGAGAAATCACTAAATATCAAGATGTTTTTTTCAGTTGAAACATTTGCGATTAGAATTCTAACTAACTTTACTTTGTTGAAAATTATTTTCTCATTTGTATTTAATAATAATTAAGGTGAGATTTGAATTTATGACAAATACTACTCCAATTGGGCAGAAAAGATCATATTCTCCACTACAAGGAGGTGTTTGGATGAGATTTTCTATGAAAAGTTAGTTTGAGGAGTTATTTCGAGTAGTTAAAAAGTTGAGATTTTTATAATAACTCGTTTGGATGCAGATTTTTATAAAGTATTTTTGGACCAAAAAAATTGTTTGGATTTGGAGTTTTTTTTTTTTTTTTTTTTTTTTTGTAGAATATAGACAACAACTTGTTTCGTGGTTAGAAATGATGAGTTGTTTTGAGTGGTTACTAAACGTGTTTTTTTTAAGGGTAGTTAGTAAATATTCAATGTAAATCCTCTTTAAAATTGATAAAGAAACACCCCCTAAAAGTTGTTTGTCCCTCGGGGCAGACGTATGAAGGGACCGCCCTCCCCAAATATTTCGAGTTTGATGTGGTAGTATACTTTGGATCTTTTTTCAATTAGTAAAAAACTATGTATGTTTGCAATACAACAGCTTATGATATTACTTGTTTGCACTGTGGATTTTAGCCCCCCAAAGATTGCAACAATCTGAGTTTGAGACAGATGTTACATTTTTGTACTTTCCTTTTTTTGCTAATTTTTCCTTTTACTTTCCTTTTTATCTTTTTTTTTTAGATTATACTTTCCTTTTTTATCTTTACCTTTTCAATTGTACAGTTTCCATTTTTTAAAAATTAAATGTATCTCCGTTCAGTTTTGGCCTTTTTTATTATTATTAATTATAAATTTTCTTAACTTTCATTAATTTTATATATATTTTTTTTTTCCTTTCCCTTTCATCCTTCTTTTCTCTCTTTTCTAAATATACTATTTATACTTTTTTTGCTTTATTTTTTAAATATATTTTCATTTATTTCCTTTGTATTTCTTTTAAATGGAACTTTTGTTTTTCTCTTTATTTTCTATATCTTGCATTTTTAGAAAATTAGTCTACTTTGATTGAAGCATTAGTTTGTAGAGTGTCACAAGTGAGTAAAATATCATTCCTAATTTTTGAATCGATTCTTTCTAAAATATTACATCCATATTTTTTTTTCCTTTTTTATTATTAATGAAAAATTCTTAATTTTAAATGTTATAAAAAAAAATTTATGGTTTAATAACTATTAAAGTTTAATTATATAATAAAATATGCTATGATAGTATAAAAACTTTACTTTCTTAAAAAAAAACTTAATAGATGTTAGGTCGAAAGTTTAGAGTTCATTAATTTAGGAACATGCCATCAAACTTTTGACATTAAAAAAAAAAAAACTTTTTGTATATTTTTAAAGTATAATTTTTGGCCTACGTTATTATGGTTTGTGAATCTTGTAAAACTAAAATGTTATAAGTTCAATTTATGGTGGCCTCTTACCTCGCAATGAATTTTTTACAAATTTTTTTGTCCCAAAGAGTGACACAGTTGTTGAAGTCTTGGGTTTTAAGGGTATGCTCTCCTTAAGTCCTAGATTTGAAACTTAGTTGTGTCTCATTAAAAATAGTCAAATATGCACATATAATCATGAATATAAAAAAAAAATACAAAACAAAAAAAACGGCCCCTAAACTTTGAATCCTTGATTCACCCGTGGTGTCCCTTAGTAAAAACTCATTAGCAAATGATGAGCTCATTAAATTAAAGCTCTTCCCCTTTCTTACAAACAATATAAGATCACCCAATGGATCAGTGGCAGAATGGTTAATTCTTTGGTTGTAAACTAGTTTAACACCAACTTCACAGGTTCGATTCCGAGAATCGATATTTGTCCCCTCCCCCAATATGTACTCAAAATATATATATATATATATATATATATATATATATATATATATATATATATATATATATATATATATATATATATAAGATCCATAAAACCCTTTGGGAGCTTCCTCATTATTTTCCATTCTTTAGCGCTCCCTCATACAAAACATTGTATTTCAAAGGAGAATAATTGACTTGCGAAGTTCAATGAATTCATATATTATTATTTCTAGCATTGATGGTTTGGTAATAGTTTGATTTGGATAAAACAAAAATATTAGATTGATGAATGAAAATATTATATTTATTTGAAGTGAAAATAGTTGGGAAATAATATAATTGCTCTCAATTAAACAAGAGATAAATACCGAGATCGAATGAACTAGCTTACGACTAAACAATAAAATTATTATGTCACTAACCTTTTGATAAGCTCCTAAAAAAAAACCTTTTGATACAAAAAATAGTATTTTTTTATCTGTATAGTTAATGATAAATGAGGATATCATTTACAATCGCAAATTGTACCAGATAAATAGATTAAATCGTGATAGAGATTAATAAAAATAATGATAAATTTTTTTAAAAAAAAATAAAAAAAATTAGAGGAGTATAACTATCGCCACAAAATTTCAAAAACATAATGCACAGGAATAACAATTTTTTTTAATATAAAAAAAAATTGAGAAATGAAAATTGAAGAGTAAAAAAGGAATATGGTTGCTGAAGAGAACCTAACATTCTTGTCTTCGTCATCTTCCCGTTTTCTTGTATTGAAATAAAGATATTTAATTTTACGCATTATCATTAAAATCCCTTTCAATATATTCAGTGCTGTTTACTTCTGTTCATTTTTAGCCTTTTTCCAATCATTCTCCACATTATTTTCTTTTGGATTTGAAAATAATTTTGCTTTCTACTCACTATTTTTCTTAAAATTTAAAATTATATCTATTATTCAGAATTGGATGCAAATATGGAATCTATAAATCAACTCCATTTGAGGCAGAGAAATTGGACTCAAAATGTCATAATTTTGATATGTTCTTATTGACACTGTTTAACCATTTAGGACCCACATTATTCATTGAGTTTACATTTTTGTTACATTGAATTTTTATTGTTGCATCTTTTAGATTTATAAATGTTTAAAATGTAGAATAGATCAAAGTCCTGTTAAACATTTTTTGAAGTTCTATGATCAAATACATCCAAATGAATACAAATTTGAAATCTCATAGGCTAAACTTGTAAATTTAACATTGGAATTAATTATAAATTTTCTTGAAATTTAATGAATAATAAGGTCATGTTTTTCTCATTTTTTCGCCTTTTGTCTTTGCTCTATCTTATTGATAGGAAGTGTCTAATTAACTAACTAGAAAATAGGTTTGAAAAATTTAATTAAATATATGTATAAGTATAGAGATTTGAACTTTTAATCTTAAGATGATATATATATATATATATATATATATATATATATATATATATATATATATGATTATTGTTGTTTAGTTTGTTAATTATTCACATATTTTTAAAGGGGAATTTGCATTGTATAGCAACTTTTTTATCCAGTTTACAATTATAGCAACATTTTAAAAATAATTCGTTTATAGAAAATTTTGTCTATTTAAAAAAAAAAATCTTTATTTACCTTTTTCTATAGAAGACTTTGATAGAATCTATCATTGTCTAGTGATAGAAGTCTATTAATTTTATCGGTAATTGATTTTATCAGCACTTACTGATAAAATCTAATGGAAGTCTATCAATTTACCTTATTTATTAGTAATTGATTCTATCGACCTCTATTAATAAAATTTATCAATATGAAAATCCATCAATTTACATTTTTTACTATGTATGCAAATATTTTCATTACTGTGATATTCATGAAATATTTTAACCATTTTATAATACAGGTAAAAATCCCTTTTTTAAAAGAAATAATAGTTATTTGTTTATTATTATTTTGAGTAAAATCAATTGTCTTATTCATTTAGAATGTCATATTCAAAAAGAAATTATTAAAATGTATTTGACCAAAAAGGACGGTGAATTAAAATTTTTATAATAATACATAATCAAAAGATATCAATAATTATAAACACAAATGTAATAATTTGATCTAGCTTTAGGTTATAAGGGAGCAACAAAGTGGCACTGTTTAGTTTTTATTCATAAAATTTATTCTTTTTATTCAAACATTTAGGGCAGCGATTTTTGGAGATATATTCTTGTTGGTTTTCATAAATTTCATTAAAACTAATTTTTTTAAAAATCAATTATTATTTAGAATCATGAAAGGAGCCGTTACAGTCACATGGTTTGTCTCACGGTACGCAATCAAAAGCTGACACATTTACATTTTTAAATTAGAAAGAAAAAAAAGTATTTTTCTTAAAGTTAAAAATATTATTCCAAATAAATAGGGGAATATTTATTGAAAAGGATCATGTAATGTTATTGCAACTTCCTATCATTTTCCTCCACGTGGAATTTCATGTGACGCCAATAATACAATTGATACGACGCGTTTTACTGTTTTTTTGACGAAATTATATATCAACTTGGAATTTATACGCTTTTTTGGCCCAAAAATTAATCAATAATTAAAGTGACGTGCGTTGGTTTACACGTGTGTGTAATTTTACTTTTGCTTTCTGTATTTTCATTATGATTAATTTGTTCTACGTCTCTTGAAATTATTTGATTGTATTATATGTATTTTGTTTGTTCCTATTTGTTTCCTTTTGGATTTTCTTTTTCATCATCGCTATTGCAATTTTGAAATTCTATTTTGATTCTTAAGGAATCATTGGTCACTTTTTTGTTTTTAAAAATTTATTCTATAAATATTATTTTTACTCATACATTACATGTTTTTTATCTACGTTCGTTTTCAAAAATCAAATCATATTTTTAAAATAAAACAAAAATATTATTCTCTAAAACTTAATTTTATTTTAAAATTTTGCTGAGAATTCAATGGTTTTCTTAAAGAATTGAAACCCATGGTAGATTCTATAGTTTTTTTTTTTTTTTTTTGAGAATAGAGATTCTATAGATTTAAAGTAGAATTTTATAGTTATTAAACTATAAATACTTATTTCATTTATACTCTTACAATTAATCAAATAAATACATCTCAATATTTTGGATTTATAACCTTATGGTTTACTTTTCAAAAAAAAAACTTTATGATTACTAAATTGTATATGATATCACTTAAGCTATGCTACTTTTTTCCATTTATTTTCTTATAATTAATGAATTATATACCTCTCAATAATTTTTTTGTTCAACCATAAATATTAAGATTCAAACTTAGACATTTTGAATTGATAATACATGTGAATAACAAATAGCATGTTTTGACATAATACATTTCAATAATTAAACATACTTTTCAATAACTATTCAACACCCATACCCTAATTATCCTATGTTCCCCTTTCTCATTCTAGTTGAAATTAATTGAAATAATAATAGTTTTGAGAATTATTTCTTGAGAACTTTATCTACAATTTTTAGAATTTGTTATTTTTCCACACACAAAAAAAAAAGTTGTGTATGTGGGAGGGGATGTCACTTGCAAGCAAGGTTTCTTTCCTTAACAGTAACAAATTCTGTCACCTTGTAATACTCTCAAGTAGGGCACAATTGGGTTGGGAAGTGGGGCCCATTCACCCATCAATCATTTCAAAATTGTTTCTTATTTGTTCCCTCTTCTCTTTTCACTTCTACACCCAATAATTTCAACAAATACCCATTTTCTACTCCATTTAAAATACTTTCTTCATTACATTTTGTGTTTAATATGTAAATAAATTATAAAAAAAAATTATTTTCCACATAGAAATTTTCTTACTACCATTTACCATCCTTATAATTTTTTCTCTTCAATTGTATGTGAAACGAGAATTTATAATAAATGTCATCAAATTTTGGATGTATAATAAAAAAGAGCAAAATATTTTCATGTATAATATAAAATTAAAATTAATTCATTTGTAGCAGAAAATTCAAATTGATTTCTTTCACCCATAAAATTCAATCGGTGATACTGATTGAATTCTATCACTAGTTGAGTTTTTTCAATGATAGAAAATAATGTACTATAATTGAATTGTTTTAGAAATTGTGGTGCAAATATAATACAAAGGTAAAATGTGCTACTAATGGTAAATTCCATTTTTTATATGATATATAATGAAAATTTACATATGTATATCCAAATTAACTATTTAATATATTTTTTCTTCTAAAAAAAACTATTTAATATATTTTTTCACTAATAAGAAGTTAGTTGTACTTTTAAAATATGATGTAAAATGCCTAGAGGTAAGTAATAGGGTATGAGGAGTTATAACAATAATACCTTCCTTGAGAAGGCATAAATGAAGAAGAAGGAAAAGTAAAATATGAAAAAGAGGGTTAAAACTCACTTCTTCTTTTTTTAACCTTTTAACTTAGATGTCAAGAGGAGGCAATCTACTAGAAGGAAAAAAGAATACTTAACCTATGATGGAAACTTAATTTGACTAATCTTGTCTAACAATTTTTTTTTTTTTGGTAAATTGTCTGACAAATTAAAAACTAGTAATAAAAGTGTAAGTGTATTTTTGGTTTAAATATCATGTAGTATTGTATTTTGGACTTATTTTATTTTAGTTTATAAACTTTTAAATGTTCAATTTTAGTACTTAAAAAAAAACCTTCTGATTTCTCATAATTAGTTTAAAGTTAGTTTTAATCAAAATTAATTTAATAATGTTGACATTTTTAATACAAGAAAGAAAAAAATATAAATAAATTTCTAAAAATTTAAAGAAGATATTAATTTTGAAGAGGTATTTAACAAAAAAATAATATATCATCATTAGAACACATAATTTTAAGTTTTTTTAATGTCATGATTAAAACTATATACTTGAAAAAATTATGGATCAAAATAGAACCAACTTTAAATATATGGAAAAAAAGGATTTTTAAAAAACAAAAATACTTTTGATGCAAATAAACTAGGAATTTTTTTAAAATTTACTACCATATTTGAGAAGGTAAGATTCAAATTTAAGATCTCTAAATATATTTACCATTATTGAGCTCAGTTCCCTCCGATTAAAAGTGTTTCGGTTAAAAACATTATTTTTGATGTGGTCCTAAATTAATAATTAAAAAAAAATGTATATTTTGGCAAAGAAAATCACAAAAAGGGAGCAAATGAGTCCCCATACAGCTATAAAGTGAAGCTATAGCTCAATGATTGGTCCTTTTCATCCATAGTTTACCTTCCTTATCCACCACTCCATATGCCATATCATACCCCTTTAGGTTGTGTTTGGGTTGGATTGAATGGGATTGAAAATATAAACAAATAATTGCCTAAAAGTTGTAATCCCCAAACACACCCTAACTTCTTCAAGTGATCTTCTCCCATTTTTCACAACAAAAGTGGGGTCTCCCCATCCATCCATTCCCCCATCTTCATTCCCTCCCATGTTCATTATTTTCATATAATGTCAAAAAGAAAATTTGCTTCATAAATCATTTAACTTTTGTTTTTTCTGTTCACCAATTGAGTTGTTTGGTTGTAATCATGGTGAATTAACTTGGTAACAAAGATTAAGTTTTTGTAATCTCATAGCTTTTTACTTTATTGATATTTTCCTATGATGTTAATATTCTTGTAGAGTTTTGCTGCTTAGATTAGATAGTAAATATTCGATTAGGTTTTTACACTTTAACTCTACTTGAGTAATTAGATATTAGGTTAGATTCTTACCTAAGTTAATAAGCATGGCGTAAATGTATATAGCTATGCGATAAAAGACTTAAAAGTGTCATAATTTCTGTTTTTGATCATGGACTATACATAAAAATTGATACTTAACTTCAAACATCGATTGGTTGGACAGTCAATTTACTGGAAGCTTCTTAAATTACTATCACTAAGTCCACGTTTGATAAGCATTTGATTTTTAGTTTTCGGTTTTTAAAATTTAAGCTTATAACAACTATTTTATCATAGTTTTTTCTTACTTCGATATCTATGTTTTACCCATGTTTTAAGAAACCAAACCAAAATTTGGAAACAATAAAAAGTAGCTTCTAAAAGCTTGTTTTGTGTTTTAATTTTTTTTTTAGCATTCAAGTACTTTCTTAAAGAGATATGGGTAGATCGTAAGAAATTTTAATAAGAATAAACTTAAATTTCAAAAGACAACAACACAAATCCAAATGGTTATCAAATGAATTCTAAACAAACACAACTCTAATATTTTAAATATCAAATTAATAAAGTTAAAATTCAAATTTAGTCCATAAAACTTTCAATTTCATGTTGAAATCCTTGATCTATTCAATGTGTTCCAAAACTCCTAATCAACTAAACACTAAAATGAAAGATTATGATCTTATTAGACATAAAATTCAATCTAGTTTGTAAATTTCCCTATTGTATAACCTTAACGAATGAAATAGTGCTTTTTTTCAAATTTAAAATTGAGAGAGACTAAATTTATAATTAAGTTTTTTATAATCTTTAAAAGAAATTAAGTTAAAGGGAAAGGATTAATGATGAATTGGTTCGTTGTTTTATGATAATACAATTTAACACCAGATTCGATATATAACTAAAGATTTTATTATTCTATAGAATAAAAATGAGAATATTAGATTTTAATGTATAGGAATTGAAATAAACCCTAAACTTTCGAGTTTGTTTGGAGCATCAAATTGGTTATGATAGACGGAAGGTTATGATAAACAGTGAATTATGATAAACGGTGGGTTATTATAAATGGTGTTTGAGGAGCAAGTTATTGTAATAATGATTATAATAAACAGTATTTGAGGAGCTAGTTATATAACAAAAAGTAATATATGTAAGGTTTAGATAAAACGGACACGCAGGTTTAGGTAACCACTATTTATAATGAACGATGGGACAAACATCAGTTGAATTATTATAACAAATCCGATCATTTACGCAAACGGGAGCTAAACACATCCGAAAGATTTAAAAGGTATATTTACCTATTATTTTTATTGGATAACAATATCCAAGTTGTGGTTATTAAAAGAAATAGATAAAAAGGTGAGTGTCATTGTCATCCTTGTGGTGTAGTTCCCAAAAAGCAAATTCCCCTCACTTGAGGTTGCACGGTAGACCTCCACCACACCCAATCAAAACCCATTCTTTTTTTTTTTCTTTTTTCTTTTCTTTTCTTCCAAATATTTCTCTATAAAAACCCCTTCTCTCTCTTCTCCTCCCACTAAACTCCCCATTTCTCAATTCCTCTTTAATTTTTAAAAATTAAATTCCCAAAAAACCAAATCACAAAAACGATGTGTCGTTCCGACCAAGCCTTGGAAGCCGCTTCTGTCGTCGTCGTCGTCGACAACTCCAAATTCACCCCCCGCCACGTCCTCCAACCCACCGGAAACCGCGTCATCGACCGCCGTGGTTCCCTCAAAAAACCCCCCTCCGCCGCCGCCGTCGCCGCCGTACCCGCCGGCCCGATTTCCCCGAAATCAAAATCCCCGCGGCCGCCGGCCACCAAGCGCGGTAATGACGCCAACCCCATGAGCTCCAGCTCCGACAAGGTCCTCATTCCTGCCGCCGCCCGCCCCCGGCCGGCCCTGGAGAGGAAGAAATCAAAAAGCTTCAAACTTGGAGGGAATGGGAACGTGATTAGTGATAACGCCGTTGAGGTCACGTCTTTGAGGTACGCGTCTTCTCTAATCACTGACTCGCCGGGAAGTATCGCCGCCGTGAGAAGAGAACAGGTGGCGCTGCAACAGGCGCAGAGGAAAATGAGAATCGCTCATTATGGAAGGTCTAAATCTGCCAGATTTGATCAAATTGTTCCAATTCATTCCAAAATTAAACCCGCCGTTGAAGATCGAAGATGCAGCTTCATCACCCCCAATTCAGGTATTATAGAAAAAACAAAAAAAAAAAAACCTTTTTTAACGTCCCCTGTTTTTTTTTTTTTTAATTTATGAATTGGGTTTTGATTATTTTTTGTTCTGTTTTTTTTTTAGATCCAATTTATGTTGCTTATCATGATGAAGAATGGGGCGTGCCTGTTCATGATGACAAGTGAGTTTCTCTCTCTTTTCTTTTCTTTTTTTTTTTTTTTTTTTTGTCTTTTTCAGTATTTTTTAGTCTGATTCCTTGAAATTGAAAACAGAATGCTGTTTGAATTGCTGGTTCTGAGTGTTGCTCAAGTGGGTTCGGATTGGACTTCCATTTTGAAGAGACGTCAAGATTTCAGGTATATAAAATTAATTAAAAAAAATCTGTTAAAATAACAAATATAAGATTACATTTTCAACCAACAATTGGTGGATGGAATTTAAACATACAACTTTGTTACTGTATTATAAAAGACCGTGTAAGAGAATTTTTTATTATTGTCGTTTTATTCATTAATCTTATATATAATATATTCTTAATTCGGTTGAGGTTATATAAAGCCAAATATTGGTCTAACTTCAAAATCAGCTTAAATAAAAAATAAACTTAATTGAAAAATTATAAAGTTTTAATTTAATCTAATTTTTCTTTTATTTGTGTTGGGTAGTCAGAATTAGTATATATTTTTTTTGTATACGCTTATTTTAAATATTTGGGTTGGTGTCTAAATTCACTAAATTAGTGTTTTCTTCTTTATCCAGAAACGCATTTTCAAATTTCGATTCGGAAATTGTGGCAAATTTTTCGGACAAACAGATGATTTCAATCAGCACAGAATATGGAATCGACATTAACAGAGTCCGAGGAGTCGTTGACAACGCAATCCGAATTCTTGAGGTAATTAAATTAAGAAGTAAAAAAATTGTCATTTTCTTATACTGGTTAATGCATTCGTCCGGGTTGCACAATGGTTGAAAATTGTGGTATTACTCTTTCGATATCTTTTGAACCCTCGATTAAGGATTGAATGTGGTTATCCTTTTTTGTTAAAAAAAAAATTAATACATTCCAAATTCCAAACTCATTGACTTGATGGTAAACCCCATTTTATTAACATTTTTTTTAAAAAAAATCCCACTTTTTGTCCTTTTTCCCAAACTTTTTTTTAATGAATTATTATTGACATGATTTATTTAATTTTGGTTCAAAAAATACAGATTAAGAAGGAATTTGGGTCATTCGACAAATACATTTGGGGATTTGTGAACAACAAGCAATTTTCACCGCAGTACAAATCGGGCCACAGAATTCCGGTCAAGACATCAAAATCAGAGACCATAAGCAAAGACATGGTTCGACGAGGATTCCGGTCGGTCGGTCCAACCGTGGTTCATTCCTTTATGCAAGCCGCCGGTCTGACCAACGACCATCTCACCAGCTGTCACAGACACCACCACTGCTCACTAATTTCCTCCGGCCGCCGTGCTCCGGCGGAGGTGGCGGCGGAAGTGGAGGAGAAGGCGGCGGCTGATAACCTCTAGAATTGACTTAACAGACAAAACGAAAAATGGTTTGTTTGCTAATTAACTAGATAACTGTTTTTGTTTTTTTTTTTTTTTTGGGTGTGGGGTTTGTGTATATTAATGTCTATATATAAAAATAGACTTGCAAAAGAGAAACAAAAAAAGTGGGGAAAAAAATATGGGGTTGTGAATTTGTGTGAAAGTTTTTTTTTTTTTTTTTTTTTTTGTGGGAATTTTAGTGAAAAGAGAAAATTATTGAGGTTTGAAGTGAAGTGAAGTGGTAGGGCTAGAATAGGAGGCAGACAGCATGTGCAATTGGGAGGCCTTGGCATGTGAGTGTGTCAGTTTGCTTTTGTAAATTCCCATGTGATCCATCTAAATTTCAAACATTATTAATCATTATTATATTATTTCCATTTCATTTTGAAGCTCTTTTTTTTTTTTTTTTAAATAACAGCCTGTTTGTTTGCTTTATGCATAAGGAGCAAAGCCATATAGCATCTCACCCTTACCCAACTTTGCTTCTATCAATCCCTCACTCAATGTCTCAAGCATTTTTTTTTTTCTTTTTAAATCTTCTTGTGGGTGGCATTCAAATTTAAATTATAAAGTGCCAAAAGAATTTGAATGTGTGACATTCAAGTTTAGTTCACATGGTCAATATGTAACATATATATTGTTAATTAAGAAGTAAAAAGTTTGAATTTTTCCACCACCCTTATGGTTCAATTCAAATAACAATATTAGTTTTTTTATATCGAGTTTTTGCAAGTGACCTTTGAGTTTTGTTGTCGTGTTTTATCTTCATTATCATACGTGGAATATTTTGGATATTTATGAAATTTATAATTTGGAGTAAAATGTGTGGTATGAGATTATAATTGTAAATGAGAAATTGAAAATTGGCAATTGAAATGAAAGATGGTATAGTTTAGGATTAAGGGAGGAATTATTGTGTTTGGGGATTGGGCAATTGAAAGGAGTGAATTGATTTGATGGATATATGGTGATCATGTGGGTAGTGAGCTGTTCCAATTGTTAAAAGGCAAAACCTTTTTCAAGCAAATGAAGATAGGAATCTTAGCATGTGCTCAAGCTCTCCCTATTTTTATTTTTGTGGTTATGAGTTGTTAAATTGTTGAGGAATAATCCCAAAATTAAAAGGGAAAATGTTTGGTTGAATATTTTAATCTAATTAAGAATGTATCAAACTGCCAAGTATTTAAAGGCTAAAAGGGATAGAAAAAGCCATGGTCCACCCAATCAAATCATTAGAATCTTGATCAGTTGGGAGTTTAAGCTTTGCATTCAATGTTTTTTTTTCATTTTCAAAGAATGTTTTCTTTTTTCAATGATTTTTTGGGAATATGTGATTTTGTTCAAATTTATTTTGAATTTAGGCTATTTATTGTGGTAACCGGGCGAAAATGCATCCAATTTAACTTATATTTATTTTTAATATAGAGACAATTTAATGATAAAGTGAATTATTTAATGTTAAAAAGATGGATTTTTACACAATATTATTAAATCGCATTTTACTAAAGAGATAAACAAATTTTTTTTAATAAAATATATATAATGAACATATGCTTGGCATACAAAAGTACAAATCAAGACCATTTTAAAAAAAATCTAAATGCTCCTTTACAAGTGACAATGATGATCTCGAATTAAACTTTGAACTTGGAATATGTGTTTTATATAAATCTTCAAAATAAAGCTAACAAATTGTCCACAAATCAACAAGCTGAAACTATGCAAAATACAAATATAATAATAATATCTTTATATAAACCAAATAAAAAAATTATATAAAATACAAATATAATATAATTGGGTGAAAATATTATTAGAAAATTTATTATACATCTCAGTATTGAAAAAAAAATAATTACTACGGCCAGCAAGAGCAGTAACTCGACAACATCAGTGTACGACCATAAAGTTTTAGGTTCGAGTCTCATTCCCCAATTATATTATATTATAATCTCAAAAAAAAAAAAAAAAAGAACATTTACTACTCATTCTAAAATTATTAAAAAAAAAATTACTACAAAAATACACTTTTTGGCCTACATATCCTAAGGATACAGACTTGGCTGTTCTTAGTGGACCAATTGCAAGAAGGATAATCCACATTTGCCTTTTAGCATGTGAGGGTAATTTCGTCCATCAATATATATTCCCATTAATTATAACTTTACAACAAATTCAATATTAGGATAATAACATTACATGTTGAATTGTTCTTTTTTTTTAATTTTATTTATGCATATAACCTTCTTATAGATTTAAATATGATATTATGTATCAATTTCTCAAACTTCCCTATAGATTTAAATAATCCCTACAATTTTATCTAGTTAACCTGGTAAAGAGTATCACTCACTTATAACTTGCTAATATTTTTTCTCTATCATAAACTACAATGACCATTTTTATAGTTTTTTAAATGAAATATTTGAATTTTTTTTAATAATATTTGAACATTTTTCTGAATCAGGATAGTGGTTGTATTGTATTATTGTAGTTGTAGGGTAAGAAACAAAGAAACATAATTAGTTTATGTCCTTCCACTACTCCACATGATTTTTTTCTTTATTTTTTTAAATAAAAAATATATTCAAGTGTATAAAGAATTAACTATTTTGTATTAATTTTATTGTCCATGTACAAATTATATAATGTAATGATGGATCTAAAATTAATCATATTGCTTCAAACCCTCTCCATGGTGGGAATGATTTTGTGTGGAGAAAAGCAGACAATTAGAGATTTTGAAAAAACAAAAGTGAACATTATCTAGATTAAGCTTATTTTGGCAATTTAGTTTAATAATAATAATAAAGTAGATAATTCATGGACATTCTAAGAAATCAAAAGTAAGAATTAAGGTCAATTTATTTGTTTTGTTAAATAATTTTTACCAACGTTTCAAAAACTAAACAAAATTTTGAAAAAAAAAACATTAAAATCTTATTTTTATTTTTGAAATTTGACAAACAGATATATTAGAAATTTTTTATTAGAGATTACTGGAAAGATAGATTATAATTCTCAAAAAAAAAAAAAAGAAGAAGAGGATAGATTATTTAATGTTAAAAAGATGGATTTTAACACTATTAATAAATGGCATTTTTCTGATATATATTCGCATATATAAAAAAGATAAACAAAAAATATATTTTTTGAAACAACAAAAATATATATTGAAAATATGCTTGGCATACAAATGCATAAATCATAGACCAAATTTGTGATCTAAAACCTCCCTTACAAGTTACAGTGATGATCTCAAATTAAACTTTGAACTTGGAATATGTGTTTTATATATCTTCACAATTAAGCTAACAAGTTGCCACAAATCAACAAATGAAACAATGCAAAATACAAATATAAAGTAATAGAAATTAAAAAAATAAAATAAAATAATAGTAATAGTAATGTAATAGAAATTATTAAAAAAAAAAATTAAAAAGAGCTTAAACCAATAAAAGCAAAACTTGATTGAAGGGTGAAAATTGTTATTAGAAAATTTATAATACATCTCATTATTGAAAAGGAACAATAACTATACTTTTTGGCCCACATAATAGAAAGGTGGACTTGGCTGTTCTTAGTGGCCCAATTGCAAGAAGGCAATCCACATTTGCCTTCTTTTAACATGTGAGGGTATTTTCGTCCATCAATATATTCTCCCTTTGATTATAACTTTACAACAAATTCAACATTAGGATAATGACATTACATGTTGAATTTTCTATTTTAACTTGTTTTCTCATAATATATTATGTCTCAACTTCTCAAACTTCCTTATAGATTAATAATCCCTACAACTTTACCTAATTAATATGGTAAAGAAAATCAATCACACTTTTATCTCACCGAAAGGAATGATAGTGACTAGTATGTTGGTTTCATTTTTTAGTAGTAATTGAATTCAATACCACATTCAAATTTGAAAAATCGATATCTGACACTCATTTATTTGAAAGTAATACTATCTATAACTAGTTAATACTTTGTCTCTATCATGTTTTTTTTTTTTGAAACGATTGTCTCTATCATGTAAATGCAACAACATTGACCATTTTTTATAGGTATTTTAAATGAAATATTCGAACATTTTTCTGAAGCGGGATAGTGGTTGCATTGTATTATTGTAGGGTAGGAAACATAGAAACGGCATTGGCTTATGTTCTTCCACTACTCCACATGATCTTTTCTTTCATTTTCTAATAGAAAATATATTCGAGAGTATAAATTAATAATTATTGTTTTACTAATATGTTGTCCATGTACAAATTTATAATGTAATGATGAATCTAAAATTAATCATATTGCTTCGAGCCGTCTCAATCGTGGGAATGATTTTGTGTGGAGAAAAACAGACAATTAGATGAAATTATTAATGAATATTGGGGCATTGTACTATCATTGATTTTGAAAGGGGAAAAAAACAAAAGAAAAATAAGTAAACATAGTTTTACTTATTTTGGCAATTTAGATCAGTAACAATAATAAAGTAAACCATAACAATAACAATTTAGACCATTCTCAGAAACCAAAAGTAAGAATTCAGGATCCTTTTTTAAAGAAATTTAAGGTCAATTTATTTGTTTTGTTAAATATTTTTTACTTATATTTTCAAAATCCAAACTAAATTCTGAAAAAAAAATAACAATAATATTTACTTGAAATTTGACTAAGAGATATATTAGAAAACTGTTATTAGAGATTCCTAGACGAAAAAAAACATGGAGACATGCTAATCTAAATTCAATATAGAGTTATTAAGCTTTGAGTATCCTCAAACTAGGCCAACAAGGATTAAAATGAATTTAGTTCTAACTGTAATTGGTAGTATCTTCGATTATGAAGTCGTAGATTCGATTCCACAACTCAAAATAAAACAATATTCTGAAAGTACATTATAAACCATTTAGTTTTGGATCAAACCTTAGAAAGCAAGGCTTTTAAGTGTGGTTGAAGACTGGTTAAGCCGGTAGCCATCTGAACCACGTAGGAAAGGTTTCCATCCTCCAGCTTAAAAACTCTCGTTATATCTTTCACCTGTGGCATAGAGAGATAAATAAGGTATTCACTCTGTTGGTGTGTTGCTATGAACATAACAGTTTATTGATTAATATGCGGGGGCCGTTCGGGAATGCAAATCTCTGGCCTTATAGTCGGAGATCATACGTCTTAACTAATTGAACGAGCGATTTAAACATCTGATTTAGCACATGTTCATGAAATTTAGCTCCCTCACAAGCCCCATGACCATGAAAGAAAGCAGATGATAACTATTCAAACAGCTGCATATTGATAAAACTTGAGAAAAAAATGGCCCTGGTCCTGTCTAGTATGTTGTATTGATCTAACTTCTAAGACAAATGGGGACGAGCAGTATCACATTTATAAGTATTTTTTTGGTGGTGAATTCAAATCTTTGACTTTTGAATCGAGGTTATAATGTATTAACCAATTAAGTTTAGTTCAAATAATTTATTTTCTAGTGAAATCAAATTATATGTACACTCAAAAATTGTTAGATGTTGTCAACAAGAGCACGCCTCTAATGGCGTCTTGTATAATTTAATAACGAAAAGGTTACAGATTCAAATTCTCTACTCGCCAAAGATTTTTATAAATCTCCATTTATTTAGCATAGAATTGGATCATTTCAGTCTATTTCATCTGTGTTTGGATTGTAAAACAAACAGACTTTAGAAACTTGGGCTCGTGATATTTATTTTATGAGTTTATGATTAAGAAATTGGTAAGTAGAATATGTTGGGGTACAAACAAAGTTGTCCCACATTAATTAGATTAGATAAGGGAAATAACAACTATATCCGTTGCTACAAAATCTTTTGGGTGAAACCAAAAACAAAATCTCTGTGAATGATTTTCATCCTAATCAATATAATGTGTAGATTTCATAAGCTTGAGTTTATAAACTTGTGGGAGGAGAAAACTCATATTACCAAAAATAGGCTTGAACTTCTTAACTCTAGAAAACACAAATCAAACTCATTATAGATATGGCCCTGAATAATGAATATCAAGAAAACGTTACCTTAGAAGCATTCCCCACAAGTTCACTTTGGAGCTTTATCACTTTCTCTTCTGCATTATATGTTCCTTTCTGGAAGAGAGAACCAAGTCTGAGTCAAATTAAATGGAAAGTAAAAGAAACGTCTTAATCAGTTGCAATAATCTTTCACAGTTTTAGGAAATGGAAAACAATACTCAGAAGTTAATGCTGCTGATGCAAATAATAATGGTTAAAAAATTTCAATGCCAAAAGCAAATAAAAATTGGCTATAGAAACCAGAGCCTTTGTGGTAAACCGGAAGTTCAAATTAGCAGGCAATATGAATCTACTATACTTTCTTTCTTCATCTAATTAGTTCTAAGCAATTTTTCAACTAAATTCTATATTTGGACCAATTCTCTGCGTCGTTTCAATTTGATCATTCCAATTTTACCGAATGTCTGCAACAAGAATTGAACCCAATTGTCCCCAATGGGTGGCAGAGTGGTCGATGACCTGGGCTTTGAGGGTATACTCTCCTCAAGGTCCTGGGTTCGAAACTCACCAGCAACATTACTCTTTCGATGTCTTTGGTGTCTGGCCTAGGGACATGTGTGATTACCTTGTTAAAAAAAAAAAAGAATTGAACCCAATCTTATTAAGAGAACCTCCCAAAAATCTTTAAGTTATGGTTTATTTCTCTTATTATCAGTTCCACCACAACACCTAGTCCTCTAACTAGTTATTTCAGTTGTGTGAAGAATTAAGAATATGCAAACATCAAGCAAAAGTAAAGAAAGACACTCTGCCCCAACATCACAAGCTCTTAAATCTTTATAGATCTCAACAAAAGAAGCTCAGCAGCTCAAAGGAAGAAAGAAGCATTTGATAATCAATTCTAACACATCTACATGGCTGGCAGAGGGATTTTTGTATTCAGTTTCATTTCCGAGTGATCTGATTCAACCACCAAATCTATCCAAAAAGCTGTTCTAACAATGAAATACCAACTTTTCTAGTACATGATTACCTGCACAGATAACAAGTTACCTAAACCTCGTTGCTTCTCTTTAAAGTTATAGTTCAAACGTGTTTTTCAATTACCCCCATTTCCACTTCTGCAGCCTCCAAGGTGAAGTTTTCTTTTCTTCTCTTTTTCTATAACCTCTTTTAGAATTTTCTTTCCATACACTGCATCCCATTTTCAAAGAACTAAATGTTTCATATTTAAACATTTAACGATGGGTAAAATACCATTTTGGTCCCTCTACATTCAAAAGTTTAATTTAAGTCCCTGAACTTTGACGTTTGTTCCACTTTGATCTCTGAACTCTCAAAAGTCCAATTTTAATCCTTGTACTTCAAAAAAAAACTTAAAATTGGTATTTTAATACAATCAAAGACAAAATGTAAACGTATTTTAAAAATTTATAGAAGAAAAATTAAAGTTCTTATAGAAAAACAAACAAACAAAAATTAAGGACCAATTTTAAGTTTTTTTTAAAGTCAGAGGGATTTAGAACAAAATTCTAAGTTAGAGACTAAAATTAAACTTTTAAAAATTTATGGATTAAAATGGAATAAATAGCCCATTAGGGTCTAACAAATGTGTTAGTTTAGTGACTAAAATGATATTTTACCCTTTAAGAATAAATAAAACGTAGTCCTCAAGGAGTGGCAGAGTGGTTGAAGACTTGGGTTTTGAAGGTATGCTCTCCTCAAGATTCTAAGTTCGAGACTCACTTGTGACATTACTCCTTCTACATCTCCGGTGCCTGGCCTAGAGACGGGCGTAGGTACCCTTGTTTTAAAAAAAAATAATAATAAATAAATAAAACGTAAAACCCTAGAACTCAACCTTACTAGCAATTTTACACTTTTTTTCAGTCTTGCGCACAAGATTATTACTGGAGAAGCAAGAATTTAAGCAACATGCCATGAATCCCTAAGTTTCGATCATAATCGGAAAACCAAAACGCATTTATTTTAATCAACAATTCTCTTCTGGCCTAAGAATTTGAATGCAACAGCAAAGAACAAGAGAAGTAGAGATAGCGAAGGTTGACCTGAAGTTCAACGAGACCAGTGCTTTGCGCGATGACTACCTCAATGGAACCATCCGGCTTGGGACGCCAATAGCCACTCTCGGCGTGCATAGGCTCTCTAGAATCAAGCTTCCAAGTCTTCTGAGTGTAAGAAATCACTGGCTTCTCCCAAACCATTAGGACGAACGATTAGACTAAATACGCAAAGTCCAATCGCGCGAAATCAGATGATCGGGATTCATATGATCGACGATAAGAAGAAATGGAGACGAAGAACAAGGAGTTGAAGGTTACCTTGCCGGAATGGGAGAAATGGAGCTCCTCGCCGTAAGAGAAGGAATTGATGGTGGGAAATCCACCCTCGCCTTTGCCTCTCCATGTTCCAAGTAAGAATGATAATGGCGCTACGGCTGGGTGGATGGCCAACGTGGGCGGTGCCGGCGCCGTCGCCGGCGGCTGATCTCCGTCCATCTTTGATGGCTGTGTTTCTCTGGTTCGCCTTGTGTTCGTGTTTTCCTTTTCTTACAGGCGGAGTTCACAAAAGAGGCTTCCCTCGTAAATGGAAAATAACCCTTTTTTTAATCTTCATAAAAATATCAATTTGATCCATAATCAAACCGATTTGAACTACCCAACTCGATACTTTCTATTTCGATTGAGTTAATTTTTGTTTAAGTTGAAATGGATAATGATTTTTATAATTTACGTTGAGTTTTTTTTTGTTTGTTAATTTTTGGCGTATTTGCTCGTTCAAACTTAATTTAACTCAAACTAAGAATAATATTATATATATAGTTAATTAATAAAATAGATTTTTAATATATTAATAAATAACATTTATTATTAAGATATGTAGTTTAAATTAAAGTATAATATTGTGCTTTTTTTACGGCCCAGAGAATCTTAGAGAGAAAACAAAATTAACATAACTCAATTCAACCCAACTTGAAAATATATGGTTTAGGTTTGATTGCTTTAATATACATGATATTGACCAATTGAAAATTTTGGTATGATCCAAAAAATTTTAACTTAATCCAACTCAAATCTTGTTCACCTCTACTTATAAATTTATTTTATTTTATTTCCTACGATCTTAACATTCGAATTTTAATTTTTGTACTTTTGATCTTTTAGGGTAGGGTTTTTTTTGTGACATTCATTATTTTATTTTTTTTAATGAAAACTCTATCAATTTAAATAATTAAATAAATTTAAACGTATTAGGGCAAAATAATACTTTAAACAAAGTAATTTTAAAGCAGGATTGTGACTTTATCATATAATTGGAGGGTGAATTGTTCTATTTGTAATTTTTTGTTTAATTAGTAGCTAGTAATTTTAATTTGATTCATTAACTTAAACTTTAAAATTAGAAGAAAGACTCTTAAAAGAACATACACGAGTTGGGTTGAGTTTAGGAGATTTTTTTAACCGATCTAAATTTCAAGATTGATAATCCAACCCAAGTCGTCAAATTGAGATGAGATCGAGTTTTTTGAGTGGTAGGGTTTCATTAAACAATCCTACTTGAAATCATAACAACATGCATTTGAAGACTTGGTTAGCCAGTAGCCATCTAACTCTGGCCTTTCTTTCACCTCTTGTGCATTTTATGTTCCGTAAGTCTCAATCAGTTGAGCTAATCTTCACTGTTCAAGGAAATGGAAAACATTATTTACAAATTGATGATTCGCATGATACTAATAATAGAATTTCAATGCCAAAAGCAAATAACAAACGGCTATAGATTATGTCAAAAAACAAAACAATTGGCTAAAGAAATCAGAGTCTTCATGGTAAACTGAAAGTTCATATTAGTTTAAGCAAATACCAATCTATTATCTATTACTTCATCTAAAAGCCATAACTAATCATCAACTTGCCGCTGAGCTATTTTAAAGATCAATCCTATAAACAGAACCTCCACACAATCTTCAAGTTGATTCAGTGTGAATAATATACCTCTATCAAGAGAAAACGAAAAACGACACTACACACTGCACCGTTATCAGATGTTGAACTCGAAGCGAAGAGAGAAAGATATTGATCAGGAATGTGTGATACTTTTGGTTACTGAAAGGGAATAGAGAGCTATTTATAGACTTCTATTTAATAAATTTGTAAATAAGGTCCCGTTTGATAACTATTTTGTTTTTTATTTTTTGTTTTCGAAATTTAAGTCCACAACCACTACTTTACAATAGCTTTTTTCTTATTTGAATATCTACATCTTACCTATATTTTAAGAAACAAAACCAAAATTTGGGAACAAAAAAGTAGTTTCCAAAACTTTGTTTTTGTTTTTGAAATTTGGTTAGTATACACCTACTTTCTCAAGGAAAGATGGATACATTGTAGAAAATATGAAGCATGTGGTAGGAAATTTGAATAGAAATAAGCTTAAATTTCATAAACCAAAAACAAAAAAACCTAATGGTTATCAAATGGGGCCTAAATAACTCATATAATTTATCGAACATAACTACTTAAAATGCCTAGACCAGGATTACATGGGTGAGCTTTCTTTCCACCTGCAGCACAGTTATAAAGCAGCTAGACAATACCAGAAGCTGAACTTTCATGGAAATGCAACAGAATGTACAAGAGCATACAAAAAAACTAACTCACAAACTCCACAACTAACTACATGAAGAAATTGCCAAAGCAAGCTTAGATCATCAGTAATTGGCAAGTATTACCGACCAAGAAATCACATGTTTGAATCTCACAACCCTACAACATGATCTCCAGTCGGAGTACTAACCACAAACGGGGACAGACCGCTAAAATGGCATTGGTCCCATACACCAACTCGAAAGGTGACCATCCCAACCAGTGAGACCCAGCAGAAAAGGCTAAGGAAACCAGCAATAAATCAAATCGAAACATGACCTTATCAGACTTGGAATACATGTTGAACTATAAAACACTACATGAAGGAATGTCAATCAAAGAGAATATATATATTCTTTATTTGTGTAGGAGCCGTACCTTCTTTTATAGAAGAGAGGCTCAATACATGACATGACTCAATACCTGAAAGGAAAGCTATTACATGAAAGGAAAAAACAAAGTATTAATGAATTTGTAGATAATTAGCATATAATAATAATAAATAAATAAATAAATTTGATGGGTGGACGCTTCCAAGGAGGTATTAAACCTAGCACCCTCCAAATATCTCTTCACCTCTCTAAGAATCTAAATATTTCTTCCTTGTCAAATCGGGGATGAAGCAACCAAAAAACAAGTGTGCCACACAAATCTACCCTTATTGCATAAGACAGTTTTTTTTTTTTTGGAAACGGGAGCTTCACTCCACTATATCCGGAAGGTAACCACGTCCATCTCTTGGCTAGGCACCGAGAGATATCGAAGGAATGGAGACACTGGAGGTGTCTATAAATTCATGGTCACAGGTGAGCCTCGAATCTAGGAGCTTGGGGAAGCACACTTTCAAACCCCAAGCCTTCGACCACCGCACCACCCCTTGGGGACGAATGAGATATAATTAAGAAGCCCCTCCTCAATCATACAGATTACGTGGATAGAAACACTTATAATTTAATCGGTTTCAACTATCCACATGGAGGAGGGATGATTAAGCAGTTTAGTTTCGTTTCAGCTACAGCCACTTGAAATTCGACACACCCACATGCCACAACTATCAAACAACAAATGGCTTCCTAGATGTCAGTTCTCTAACACATAGACTTGCTGCCATGTTTACAAAAAATGAACCTCATTCCTCTTTCCAATTAAATATTACATAGTTGTGCAAAACTGTGGAGTAAAAGTATGAATGAAAAAGTACCAGCATTATCTGCCCTGGTACCAGCCCGAAAATGTACCAACATTATTTGCTCTGGTACCTGCCCTCCTACTATATATCAGTTCGTTTATCCAACTTTCCACTTATGGAGCTCTTAATCGAGAAACTTTTTCATTTTATCAATAAAATGGTTTTTCGTTTCCTATAATTAAAAAGGCAGTTGAGGGTGGAAAAATTAGAAATCATGACCTTTTGGTCATAAGCACACACTTAATGCCAATTGAGTTGTGCGCTGGTTAGCGTATCAATTCCTCCCATTATTTTCAACCATGCAAAATGGGGCATTTAGGATTCTCTGCTGTGAATCGGCAATCGCTGAACATATCTGCCTTTATTTTTCAATGACTTCCAATGATCGTAAAGAAGTAACTTAGTACTGTAGAGGAGATGAGCATTCATATCATATCCAAAAGCCTCCATTCTACGTACAAGAGCAAAAGCATGGTCTTTTCCGTCCTCCGAATTAAGAAGATGCTCTAGCAGTTGGTTACAAATTCGAGGCATCAACATAAGGCCCGTTTCTAGTGTATAAAGGAAAACTTCCATAGCTAGACCAAATTTTTCTTCCACGCAAAGCCCACCAATCAACATCACACAACTTGTTGCAGGTATATTCATTTTGAAGTCCTTGAGGACATAAAATAATTCAATGGCTTCAGAAACCCTCCCTGCTTGACACAATCCAACGAGAAAAATGGTGTATGGAGTTAAGTCGAAGTCTTTTGATTCCAAGTCCATTTCGATTAATCTCCGGATTGCCTTTCCAATCTCTCCTTTACCAAAACTTTCCTCTACTACTATGACATTTTCTTCTTTCCAGCCACGAAAATTCCTCAAATACTTCATCCAAATACTAAAAGCTTGTGAAACCTTCTTTTTTCGACATGACCACGTCATGATGCAGTTGTAAACAGGAGACAACGGCTTGCACCCATTCTTTACCATTAGTTCAAAAATCCCTAGTGCATCCTCATCCCTACCAACTCTATGGAGCCCATCTATTATAGTCCCGTACGTAACCGAATCTGGCAAGCGCCCTTTAAGTTGCATATCTTTGAAGAGCTTGAAAGCACCATTGACGTTGTTGTTCTTGCAAAATCCATTGATCAGGATGTTGTAAGTTCTAATGTCTGGCAAAACTCCACTCTCGACAAGCTGCATAAGAAGGTTATATGCCTTAAGAATCATCCCTGACTCAATTAATTGTTCCATCCTAACTTGTAGCCCGGCACTATCAAGAACCTTATCGACACCCTGAGAAAGCCGAAGAAACAGAGAAGGTTTTCTTCCAATCTCCATTTTGTAAAATAGAAGATGAGCTTCCTTAAGCCTACCAGCCTTGCAAAGTCCATCAATGAGCGAATTGAAGGTCACAACAGAAGGAAGGCATCCAAGCTTCTCCATTTCATTGAATATATGTTGTGCCTCACTGACTAGCCCATTCTTGCACATACCACAAATGAGAATAGAGTATGTGTGGCTGTCAGGGAAACAGTCGTGTTTCGAAATCTCGAGTTGAAGAGACTGAGCCTTATCCAAAAGACCAATATCACAAAATCCTTTTATTACAGCATTGTAACAAGTAGTATCCGGGCTTAACCCACTTTCTGGCATCTCACCCAACAACGCCAGCGCCTCGTTGGCGTAGCCTTCTTGGGATAAACCTTGGATCATTATAGTATACAAGATAACATCAGGCTTTACATTTTTCTGCAACATTCTTTGGTACCACATATGTGCTTCATCATATCTCCTAGCCTTAAACAAGGCATCAATCAAACAACTGTACCCATTGATTCCAAGAATATGGCCATCCTTTTCAAATGATCTCAAGAATGCAAAAGCTTCATCAAGATAACCCAACTTACAAAATCCATTAAGCATGACATTGTAGGTGATTACATCTGGACTACATCCACTAGCTCTCATATTACAAAACAATCTATGTGCATCATCAATCTTCTTAGCTTCACACAATCCAGAAAGAATAACCGAATAAGTTATCTGGTTGGGAAATATTCCTCTATCAGTCATTTCATCAAACAGTTCAAGGGCCTCTTTAATCTTACTAGTTTTACAAAATCCATGAATCAAAATGCTGTAAGTAACCACATGAGGATTCAAATTACATTTCAGCATCTGATTATACAGAGCTAATGCTAAAATAAACGCTTCTTTTCGAACTAAAACATGCAAAATCAAATTGTAAGCAAAACTATTGGGCTTACATTCAAAATCACTAATCCGGCCAAACGATTCAATGGCTTTCTCATCCATACTCGCTTTCGAGTACGCCTCTATCAACACGGAGAAAGCGTCCGATGAAATCGAAATAGCAGAATCCTTAAGCTCTTGAAGAGTTTTCCAATATAATTCAAAGGCATTGTCCTTCACTAACCTGTCGACGATCAAATCCTGCGAGGCGCGGCAGCACAGGTGATTTCTTCTCAACGACCAAATGAACAGTCGAAATCCAAGTCGGGGATCCGGCTGTTCTTCGATAACGGAGGTAATTACAACAGGGGATAGATGCGGGACTATGGCCTCCAATGCACCTTCGAAGGGGGAAACAGTTTCGATAATGGCGGCGACCTCATTGGAAGTGGCGATTAGGTTAGTGGGCGAATGAAAACAATGGAACCATGGAGGTTTTGGACCTGAATAGTTGATGGTGGGCCGGATAAATGTTGGTCGGAGCTTCATCGGCGGCTAATTTCGTCCGGCAAATGTTCCATTTCTTGCCGTGAAAGAGATTTCTGGCAGCGGAAAAGCAAAAATCGGTGGTGTTTGATTAGGGTTTAGGAAGGTTTTTGACTTTTGCAATCTTCGAATCTACGGCGGCGCTAGAAATCGGTGCTTTCAAATCGGCGGCGACTGTAAATGCTTCGATAGGATGACTTTTGAAGTTGAACCCTCTGCTTTTGTTCGTCCAATGCGGTTGTTTGGTGCTGCTGCTAATAGACGAGTGTGGAGATTTATTGCCCAAAAAAAAAAACTCTTTTAATCTCTCAATTTTGTTTTTATTTTTTGTTTTTTTGGTAAAGGAAGGCAAGTGGAAAGATTATTTTTAAACAAACTCCTTAGTTAGTTTTGGGGAATATAACTATCTTTAAATCACCCATCAAACTCTTATTTAGTAGGAATGTGTAGATAAATAGACAATTAACAAGTTCATTAAGCAATTAAAGACGGTTGGGTTAGATTGGATTATTTTACAAGTTGGCTAATTTTTAGTTTGTTTAGCTCGTCTCGAACTACTAATAATATTATAGAGATGTGTGAAAGATTAATTTATAAGATGTGTAATTAGCATATTGATAAGAACACATGCACTAGTATTTGTGAACCCCAAGAGGATGATTAGTAACGGAAAAGGAACTATGCTTAAAGTATAGAGCTTTCGATGGTCCAATATTTGTTGACAAGGAATTGAAATGTATAGGGAAATTGATAATTTATGGCAATAGGCATAAGTTGGCGTACCTTAAAATTCAAGGACGTTGATTATTATAAGTCATTTCTTAAAGAGCTCCCGAAGGAGGAGAAATCCTTGGGCACTCCATTGTCTAAAAGAAGTGGGTACACTTCATTTTCCAATTTTGATTTTTGTATTCGGTGCTCAGCATATGCAAGTTTTTGAAGTTAGTATTAGTCTTTATTATGTAATTTTTGAAGATGAGTTGATTGATAAAAAAAATTATATTATAGGGTCGAACAATTCTTACCTTTAAAGGCGTCTTCATTCCTCTACGGTCCTAGAGCTATCTTCTTATCTCTTGGTGGTTACATGTACGTCAATATGGCTTATATGAGTTGATTTAACCTCCATATCTCATCAAAACTCAACCATAATAGTGTTTTACTCAAGTCTCTTGTGTTGAGAAGATCAATCCGCAAGATTATATCGATCCTCTTTGAATTTTTTTATTCTTTGGATCTTTTAGTTGTGGTCGATTTTTGTCAAAGTTGCAGCATGAAATCAAATTACTTATGATTTCCTTTTTTTTTGGTATTTTCTTCTCATTTGTTGGGAGTGAATTTGTTTGCCTTTTATCACTATTATTAATAAAAAAAAAATCACTTTAAAAAAAACACACATACACCAGATAGGTGACCTATATTCAAGTATAATGTCATGCATTATTTTATCTATTAAAATATTTACTGGTTATAAGTTGAGTTTTATCGAGGTAATAAGAGATTTATACCACCAAAAAATTCAACACAAAAGATTGAGTTGGTTCAAAAAATTATCATGACCGAATCCAAACCGTTATAAAACACTCATTTTTAAAACCAATAATTAATTACCTTAACCATTACTAATTATGAAACGTCTAATTAAATATATCAACTAATACTTTTACCTTAACCATTTTTTTTTTTAAATGATCGGAGGTCGAAACAAATGCTCTCATATACCAGAGACATCATTGGCATGTCCCTATGCAGTCACAAGTGGGTCTTAAACTCGAGACATGGTAAAAATGGAAACACAATTGCTATTGTCCACAAATTAATATCACGAGCTGATCTTAAACCTAAAATTTCAAAAGAAGCATATCCTCGAAGCACGACTTTGGACGAGCTCGATATCAATCCCGAGAAAAGTAGTTAACTAACTCAACCAATACCATTATCAATCGCCCCCCTAAAATAGTGGGTTACCATTACCGGTTACAGTACCATACAATTTTACCTATGAAAGTAAAAGTCACTTCTCTTGATTTCGACGGAGATGATAAGAGAGTTGGAGACTGGTGGTAAACAAGAACCCGCAGAACTCGAAAACAGATCAACAATGGGCGCTGCCATGGGAAGCTAACTCCAAATCTTCTTTCCATCCCAGACGGAAGAGAAGAAGATAATGTCACCATCGTGGTGGACCGCCGCCACCGCCACCGCCGTTCCTTTTCCGTCTCCGACACGGCTAATCACTCCTCATTTCCACCAGCATCGTCGTCTCGCAAAATCTAGCCCTTCCTCTTCAAGTTTCACCGCTCCGAGAGCTGTATTGCTCGACGAAATCGTTCAACTCAGCCACAACAAGGTAATCCGTTCTATTCATCGCATTCAGCGTCTTAATCGCCTCTCGATTGCTATCAATGGCGGAATATTGCCGTGAATTTGAATCGATTTTGTTTGTTAGGTTTTAGTTGCCGCCGGTGTGTCCGCTGCGATTGGACAACTCGCGAAGCCTTTCACTTCTGTTCTTTTCTATGGCAGAGAGTTCAATCTCAGAACTGCTTTTGAGGCTGGAGGATTTCCTTCTACTCATTCCTCTGTTAGTAGACTCGATTTCTTCTGTACGATTTGAATGATTTCGTTGATGTAATCATCGCCATTGCTAATATTGTTGTGCTAATGTTTCAGGCGGTGGTTGCTGCTGCTACAATTCTCGGCGTTGAGAGGTAATTCTCTATTCAATATGCGTCTAGTTATCGATTGGATTTCGTTTCTATGAAGCTTTCGTTCATGATATTGCTTGGGACTATAATCGCAGGGGTCTTGCAGATTCCATTTTTGGCATAACTGTAGTTTACGCGTCTCTTATTATGTACGATGCTCAGGCAAGTATGAAAGCTTTTCTTCATCTTGTTTGGTTCTTCTTCTTCTGGTTAATTATCATTTATCTTCCTGGCATATTTCTTTGGGAACGGTCATGATTATGAGGAGAATGAGAATTAGGGAAAAAATAGGAAAGGAAATGATTATGGGGGAATGATTATTTGTGTTTGGAGTGAAGAGAATGATTATTTGTTTTCCGTTGAAGAGAATGTTTATGAGAAAAGTAAAATAATGAGACGATGAGATTGAATAATAGTGATATGATGTATAAAAAGTTGTTGGAGAAAGAATAAAAGTAGTTAGAAGGAGAATGAAAAAAGATAATTTTTGGAAAATATGACTATGGGGGGAATGATTCTCGCTGGCCCAAATACGGGGAATCATCCCCATTCCCATTCTCCCCTTAATCTTGGTGGCCCAAACACACCCTCAGTGTGTTTTTGTTTTGTTCATTTTGTATTTTGTTTTGCCTAATAAGTTCTGCTAGTGCGGAGCGTCAATGCAAAGAGAAAATTACCATATGGAATCTGTTGTCTTCTTTCTCTTCTGTACCTTCTAATTTATCTGAAGAACATCTAAAAACAATTCTATTTGGTGAATAATGGATAAAGATCCTCAAAACAGCAATATTTTTGGACAATGTGAGCAATCGAATGAAGTAAAAAAAACTATCATGGATTGATTGAATAAAGGACCGGTAAACAATAGTGTTTAGAGGTTATAAGTTCAATTTATGATGGTCACTATTAGAAGTTAATTTACCATGAATTACCTCGACTTGTCTCTGAGTTTAGTCGAGCAGATATAAAAAAAAAATGAAGCAGCTTAATACCCTATATCAGAGTTTACATCGTAAAATTCAATCGAGAAATTGTAGAATAGGCTCAAGTTTTTATATATTTTTGAGCTATGGCTAAAGTAGTTTTGAATTGCACTGTTGTTATACTGTGGAAGTTTCTTCTCATCCTGTTAGCTTGCTTGTTTTAGTCTTCTTGATTTCTATGTTTCATGTTTTAGTCTCAGTCATGTTGTTTTGAGGTTATCATGCTAATAAACTATAGCTTGCCATATAACATGGTTGGTCAAAGGCAAACTGGATTATTGAACTTTTAGGTAGGTAATTGATCTTAATGTTAGCTGATATATAATATAAGCGAATATAAACAAAAATACTTGGATCTGAATACTTATGGATGCAGGTGGACAAATAAGGGTCTTGTAAATGTTGAAGTATTTAGAGTTCATGGATTCAATCGACGGTAGCTATCTATTCAGGAATTAATTTCCTACCAATTACCGTGACAATCAAATATAATAGGGTTAGGGGCATAAGGTTATCTCGTGAGAATAATCAAGGTGCATATAAGTTGACTCGGACGCTCACAATTATAAAATAATAATAATAAAATACTTGGATCCGAAATAACAATTATTGTGATTGCGATATATTTGTTTTCCTTCCTGAGCTTTTGTTGTGATTGTTGCTGTACACAAGATTCTTTCCTGCGGTATCTGAGCATGGGAAGTTGCACTCTCGAAGGAAATAAGTTTGTGTTTGGTTCTGGTGGTTTGATTTCATGTTGCTGGAAATGATTAGTATGTTTATGTGCATATGTATGTATGCGCAGTAGCAGTACATAACAGTTAGCAACTAGAGTCTAGACCTAGTAGCCTCAGTTCTACAGTTTGTTAGATTGTTGATGAAGTTCTAACAAATAGGCTTAAACCCATTTCATTCCAATCTTAGACCTCATCTGAATGGCAAAAAACTGGTTGATGGTTCCTAAAGCAGAAACAATAAAGGGGCTGGTTTTTAAATTGAATCTTGAGAAAAAATATGATGGAATGCCTTCAGCATGAAGATTATGTAGTCGGGATTGACGGAGGCAGTGATCAAGAGAGAGTGCCTTAAGGAACTAAAAGAACCATTGGTTTAATCCATTGTGACCACCTATCTACTTAGGAATTTTCTTGACAACCAAATGTCGTAGAGTTTGACGGTTTATATTGTTAGAATAGTCGAGTTGCGCTTAAGTTGGTCCTGACACTCATAGATAAAAAAAAAATGGAGTGAAAATTCTCCTGTGGGATGCTGGCCTTGATCTTGGGCTTCTTCTTCTTCATGGAAACCAAGATGTAAAGCCTTATGCGATCCTGTGATTGAAGAAAGGATTAAATAACTGTTCAGAAATTTCTTACAACAACATTTCCAATTTTGCAGGGAGTCAGGAGAGAAGTTGGAAAACATGCTAAAGCCATCAACAAGCTGTTGCAAACAAAGACACCACCAGTAAACTCATCCTTTCCCTATAAAGATCAAGATCCTCGAGTCGATTCCCAACTCGAAAAGAGAATATCGCCACTCAATCGAAATCTCGAGAGCAGCAGTTCCCTATTATCCGAGGAAGGAACCAAGGCCTTAATGGTACCGACTCCAACAAAGGAGGATATCGCATCGTCAAGCTTAGCAACGAATGCGGAAGAAGAGCCGAGATTGGAAGGTAGTCATTGGAAGCCATTTAAAGAATCAATAGGCCACACAGAGATTGAAGTTGCAGCTGGTGCTTTGTTGGGTTTCACGGTTAGTTTGATAACTAATACATTATTGTGATAAGAGATATCATATCAAAAATATGATTTATATATACAAAATGATCTCACAAATTAAATATATCTATACAAAGCCACATCTTCTCAATTCGTCTTTTAGAATTTAATGCTAAATTTATGTAAAGGCTTGACGTGCGACTAGGCAAGTGGACTATGGTTTGAGGAAATTACTTTATAGGAATCTGAATTTATAACTTTCTGTTCCTTTCTAGTGTTGTAGTCTTCTTCAAAGTTAGAAAATGAATCAACGTTCGCCTAGTAATTAAAATGATATTCGGGATGAATCTAATTTATGGTGGTCACAAATTCAAAATTTAATTTCATGTTGTCTTTTTACGATCAAATATTGTCAAGTCAGATAGTTATCCCAACTAACTAAGATATCAGGAAGTAGGGAAACTCCTCGATGTCTTAAAATATGCATGTTTCTTCACTTTAAATTTGATTAAGGATTTTTTTTTTTTTTTTTTAGATTATAACAATTGGGGTTGAGAGAACTAAATAGAGAAAGTTATATCATCTATAATATTGTTCATATGCCTAGTCTATAGCACAATACATTAATGTATTCCTATAATTAAGAAGTTATAGGTTTGGACTTTTAGTTAAACTATTTAAAGCATATATTATAGACTAAAAGATTAAAAACGATAAAATTTTAAAACTTCTATGGCTTCCTTAGTGAGCAAAGGGAATATATTTGTTTATTATTTATTATTTATTTATTTGAAATTGAATGAAGATCCTAAAATAACTTGAATTAAGGTGGGAGCTATTTTTACCCATACTTTATTGCTCATATTCAAATTTGTAAGGTTAAAATATTATTTTAATTTATGTTATTTGAGATATATTTTATTTTGACCTTTTTATTTTTTCAAATTTTAGCTTATGTATTTTTAATAATATTTTAATGATAGCTTTGCTGGTTATTTTTATTGATTTATGATTCAAAATCTAACACTAAAAGCTAAAATTATTGCTTAAATGTTATTCGAAAATTTTTAGGAACGATTTTTTTTTTTTTTTTGACAGACGAAATTATATTATAATCCTTAATAAAAGTTTTTTTTTTTTTTTTTTTAAATCAACCTTAACGAAAGTTGAATGACCAGAAACATATTTAAATTTTAAAATTGAAGACTGAAATCACTCTTCTTCTTTTTTTCTTTGATAATTATACACTGAAAATAATGTGTAGATTATGTGGTGAATATAAAAACAAAATGTTTCAAAAAAAAAAAAATAATAATAATAATACCAAAATAAAATAATGGCTAGAAAATTTTGAAATGAGCAAAGAAAATGCATTTTATCTGCAAAAAGTGGTCACCGTGGCGCTGTTATGGTCTCAAACTAGAGAAAAGTAACCATCATCCATTTCAGTTATCGTGCTGCAATGAACGACGGCGACAATCCCTTTCCAATTTCCACAGCTTTTGTTCCCAATTTTCCTTCATTCAACCGATTCATGGATTAACCGAAGAGATTTTCGTCTTCCATTGCGAGAAAAGATGATTCTACGCTCCCAATCGTCCTCTGTTTTCACGATTTCCTCTACTGTTACTGATAATCACAGCTACAAGTATCACCGCCAGCAACTTCAGCTTCGTCACTACGGCGGTGGAGCTTGTTTTCATGTTCGTGCAACGGCGGCGGTCATGGCCGTTTCCAGCGGCGGAAGCCTCGCTAGACGGAAATCTAGGAGGAGTCGTTTCGTGAATGTTAGGTTTTCTGCAACTGGCTCCGATTTGTCCTCTTCGACTCCGCCGCTGGATGCTCAAACGCCTGGTTCAGGTCCAGATAAGGTTAGGTCTGTTCCTGTGATGTTTGATTTTGATTTTGATTTTGATTTTGATTTTGATTTTGATTTTGATTGATTGTGGATGATGAAGAATGAGGAAGTTCAGAGGCCTGGACCTGATCCGAAAACGCTGCTGAAGAGGTTTTGGAAGGTTGCTGCACCGTACTGGTTCTCGGATGATAAAGTTCAAGCTCGATGGCAACTGGCTGCTGTTTTCGCTCTGACCTTGGGCACCACCGGCATCAGCGTTGGCTTCAATTTCCTCGGCCGCGACTTCTACAACGCTCTTGCTAGTAATTCTTCACTTCCTTTTTCCTTCTAACAATCTCGACAGTATGCAAATGGTTATTCCATTGATTGATCGCTGTAATGCGAACAGATAAGGACCAAGAACAGTTCACTAAGCAACTTCTCTACTACCTTGGCGCCTTTGCTGGAGGTATTCCGGTGAGCACACTGGCCTCCTTCCCCCACTTTCTTTTAGGTACTGTTTTACCAGTCTACTCTGTTTTTCCGCATTTAAAACACACAAAGAAAAAAGATGTTATTAGTCTCTTCACTTTGGATCTTCTAGCGTTTTGGATGCGTGTTAGTAACGATTTAGACATTGTTCTTTACAATTAGAAAAGGTCATGTTTTAAGTCTTTGAGCTGAAATTTTTCGTTAGGAAGTTATGAGATAATCCTTCGGTTGCACAAGCCTTTTTTAGGATCATAAGTTGGATGTTCAACTTCTCGAGAGCTATGGACTTTTTTTATTTGTTTATTTGTAGTCGAAATGTTTTTATTTTTATAAAAAGAGGGAGTTAGTTGAAAACTAATCTATGCATAAAATATGAACAAGTGAATGAAGCCGATTTGTCAACATTATAAGTGGTTTAATTTTTTTCACATTGACCATATTACAGTAAGGATTTTAGACATCAAAGACTCAATCCTTATATATATATACATAATATATGCATCAAAATGTGTCTATACCCGAGAGCATTTAACCAAAAAAAAAACCCTATAAACCTCTTATTTCCGTAAGGAGAGTAGAGCATTTCGTCCACTGCTTTCTTTCAATTTTATGAACAAGTCGGACAAATTTTCATCAGTATATGCAGTTCAATTTATTATTTTTTACATGACTCTTTTCGTTGGTATTTTAGTTAGAAACATTTTATCTGTATTACCTAGCCCGAATTCACTGCCATACAGGTTTTCGTATTTAGAGATTATGCAAAGGACATGCTTTCCCTTAGATGGAGATCATGGATGACAAAACATTACATGGAGCGTTATTTAAAGAAACAGTCTTTCTACAAAATTCAGTCCCAGTCCATAATTGACAATCCTGACCAGCGGATTGTTGATGATGTCAGTTCTTTCACAGGGACAGCTTTGTCATTTTCTTTGGCACTTTTCAATTCTACAGTGGATTTAATTTCATTTAGTAACATCTTGTTTGGTATCTATCCACCCTTGTTTGTCATCCTTCTTGTATATTCAATTGGAGGAACGGCAATTAGTGTTTTCCTTGGAAAGGTTATATTTCTTGGCTGATTTATACTCACTTTTTTCTTTTCCTGGAAGCTTTATCTAGTTAGACTCTTATAAACTTTAACGTCCATTACTGCAGGGTTTAGTCAATCTGAACTTCTTGCAAGAAAAGAAAGAAGCAGATTTCCGCTATGGACTTGTTCGCATTCGTGAAAATGCCGAATCAATTGCTTTCTATGGTGGTGAAGAAAATGAGATGCAGCTTATTCTGCAGCGTTTCAGAAGTGCAGTTGAAAATTTGACTGTAAGCATTTTAATATGCTGAATATGTCTATATCTCCAAGTTTTAATTATTTCATAAATATTATTTTTTTTATAGGAAACAATAAGAATTACTTTCATTGATGTATGAAGAAGGGTGCCTATCGAAACAAGTACATTAATCTTGACCATGAGTAACTTTCATTGTATGTCTTTTTTTATATCAATGAGTATCTGGCCAGCTTGCACGTATATAAGCTAATCATATCGAGCAATTGCTTGATTCTACTGTATTTGGTTGACAGAAAATACGTAGGATATTGAATCTATATAGATGACCACCATAGATTTATCGATATCCTCTTACTCACTGGGTCAACCCATGATTGTTGACTATTTCAATGTCTAATGTTAAGTTTCTTGATACCTTATTACAACTAGGTATGAATTTGTCCATGGTGTTTTGTCTAACAGAACTTAGGGTTACACTTAAATATGTATTAGAATTTACATTAGATCTCAATGTCCTCTTTAGATATATGTTAAAAAAAAACTGTCCTCTTTAGATATTTCAAGCTTTAGATGTATAATTTTAATATGAGATAATGTATCGTGTAAGCTGGTTCAGTCACTAACAGATATCAACAAAAAGAAAAAGAAGAGAAAATCTAGGTTGAAGCTGAACGTCCATTTTGTGGTAGTTAGTACTCTAATGAAGGATATTTTGGTTGTAGTATTTGCGTTTCTTTTCTGCTGTGGTTTCTTACCCTATTCTTTGAATATGCCTTTTCACAGAAATTACTAATAGCATCCAGAAATCTTGAGTTCTTTACCAATGGCTACCGCTACCTCATTCAAATTCTCCCAGCTGCCGTTGTTGCCCCAATGTTCTTTTCTGGCAAAATTGAGTTTGGTGTTATTAATCAATCAGTATCTGCTTTTAATCACATCCTCGGGGATTTTTCCATCATTGTATACCAGTTTCAGGCCATCAGTGCCTTTTCAGCAATTATTGATCGCCTAGGTATTGTACTCTCCTTCCTCTATTTCTTGCATGGTTATACTTCTTCAATAGGAAAGATTCTGAAAGGAGAAGCATGCTGATCAGTACTCTTGTGGACAAAATATTAGGAGTCTATACTAATAGATGGATAGATATTAGGTGTCTGATAGAAGGAGATTCCTATGTGATTCAAGTAAATTTCAAAAGTATATGGATTACTATTTGCGAGTGCTATCTGTGTTTCTTTGAGGTCCTGTCAAATTTACTTTAGCCATTTTTTCACCATTTTAGTACTAATTCACTCGTCTTGTATAGAAAATCAACTCATTTGACATGTTAGATTTACTGTACCATTCTTAACCAATGGAATTGAATACGTGCAAGTTGTTTCTGATTTGCTTTTCCATAAAAAAACTTTATTTATAAACGCCAATCATTGATGCCACAGTATGATTTGCTTTTCCATAAAAAATTTACTGTGTAATCTTAATATGTAGAATACTAGTTTGATAGGTTTTGATCCCCAACATGTGACAGGCGAATTTGATGACCTCTTGGATGGCAGTGCCCCTAATGTTCTCTCGAACACCACAGAAGAGATACATCTCATGTACTCCCACATGGAAAGTTCACCTCTATTAGAATCAAATGGATCCGTGACTCTAGAACGCCGGAAATTAATGGAGATAGAGAATTTGACTTTAGGGGCACCAAATGGAGATACTTTGGTCAAAGACTTGGCATTAGTAGTTAAAGAAAATGAGCATTTGCTGGTTTGTGAAACTATTTCATTTATATTTTGTAAATCTTTGGTGTTAGGTTTTATGGAGCACAAACTTGTGGTGGACTAGGAACTCATGAGTATGGAATTACTTTTGCAGGTAATGGGACCTAGTGGATGTGGCAAGACTTCTTTGTTAAGAGTATTGGCAGGTCTTTGGAATGTTGGAAAAGGAAAAATCACATTCTATATTAAAGACTATCCCGAGCAGCTAGCATCTCAAAATGGAGTGCCCACAAAATCATATACAGGTGAAGATGTATCCCAAGAAAATAGTAGACCACTCAACAAAAATTATCAAGGAATATTTTTCCTTCCTCAAAGACCATACATGGTTTTGGGTACACTACGCGAGCAACTGCTTTATCCTACATGGGCCGATGGTGCAGTCACATCCGGTTCTGCCGAACCAAATGGTAAGTTAACCGATTGATTATTATTGTGAATATCATCACTCTCACAGTCATTTAAAAAATAAATATCACAAAGACTCGCTTTCAAAAAAATAATAAAGGGATGTTTCTGCATTTCACTCTTGTAGAGATGTTTTTTTTTAAAAAATAACAATGTGGGAAAGCATGCCTGTAATTCTGTTTTTTATTTAAATTTTCTCAATTGAGTGGATTTATTTGATTTTAGAGTCGAGACATATCTAACAGTCGTTATGTGATGATATTCCTCGAAAGTTGAAATGTACCCCTGATATAGCTTTGTGACATATTCTTGTTATTCAGTTCCTGAATGAACGCCACTAGCAGCGTCTGCTAAGTAATCTGTCTGTGCTATTTTTTTTTATAGAAAACAAAAACTGTTCATTGATGTGTCCCCAAGGGGTGACACGGTGGTTGAAGACTTGGGCTTTGAGGGTATGCTCCCCTCGAAGTCCCAGGTTCGAGACTCAACTGTGACATTACTCCTTTAATAAGCCGGTATCTGACTTAGGGACAGGCGTGGTTACCTTTGTTTCAAAAAAAAGTTCATTGATGTGTGAAAAAGTTACAAAAAGGAATAATACCCTCGAACAATAACATAAAACATTTCCAATAGGATATCAGTGTATCACAAAAAGGAGAGCCTATGAGACCAATAAATTGCCAAATAAGTGGTAGTTTCAATGAATTCCCCAATAGTATGATGTTTCCTCGAGAAAATAAGATTATACGATCATTCTTCTCTAACCAGATTTTCCGTGAGAAAGCTGCCCGTGTTACTAAAACATTTTTACAGGAAACTTAAACCATACATCGATAAAAGAAGAGCATTCTTTCTTAGGTTTTCTAGGACTGACTACCATGTTTATAATTCGAATAGCATTCATTTTTTTATGTTTGCAAGTTGTGTAAGTGCGTATTTCTATCTTGTAGCGTAAATTATTTGGTTTAAGAGTAAATCAATTCGAGGTCTATGTCTAACAAGTAATACTGGCTGTTTTTGGCTCGCAGTATTCCCTTCCTTTTTGACGGGTACATCAAATATCAACAAAGTTGGTGAAAATCCCAACAAGCCAACAACAGATGACCTGATCCAGGTTCTGGACAAAGTCGGTCTTGGCTACTTAATGACTCGTTTCAGTAGTCTGGACAAAATTTGCGAATGGTCGAGTGTTCTTTCTCTCGGCGAGCAGCAACGTATTGCATTTGCACGTCTATTGCTTTCAAGACCAAAGCTAGTCCTGCTAGACGAGTCCACAAGTGCTTTAGATGAAGCTAATGAGGTACTACCGAAAACATTCAGCTAGAGTTTAATCACAGAATATTGTTTGATACAACTTTTTTCTTGTTTCTGCATCTTCAGGCACGTTTATACAAGCAAATTGCAGCAGCTGGAATAACATATATCAGCGTTGGCCATCGAAAAACTTTACGCAATCACCATAACACTATTTTGCATATATCCGAGTTTTCTAGTGGCAATCAATGCAACTGGAACGTTGAACCCATTATTCGTGATGATTTGTACGAATTATCGAAGCAGTAATATGATATATTATGGCCTATAATTTTGTATTTCTAATTCTCAAATTTCTCTTTTTATTAGCTTTTTGCAGCAGAGAATCTATGAAGGATGTTAAAGATAGTTACCACCACCTAGAGACGAGCGTGGTTATCCTTATTTAAAAAAGATGGGTTACTGCCAAAATGACTGGTCAAAGAATATCAGAAAGCTACAAGAGTATTGTCGGGTAAGGCTTCGACTAATGATATGATTATTCACCCTAACCTTAATCAGCCAGCTTAGCCCAAAGAAATATAGATCATTTTTTTTTAATTCAACAATAATCTGGGGGATTGGAGTTTCAAATTCGTAATTTCTTAATTACTAGGCTTCATTAAATTAGCTTTCATTGTTAATTATTTTTTATGGTCTTTTTACAGATATATGTCTGATTTATCTATATTTTGCATGATGCAAAATTGGTGATAATTTAAAATTGGTCCAATGAACTTTGAACCTTTAAACCCTCCCTAAAACCTTAAATCCAAATTTAATTTGGTTGAAATCCTATGCTGGGAATAATTTTAATCGATTAAAAAAATATATATATATATATATATATATATATATATATATATATATATATATATATATATATATATATATATATATATATATATATATATATATATATATATTGCTGCATTCAAGCTACACCAACTTATTCCTCCCAAATTATTAATGGAGGCGACAATTTTATACCATTTTTTGTACGCGTGAAATTATTGAAGTATTTTAAAGAAATACAATGAATACAATGATTTTTTTTTTCTAGAAACAACAAATAGGGTAGCTATTTGAATTCAAATCTCTGGTTCATGAGCTTATAATTATGTTGTATGAGATATTGCTCTGTTTGGCAATACAACGATATTATTAAGTGTAGAATTTCAAATCTTCCTCATAAAAGAAAAGGATTCACTTTTGCTTATTTATATGTATTAATTGAACTTTATTAGCAGCCCGACCCTGATAGAAGACGATGACATCAATTGAAGCTAATCGGTTTGGTTCCATAAATATTTTTTTTATTGAACATGTTCCCATATATGCAACATGCAGTGAATGACACATGAACCAATCAGTGACGATGATTGAATCTAATCATCGAAGATGGACAAAATCACCCAGACGAACAACCCAAAACTTCAATTTCTCCTACGACCCAAATAGCCAAAATCCTCATCTAAAGAAGAACGAATAATAAAGATAAGGGAACTCAGGGGCGTTTGGAATTTGGTGTTGAGTAGAGGAAAGGAAGAGGAAGGAGTTGGAATTTCTCGACTCATATTTATTTTAGGACATCAACATTTTCTCAACTCCTCTTCAACTTCTCCTCCAACATCATATCAAATCTTTAATTTAATCATATCATACCATACTACCTTAAAGTGTGGCTTGAGAGGGAAATCATTTTTAGACGATTTTACCCTTTCAGTCATATCCTAAATTACAAAAATATCATTTATTGGAATATAAAAAAAAATCAAATAACTTAGAAGATATTTACAATATCATTTAGATTTTCATCCATAGAAAATAAGATATTTTTATTAAATCTCATAAATTTTATGACTAAGTTAGAATATAAGAGATTTCAACAATCAAATGAAGATATTTACAATATATTTAAATTTTTATGTAGAAAATAAGATATTTTTATCAAATCTCATAGATTTTATTTGATATTTTATATTTTAATTAAAATAATAACTTGAATTTTCCAATCCTATAAATAGTTGTTGTTTACAAGAACACTTTCTATTTGCTTCGATTTATTTGTTTTTTGTTTTTTTTAATAATAAGTTATGTTGGATTATTTACCCTAACTTTCATCTAATTTTTCTTTTGTGTAATAATTTTTTTAGGGATTCTTTTTTGCATAATTGTTGCCTTTCAAAAAAATACTTAGAGTTGTGGAAAAAAAAGTTTAAGAATTATAAGATTATCATCTGAGGTTAGTGCATGAATTCTTCAATTTCAAAAATTTGGTAACAATGATTTACTACTGTATATATATTTCTATATATTTTGTTTACAAACACATTTGAAACTTTCTTTTTGCTTGGGCTTACTTTCTTGGTTTTTTTTTATATATAATAAAAAATGTAGTTATCTTATTTTTGTTGGATTATTTACCTTAACTTTCATCTAACTTTTTTTTTGTTGCAATAATTTTTGTAGGGATATTTTGTTGTTTAATTGTTGACTTGGAGATATGGGAATTTTGTTTTTGAAGAACGATAAAATTATAATTTGACGTTAAAGATAAGTTCATACATGTATACTAATAAATATATTTAGGTTATTTATATTTATAACTATAATAATGATATAACTCTTATAAATTTTATAATTTAAGAGTAATTGGTCAATTAATAGATAAATTGAGAAAAAAAAAATTAAAGAGCATCGATTTTTAAAAATCAGAGATAAAATTTAATTTTAATTCAATAAATTTTATTAAGTTTTTTTAAAATAATAACACCTATTAATTTTTAAGTTCAAAATAAATAATTAACTGTTTTTTAACGTAAATGTAAATTTTAATAAATTTAACTCAAATGAAAAAATAGTTATAAAATTCAATATTATATTAAAATTATTATTTGATGATTTAAAGTTAGCCTAAAAATGTAAGAAACAATTTATAATTATATATATATAATTTATTATTTAAGAAATTATCACGTGCAACGGCGTGCTAAACTTCTAGTATTTTAAATGTCACATTAAACTTTTTTATTTTTTTAATTTTCAATCATATAATATAATATAAAATATTTTTATGTAATCACATTAAACTCCTTTCCTCTTTTGGAACTCCAAAATCCATGATGTTGAGTTGACTCAACTTCGAACCAGTAAGCAAATATTCAACGCAAACAATTTCAAATCAATTTGGCGGGTGTGGTGAAGTAGGAATATGGGTTGTAGGAATTTTGGGATGAGATTTGAAGAAGAATGGAATCAGATCGTGCGAACCGGTTTGTGGATGAAGTTGGGAGGGGAATGTTCATTTTCCGGCTCTGACTTTCAATCTCCGTTAGCTCCCACCAATGTTAATAGTTACTTAAATTGAAATAAATTTTGACACCTACGCCATATCCTCTCAAAATTTATTCTTGGGGTTAAGTGACACATAATTCGACTAGATGTTAGGCAAATAGTCATCATGGATTAACCCTACTCTCTCTTAATTTTTTTAAGGTATTTTTTTTACCTCAGTATGACTCTATGATAATTTTTTGTTTTTCAAATTACAGTATTCATTTTATAAAAGTATAAAAAGCTTTCTGAAGTTTTGCTCAAGTAAACATAATTCAATTGACAATTTGATACATTAGTAATTATGATGTATGTGATTTAGCTCCAAATTTCTTATTATTTTGAAAAGAAAAAAAAAACAATCTTCAGAGGTTGAAAGAACCTTCAATGATATATATTAATTATACTAAGCTTTGGCAATCACAACACATTATTATTCATAAAAGTTACATGATCGATGCAAGAGGCAGAGGTAGAAAAATCCGACTCGTTAGGAGAATTTTGTAATTTCCATAAAAAAGAAATGCAGAGCAAAGTTGATGTCTATTATTACAACATCAGTCCACAAACTGGTTATTGTACCAGAAACATAAAAAGCACAACCATACAACATGTATGTACAAAGAGCTGAAGCGTTCTGGTTTTAAAGAAACAACATACAGCAACTCAATAACCTCCTTGAATAAAAGCATTCAGGCGGTCTAGCTCCTCACGGTGCTCGCTCACCACAGCCCGAACCACGTCTCCAATCGACACCATGCCTATCATACCCTTGTCATTGATGACGGGTATGTGCCTGATTCGGTTATCTGTCCACCAAGAGAAAGTTCTCCATGTTATATAAGAGCATAGTGGCATCGAGCTCGAATGTTCGAATTATCACCTCATTGGTGAAGATCTCATGTAAGAAAGATAAAATAACCCACATTCTTAATAAGACGTGCTATCAATTTAAAAATTGTGCCCTCAAAGGTGCACCGTCTTGGTTGAACATCGTATATTAGAAAAATTAGAAGACTTCGCATTCTTAATAAGAATGTACGAGCTACTTTTCACAATACCAATTGATTTTGACATGAAACTCATATTTATCGAATACCCACTTCACATGTTGAACTAAAAAACTAAAATAAAATGTATCGTAATACCAGTCATAAGTTGCATAGCTCGCAAAACCTTAGTGTCAGGTGTCACCGTGATAAGCTTGTTCTGCAAACACAAAATAAAAGTAATTTGTCATTGAAATTCCAATATTTCATTGAAGTTCCAATATTTTGTGTGGCTATGATGTAGACGAATTTTAAACAAATAGTTGACGCCCAGGTGCAAATTAAAGCAAATTACGTGAATAAAAAAAAATGCAATCATATATACTAATGCATATAAAAGTTGTTGATTAACCAAAAAAAACCACATGTAGAACACACCCTCGACTGTTGTCAAACTCGAAAAAAACCAAAAAAAATAAAACATGAGGAGCATCTAGTTCTCATCAAGTTTGACATATAAATTAAAGGGAACAAGATTATACCTCTTCAGTCATGATATCCCCAACTTTGGTAGACTTGGAAGACCTGCCTTGAACTATAATCTTTCTCAGATAATCTAGAAAGGCAAGAAAGGAAAGCTCAGAATTCGGATATTGCACATTCGAAAATTTACAATACTTTGATAATCATGAGATATACATTTAAAATACTTTGTCAATTATTTTCTCATTTATACAACGGTATAAAACTGTCAGTTACGGCGTAGCGGTCTCCTACAATCATTTCTCTGAATAAAGAAGTAAGCTCATCTTAAATTACATAGTTCTACTTTTCTAGTCTACACGGCACAATCATGAGTAGAAACCATTTTGGATAGGTCAAAACTGCGGAAATATTGCGAGTTTACTCTCCATCTAAAAACAACAGTTCACTAAAAAAAATCAATAAAAACATGGTAGTTTTCTTGAAACGACTAGCAATGCAAAAAGAAACAGTTCAGAAAAGTTCTCTCAGTTAAAGTCTAATATTTGGCACAATCAGCCCATTGCAAAATATAGGAAACTTTCACATTTCTAGTGTAGTCAACTTAGTATTTTATAGCTCAACTAAATAAAACATATTTTCGACAAAATGTCAGAGCTTCGAATTCTCACCTACACACATATGGTCAAGGAAGTCTCAAGTTTAAACATAGAGATGAAAGTCAGTTGTGGAACCTAAATTGCGATTAGGAAAAGATTAGTAGATGGGCATCCTGGGTGGGTTGTGACTTGTGAGGTGAGTATTTTCCCATCTTCTTACCTAGTAGGCCTCCCCTTAAAGCATTTACCTTAAAGCATACTAATGATTTGGTGTGTAAGATTAGAAAATAAACTTCCTTGGAAGAAATGTTACTTTACTAAGAGGAAAACTTACTCTCATTTGGATTGTTCCAAGCAACATTCTCACTTATTTCTCTCTCTTCAGGATACATGGGTCTGTTTCCCTTTGACACAAGAGCATGGTGAGTAAGTTTAGGTTGCTCCCCTTTGATTGGGTTGCGGGTGGGAACCATGGCATCTCTAAGAATTCGTGGAAAAGTATTATTGAGGAATTCCACTATTTCCAAGTCTTCTTTCTAGTTTGGTTGGGATGAGAGAGATACTTTTTCTAGAAAGATAGGTGGATGGGGGATCTCCTTCCCTTGCTATATCCTCATCCTTTTTCATTTATCACTTATGAGGTGTTGTTGTGTGGTGAATATTTTGGCTCATCTACATCTTTCTTCTCTTTTGTTGGGTTTCAGTCCTCGTCTTTTGATTGATAGAGAGACGACAGATTTTGTGGCATTACTTTCTTTACCGGCGAATGCCTTGTGTTCATGGGCGTCATAATATTTCTTCCTCTTCTTCTAAAGATAATCTAGTCTATACTTCATTATGAAAGGTGAAAATTTCAAAGAATGTGAAGTTTTTTACTTGGCAGGTTCTCCATGGTATGATTAACACTATGGACAGGATTTTGAGGAAGGACTCCTCCTTAATGGGACTTGTGAGTTTCATTTTGTGGCTGAAGGCAGTTGGAGGATCTTGATCATCTTCTTTGGCATAGTGAGATGGCCTCAGAGGTGTGGAACCGATTATTTGAAAAGTTCGGCTTCATGTTGGCAAGGCAGAGGCAATTGTGGAGTTGCTCACTTCCCCACCCGTAGGTGAAGTGGCGAAATTTTTGCTGAAAGCAAGCATGTTTGCCATTTTGTGGAAACTTTGGTGAGTAAAATAATAGAATTTTTAGAGAGGTAGAGATCGACGGGTGATAAGAGGACCCTCACTGAATTCTATGTTTCTATTTGGGGCTCAGTTTCTAAGCAAATTATTCTATGTATTATTTTACTTCATTGGAGGCTATTTTTGCCTCCCTTTTGCAGGTTGCCTCTTTTGCATACTCTTTTGTTCTTTTCTCAATAAAAGTTTGGCTTTTCATCAAATAAAATAAATCTATGGTTGCATTAAAAAATGATAAGTATTTCCTAGAGTACATACAATTGTTATGTCCCCAAATTATAGCATAAATGAACCTCGCGATATTAATTAGGATAGGACCCAAAATTTGTAGTTAAATTCCTGCATTTAGAAAGCATATGGCATTACGTACCTCTCTCTGTTATAATACCAGCAATTGAATTTTGCTCCGCAGGTTTAACAACCACCAAGGCTCCAACGTTGTGCTGAGTCATCTTTGTTATACATTAAAGAGGCGTGTAAGTAGAAACAGCAGCAGAAATAAACAGTTATAAAGATGATCAGAATTTTCAAATGGTGCAGAGAAGCCATACCGACTGGACGGCATCATAAACCGAGTCCTCTGTGGTGCACCAAAGCCATGATCCATCAGCACTTTTGCCTTTCCCTTTCAAGATGTCATCAATAGTAGTGCTTTCAAAGCCATGTTCTTCAATGTTCGCAGAGCTAGCCGATGTCGTAAAGCGTGAAAACATTGCAGGCCTCATCAGGGGGTTTGCTAGACGAATTTGTTGCAGAACAGCAGTTTTCACAACGTTTCCATGTGATAGAAATGATCGCACAGCACCTTGCATCTTTACCTGTTGAAGCAGACGCTTACAAATATGCAATAAAGCTTGAAGTGGGAACGGTACCATTCAAGATAATGATGATTTTAAATTTCTGAGATAAATATGCAAGAAAACAAGAAACAACAGCCTGCAATGAAGCTTGAATATTGAAGCACAGTCTATTTCATCATTTCCTTCCTTACATGATATGATATATATAGTTTTTATTTTTGCTCTTCTCTGAGTTAGATGCCAGACTTTTCCATAAAAATAAGGGGATTTATCATGAATAATTAAAAAAAAAAAAAACTAAAAAAAATGTTCATAATAGAAAAGGGGATAAATCCATGTAAAATGACCAAAATACACCTGCTGAAATCAGTTGATTGAAAAAAATTAAGTTCATTTGATTGAGCGCAATATTGAAAGCATTTGAATTCAACCGATCGAAAGAATAACCAATTTTTAATATGAAAAAATAAACACAAAAATCTGCTATAGATAAAATATTTTAGAAAATATGATATAATTAAAATTGTTGAGCTAAAAATTGTCTATATATATAAATTTCCTAAAAAATAAACTACTAAACTAGCACAGCTCATCTGTATTAAATTACTCAGCTTATCTTTATTAAAATACTCAATGAATATTAAGATCTAATGTGATATATTTTGAACCTATATGAGAATGAAAAAAAAAAAATCAATTCATTACACATGCAGACGAACAATTCTTGCCGTCAGGTCAAAGCCATCACAGTTCCATAAATTAACGCAATCGATGAAAGAAAACGCTCGAATTAAACGTTCGGGTACAAAATACGTTACAAACTCGATCCATCTCACTAAAACCAAGATCAGTACACTAAACAACCAAAATGCAATAAAAGTAAAGATAATAAAAAATAATCAGCACATCAGTAAAGGTTAAGGAAAAACATTCAATCATCAGAGCAGAGCTTCACGAACGCATTAAAGCAAAGATCGAGAGAAAAATCAAGCGTCACAACAAAAATACAATAAAACGGAAAAAAAAAAAAATCAATCATCGCATCAGTAAAGATCAAGGAAAAACAATCGATCAACAGAGCAGAGCTTCACGAACGCATTGAAACTAAAAGCGATAGAAAAATCAAGCGTTACAACCAGCAACCGGCGATGAAACGAAAACAAATCCAAATACCTAACAGAGTTCAACTAAGATTCGTACAATATAGAAAACAAAAAAATGAAGATGAAATGGCGAGAAAAGGAGATGAACCTGATGAAGAAGAAGAAGAAAATCTGTGGGATGAAGAAAGTTGAGAATCAAAAAGTGAGGTTTCGGATAATGAAAACCTAAAAGAAGGAGAATCTCGTGGAACTGTTAGAAGACCCGATTTTATCTCTCACTTTTTTTTTTCTTTTTTTCTTTTGTTTTTGGACATCCTTCTTCCTTCACCGCTACTCTCGCTTTTGTCGTCTTTCTTTACTAAACAATTCGTTTTTTCCTGTTAATACGATTATTTAATCTAAATTTCAACAATTAAGCCACCTCGCTGCTTCTTCTTTTTTTGTCATCGTTTTCTGAAATTTAAATTTATTTTCTCACACTTACGTTTTATGCTTCTTTCTTTTCTTTTCTTTTTTAATTACAATAATGGGGTCGGTGATTAGAACTCATTATTATATAGTTAATTTGTGTATATTGATGATGTGAGTTATTATATTTATTGATGTTTGTTAAAAGAGTTAGAGTTAAGTGTTCATAATTTCAAATATTATAATTATACAATTTGAAGAAAATTATAAAAAAATTTATCCATAACTATCCATACCAATTATTATGCACTTCAACTAATGTTACGAGACTCTGCTTAATTTTTATGTAGGTGATCTTAATGGAGTGAGAACCTGAGACTTTATTTCACCACTAAGCCACTATAGAATGTCCTGACCAGTTTTTGAGGTTTTCAAAATTCATAATTTAATCTATGACAGTTTGTAATTGTTAGTGAATTAAATATGTAGAAATTTATTATTTATATATATATATGATGTGATTATTATTTTTTAATTAAATTAGTCATTTATCTTACAATTTTATCATTGACGCATAAATAATTACTTTAAACTATTTAGTGATAAAAATTATTTTTCTAATTTTATTAAATTTTGCTTCAAAATAACTCTTCCCTGCTAGTCATTCATTCTTGACTTTTTAATTTAAATCCTAGGTAAATATGAGAAACAAACGCCCACTAAATAAAACAGTATAAAGTGATTTTTAATCATATGCATGGTAAATTATCATTATACTTTTGACTTTTAGAATTTTTATTAAAGGACAGTTTGTCATTTGACAAAAAGTTAACATGATAGTGACTTTTTTCCCTGTTTGTTAATTCAACCATATTTGAAAATAAAATATTTAAATTTATAAATTTTTTTGCTACATGATGATGACTAGACATTTTGTTTAGATTGAATTAAAAAGAAGACACTTGTTTAAATTAATTTTTAAAAAAATGTTACATAGTGTCATTTAATTATCTAGTATTATAATAAGTTGTATTTTTTTCAAACAATATATCTATTTGAAAATTTTCAAAATTAATTTTGAAATGTATAGAAATTGAATGTAAAGACAACATTTAAACAGTCAGAAGAATGAAAATATATTTTTTTTAAACAATTGTATTGTCTATAATTAAGCATAAAATAAATAATAACTTATAAATTTAGTTCTCATATTTAAATAAAATTAAAATTTAATTCTCGTAATTTTAAAAATTAGAATCTAGTGCCTATAATATGAATAAAGTTAGAATTTAATACATAGTTCGATAAAACCTTTATTTTAAAACAAGATTTGATAAAACCTAAAAAACAATCTTTATCATTAAATACTTAAAATTAGTTATTCATGCTTGTCAATGATGAAACTATTGGTTAAGTGACTAATTTAAATAGTAAGTAGGTTTTAATATTTGAGTTTTTTTTTATGACTACTCAAAATAATTCATCAAACTAATTTTTCATACAAACACCTCCAAAATTCATAATATTTATGATTTCTATGCCGTTTCAAATGTATTTTAGTCTCATAAATCTTGATTAAATGTAAGTTTTTATAATAATTGTTTAAATTTATTAACCAACCTAAATTTTAAAAGGAGCATAACTCAATTGATATCTCATCCTACTTAGTTGGATATCAAAAGATTCCATTTTCCATCCCATTTATTGTGAAAACAAAATATAAACCATAAGTTATCATAAACACTCTATTATTGTGACCGTTGTTTATGATATAATAAATGGCATATTTTTCTTTCCAATACAAAAATATATTGAAGTAGAAGAAGAGTAATCGGTTCATTAAAATAGATCATCCACTATACTTAATAATTCTTCGTCTCACTCGACAACATCGTAGAGAATCAAATTGATGAGCGGTTCATTCATAATTTACTAAAAATACAATATTATATTTTAATGACAAATTTAGAAGATTAATCAAAATAAAAAATAATTCCAAATATGTTCACTTAAAAAAAAAAAAAAAAACCAACCATAATTATATAGGGCGTTTATGGGTTCCCATTTATGTAAACGGCCGAGTTAGTTATAATAACTCAACCGATATTTGCTTCACCGTTTATTATAAACGGTGATAACCATTTTGTTTTTTGTTTTTTATTTATGAAACTCAAGCTTACGACAACTACCTTACTATACATTTGTCCTTATTTGGATTTCTACATCTTACCCATATTTTAATAAACAAAACTAAAATTTGGAAGAAAAAAAAAGTAGCTTCTAAAAGTTTGTTTTTGAAATTTGGTTAGTAATCACTTACTTACTTAAGAAATGATATATTGTAGGAAAGATGGGAGCACACGAGGAAATTTGAGTAACAATAGACTTAAATTTCATAAACCAAAAATAAAAAACCAAATGGTTATCAAACGGGACATAAATTTACGTGCCCGTTTATCTAAACCTACGGAACGTGAAATTAAAACGGATTAACATCAGACAAGATAACCAACTGTGTCACTGACCTTCGAAATACAAATATTTTAGTCCATATTGTTTGTAACAAATATTTGTAACAAAGTGAGGTTAATTTAAAAGTAGGCCCATTAGGCATCATTAGGCCCATACTTACCGCTGTCGGAACAATGACGTGGACATTCCGATGAACTGTCGGCCTCTTAAAATGAAAATAGACTATGCCAAAAAAATTCCAATGCCCACTCACGAAAGAGAAATGACTCAATCGGTCAAAGTCAAATCTCAAATCTCTTCTTCATTTGCGGTCTTCCGGTTTGTACCGTACATTTCAAAATTCTCTTTACCCTAAATTTTCACTGCAACTTCTCTTCGTTCTTCCGGTTTTCCACCTTCCACCGGCCGACGTCGCCTCCGGCGGCGCTGTTCATTAACACGGCGGTTCTCTCTACAACTACCGGCGGCGGTTGATTATTTTTGTTTGTTTCTTCATAATTTTTGAACAGTGTATCTAGGCATTGTACTTTGATGGCGATGGCTTCCTAAATGCCTGTGGATTTCTAAGCCTACGCGGACTTTTTGGAAAAGTATGTCTATATTCATCATCTATTGGAGAAATTAATTTCCATCCATACCTACATTGACGGATTGATCTAGCTCTGCACGTGAATTTAGGGCTTTATTTTGGTGAATTATTGATTGTTGATTCTCTTATCTGTTGCACATCTTGCAGCAATTGTCAATTTTGTCTCCGCCTCTTGCGTACATGACTTTCTCTGTCTCCGACGCTTCCGATCCAAGCAAGGAACTTCAATGGCTGGCGTCGGTCTTTTCTGGCATTGTTTTCTGCAAGATTGTAAGCGTGATTTGTTGAACAAGTATTGAATCAAATTTTCCAGTTTAAACTCGATGTTTATAGGATCCTCCACATCTAGTTAGGTTTCACCGTTGAGGCTTGTTTTTGTTAGACTGAAGAACTGTATTCTTGCCATGGTTATGCACGTTATTTCTCGATCTGATTTCTACTGGTTGTTTGAGATGATGTTAGTTGATTGAACTATCAATCTCCAGTGATTTGTAGTTGTGTTGTCTCTACACCCATGTATTTGTATAGGCTTATCAGCTCGAGTGTCTTTTTTGTTTTTAATATTCGTGACTGTTCATACTAGCTTAACACCTCGACTATTCTCGACATAAGACCGATGACCTTATAACATTTTGTTGTTAAGAATTATTAGTGTGGAGTGTCTATTTGAATTTTAAGACATGTTGCTCTCATTCGCACGTCTGTTGGTTTATTTTAACAATGGGAAGAAAAACATTTTCCTGTTGCATCCACTTTCTTATGGTATGCGTGAAGTTGTACTCATGTGCTGACACTTTTTGTTTGTTGATGGGATATTAAGAATAGTTATATTAACTAAAAACAGCATTTTTTGTTTGTTGTTCAGTTAAATAATTTTTAAGGGAAACGTAAATTTTTTAAATGATCAAGAACCGGAAAGGAAGAAACAAGAGTGGTTGTAGTAATCCAATGGCTGAAACAGGAGTCGTTGTCTGGCACTTTTTTTAGTTATTATTTTATTTTTCTCCAAAGTAAAAAAACTGAGAGAAGGAAATAAACGACAAAGTAGAACTAGGAAATGATTTTATTACAAGATGAACTCTTATGGCCTTAATTGCAGGATTTGTGATGTTGTGTGCTGACATTTTACACTTTCTTTCTTCAAGTAAAAATTGGTTTCTTTCTTGAAGGTTTACTCGTTAACAGGCATCCTTAGCCTCCACAACTTCAAAGCATTTGGAAAGTTAAGCGATTTTGGGAAGGTTGAATGGAAGAATAGGTAAAATTCTCATGATTTTGTTTTGATAATCGGGAGTGCATTGACTCATTACACACTCAAGGCACCTGCGCTTATCCCAAAGCTCGGACTCGAGAGACATCAAAAGATTTTATTCTAAGCTCACTCGTGGGTTTGAATGTGGGATTTTCAAGGAAGCATATCTTGGAGACCCCCAAATCTCTACCAATAAGGCTGCCACTTTAAGACAAAAAAAAATTATCGTGATTTCTTAATAATATATTTGCTACGTGAATATAAAATGATGAATTGTTTATTCTTTTGTAGGGGGTTTTCAACATTCCATGCCCTTGTTGCAGCATCTTCTTCTCTTTACCTTGTACTGTTGTCAAGTACTTTCAATCCAGGTTCCACTAAGGATCTTCTTATAAGAAGAACATCCTCTTTATCTGATATGACATTGGGGGTAAGTTGATTGGCAGAAAGGTCGTGAAGTCTTCTCCTAGTGTGATATTTGGTTCTATTTTTTTTCTCAACTTGCTCTTTTGTTTGTTGACATTCCAATACTCTTGCCCGTAACATATTTTGAGAGTTGGTTCTGCTGTTTTGTGATTATTTTCTGTACGGTTAGCTTTTGATATGTGAATATATCTATTTATTTACAATAGTACAATTTTGTTGTTACAAACTGTCGACCTTATTGATAGAGGTTTGAGGTCTCCGAGGTATGCTTCTTTGGTAATTCTAAGTTCGAAAACCCATGAGTGAGCTTAATGATCAAGACTTTGAGGCCCCAAGATACTCACAAATGTTTAAAAAAAGAAAAAGAGAAAAAAAAAACTGTTCATATGTTTAATCTTAATTTTGTTGTGTTCCTAGATCTTTTTCCATTATGGTTGTTTTTTTCTTCTGTAAGGTGCCTGGTGGCTGCAAGTGATTTTTTACGTGCATCTTTTTTTTCTTATATATTGTTTTACACTTATCTCCATTCATAAAGACCAGTTTGTGTATTTCTTGCTGGTGATTCGACTGTTTCAAGACATTAATTTCATTTTCCCCCCTCTTTTTCTGTTCCTTTTTACAGTTCTCTATTGGATATTTTCTATCAGATTTAGCAATGGTCCTTTGGTATTTCCCGGCTTTAGGTGGCCTTGAGTATGTAAGTATGGATAAATGTTCTTTTTTCCCCACGTACTTGTAGTATACTAGATCCATTTGATATCATATTTTAGTTGTGCTTTATGTTTCACTGAGAGGGCAATGTGACAAAAAGTACATATTGTGGGGTTCGGAGTGAATAACTTACGAGTCTAAATATTTAAACGTAGCAACATGAAAGAGAGGATTAGTCAGAAATTTATGTATGATAAGAAAGGAGCTTCTTTGTCGATATGGTGCTGTAGTGCAACGAGAGGGAAGCATGTGAGCTTATCCATGGACTGTGAAATACTATTATGAAATAGAATTTTATCAATTATGGACTATATACTACTAGTGAAGAAAGAAATGGAAAATAGGATAATTGCAGAATGAAAAAACATGTTAGTAAGAGTGCATGCTAATCTCAGAGAGTGAGAGTTATTTATGTTGGTTGATATAATTAAATTCACCCTAATCCATCGACTTATAATTTTGGGTTGATTGATGGTTTAACATGATTGAACATGGTCCGACACTGGTATCAAAGCAAGAGGTCTTGGTTGGGTTTAAACCCTTGTCAAGTCTTTTCAACCACAAAGGAAATGTTGGCTGATATAACTAAATCTACTCCAACTCTCCCCTAGCTTTGGTAGAAAAATGTTTTAGCATACAAAATAAAATCGAAAAGAGCTACAAGCATATTTTTGTATGGGGGATAAAAAGAAAACTGAAGTTTGAAGAGAGTAGACTTGTCACTTGTTTTGTTGCGTGCTTCAATACTGAGTGCAAGCTGGTAATTATTTCCTAATTTTAATGACTTTAATAGGTCCTGCATCATGGTTTATCACTGTTCTCAATCATTCAATCCCTTCTAAGTCGTCAAGGACAGGTTTACATACTAATGGTTCTTTTCACAGAGTGCACGACTCCATTTGTAAATCTTCGATGGTAAAGTTATCAGTTATGAACTTTATATTTTCTTATGAGAAAATAGAAAAATAACGTATTTAGTTTTGAACATTAGCTTGCTGGTTTTATTTACTTCAACAGGTACTTGGACAATGCTGGCGAGAAAAACTCAAACCTCTACGTGATTAATGGCATTGCATTGTTCTTCGGGTGGTTGGTAATGTCCATAACTTGAAATCTTGTTTCTTTTTAGTGAATAACAATATTCCTTGGCCAATAATCCCAAGGGACAGTCTCGTTGATAGAGGCTTAGATTCTCTAAGGTGTGCTTGCTTGGAGGTCCCAGACTCGAAACCTACGAATAAGCTTAATTGTAAAATTACTTGTCTTTGGAGTCTTAGCCTTAATATGGCGTGGTTGCCCAAGTATGTAGTTGAGCGAACCTTCGATTCCCTCTTAACAAAGAAAATATTCCCCAATCAATAGAATATGTGCATTTATGTAATTGAACCAAGTGCCAAAAGGAGTAGAACTTTAGAGCTATCATATATAATCTAGTAACTAAGAGATAACGTGTTCGAATCTCACCCTCAATTATTGTTGAATAAAGTCTAAATTTTCGATGGCATCGTAAAATTTTATTTAATTGCATAATTACCTTTTTAGACGTAACTAGTAGACGTTTTGTCCATTTCAATTCTGTTTATTAATATTTAGAACTGACGCGAGTTTTGTTTCTTCAGGTGGCCAGGATTCTCTTATTTATATACTTTTTCAGTCACATGTTTAAACATTTTGACGAGGTGAGTAATTAACTTCTCTCATTGCCAACTGAGCCTTGAATAATTTGCTTATAGAAAATTATATTCTTTATGAACTGTGAAAAGAAATGAATATAATAATTAAAAGATAAAGAAGTATGATATTATGATGCTAGAAATGATCCAAGTTCACTTTCCTTGAAGGATGATGCTTGAAATGATAGATTTACGAGCTTAGTTCCAGGCTCAAATTTTTTATATCGTGAGTGTTAGGATCAGCTTACGTGCAACTCGATTATTTCCACGGGACATACTGTCTAACCTTACAACATTTGGATATCAAGAAAAATTATAGAAAATTAATTTTTAGGTAGGTGGTCACCGAACCCATTATGACCCTCTTTGACTAGTAGGTCAACCCATGATAGCTGTTTGATTTTTAGAAGATTTTTTTAAAAAAAATTGTTGTAAGTTGATGCTGACTACAATGTGTGTGAGACTATGAATAAAAGCATATTATTGAGAGCAAACTAAGAAAAGAGGTAAAGAAAAGATTTATGGCTTCAATGCAAGGTACTTTCTGCTAGAGCCTCCTAGTTTGAAAACTTTCTACGCCAATAACCTATATACTATTTTCTTTCAATCACGACGAATAAAATACCCCAAAATTTATCTATCATAGCTTTGGTTTGAGACTTTTGTGGTTGAAGTGGGGAGTTGGATTTCTATCCATAAAATGTTGATTTTTTTTGTTTAGGGTGGGTAGGTGGCAAATATTGGCTACCCTAGATAACTCTTCCCTCATCCTTTTATTTGGGTGGATTGGATGAATTTGAGAACTTGTACACTTTGAGGAGAAACAGTTGGGACGAGTTCAATATTCGATGGCCACCTATTTTGGATTTTTTGTTTCTTGACAACCAAATACAATAAGATCAGATGGTTGTTCATTAGTCGACGTGCACGTAAGTTGGTTTGGAAACTCATATAAAAAAATATTTTGAAAATGCTAAAAGTATTAATAGAACACTTTTTAGTGCAGTTTTGGAGCGTGATTTTTTCATAAGTTACTTGGGGGTGTTTTGACCTAATTTAAAGATATGTTAGGATGGGTTATAATAACACAATCATGTTTGGTCACCGGTTACAATAATTGTTGGATAACCTTCTAGCCATATTATAATAAAACTCTTTGCCATAGTAATCTTATAATAACTTTCACCCCAAACACATATTATCATATCTCCAATTATAATAACTTGCACTTCAAACACATGTTAAGTGATTATTCATAATAATTCAACCGTTTCGAACACAATTAGAGAATAAGTCTTTTTTAGTCAAAGCCACTTTAAACTCACACTACTTTTTCCAAAAGTGCTTTTACTTAAAAAAAACACATTTTTGCTTCAAAAGTAATATTTCTCCCCCTCAAGTAAGCGTAACTTAGAAGCTCATCATAAAGAAAACAGCTAAAATTGGTGTAGTGGTTGAGAATGGTTGCTGAGTTTTCACTTTCACTTGTAACAGGTGAAAACCGTGTACCCTTTGGGCTTTTACAGCTTGCTGACTGTACCTCCCACGCTGGCAATGATGAACCTATTCTGGTTTTGGAAGATTGCCAGAGGAATGATTAAAACTCTAAAAAAGGCAAGCCACAGCAAGTGACAGGTCCATTTTAATTACCTGCTTTCCTAGTTTCTTTTATAATACTCTTTTCTATTTACCATCATGTCAAATGTAAAAAAAATGTAGTTAATTTGGGCTAAGAAGCATTGTAAAACTTTAGTCACCATAGACACCTAAAATTTGAACAGGAGCCGTTGTTCAACGACATTAGTGTACACTCAATAACCAAGAGATCATGAGTTCAAATCTAAAAAGAAAACAGAAACTTCAAATTTTATCTTTGAATCTGCTGCGAGTTTGCGTTTAGATAGAAATATAATGGACTTGGGTTTTATTTTAAAATGTTGTATGAAGGTACAAGTACCGGTTAATGTATATATCGTTGATCAAAATGTTTAACCTTTTGTTCTAGGTTATGTTTGAGACACTTGGACGAGTTATTATAAATAATGTTTTAATGCAAATTATTATAACATGATTTATAATAAATTGAATGTTCGGAGTATAAGTTGTTATAGCATAAATGAAATAGTTGAAAAGTGTGTGGATTATAGTTATTATATTCAAATACAAGATTATTGTATGCTACATAAAATGAAGGTTAAAATACCATTTTGGTCCCTTGACTTTGGGGTTTGTTCCATTTTCATCCCTCGACTTTCAAATGTCCAATTTTAGTCTCTCAACTTTGATGTTTGTCCAATTTTGGTCCCTCAACTTTCAAATGTTTTCAAATTTGGTCCTTAGACTATAAAAAAGTTCAAAAATTGTCCTTTGGTCAAATGAATTTTGTATCACTCCTGAATTATTTTCTCTTTCATAATTTCTCTCTAGAAATTTTACCTCTCTTCAATCCACTTCTCTTCCCCTCTTTTCTTTTCTTTTTTTCTTCTTTATTTTCTTTCTTTTTCTTTTTTGTTCCATGGTAGATTATGAATTTTAGAAAACAAAAAGTGACAAATCAAAGTAGGAAAATTATTATTTAGAAAAATTATGTCATGTTAAATAATTTGATGAGATGGATTGAGGAGAGAACAAGAGAAAAAGAGAAGCGTAGAGGATTAGAGAGGTGGATTTAAGAGAGATAAAACTTTTAAAAGAAGAAATGATGGAAGATGGAAGAGAGAGAAAATAATTTAGGAGTGAGAAAAAAATTTATTTGACAAAAGGACCATTTTTGAACTTTTTTGATAGTCTAGGGACTAAATTTGGACATTTGAAAGTCGAGGGACCAAAATTGGACAAACAATAAAGTCAAGGGACCAAAATTGAACAAACTACAAAGTCAAGGAACTAAAAATGGACATTTGAAAGTCTAGGGACCAAAATAGAACAAACCCCAAAGTTGAGGGACCAAAATGGTATTTTAACCTAAAATGAAATTATTGTCATATAAATAATTTTTTTGGTGACCCAAGAACTTGGAGGGTTGCTTATTATTGAGAAATTAATTCCTATGATTGCCTCAAACTTGGGATTTCAAAGGGAGCACACTCTTATGGCCTAGGTCTTCGACCATTGCGCTGCCCCTAGGGGACAAATAAATTTTGTTGATTTAAACTATTTTTAAATGATCTAATTCTTTGCGCATAATAATTACTATTATGGATAGAATGCTACATTACAAGTATATCATTTGAAGTGGATGAATGTTAGGGGGTGTTGAGGAGAAGAGAGGAAGGAGAAATCTCAATTCCATATTTGTTTTTAAGGCATCAACTTCTTCTCAACTCCCTCTTAATCTCCTCTCAAACATCACATCAAATATTTTATTTAATCTTTTAAATGTCATATCAAATATTTTTTTAATTTTCAATCATATAATATAATATAAAATATCTTTTATAAAATTTTGTCAACTATTACATCAAATTTTATATAATTTTCAACAACATAATATAAAATACAATTTATTAATTAATATAAATATGTAATTATTACATTAAAAAAATAATATAAAATATATACCTTTTACAACATCTCCTCCTCCAAAACATCAGTCTCTAAATAATTATTCCATATTTCTGAAGTTTGAATCACTCAACTTTCTTTTCAGCTTTCTCTCCTCTCCTCCAAAATCCAATCACCCTCCATAGTATCATGTTTTTCAGTTTCAATCAGCAACGATACCGTTTCTATTAGTTCTTTGACAAATGTAGATTATAAGTTTATAAAATGGAAACAAAAATTACGAAATTTATAGAAAGAATTGTTGTTTCTACTAGATCTTTTACAAATTCAGAACTTTTGATATATATATGTATTGATAATATTTTGAATTTGAAGTCAAATGGAACTCTAAATTTTAATTTAATTTAATTTTTTTTGTTATTAGTAGACTTGTAAATTTTAAAAAATATAAAGTTTAAAAACTAATTTGCAATTTCATTAGTTAGAGATTAAATCGACACAAATAAATACAAAATTTCACCAACAAAATTTCCAAACTTATTTCGACTTTGGTATTCACCTACCCCATTATTTGGCCACTTGCTACAAAGCTTTCTTTTTCCCATACCAATAATGACTTTTTTTCTTCTTCTTCTTCTTTACATAGAGACATTATTTGGCTAGAGGTTGTAGAGTTGTAAGTCAACACCGAAAAAAGGTCTAACTTGTTTAGTCTTTCAAATTCAATTATTTTTAATTCGTAAGTTTTTTAGCCATCCTAATTAGTTCGAAATTATGTATGATTCCCAACGTGAAAATAATTGACATTTATTGAGGTAGTTTTAGGTAAAAGATTTTAGCTTTTAATTATTATTTTTTTTAGCATACATATTTTATGTTATTTAAGTTGGAAAAATTAATTGATGCAAAAACTTTACTTTTTATAGTTGGAATAAATGAATAATTTAATGCAAAGTTTCCTTCTATTTCGGTTCCTCCATTCAATTTTGTTGAAGGAGGCAGTCCTTATTCGAAGAAAATATCGTACAAAATTAATTGTACAGTAAATTACTATTCTAAATTAAATTTATCGAAGATGCCACCCAAATGAGAATTGAGCAAGATATACATTCAATACTAATTGATATTCTTCTTCGAGTATTGGGGTGACACAGTGGTTGAAGACTTAGATTTTGAGGGTATGCTCCCTTCAAAGTCTCGAGTTCGAGTCTTTCCTGTGACAGTACTCCTTCAATGTCTCCGGTGCTTGGCCTAGAGACGGACTTGGCTACCTTGTTTAAAAAAAAGTATTAAATTATTGTTGGACAATAATTGGCCGACTATCCACGTGTGGACAACTGATAGGCGTTGTGTCCTGCCACGTTTGTGATTTATATATATATATATAAAATAAAAATAAAAAAGTTCTGCCACGTTTGTCTACTTATAGCTCGTCATTGTACTCGGTAGGACGGTAACGGAATATGTACGGCCAATATAATGTGATATATATATATATATATATTTTGAACAAATTGAGGGCTTGTTTGGCCCGCCCATATCAGCCCGGGAAGGGAAGGGGCGGGCCCTGCCCGGCGTTTGGGCCGCCGGGTTAACTCAGCGCGTAACCCGGCCCAACCCGGCGCGTGCTGTTCACTTTTTTTTTTTTTTTTTTTTTTTTTTTGCTTTATTTCTTTTAAATTCACTTTCCTTCTTTCCTAGTTTTTTTTTTCTTCTAAATACAAACTTTCCTTTATTTCTTTCTTTATTTATTAGTATCAATTTTTTTCAAAATACAATATTTATCTATTTTTTTCTTCTAAATACATCCTATTTTTTAAAACATATTTGTAGTTTGATGTTTTTATAATTATAATTTGATGCATTTGATTTGATCATAAACTTTATTTTAAATAAAATAATAAGCTTGTTAACTTTTACTAATTCATTCATTTAAGTTAATGGATTTTTTTTTAGAACCACTTAATTGATTAAATTTATACTATATGCTATTTATATATTTTTTTAATTTTAAAATGCAACAATTATTATTATTATTATTATTATTATTATAGATATATCAAGTTCTTTAAACAATATTTGTAATTGTTTATATATTTGACTTTTTATGGACAATGTATGCATTTAAAATTTTTTATATACAAATATATATTAATTTTATTATTTATCAATTTTTTTTAAATTTATACATTTTATAAAATAAATAGAAATATATATTTAAATAATCCTAAAATAATTACTCAAAATAATTAAAATAGTTATATTTTTATTACATCTATCTTGATTTGAATTTCTAAACTTAATTTCATTATAAAAAATTATATTTATCTTCTTTTTTTTAACAATTATGAAATTTATATATTTTGATAATGAAAGTTATTAAATTTTTAAATTTTATTTAAATAATAAATAAAATAAATATAAAATGATATATTATAAACATTATATTAAAAATATTAAATATCTATTTTTTTAACAAAAAAACATCACTTCACTACTTTTCTCATCCCACCAAACACCAATTTACTATCACTTTTTTTATCTTCCCTTCCGTGATATGTTGAGAGAACAATTTCTTGTGTTTTTTTTCATAAACAAAACCAATCAACTTAAAAAATACTTTTTTTGAAAAAAAAAAATTCTATACAACTTAATTTATATCGTGGTTAGATGATTTAAAATGTTCAAATAATTTATTATTTTCTATACTTATCTTAAGTTTTGAGGTTGTTATTTAATAATTAATCTTTTTTTAGTGGCATGTTGTCTTAAACAAAATCAAATTTATAGGATAAAAGTAATAAATCTTTTTTTTTAATGATCTATTTAGTTTGCTTGTCTTAAATAAAATCAAATTCATGAGATAAAAGCAATAAATCTATCCTTTGTTTTATTGGTCTATCTATCCTCCTTGTCTTAAACAAAACCAAATCAATGAGATAAAAGAAATAATTTTTTTTTAATGATCTATTTATCTTGCTTGTCTTAAACAAAACCAAATTTATGAGATAAAAGCTATATATCTATCTTTTTTTTCAATGATCTATCTATCTTGCTTGTCTTAAACAAAATCAAATTTAGGGGATAAAAGTAGTATACTATCTTCTTTTTTTTTTTTTTTTTTTTTTTTTTTTAATGTTCTATCTATCTTGCTTGTCTTAAACAAAATCAAATTTGTGGAATAAAAGCAATATATCATCCTTTTTTTTAATGTTCTATCTATCTTGCTTGTCTTAAACAAAATTAAATTTGTGGAATAAAAGCAATATACCATCTTTTTTTTAAGAGAAAAACTTGTCTCCTTAGCTAAGGAGGCAAGCTCTCCTTAAAAGGGGTATGTGCCACCATTTGGTGCCACAAAATTTTTCTTAAAACAATACTATTTTTAAAATTAAAAAAGAAATTGTGGCATCAAATGGTGCCACATACCTCTTTTAAGGAGGACCTGCCTCCTTAGCTAGGGAGGCAAGTTTTTCTCTTTTTTTTAATGATCTATCTATCTTGCTTGTCTTAAACAAAATTAAATTTATGGGATAAAAACAACGTACCATTCTTTTTTTTTTTTTTTTTAATGATTTATCTATATTACTTGTCTTAAACAAAATTAAATTAATAAGATAAAAGCAATAAATCTATCCACTTTTTTTTCTTTTTGAATGATATATCTATCTTGCTTATCTTAAACTAAATCAAATTTATGGGTTAAAAACAATATATCTATCCTTTTTTTTAATAATCCGTCTATCTTGCTTGTCTTAAACAAAATCAAATTTATGAGATAAAAGCAATAAATCTATCTTGTTTTTAATGATCTATCTATCTTGCTTGTCTCAAATAAAATTAAATTTTTAGGAGATTTTTTTTTTAATGATCTATCTATCTTGATTGTCTTAAAAAAAAGTATGGGATAAAAATATGATCTATCTATCTGGTTTATCTTAAACAAAATAAAATTTATGGGATAAAAGGATTAAATCTACTTCGTCTTCTTTTTTTAATGTTCTATCTATCTTTTTTTATCTTTTTTTTGAAAAACAATGTTCTATCTATCTTACTTGCCTTTGACTAAATTTATGAAAAATAATGGTTATCTTGTCTGGATTTAATCTATTACAACTCCACGGTCACGAGTTCGAGCCCGAAAATCGATATTTGGCTCTCATATTATTTGAGAGCAGTTCTGCACGAGTTTGTTGGTCCCCCTCCTCCCACTATGTATTAAAAAAAAAATTATGAAATAAAAGTTCGTGATATTTTGAAACTTCATACAAAAAACTTTTAAGTCAACCCCCATCAATAAAAAAAACCCCAAAATTCATTATTACTTTGGCTTTTGAATAAATATATTCCTTCTAGTTTTTTTTTTTTTTTTTTAGAAATATATTCCTTCTAGTTAGACGTAGAGGTAAAAATTTGAACCCTTATCTTCTAACTATAGAATAATTCCTTTGTCAACCATACTTCGACAATCCTACATTTATTTACTCATGAAAGGAAAGAACAAAAATGGTAGGCTAAAATATAGAAACAAAATCGTGATAAATAATAGCAAAAGATTAAAATAATAATAATTATTATTATTATAGGAGATTTTATTCTTACAAAAAAAAAACGGTGGATAGTATTTTTTAAATATAATTACGTACATAGCAACAAAAAGAAAGACGATTTTTACAAAGTAAACAAAATATTAGTATTAGTGTTGAACTCGTTTACAACTAAACAATAAAATTATTGCACTAGTGAATGATTTAATTGCGGATTATAACTTTTAAAAGCTGTAGAATTGACATTTTATTTTAAAAAAATGTTATAATTGTAATTTAAAAAGTGTGTTTGTTTAAAGAGGAGGTGAGATGAGGTGAGGTTTTGAAGCCCAACATCTTGTTTGGCCTAAGGTGTTCTTTACCTTATCTCATCTCATTTCATCTCATCTTCGCTCTCATCTTTTTTTTTTTAAATCTAAAATTTCTTCATTTTTTATTTTTATATATATATTTACTTATTTACTTATTTTATGTTTGATATATTTTTTTATAACAATATATAATTATAATAATTATACTATTATTATATCAAATATTTATTTAAATATATTTGAATTTTAAAAATTAAAATAAATAGATATATATTATCTTTTAATATATGACGTTAAATTTTTAAATTTTTATTCATTTTTTAATCGTCTTTAATAACAAAAAAAAGTTATAGAATTTCAATTGTTTAGAGATAGTCTATAAATATCATATTTAAAAATTAATAATTAAAAGTTATGTGTTTATTTTTTATATTAACAATAAATATATCATTTTATTATTAAAATAAAAATTAATTTAAATAATTTATACACATTGAAGTTTTATTCGTTGTTTACGATAGATTTAAAAGTATGAACTTATTTTCAATAAACTTAAAAATATTAACTTATTCTGTTTGTTAAAAAAATGAGATTCAAATTTTATACTCTTATATTGAGCATTGCACTTTGAAATAATAGTAAGAGTGAATTTTTTTTTGAAAGGATAAATTAATTTAAATAATTTTGAGAGTCTTGATTGTATATACAAAAAAACAACTATAAATTTCAAGACTTGTATGAGTCATAGGGATTGAGATCCATTCTACCTAATAAAAAGAACAATAAATTCCAAAATTTGAGGAATATTTTATTACTCCCATGTAATAATTATTATCAAAATATGACCGAGTTCTCTTTTAACTACAAAAAAATAATAAAAGAGGTGTCTATAGTTCTCTAGAAGTATCAATGACTGATAAGATAAATATATTTAATTTACTATTGCCTATTAATTAGTGTATTTTATTAACAATGCTTTGACCTTCCATAACTATGAATATGAATATGAATGTATAAAAGGTAAAAGAAAATAATTTTTTTAAATAAAATAAAAATTGCTATCGAGATTTTATAATAACTAGTTTAACCAAATGATTTTATTTTTTTATTATTTAAGTCTGATAATTCTTTTAAAAAAAATTATCAACGATTACAAATATTTTAGATTAGTCAAACTTTATTGTGAAATTTTTTTTTCTCATAATTTTTTTTTAATGAACAATATTTAAGTACGAAAGATTAGAAACTTTTAACCTCATGGTTATTATGTCGTACATAATATCATTGAAACTATGTTTTTTAATATGATTAAGGGTGCTTAATATCAAATGTATATTACTTACATTTTATTTATGATAGTGGTTATATTTACATACTTATTATATTCATAGCTAAATATTTGAGAATAATTCTTTTTTTTTAAAAAAGAATAATTTTATTGTTAAAAAAAATATAAGAACAATTTTATTGTTAAAAAAAATATAAGAACAAATTTTATTTTTTATATTTAAAAAAAAACATATCTTAACATCTCATCTCCTCTCCCTCAACTCCAAATAAGGTTTTTCTGTCATCTCATCCCATTGCACCCAAACAAGGTTTTTCTCTAATTTTATCTCACCCCAAACAAGATTTTCTGCTATCAACATCTCATCTCATATGATACAGCCAAATACCCCTAATTAATTTTCCATAATTATATTGAACAAAGTGCCGAATAAAATAATTCTAAAAAAAATGCCAAATAAAATAAAATAATATTATATTATCCACTGCAGGCAGTGTTTTTACGCAGTCCAAAAAGTAAGAAAAAAGAAAAAGAAAAAGAAAAAAAAATGAGCCATTGCCTTCGAGTCTGGTTATTGTGTTTCTCTCTAAACCTTCAAATCAAAATCCATATCTCAAAAACACCAAAGAATCAAAAGCATTTATATATATATATATAATCTCACATTTGCTATTCTTTATTTCAGTTTAATCTTTGAAAAAACGACATCAATTCTTGTTTGCCGTCTCTTTCAGTGGAGGTTGTTATGGAAGATTACGAAACGATGGATCGAAGAATGTTTGAATTCGACGATTGAGGATCGTAGCGGATTCTTCTCAGCTTAGGAAGATGTGGAGAAGATGCTGTTCCAGTGCTAGGTTTTTCAGCCGGAGACTGCTCGTGAATGGCCCTCCCGGCGGGTTTTCGCCGGAAATTTCTACTGGAGATTTAGGGTTTGTGGGAGTTTCTTCGATTGCATCGACGGCGGTCCGTAAATCGGCGTGGTTTTGTTCCGGACCGGATTCGATTTCGTCGTCTTCGGCGGATTCCGCCGGAGTTGGCTCTGTGAGTGAAGAATCTGGCGGTGGAAGTGGCGGAGAGACGATGTCGTTTACGGAGGCGAAGAGGTTGATGAGATTGGTGAATGTGGAGGCGCTGAAGATGAAATTGGGGACTGATGGGAGGGAGACCATTGGATATATGGATCTTCTTGAAGCTTGTAAAACTATGGGCGTTGCTAGGTCTAACGACGAAGCTGCTGTCTTCGCTCGGGTTCTCGACGAGGCCGGCGTGGTTCTTCTTTTTCAGGACAAGGTGTATCTTCATCCTGATAAGGTTTGTGGAATTAGTTTATCTGCTTCATTGTGTGGTTGTGGCATTGCATCTGTTCTTCATAAATCAGTTTTTGGTTTAGAGTTTTAAGTTATATCTTTCTTTAGATGTGTAGATTTTCAATTTTATAAACAGTTTGGTGACAATGCAGGGAAAATTTTAGGTTTTAATTATCTTTCTTCTTTTGGATCAAAGAAAAATCAAAGGGGCTTGTTTGGAAAATCTGTTTGTTTTGTATAGTTTTTGTCTGTTTTTTTGAAAAAAGAGTTTAGAAAATTGAAAATGTCATTTGGGCAATGAGATTTTTGGGTTTAACTAGATGGACAGGATCCGGTGTTTCGAAAACTTTATGTTTTTGGTTAAACAAAAGGTGTTAAGAAGAGTTTGAATTATTGTTCCACCTTAATGTTGGATGTCTCTGGTGTCTGGCCAAGGGACGGGCGTGGTTACCATTGTTTCAAAAAAAAAAATCCACCTTATTGGAAAACTGGCTTTTCATTTACATGATTGAAAGTACAAAAACCGAAAAACAAGGTCCACCAAAAGGAGGAACATAAAGAAACAAAGATAGAAGAAGGTAGCCCAGCTGATAGTTAATCAAGGGGCACTTTTCAGAATTGGCCACCAAAATAAAGTTAGGTCAACTTGCGCAAAAACATTAAAAAGGAGATTACTTTGGTGGGGATGGAAGTGTTGATGTTTTAGTGTATAGTTTAGTTCTTACAAGATTTGGGAATTTTCTATTTATATGTACACAAAAATGATTTGAGATATTATTGTGTTTTCTGCTTCTAAACAGGAGGATGCTTATTGGCTTTTAGATATTAAGAAGTGCTCGTAACCTAGCTTGGACACTTAAGGATATTAAGAAAAAAACTGATTACGATTCTGTTTATCTCTGTTTTGTCATTATATTCACATTCTTAATGTATGCTGGAAGCTTCAATCTTGTTGCTCAGTAGGGTCATGTCCTTGATGCTTGTTTAGAGCTTCACCATCATGTGTACTGCAAAAATCTGATCCTGATGGTTTTTCCACTATTGATGTGTACTGCAAAAATCTGATCCTGGTTCTTTTTCCACTATTGATTTATATAATTAAATTTAGCTTAAACTTTTGGGTTTATCAGTAATTAACTTGATTCAACACCCACATTATATACTCACCAACAGAACTGTAAGTAAAAGGTTATCTGTTTACAATCACATGTAAACATTATCAAAGCATTTCGGACATGTTCTTGCTGTCTGAAATAGATGCACAAGTCTACAATTTTCGCCACGCTTGCTTTATGGCTAAATGCTTTTCGAACTTAATCTTAATGTCATTCTTTTTCAGGTGGTGGATCTAGTGAGACGAGCAATTCCCATTGCTTTGATGTCCGAAGACGACCCGACAAGGAGCGAGCTAAAGAAGCTGCAGGAAAAGAAGGAAGAAATTGATGTATTGGCACATAAGCAGGTGCGACGAATCCTATGGACTGGACTCGGGTTAGCCATTGTGCAAGTTGGACTCTTCTTCAGGCTGACATTCTGGGAATTTTCATGGGATGTAATGGAACCAGTTGCATTTTTCACCACAACAGGTGGATTAATTGTAGGCTATGCTTATTTCCTCTTCACTTCAAGAGATCCCACATACCAGGACCTATTGAAAAGGCTGTTCCTCTCAAGGCAAAGGAAGCTGTTCAAGAAGCATTCTTTTGATGTTTGCAGGTTCAAAGAGTTGCAGACAAAATGCAAGACTAAAAACCGGGTGGGCGTAGATCTCGACCATGAAGATTGTTTGAGTAGAGATTAACTGCTACCCTTCCTTGATTATACAGGTAAGGGGTTAACTACTATTAACATTACATCCCTAATCTTTTATTTCTGGGAGCTGTCATTCAATTTTGAAATTTAGTTATAAACGATTAAAGAATACTTGTCTTGTCCAATCAAACATGGAAAGGAATGCACTCAAAGAATAACCCTGGCATTTTCAAAATTTCAGTGTCTTTGCCCAACTGCTTTGTAGAGTTTTAATAGACTACATAATTTTTTTTGTGAATCTCATGATTTTTAAAAGCATGATTTTCAAAATTATTCATACTATCGTAGTGCTATAAAATTTCGCACAGTAGTGTATTTTTATATTTGGACTTAATACACTTAAATTTTGATCTTATCCCTCCAAGAGGAGGCGAGTTGAATGTATGATGATTACCTATCCAAAAAATATTTTTTTTACGAATTTTCTTGGCATTCAAATGTCATAGGGTCGAGAAGGTATGTTTAATAAAATAGTCAAAGTTTGTGCATATTGGATTTTTTTTTTTTGATGAATTGTGCATAAGTGGATTTTGATATTTATAAATATAAATATATATATATATATATATATATATATATATATATATATAGTGATCTTACAACTCATCGGGACATGATATACAAATGTGTAACCACTCATTATAAGGATGGTGTGCTCGTATTAAATTTTACATTATTTTGTAGACATTTTGAGAAATGAAATATAAATTATTTTCTCTTTAACGATCGGATTTCTTCTTTAAATTTTTACCAAACAATCAACCCTACAAATACATTAATGGTCAAATATTGATTTTCAGAATCAAACTTATAACTATACAATTGAAAAGAATTACCATCAAACAAATTCATTATGTGACATTATAATACCCATTTTGTCACATTAGAACAATATTTGGGGGTGTTTGGGATTTGGTGTTGAGAAGAGGAGAGGGAGGAGAAATTTTAACTCCATGTTTGTTTTTAGGACATCAACATCTCCCCAACTTCTCTTCAACCTCTCTTCTAATATCACATCAAATATTTTATTTAATCTTTTAAATATCACATCAAACATTTTTTTAATTTTCAACCATATAATATAATATAAATTATATTTTATTTAATCTTATTAAATATCACATCAAACTTTCTCTAATTTTCAACCACACAATATAAAATAAAATATATTATATTTTTCAATCAATCAAAATCTACACATTACAATATAAAAAATCAATATAAAATAAATACTTTTACAACATCTCCTCCCCAAAACATCAATCTCCAAATAACTACTTCATATCTCAAAATCACTCTAGGGGGTGTTTGGGATTTGGTGTTGGGGAGAGGAGGGGGAGGAGAAATCACAACTCCATGTTTGTTTTTAGGTTATCAACATCTCCCCAACTTCTTCTCTAATATCACATCAAATTTTTTATTTAATCCTTTAAATGTCACATCAAACTTTTTTTTTAATTTTCAACCATATAATATAATATAAAATATATTTTATCTAATCTTACCAAATATCACATCAAACTTTCTTTAATTTTCAACTACACAATATAAAATAAAATATATTATATTTATCAATCAATCCAAAATCTATCATCATTACATTATAAAAAATCAATATAAAATAAATACTTTTACAACATCTCCTCTCCAAAACATCAATTTTCAAACAATTATTTTATATCTTCAAATCATTCCACTTCCTCTTTTTCTTCAACTTTCCCTCTCCTTTTCAACACCAAAATCCAATCATCCCTACTTCCTCTTTCTCCTCAACTTTCTCTCCTCTCCCCTTTTCAACACCAAAATCCAATCACCCCCTTGACATGTATGCTCGACTTGAAGGGCTGACATTGAAGATGATAACATGTAATATATAACTTAATAATATTTGCATGAAATTACAAGAATACTATTAGTAATTTACTCTAAATATCCCTAAATAATAAACATCATTATCTTGATATTTTCCAAATTTGGGAGAGGAGGAAGTGCTGAACCATTTAACCAAGAATTTGAGATAATTACTTGAAAAAAAAATGTTGTATTATTCTTGTTTATGGAGAATTAACCTCCCTTAAGCGTCTTTAAACTCCTCCTGCAATCTCCTTGAGCGGTTTCCACATGAACTTCCTCCTGTATGAACAGAAAGTCAATCTTCCACCTTCATCTAATTTGTTTGCATGAGTGATTTCAAATCCTAATTATGGATTCTCAATAATTATTTTAGCATAACAGTTAGTAGGATTGGACTTTAGTCCATGATATATGTTTAGGATTAATAAACTTGGTTACCATGATGTATGATTTGATAACCAAAAGATCGCTCTTACAAATTTATCGGCCTAAATATTGGTAATCCTAATTCCAATGTTTTTTGAGAACCAATGCTACAGAAAGTGGAAAAGAAGATCTTATCTTGGAAGAATCAGCATAGATCGAAGGGAGGAAGGTTGACTCTCATCAAAGTCACTCTTGCTAATCTCTCCACATACTTTATGTCGGTGTTTAAAATGCCTAGTAGAGTTGTAGTTACCTTGGAAAGAATGATTAGAAACTTCCTCTGGAAGGGGTGTATTGATGACAAAGGGATGCATCTCATTAAATGAGATACTATTACACTCTCACATTTACAAGGGGGCCTTGATATTGACAAAATCAAACCCAAGAACGAGGCCCTTCTTACAAAGTGGATTTGGAGATATTATGTTGAAGAACAAGCTCTATGGAGGAAAGTGATTTGATGACAAGTATGGCACAAGTCAATTTAGCAATAGATCAAGAAGGGCAACATTGGCTTCGACTAAAGGTCCATGGAAGTACATCCTCTTCCTCTTGCCCCCATGATTCAGGATCGAATCTTTATACAGTGAAGAATGGTGAGACCACTCTTTTTTGGAAGGATAAATGGCTTAATGATTCCCCTCTCAACCATGCTTTCCCTCTTCTTTTCCACATCTCCAAAGAAAAAGATATGACTGTTAGTAAGACATGGGAGGTTGAAAGGAAAAACTGGAACTTGAGGCTTAGAAGGAACCTGAAAGATGATGAACTAGATAAGTTTTATTCTCTCCAGAATCAGCTTGATGGAGTGACTCTGGCCGAGGGTAGGGACTGCTGCATTTGGAACCTGGAACCTAGTGGAAAGTTCACTGTCCATTCCCTACTCAAAGATCTTAAAGCCATTGCATCTGCTACAATACCTGAGGTACAGATTTATAGTTCTATTTGGAAAGGGAAATGCCCGAAGAAGGTGAAATTCTTCCTTTGGGAATTGAGTCACGGGGCCATCAACACCAATGATCGGCTCCAACGTAGACTTCCACATATGACTCTCTCTCCACAATGGTGTACCATCTGTTATAAATCCACCGAAACTCAACCACATCTAATGATATCTTGTACTCATGCAAATGCATTCTGGGATTATATTCGGGGGGCATTCTCTTGGTATTTGGTCATGCCTAATGATCCTCACGAGCTCCTTATATTATCCCTTTCGAACCACCCATTCAAAGAAGAAAAGAAAAAATCATTATGGGAAAACTTTATCAAAGCATATTGTTGGAATATTTGGATCGAGCGGAATCGCAGGATCTTCAAAGGAAGATCTAATCACTTCGACCGGTTCATAGACAATATTACTTATATGGTGGTATCTTGGTGTAAAATGTCTCCATTATTTCATGATTATAGTTACAATATTCTTATTAATAGTTGGAGATCATGTATTTTGTAATTTCATATTATCAATGAAATTGTTTCTTATCTATAAAAAAAAATATTGGTAAATTAAAAAAAAAAATCATATCCATCAGGTCACCGAGAAACCCTTTCATCAATGGAGGACCCAAAATTTTGTCAAAGTTTAATATATTTCGACGTTTTATCATTCTTTTTTTATCAATAATGAGGGGGTAGATTTGAATTTATGAAAAAGTTACGAACACATTTATCAGCTATTACTCTAGTCGGTATAAAAATATACATGATATTAATGATCATGGAGTTACTCAATTGGTTAAAAAGAAAATTGTGGTCATCTATTTGGGAATTAATTTTTTAGGAGTTTTCTTGGCATCCAAATGTTTAAGGTCAAAAGGTATTTCTCATGACATTAGTTGAGATGCGCAAAAGCTGACCCAAACATGAAAAATAAGTATAGATAAATTTTGAATTTGTAATTCTTTATTCTAAGAAATTCCACCTCACCTCTTACAAATAAATATCCTTCATTCCAAAGCTTTTCCCTTCCAATTAAGGCCATTCCAAATATTTCCACTTTGAATGAAGGGATCTAAAACTATTTCTTGAACACGGCAGTTAAAGTAGTTACACTTTCTCTTGAGGGGATGTCAAATGATTCACACACCATATTTTTTGTCCAACAGAAACTATTTCCTCAACCTTTCTAAACAAAGCAGAGAAGGAAATTACCAGTTCCCGCATTCAGCGATGACTCGGACTTTAGGCCGGAGAGTCGGCAGCAGGGCAAGGAACTGCAGCTCCGCCTTCGACAGAACCTGATGAACAGTGTTCACAATTCTATAATCCATTCTAGGTAGATTCTAAGTCAGTAATGGCAGATCAAAGAATCTCACCTTCGCCTCGATTATCCACACCACCAATCCCTTGGCGTTCGGAGGCAGAGCCTCCAGCCTATAATCAACCTCCGGCGGGAAATACCACCGAGCAATCGGCTGTTTCCCTAAATGCGCCTGCAAATTCGAAGCCAAACAGTAAGAACAATGGAACAATCCCTAGAAAAGATCAAAATCTCGATGAAATTGAACCAGCCGTAAGGATTGGCTTCAACGGACAGGGCAAACTGGATGGATCTTGGTGAGAGTGGTTTCAGGATCGCCGAGACCGCGGGCGGAGAGATCGAGGAAGTAATAGCCCTGGTAGCGTAGGCGATTTAGGTATCGGCCTTCGTAGCCGCCTTCGTGCGGCGAGTAGATCGCTAGGGCTTTGTGTTCCTCCACATCGGCCAACCATTGACCTAGGTCGAGTTTGAGCAAATCTCCGCCGATGAAATCGCCGATTCCGATCCCCTCGCATCTCACGCCGAATCGCGACCTCCGCCTGCTCGCCGGCAGCGTCGTGGCGGAGTTCGGTGGATTGAGGAGCCGGCGCCGCCGAGGATGAAGGTGGAGCGGCGGCGCTAGGGCTGCTGCGACATTGAACATGGAGGCTACGGCGGCCATGGAGTGGATTTTGTGAAGGAGAAATTGAATGATGAAGGAAGGATGAAGATGGGGGAAAGAAAGGAGGCCATGGATGAGGAATTAAGAGAGGTTGAAGTTTATGGAGTTGCCATGGTTAGGGTTTTGTGTGGATGAAAATGGAGATAAAATCATCTATCTGCTTTTGGTGCTCTTTTTAAATGTATAACTGAGAGTGCATCAGCTGATAGTGATATGGCAAGACCAAATGGATGAGAACAGGGAGATAACCATTACCGATGGTATTTGAAATCATGACCCTTTTAATTTTATACCTTGTTTGGGCCCGTTTATTCTAAATGGTTGAGTTGTATCCAACTCGTATTTGTCCCGCCATTTATTATAAATGGTAGTTACTTGTCCGTTTATCTATACCTCCGTACCGGTTTATCAAAACCTATAGGGTATGTTTGGGCCCCCGTAGACGATCGAGTTGGTTATAATAATCCAATCGATGTTTGCCCCACCCTTTATTATGAATGGCGGTTACCTAAACCTACGTGTCTGTTTATCTATATCTTACATATATTACTTTTTGTTACATAATCAGCCCCTCAAATACCGTTTATCATAATCTGTGTTATAATAACTTGCCCCTCAAACATCATTTATAATAACTCGCCATTTATCATAATTTACCGTTTATCATAACATTTCGTCTATAATAACCAAACCGGCGCTCCAAACGCACTCTATATATATTACTCTTTTTTTTGCATAATCATCCCCTCAAATACTATTTATCATAATTCATGTTATAATAACTTGTCCATCAAATAATATGAGAGTCAAATACCGATTTTCCGGGCTCAAATGGATTAACACCAAACACATTAAATTTCTAGTTAGTTGGATATTGAATTATAGATTCATGTTCGAAATTTTAAGAAAATATACTAATACATAAAAAAATCAATAAAACATTTTTTATAACTTTTCTCATGTCCTTTAGTACAGTTGTTTTCTACGTGAATGTTTTTGTTTAGTGTTAAGTGAATAAATAAAAAAATGTATTATGCAAGTGTATAATTTTCTAGTTCTATAAAAAAAAAAACAAATATGGATTAAAGAAACCACAAAAAAAAAGAGAGAAAAAGGAAAGAACTCGAGGAAAGGAAGATGGAGAAAATTGAATGTGCAAAATTCAAGAATATAGGAGTGAGGATGAGGAGATATGTTTGTCCCACATCGGCCAAGTATAGGAAGCGAGAGAAGAGAACAACTATAAAAGACTGTTGAGATTAAGTCACAAATCATACCTTTCTCGGCCTTTTGGCTAAGATCAAGTGTAGTATATGTTCTTATCAGTTTAATATCTGATACGTGGGTCATTGGCCTACATGATATTAAATTTATTTTTTATGGGAGAGGGCCCACCACAATAGCTTGCTATTGGAACCTTCGTGCGTCGGCCTTGTGTTGCACTATTGCATGGCCTTGGCGCCCCTCCCAAACCCAGTTTTAATATTTACACTGTAATAATTTATAATTAATAGTTAATCAATTTAAGGAATAATTGATTAATGCTTCAACTCAAGAAACGTCACGAAGGATCGTGAATTCGTGTTCATAGTATGGTTATGATGTTTGTCCCTTTATCTAAACCCTATATATATATATAATATATATATTATTGTTTTTAACTTTCAATTTTGTATCTTTCAACATATCCATAATTCCTTCATTTTGTTCCATGGCTCATTAGGAGTTTTCAATTGTAATAATAATAAGAGTCAGATTTTTCAATTTCCTATATCAGGTATGAATGGGAAGAACTATAATGAATGTGATTTGTAGCTGTATGGATATTATACTTCTTTGATATTGGCCGCCTTCCACAATTGTCATTGTTATTAGATACATTAAAATGTTGATACCGAAATTCGGATGATCGAGATCAATAGAGACGAAAAAGACCTACAAAAAGAGAACAAGTTGAGGTGTACGTGTTAAGCCATCGAGATTGTGACAATCAAGTCAGCTTCTTAAAGAAAAAAGAGAAGTGTACATAGAAATTTGCTAATGTCTCATAATAGCATACCTTTATCTTGAGATCTTTAACATATCCCTATAAGATACGACCTCTTTTGAGCTCACCAATTATGAATATAATCTCAATTTTTTAATTTTTAATTAGATCAAATACTTATTTGGACTTACAAGCTCTAATACCATATTATATAATATGAAATTTCACTTCAAAATCAATTGATAATGAAAACTCATCTCTCTCTTTTATTGTTATGAGATTTTCAATATTTTCGATGTCACATCCTTAACAAGCTTACTCGTTTCGGAGGATGACCACTTACTAGGCGCAAAGTTCCCTCATTTGATTTGCCTCGAGTTGTACTAAGCTTATCATCCAATAGGGTGTGGGATCGAGCTGATATGAGATAAGAGGCTTACCAAACCCGTGAAAGGTTGGGTGGGACATGCTCGACCTATGAAGGGTCGGGTGGTCCATGGTCAACATGCTAAGACAAGTTAGAGAGGCCTCAACCACCTTGACCTTTGGAGATGTGCAGCTCCAATCTTATGGCTTGGCACTTTATTTTATCAACCTCTCACTTAGGCCAAACTCTCTTATTTGTTGTTTTAGGTCAATATCTTCATCTTAATTTTTACCGTTATAAAAAACAAAGCCCAAATCCCAGCCCGGCAACAAGGGTCAAATTGGCGCGACTTGTTATAAATGAAGTGCACGTTTAGGGTTTCGAATTTCCAGTTCATTTTTGCAACATGCTTGATTGATTCCCGTTGGGTTCACTGAATCATCCCTTCAAGATTCTAGGGTTCCAAGCTCTGGATTAACAAAAAGCTTTCCTGTTCTGGTAATCAGAATCCATTCGAAGAAGAAGAAGAAGAAGAAGAAGAAGAATCGAGAAATTGAAGAAGAACAAGAAGAATGTTGGCTGCGTGTAGGTGCTTAGGAGCGACCGAGCTTATTCACTCTAATGGCCGCCATTTCATTTCTCCTAAATGCGGAGCATCACTCTTAACCTATTGCAATCGGAATTACAGTCGTCTTGCAACCGTTGCACTTGGAAGCATCGCCGGTCGACGTCGGAGCTTCGGCGATAACTTCATCGGGAACCATGACGATCGTGCTCTATACATTCGAGGCCGTAATTCTCGTCATTTCAGTACCTGCAGACCGAATTCCAATCCATTGGGTCGTGTCCATGCTTTCTTGTCTGATCCTTCTTCTTCCTCTTCGACTAACGGATCTCAATCGGTTAGTTCTCTTTATGGGATTATGTATTTTGTTTCTTTGGTCGTAGTGTGTCTTGAAGCTCAAGTGTGAGTTGTTCTCCATTTTCATGGTTATGTACTGTTCAACCTAGGGTTCAATGTTCAATGGGCGATTGGTGTACTCAACTTCTTCTGCAAATGGCAGTGATGCAGCATCTCTTAGTGGGCAAAGTATTAAGCCTGTTAGTAAAGGATCGGAGTCCCAAGTTGCTGACACGAAGATTTTGCGTACTCTTGCTAGTTATTTGTGGATGAAAGACAACGCTGAGTTCCGCCTCAGGGTTATTATGGCTTTGGGGTTCTTGGTTGGGGCTAAGGTCTGGTTATTTTTCATCACGCTTAGAGTACCCATGTTTATCTGCCCTTCTCTTGCATTTCATTTTTGTTCTGTTTCTTTGTAGATTTTGAACGTTCAGGTACCATTTCTCTTCAAGTTAGCTGTTGATTGGTTGACCACTGCTTCCGGGAATGCAGCTGCTCTTGCTTCTTTTACTGCTGCTAACTCCACCATGTTAACTCTTTTCGCTACACCGGCTGCGGTTTTAGTTGGTTATGGCATTGCTCGGTCTGGGGCTGCTGCTTTCAACGGTACTAGACATGAAGTAATTGCTGATACTCGTTCTACATTTTCAGCATGCTTATGTTTTTTGTCAATTACTATTGTCTACTGTTATAATGCGATTCCTCTTGTTGTTATAGAGCTTCGGACTGCGGTTTTCTCCAAGGTAGCACTGCGAACGATTCGATCTGTATCTCGAAAGGTATGTTTGGAAACTTATTAATCGAACTATCTCTTTTTTAAGATGTGGATACTTTTTGGATTTTGAATCCTAATTTTACCATGATGCATATGCTCAATTGACTTCTTAAATTTTCAGGTGTTTTCACACTTGCATGACCTTGATCTCCAGTATCATCTTAGGTAATCATTCTCACACATAAGATTTCAAGCTGGAGATTCATTGCTTAAGTGGTATCCAATAGTCAATACTGAGTGAATATTTAGGCATGATGCTTGCAAAGGTTACCTATCCAATTTGGGTTGTGGCCATTTTTTGGTTTGCACTCACCTTTTCGTACTACAATCAATGAGATCTTTCTTTTCACTATGGTGGTGACACATTCTTTCAAGGACAATGCTAAAAGTCTTTGGACTAGTTTGGTCTCATTTTGGGAGATGTAGTTGAAGGAGGAGAAACATCTCAAGTTCTTTTAGGATGTAATTCTACTTGATGTCTCAAGTCAGAGTCTTCTATCTATCTTCTTTTTGCTATCATTGTTATAAAATATTATTTATTTCTTTTTTCTTTTTTTTTTTATGAGAAACCATGCTTTCATAGAGAAGAAATGAAAGATGTAAGTCAGAGTCTTCTATCAAAATATTGTTGATTTCTCTTATTTTTAACCAAATTGAGCCTTTATGTAGTCTCTTTTGTTTTGAGTGGATTAATTGCCCCCTTTTTTGTACATATGCTATCATTGTAGGATTTTCACCTCCATACAGACCATACCTATCACCTATCATTGTGGCTTAGTGAAAGTTGCAGTTTCTTATATTAAAAAAATCATTAAGAACTACTTTCCCAATGAGAGGTTTATACAAGTCTTTGTCAGTCTATGTTCTATGAATTGGGCTTCTAAGTTCTAACTTCGGAGATAATATGTGGTTTTAAATATTTTAGCATAAATCTGCATTTTAAACTTTAGAATTTTTAATATAGATATACTGATGATTTCTATTTGGATACATGAAATCCGTTTGATTTAGTGAATCTGAAAACAAAGACAGAACTTGAATTTCATAGCAAACGAAATCCACGTTATTTTTTTTAAAGGAAACAATTTCATTGATAGTATGAAACTACAAAAGCAAGGGCTAAGCCCTATTAGAAGGGAGAAATTTCAAAAGACCTCTCCAAACAAATCCAATTTACTTGTCTGATTCATTGAAGACTATGACAGATAGAAAAACCTATTAGCCCAATTTTCAGCTTCAATACCTTAATTCTAATTGACTACAAATATGAAAGAGTATTAGCTTTAATGTTATTTTTCAGTAAAGTTGTAAGATGCTTAGTATTAATGTCACTTTTTCATCTCTGTTTTCATTCATATTGAGATGACATCTTTTCTTGTGTGTGATTTATGCCTGAATCTTACATCTGCCAGTTTTAATTTATTTTCCCTTTTAGAGCTGTCCCATGATAATCGATTTTCCTTGTTCACTTTATTTGTAGCCGTGAGACAGGTGCCTTAAGTAGAACTATTGATCGTGGTAGCCGTGCTATAAATTTTATTCTTTCATCCATGGTTTTCAATGTTGTACCTACCATCTTAGAGGTATGGTTTAATAGCTTTATTTTTCATGTATCCATGGGTTTTGTGACTCTGACATGTATATTTTGGAACTACTTGAGAAACCATTTACTGATGTCATTCTTTTGTCTGCTCGACTCTCTTTGATTCATGTAGTGTTTGAGAAAGATGTGAATTTTGTTTTCATCCTTGTTTTTCAGTTTCTAATTTGAACCTATATTCTTTTAGATATCCATGGTGTCAGGTATTCTGGCTTATAAATTTGGAGCTCCATTTGCATTGATCACTTCACTCTCAGTGATAGCATATGTCTTATTTACGTTGACTGTAACTCAGGTTTCTAACTCTCAGCTATTCTAAATCTACAGGTTGTATTGGTTGGAAATATGCTATTGAGTTTATGTTTAGGTTTCCTATTTTTTTTGCAGCCACGGCCACTACCACTAAATAGTTCAGTGGGTTTTTGATGTTTGAGTTTATTGCTTTTGAGTGAACTTATTCTCTCATGTCTCTTTTGTGTATTTTCAGTGGAGAACTAAGTTTAGGAAGGCCATGAATAAAGCTGATAATGATGCAAACACCAGAGCAATTGATTCACTTATTAATTATGAGGTGCGGTCACAATGTTCCTGGAATAGTTGCGTTCTACTTTTCCATCAATAATTCTGTTTCCATGGTTCTGCCACACCTTTTCCTTATTTGATGTAGTTTTGCAGACCGTTAAATTCTTCAATAATGAAGCCTTTGAAACCAATAAATATGACGAGTATCTCAAAAGTAAGTTTTTCTTGTAGACTTCTACTGTTGCTTATAGTTGTTCTTGACTAAAATGGTTTGCCAAAAAATGAGAGAAGTGTTTGTAAAAAAGTTTGTTATAAATATGACTGCACCATGCGATATTTATGTGTGCATTTCCTTGTTTACATCATATTCAATATAATAAGGAAAAATTTAGCATCCTCAATAATAAGCGTAGGTAGACTTAGTTTATACCTTGTAAAACTTCCTATTGTCCGCTCCTGTATTTAAAGTCTGTGCACACTGTTGGTGGGTAATAAGTTTGTAACAGCAGAATGACTTTTCTTATGGACACCTCAAACATATGAAAAATAATACAGTTCAAGCAAATATTAGGGAAGTGACATGGGATGCCTTTGTCAAACAAAATACTCTTATTATTATGGACACCTCAAACTTAATAAGAAAAATAATGTTAGGTTGATATAATTGATTTTACCCCAACTCATCCGCTTAAGCTTTTGAGTTGGTTGGTGGTTTAACATAGGTAACAAAACATGAGGTCCTGAGTTCGAGTTCCTATCAAGTCGTTTCCTCCCCAATTAAAATTGAATCCAACTTATAGGGCATTTCTCAAATTTCAAAGCCCATAAATCAATTGGTTCATATAATTAAATTTACCTTAACCCATCAACTTAAGCTTTTGGGATTAGTAATATAACATAATTCAACAAATAACTTCACCCATTCAAACCACCTAAATTCAAAAAGGAAGGGAAATGTAAGATAGCTCTAATGTAAGGTCAATGGAGGTTACAAGTTTTTTTCCCTACTGGCATTGAATGCTAGTGCTGTTTGTGATTCTTATTCTTAGAGTATGAGGATGCTGCTCTGAAAACACAACGCAGTCTGGCTTCCTTAAACTTTGGTCAAAATGTAATATTTAGCACAGCTCTATCAACTGCTATGGTGCTGTGTTCACACGGAATTGTGAGTGGGAACATGACAGTTGGTGATCTGGTATAATTTAAAACCTGATGCTCTGCTGATTTAAGTTACTATAAGGGATTGTAATTAACCTTGTGGTTATGATTTTTTTTAAACAGGTTATGGTGAATGGCCTACTTTTTCAGTTATCTCTTCCTCTTAATTTCCTTGGTAGTGTTTATCGGGAAACCATTCAGAGTCTTGTGGATATGAAATCGATGTTTCAATTGCTGGAGGTAACTTATGTCCGGAAGATCATCTTGGATGCCTAAAGTCATCTATGTGCGAATTTAAAATAACATCTATAATTTTATTGTATCTATAGGTAAAAGCTGATGTTAGAGATAAGGACAATGCAAAGCCTTTAAAGTTGGATGGAGGTAGCATCGAGTTTGATAACGTACATTTCAGGTATTAAAGCAGTTAAGTTTCTAGATTGATTAATTTAGGCCAACATTACTTCTGCACTTCCACAGCTGCCTTTAATGATACTACCCATCGGAATTAACTTAATTTAGTTTGTTTTTTCAATAAGAAAATAAAAAATATGTTTGGTTCAATTATGCAACTTATGCATGCAATTTTTTACGTTTCCATGTCTCTTGTTTGATTATGTCTACATCTGTTAAGTTTTTTTTTTTTTTTTTTTTTTTTTTTTATACAATGATCAATGTATTAGAGTGATACATTTGATTCATACGCTAGCCTTTTCTTATTCACACTTTTGCTCTTTGATAGTTTGTCTCCTCTTGATTTTATAATTTGATGTTGTCAATTTGTTTTCTTTTCAAATTCTTACTTCATCCATGTAGATGAATATTAATTTTTTCCTTTTCCTTTTATGTTGTACGTTGAGATATTAGATTCATAGGCTCATTCTTGTAAATTTTTAATTCACAGTCGTGCCCTTTCATAGTTACATTTTTCTTTTTGTTTGTAACTTTGATGATGTGAAATCTGATTTCCGTTGTCATTTTACAATGGTATATAACAGATTAGAATTAGCTCTTATGTTAATTTTGTCAATATTTCAATGTGATTATTGCTTTTTCCTTTTAATTTATTCAAGAGATTGTTGCCTTCAGTTACCTGGCAGAAAGAAAGATTCTTGACGGGGTATCTTTTGTTGTACCTGCTGGAAAGAGTGTGGCTATTGTTGGTACCAGTGGAAGCGGTAAAGAATACTGCTTTTGGTTTTATTTACCTTTACTTTCTGCTTAACTATTTTTGCAAAATTTGTTCACCATTTTTAGCCCCCCTCATCCATGTGATCTGGAAAGCCAAATATCTCAGAAAAGTTGAAATCTTTTTACTGGGAAAAATTAATTCTACAGGTTACATGTAAAAAGAAAGAAAAAGGTCTTCTTCAACTGCTTTCCCGAATAAATTAGCCCTCCTTGCAAGAAGAATAATGAAACACCACGATCACATCTTTGTATCTTGCTTTTCACCAGGCCGTCGATTAGACCACACCCCCCTGAAACAAAACACATAGTCATCAGCCTAAATACTCTGATGGTGGCTTGTTCTTTAAGAAGCAGGCCAAATCCTATGGATCAACATGATCAGAATCTTCCTTTGACCAATGGCTAGAGATAAAACCTAGAACCTACCATGGGAAGGAGAGGAATGAGTCACACTTGCATGATTCTTATTTTGTAAATAGCAGTCACAAAGTGTAAATTTGAAAATTTCTTTCGTGGTTATTCTCTTAGCCTCGGTAGGGAGGGGTTTCTGTGAGTTGTAACCCTATCTTTTGTAAATTTCATCATTGTAATGAAATTCCGTTGTCTCTGTTTCTCTTTTCTAAAAAAACATTGGGGTTGGCTTCTGTGATGACGATGAATAGCTTACCTTCTTTAAAGATGCTGCATTATGCATTCTGAGTTTTCAAAGATAGGCTCCAATTTTTTTTCCAGACGTGCTTAATAACCAAATTTAAGCCTGATATAGAACTTTTTTTTACTGAATGCATGCAGTGTCATTGATGTAGTTAAATTGGTATCTCCATACAGGCAAGTCAACTATTCTTCGCTTGCTATTCAGGTTCTTTGACATCCATTCAGGAAGTGTAAGAGACCTTATCCTATGTTTAAGATTTTTTTTATGGAATGACATTAGGTTATTGAGTTGATAATATACTATAACATTTGCCTTCTTTTATATCTTAAAGTTTTAGATAATGCTGAAATATGAACTATTCCCATGCGTTCATTGACTCTCATTGTAAAGAATTATTGGCTAATTTACAAATCCATCTCATGCTTCATATTGTTGTTTGTGCATATTAGAGCTTGGAAGGAACGTTCTAAATTAGAGAAACAAGATAGTGCTATATGTAACTGAAATGCACTCTGTTATGAACAGTATTTGATGATTTGTAGATAAACATTAATAATTCCTCACGAGATCATTTGTAAAAAAAATTTGGTTTTGGAATCGTTGGTGGTTTACTCTAAGGATATACACTGTTTAGGTGTTGACCAAGTTCTTGGGGAATTAATTTGGTTCGACTCTCTTACTAGTTTGATTTTGTCGTCAACTTATTGACTTCCTTGTAATGGTATCCTTGTTCTGCTAGTTATTGTGTTTTGATAATTAAAGTTTGTTTTTTGGTTATGATGGTGGTATCGACTAGTAAATGGTATTGATCTCCTGTTACATGTCTTTCCAGATTAAAATAGATGGTCAAGATGTACGGGAGGTTACTCTTGATAGCTTACGGAAAGTTGTTGGCGTTGTGCCACAAGATCTGGTAAATTAAAAAATTGCCACATTCATTTTACATGGATTGATATTAATCTACAACCTCTAAGGTTTTCATATACGGTGGAAAACAGGTCCTTTTCAATGATACGATTTTTCATAACATTCATTATGGCCGTCTTTCAGCTACTGAGGAAGAGGTATATCTTGAAGTACTATGGCATTGTCTTATTCTCATCTGTGGGACACTTATCTTATAGCTTTTCTCCTCAGGTTTATGATGCAGCTCAACGTGCTGCAGTTCACGATACTATCATGAACTTTCCTGAAAAATATTCTACAGTTGTGGGTGAAAGGGGGCTTAAGGTGAGATGTTTTGCTGTTGACCAAAACAAAAATTGTTGTTTTCTTTTATATTGACGCCGACAACGAAGTTTTCAATGTTTGTCGGAGTTTTCCCATGCTGGCTTTAAAAAGCAACTAAAACCCAGGTATTATATGGTTTCTTGCTTTTGTAAGCTGAACAAAAAATCTTGCAAGAACTTGCCTTAAGGCTTAGGATGTTACAACTTACATCCATAACATTTTGGCCAATTGACCTCAACTTTTGATTGATGCTTTTCTCATAGTTCCTAATCTTCAATTTGTTGTGATATCTCTGCAGCTAAGTGGTGGTGAGAAGCAACGAGTGGCTTTAGCTCGAGCATTCTTGAAAGCACCTTCTATTCTGTAGGGATTCCGTCTTCTTTCCTACTTGTGTTAATAACTTAATATGCAGCTAATTTCAAGTGTTAGCTTGTGTTAATCTCAGAATCATTTATCCTTCAATTACACGGTTTGCATGTCCTGTCTAAAGAAAAATCAAATATGTAGAAATAAAATAGTTGTTCGTACTGTTTATGCTGCATTTCTCATCAAGTATCTTCTGATGAGGTTTTGGTTTTTGTTCATATTTTTTAATATAAAATGATTTAGAACATATTTATTTGTATTGTCACATTTCCTTATATTTACAGCATGAAATGTCAACTTTATATCCGCAGGCTATGTGATGAGGCTACGAGTGCACTTGACAGCACGACGGAGGCTGAAATTTTGAATGCATTGAAGTCGCTTGCAAATAATCGGACCTCGATCTTCATTGCTCATAGGCTTACTACTGCCATGCAGTGCGACGAGGTTAGTAGCTACCATTTTAATGCAATTGCATCTCTAGCAATTTCACATATAATCTGCAGATTATTGAAACTGTGAAACTCCGTTCCTCCTAAGCAAGGATTTGAATTCTGCTGATTTAGATGACTTGTCAAATCTAATGAATATGCATTATTTGTAACCGATCCCCTCATTAGTCAAAATTATCTTCCTCCTTTCCAGTCGCAGATTATTAACGTTAAATTTCAAACCATTGGCATCATGAAGTGCTTAAAACTTTTTAAGGTTATGGGTTCCATCAGTTAAACTTCGAAAAATAATAGTGAAAAATCTTGTGTATGTATAGTACACAAAGAATAGTTGAGAATCAAAGATGGACATGAACTTAAATAGGTATGTTTCCTTAGAGTTTGAAACCTACGAGTGAGCTTAATTGTAAAATCTCTTGTTATCTTCTAGATCCAGTCTTAAGATGAGTGTGGGTGCCCCTGACTATGTAGTGGGGCAAAGCTCCGCCTATGGCGCAGTGGTTGAAGATTTGGGTTTTGAGGGTATGCTCCTCTCAAGGTCCTGAGTTCGAGACTCCCACGTGACACTTCTTTGATGTCTCTGGTACCTGGCCTAGGGACGGACGTGACGGACGTGATTACCTTTCTTTAAAAAATAATAATAATAAATGAAGTGAAAGCGTGTGTAAGTTGGATCCAAACACTATAGATATAAAAATATATATATGTATATATATATATATATATATTATACTTCATTATCTCTGAATTTTTTAGTTAATTTTTTCGAGAGTACATACTTGAACCAGTTAAATTATGCTCGAATGAACTAAGGCTGATATAGATGAATAGCCAAATGGATGAATATGCATAGTATGTTGTTTCCAATCTCTTATTAGTAAAAATTGTATGGTTCATTTTGCAGATTATAGTTTTGGAGAATGGGAAGGTGGTTGAACAAGGACCCCATGAAGTTCTCTTATCAAAGGCAGGAAGATATGCACAATTGTGGGGCCAGCAAAATAATGCCATTGATGCACTTGATTCCGCAATTAAACTTGAACCACAATAAAAAAAAGGGCAAAATAATTCAAGATCTTACAAATTAAGCCCACCCACCAATAATTTATATCGGTTTCTAATGGATTGTAAGCACTTGATTTATATCATACATTTTGGTCACTATTAGATCCATTCAAAGGCAAGAATATTTAGTTTATGAATCCATGTGCTTTGTAGATTCCATGTGAATATTATTGCCTAATTTTTTTTCTTCTGTTATTTCGATTTGAAATGAATTATATTTTATTTTGTTAAGTTTATTCACTTGAGCCTCCAAAAGAAAATGTCATTTGCTCTTGAATTCTTGAAATTGTGGGGTGTAGAATTTCACTTTGAGGTCCTAGGTTTAAAATTCGTGACAACAGATGAGTTTAATTATATATAAAAAAAGAAGATTATTTGAACTTTCTTGAATAGGTCAATTTCTGTAACAGTCCAGCCGAAGAAGATTAAGTCTACAGTGGTTGTACAAAACTTCTCAGAGGATTTTAGAAAGATTTTTGGTTCGAAAAGCGAAGGAATTCTCTCCCAAGTATTTCTTCTCTTTCGATTACTCCTTTAAGCCATTATTTTGGGGTTGGATTAACACTAAGATCCGTTTTGTTCGTTTTGGGTTTTGTTTGCCAGTGTTTGGAGGATTTCGCATCGAGATCTCTTTGTCTGGGTTGTCTCGTTCGGTCATGAAGTTCGAGGATTTCAGAATCAGAGGTTAGTATATTTATTGTTTGGATTATATTAGGTTGTGTTTAAAATTTGGCGAAGATCGGAGGTCGTTTCATAAAAAACAAAGGAAAAATGGAGTGTTTAGGGCTAATTTTCGAAAACAGTGTTTCTGCACAAACCCTAAGACTCCAGACGATCTCAGTCGTTTGATTTCAAGGAGAGCACGTGTCGCGCATTGGCGCAACCACGTCGCGCATGACACGTGTCGCGCTTGGGGGCGGCCACGTCGCACGACCGAGCCGAACCAAGCCGAGCCGTTGACCTGTTGACTTTGATCGTTGACCTTGACCAAAAAAATGAAAAACTCCCCTTTTGTTAATTTCGATGTTCTGAGTCCATTTTTTGTGGTTTGAGGTGCTGATTCTGAACCGTTTGTGTGTTATAGGCTTTGGAAGTTAGAAAAAGCTTAGGAAAGCTTATAATTGGAGAGCTTAGCTAAGGTAAAGGAAGTTATTGCATAATAAATATGAATGCATGTTAACAGATGTCAAGTTATTAAGGTTTAATGCTATATTAGGTGATTTGTGCCCACTCTAGAATGTATGCTCTGCTTGAGGGATTTCGTGCCCAATTCACAGGGGTTTCGTGCCCAACACACGGGGTTTCGTGCCCAATTCACAGGGGTTTCGTGCCCATTACGCAGGGGTTTCGTGCCCAATTCACAGGGGTTTCGTGCCCATTACGCAGGGGTTTCGTGCCCAATTCACAGGGGTTTAGTGCCCATTACGCAGGGGTTTTGTGCCCATACACATAAGGGTTTATGCCCAACGCACATAATTATTAATTGAGACTATGTGCCCATCATTAAACATTTTGTGGGGTATAGTACCCAAGTTTACATAGGGGTTTGAGCCCGAACACCTGTACTTGAACAGGTGAACCCTAGTGGGATCCTTACTGAGTTAGTAACTCACCCTTTTCTTTTTCTATGGTTTGTCCACAGGTTTGCATGTGATGCACCAAGATGGCTGATCGGGTCTGCAGGAAGACCATGGGCGAGTTAGGAAATTAGGAGGTTTTGCAATAAGCATTTTATTGTTGTTTTTTTTTCCCTTCAAATAATGATGCTGGTGGTCTTTGGCAAATAAATGTTACGTTTGACAATGCTTTTATTTAAGGGTACCCTGATGCTTGTTTTTTTTTAAATATAAAAAAAGGTTTATTAGAGGCTATTTTCTTTTGTTTTAAAAGTGGACTGTAAACTGTATTTCGGTTGAGCTAAGTTAAGATTAGGTAAAGACCTAGATTGAGACCTTAGCTTGGGTCGAGTCTTTACAATTTCTGAATCAATTTATTTCAAAGAATTTTAAATATGAGAAATACGTCTGACATAAAATTGAGGGTTCTATTGGACATAAAATTATAAAATTAAAAGTCATGGAAACCAAATACAAACTTAACATTTTACGAATTAAACTCATAATTTCTATGAATATAATGGAATCCAACATACCATCTTCAAATATATTGTACTAAAAATAGGATCGAGTAGACATTAACCTATAACCCCAACTTGTTATCTTACTACATGAACTCAATTGATTATGTTAATTCATTGACAAAATTATGCTAAGAAAAATTGTGGCCAACAATTAACATGACATTTACAATAGTCTGAGAAGAGAAAAACTATGAATAGAGATCCAGTAAAAAAAGTTTAAACTCAAGACCAACTAGAGATGGACATAAAATGTATGCTATAATTGTTATTAAACTCTTAAAAAATATCAGCTCCAAAAAGTATATTCCCTAGTAAATTGTTATTAAAAATTTAGTGTAGATAGTAAAATTTCGTAAATTTTCGTTTTCTTATTTTAATTATAACTACTTTGTAAAAATATTTTATCAAAATATTTCAAGCTTCATTAACTAATTGTTTTATTGAATTTTTTTTCTTCAAATTTTATAATAATTAAGAATGGAGAGATCTTCTTGATCATTAATTACATTGATGCATGTGAATCAATAGCAAAAACATTCATTTTATGATTAAAACCATCCATTTAACTTATAAAATTAATATTGGTTATATTTGATTCTTTTTTTCTAAAATTTTCACATTCTTGAAAAATTAGCCGAAAAAAATAAAATGAAAATGAAAAATAAATTCTAACAACGAAGATCCCATCTAACTCGCTTTTCAACCGGAATTGTGGGCTCCGACGACCGGGGCGAGAAGAGCGATAGAATTGAGATTGCGAGTCCCAGAGAAGAAATCCAAGGGAAAATCCAATTCAATTCAATTCTCAACTAAGTTTTGAATCTTCTTCATCATCAAATTCAATTCTCATCTGATTCTTGTTCTTCAAACGACGAAAATCAAGCCTCTAATCTTCAATTTCCTCCCTATTTTGAAATTCGACATTTCAATTGAAGATCTCTGCTCGTTCTTAGGCATTCGAGGCCGGATTTTTGTTCGTTTTTTTCAGAAATGGATTCGTGTTCTTGAGATTGGTGATAGGGTTTTTGGAATTTAGGGCGAAAAACGGAGATGGAATACAAGAGGCGACAGCAAGGGGCAACAAGAGCTTCGGAGTTTGAAGAAGTAGCTAGAAATTCTCGGCGTTCTACTCCTCATGTATCTAATGAAGATGGGAATGTATATGATCTTAGTGGCGATAGTGGGAATGATGCTGTTCGAAGTTACACACAATCTCTTGCTGCTAAAGCCATTAAAGCGTCATCGGCATATAGGGATTCTTCACTTTCATCTGCTTATGCTGCTCGCTCGGGTTCCCGCGTCTCGAAGCCGAGTTTATCTTCTGCTTCTCCTTCCCCTTCATCTGTTCAGGTTTAATTTCTATCTTGTATCTTCTGCTGTAGTTCTCTGTATTTGTTGTTTTGCAAGTTTGTTTGCCCGTGTATATAATGCTGTGCCTTACTTCGGTTAATTTTAGCATTTTAGAAGTGTTAGATTACATTGGTTACATCTCACGATCAATTGTCAATGATAGGAGCCTCTTCACTTTTTCAATGTGAGATACTCGAACAAATACCTTGCATGATGTATTTTTGGGTTCACCCAATTGGATCAAAGATCAGTTTCAGTTTCTTATATAATATTAGATAATATGAGGTTTCATCTGTCCCCAAGAGATAGCACAGGTGGTTGAAGACTTGGGTTTTGAAAGTATGCTCATGGCTCTCTTTAAGGTTCCAGGTTCAAGATTCACTTGTGATATTATTCCTTCGATGTCTCCTGATGCCTGGCCTAAAGATGGACGTGGTTACCCTTGTTTCAAAAAAAAAAAAAAATGAGGTTCCATCTAAAACAATAATGGATGATCTTGTAAATATTGTGATACCTCATCACGTTTTCAATGTGGAATCCTCAGCAAGAACCCGTTTTTGTTCTTGGTTATTCCTAAACTAAAATATCCATTAGGAATTTGAATAATGAATGTGGTTGATGGATCTATTGGTGTCTCTGTATTATTGGATTTTTTTTCAGTACCGATATCTTAAAACTATGGTTTATGAAAAGAAAGCTGACCTTTTTTAAAACAATGATTTTGGAATTTACAAATATTGGAAGTGGGAGATTCGAACTTATAACCTTTTGATCTATAAGTGTACACTGATGTCTTAAATACTTAAATACTTTGCTACCTGGCACTTTCATGCTGTTTCTTTTCACGCTCACAGAAATTCTCTTTACACTTTCTTATCAAGTTCCTATAAATTATATAGGATTTGTTTTGCTTTGCATTGCCTTTCCTTGTGGGTTCTGTTCTGTCATATATATCCTGATATGAACCAAGTGATGGAAAGAAACTAAAACTGATGTATTAATTGAAGGTAGAGAGATAAAATGAATGGGTTTAATTTTCCGTCGATCACGTGTAATACCCTCAAATTTTTAAAACTGATCTCTTAGGGCGAGGAACATCATTTATGTACTATTTCCTGTGACGCCTTCACTTTTCTAGTAAATCTTATTTATCATTTTATCTTCGGCAGTCTCCAAAAGTTGAATTGTTTCTCTATTAACTCTTTTTTGTGCAAATTTTATGATACATATTAATGTAGGATTCGAAGGCATATGAATATACATCAATGAAAAGTTTGAATGAATCTAAACATGGATTCTGGGGTGCGTTAGCCAGAAAGGCCAAAGCAATTCTTGATGATGATAATGTTGCCGAGCAACCTGAAGTACCTGAAAGAGTGAGAGAGCAAGGGCTTGGTATAGGTACAACTACAGCTACAAGGGTCAAGGTAAGATTTTCTTAAATTTCATTTTAAAATTAACCTAATTACCTCATGGGAGAAAATTTCATCTGTAAAATGTTTTAGTTGGATGTTAATGTGTTTGCTCATAATGAACACCTGAGATTTTTGTATGTGTGTAATATGCAGAATCATAACAGAAGTCAGTTAGATGAAAGACAACAAAAAACAGAAAACTCTTCTTTCCAGAAGGGATTGGGTACCATTGCATCTTCCCTTAATTATATTGGCAATGCTTTTGAGGTAAGCTGTTATCTGAAGTTCTTGATAGCCTTTCTAATTATCCATTTTATATTTCCAAAAACATAGATTCTTTATGCTTCTTTCTGAAATATAACCATTAAAACATCAAAAAAGAAAAACTTATCAGATTCATTAAAACATTTGGGGTCATGGACCATGCTGGTGCTATGAGATGACTTAATCTCCATTTCACATCATTATTTAAGACATTCCTTATCCCCTTCCCAGGAAAGGCTTACAGCTGTGGAAAACAAAACGGCTGATATCATTCAAGAAACTCGCAGGCATATTAAGAAAAAATCTGGTGGTTCAGGGGCTCAGTATCAAACACCAAATTCTGCGTCAAATATGCAATCTCAGACACAGCCTCAACCACAAACCCAAATGCAAACGGGCCTTGAACTTCAGCTGAAGGCTTCTCGCGACGTAAGGTGGCAACTGTATATCTCTAGTTTATGAAATATCATCGAACGGTTGCTTCCAACTTATTTACATTTACTAATGGGTTTAACGCAATGATCATAGAAATCAATTAGCTTAGATGGAATGATCTGGGGATTGGATCTACGTCTTGTGTTTTATCTTCCAACCCTTTTTAAAATCAGTTGGTTTTGTTCGTGTCATTTACTTCAGTCGAACTCTGCTCATTTTCACAAGATTTGGTGTTATAAGTTTCGTATGAAGGTTCAAGTCTTTGCCTTTTATAGCTCTTATTTCCTGCTAATGATATGTTGCAGGCTCGTTTGGTGGTTTCGATCTAGATTCTTGTTTGTTGACTGTATGGGGGTGGATTTGCTTTTTTCGGACTTCATGAATTTCTTTTCTTCTATGAACATGTCTGCAGTTAGTGTACTTTCTTAGTAGAATTTCCTGTATCTACGTTTGGTATGATTTCGAATAAAAAAAATGGGCATATTTCTTTTATTTGACTTCATAGGTTGCAATGGCTATGGCTGCCAAAGCAAAGCTGCTTCTTCGTGAGTTGAAGACTGTCAAAGCAGATTTCGCTTTTGCTAAGGAGCGATGCGCTCACCTGGAAGAAGAAAATAAAATTCTACGTGAGAATCGGGAGAGGGGAAACAACCTAGAAGATGATGATTTGGTAACCCCTTATCCTTTTCTTTTTCCTATGATCTTGTGATGTAAGATATAATATTTTCTCGAGGTGCACGAAAGCGGGTCCGAACACTCGCGGATATAAAAAAAATCTTTTGGCATAGTAATTCTTCATATAAATCTCGTGCTCTCATGTGTCTCTATTCACAAGATCTTTGCTCTTGGACCTTTATTTATTCACTGGGTCAATCTTTCGTAGGTAGCATCCATTTCTAGAGAATTGTTTTAATCAATTATATCAATTCCAACTCCTAATGTTTTCAATTTTAGATACGACTTCAACTCGAGTCACTTCTGGCAGAGAAGGCTCGGTTGGCCCACGAAAATTCAGTCTATGCACGTGAGAATCGGTTTTTAAGGGAGATTGTTGAATACCACCAGCTGACCATGCAGGATGTTATATACCTTGATGAGGGTACAGAAGAAGTCACTGAAGTGTACCCCATTAACCTTCCTGCAGCATCCAATCTCAATGCTGTTTCTCCGTTACCGCCTCAGCCATTGTCGTCTTCGAACCGAGCCGGGGTAGGACTTGACATGAGTTCACAAATGACTCAGGTTGTTCCTACTTGCCCTTTGCCCCCATCAGACTTGAGGGGAATCTCCTAAAGTTATTACATGTTGAGTATGCTGGTTGATTCCATGATGAAAGCCATTCAGCCCTATACTTTGGTTTGAATGATAAAAAAAACTGTACCTTGTAGTCTCTTCTTTTCTACTGTTTGTGTGTTGCTTTTTTTTCCCCTCTCTGAGAAAAGAGTTTGTTATGGATTGTAAGGACTTTCCAATCAGCTTTTCATCCACTAAGTTGAGCAAAGCTATTATGTTATTTTGCTTCTTTTACCTACATTTGTATTGTAAAAGAAAAATAAACTGTTAAGTTTGAAGTCAAATAAAAGGGATAAATTCAGTGCTGTTGTACATACTATTGCCATATTATATTATATTAATTTCAAATAAATGCCATGTAATATATATTTATTTATTTAACATGGGAAATTAAATTTATTTAGTGAGATTGCGCAATGTGACTCTCAATTTTGCAATGTTAGAAATATGTCACTGTATCAATAGTTGGTAAGAGACTAATATATTTTTAATATAAATTTAATAGTTAATAAAACTATAGACACATTTTGTGTCTCTATTCCTTCGAGATCTCTTGGTGTTTGAACTAGGGATAAGAGTAGTTATCCTTTGGTTTAAAAAAAAAACATTAAAAGACATTGTGATCACTTATTATATCATATGTAATAATATTGATGAATTTAAATCTTCAACTAAAAAAAGAATCTATCAATTATTGTTGTGGACTATGCTGGCTTTGAGTGATTGTGTTATTGACTTATCCATAAATATAATATATTAGGTTGTCGTTATGTCTCGTAAAATTCTATTTTTCTTTTTCTTTTGGCTAAATATCGAAAAAGGAAAAAAGGAGCAGATATTCAGAATATTTAAAAGGGAGAAAAATTTTAAAAAATCAAAAAAAAAAAAAGAAAGTCATTAGACAAGAAGACATGAAAGCTTTCACTGAAGTAGACATGGGCCTTCGAAATTCCAATTGATTTATGGGACATAGCAACACATAATATCTATAATATAATTTGATAAACTTCAAATCAATTAAAATGGTGGGATTTAGGGTTTCATTCAATACCACACAATAAATTAATTAAAAAATATATATGCCAATCAATGGAGCCACATAAGCAATAGGTCTAAATCAAAAAATAACAACAATTTGTGGAGTGGAAATTGGGTTTCTTTTTATAAAAAGAATAATGATAATATTTATGATTAGAGATTTCATTTGTAATTTTTTTTTTTGATATTACAATAATATGAGATGAATGACTCGAACTTAAAACATTTTAATCATTAAATAATACTGATGTCGATAAATTACTTTTCTGGTTGGTTAATTTGCAACCTCTTAATTAGAAATACAAATAAATAAATAAAACTTTGCTTTGATGAAATTGATTTATTCATATGGAATAGAGCTAATAGATGAATGATTTAAAGTAAACTTATTTAATTTCATTCTACTGTAATTCTTATATTTTAAAAAATATAACTTTACTCATGTAATTTTAATAAATCTTAAAACTAATCTTCAAAGTTAATTTTTTTCGAAACTTATCGAACAATATTAACTTTTTCCTACAATAAACAGTAAATATGTTTTAAAATTTATAAAGGAAAAACTAATTAAGACTAAATGGTTTTTGGAAAGATGGAATTAAACTAACGGTAAGAACTAATTTAAGATTTATTGAATATATATAAATTAAAATGAAATGAAAAACGTCCACAAGAGCATAAGATTGTGAATTTGACCTAATTATTGTAAAATGAAAAATGTTAGGGACAACAAAGATATTTCTAACTTAGTAATATGAGTTTTTTGTTTGCATATATTTAGTAACAATTCTTTCCTCAAACAAAGTACACTTCACATACGAGTCATTCACTGTTTGCCACTCTTTTATTTTACAATCGAAAGTCTTTGATCTTCACATAGGTAAGTCAAGAGCCGATCTATGAAACCAGTTATTAAGGATAAAGAACATCCACATACCCTATTTATATGATATAGTTTATTTTGGACCTCTCGAAGACAGAGAATTTTAATCGGGATATAAGTATGGCTGGTTTAACTTAGGGACAAGTATGCCAATACAATTTCACTATAACTTTAGTTTTATATATAATTATATAAAAGACTGTTTAGAAAAAATCCCAACCATTACAAATTTTCTTTTTTGCAAGGCTCAAATTTTCTTTTATAAAATAAAAAAAAAAAGGAAGTGAACAGTGAAAGGCGGCTATTGAGAATAAAGTATTGGGGAAATTGGGACCTTAATTTTGGAATTATTGATCCTTTAAGATCTGTTTGGTAAACAAACAAAGGGCCCACCAAATCCACTTCATAGTTTTACTCTTTGGTGCATTCTCCATTGTTGTTAACTAATCCATTTACCACTCTTTTTTAATATGCAATTATCCAATTGCCTCTAATCAATTTCACTCAAAATTATGCCTCAAGATTAAGCCTTGAATGACTTTTTTCATGTGCTTAAAAATTCAAATTTTATTCCAAATATGCCCTTTGTATAATATGAAAGGGGTTTTGCATGTATAATAATAAGGTAAAATATTTCTTATTTATATCACAAAATCAAAATTAATTCATTTATAGTAGAAAATTCAAATTTGATATCCCTAAATTTTATTACTAGTAGATTCATTCTATCACTGGTAAAAAATGTAAAAACCAAATATTTACTTGGTTTTATAAAAATTGCAATAAGAATATGACTAAAATGATATATAAAGCAAAGACATAATAAGTTTGAACCGAACTCAAATTAATTTGAAAGTTATTTTTAATATCATTTTAATTTTAACTAAAAATACTTTTCATTGATTGTTGTTATAAGTTTAAACTCTCACTGTAATTTTAGTTGTAGTTAAAGAAAAGTGAATATATTAAATTTTGTTTGAAGGTAATTTGTTAATATTTATACCAACTATTGAGAATCATATTATATCTAACAACCATGAACATGGGCTATGTTCTCATTACATTTTCTATCACCTCGAATCCTCCATTTTTTTCATTGATAAGGTGTTTTGAATTCAAATTTAAAAGCATAATTCAGCCTAAATTCCATTATCAAATCATTTAGAATAATGTTAGTTCAATCAATGAATCAACCCAAAATTTCTTTTTTTAAAAAAAAAAAATATATAAAATTTGAGAAGAGTGACACATTTAACTTCTCCTAGAAATATATTAAGTCCCTTTTATATGAATTGTGTCATATCTTTTTCTCTCATTTATTCATCATGTTATATTAAATCAATCACCATTCATTTTATAGATTTTTCACGTCTTCGTTTTAATTTAGTGAACAATATTGTAACCTCAAAAAAAAAAAAAAAAAATTGAACGATGTTAAAAAAGCAAAGAACATAATAAACCACAGTCCAAAATTTAGAAATATAGCTAAAACTTATTGTAGTTTATAAATTAAATAGAAACCCATATGAAAAACTATGAGCTAAATTCAATACTTCTATCCTACAAAGGCATTTTTTTTTCGACAGTTCTAACAGAAGTTACTTTAAACCAAGATAATAATTTTAATTAATTTTTAACTCCTTAGTTTGAGTAATATTTTTATCAGCAAAATAAAAATATTAAGTAGTATTAGTATTCAGACAAAAAATAAGACACTTATAAACCAAAAATGTAATATTAACACATGCACAAACTTGTCATTTATATTTAATTTCAAACACATCACAAATTTCACCTAATATTTAATTTAATAGATTAATAATTATTAAATTCGCAACAACGTTGAATATTAGTGAAACTTCCACGCTATTTGGAAGCTTCCTCCCCTTAGTAAATGACATCAACCAAGAAATAGTCCAAATCCAACTCCAACTCCAACTCTCCAAATTCCTCTCCGCCGCCGCATCGCCGCCGCACCGCCGGCAATCTCGCCGCCGCTTCCACCTCCAATTCAATCTCTGTACAAAACATCTCACTCATCGGAGCTAACCCGCCGTCGTAAGGAAGCACCGACGCCGGCGACTGAGCCACCGTCGCTTCCGGGGAGTCCAATCCGTCATCCTGCTCGCCGCCGCCTTCCGCCGCCTTGGAAACCGCTCCGTCGCCGGAGAAATTCTTCTCGGCGTTTGGGCCCTGGAGTTTCAGAGCAGCCCGATCGTAAACCGCTGCCGCCTCCTCCGCCGTATCGAAGGTTCCGAGCCAAACCCGCTTCCGGCGGATCGGATCTCGAATTTCCGCCGCCCACCGGCCCCACGGCCGCTGCCGGACTCCCCGGAATTTATTCCGGCGAGACGATTTGGACCGCCGTGATCTGGGGTTTCGATTTTTGCAAATTTTATGAACAGGGGATTCTGAAAAACCGTCAAAAATTGGCGAACGTTCAATTGTGATCTCTCTAACTTGTCTCCTAATCGCTGTTCTTGATCCCAAAATCATTTCGTCATCACTCGATAAATCCGTGGCGTCGGCGTCGGTGACGATGATCCTAACAATCTTCTGTTGCAGTTTTACAGAGTCGCCGGAGCTCTGCGGTTCCCGGCGTCGGTTGGTTTCCGGCACCGGAGAAAAACCCGTTTCTCCAACTGACATGTTAGATCTGAAAGAACAATCAATCAAACAAATCCCAAGAAGATTTTGACTAAAATCAAAATTCACATAGAAAGCAGAGTAATAAATCAAGAAGAAGATCTATCAATCTGTAAAATCAGAAAAACAGAGGAGAAGAAGGATCAAAGAAAGAACATCATTGAGACAGATTCTCACAAGAATTTAAATTGAAAAATGGATCATGAAAATGGTTCAAATATAAAAAAATCCCTTTTGAGTTCAGATTCAAAAGTGAAGAACAGAAGAAAAATACTTTTAGGAAGACTTGGGAGTGGAAAACTCAAGTCCAAGCAAGAGGATTTGAAGGTGGATATATAGGGAATTTAGTGGAAAAAATCAAAGAATGTTCACATTATATATATATTTATTTGGTGGAATTTCTAATCCAAAATGAATTGGCCACTTGTTGTTAAGAGGCTGTGGAACCACAAGACAAGTTAAGAAATCATTTGCATTCAAAAGGAAAAAGACTTTGAACCATGTTTGGGTTTGGGTTTGGGTCATCCATTGATACATTGGGTGTGTAATTATTATTATTATTTTATAGGGGAATGCAAACAAAAAGTAAGAAATACTAATTTTTAGGATCGAATTCATGATCGTGTTGTTGAATTAGATTACTACCAAATAATGAAACCAACAAAGTATCAACTCTTTCGATCATTGGTTGTGCTATTACAAACCATAAGTTATAATAAAGAGTGGGTTACAATAACTGCCAATAATTATGATAAATAATGTTTGAGATGCAATATTATTATAGAAAAGAGAAATTATTAGTTTACAAAGGGAGTGATAGACTAATTAAAATTACTGAATTTTATGTTAAACCATAACTTGGTTTGGACCAACCTGCCAATTATTAATCGTGAGACAAATATGAGTTGGATTATAAAAACTCGACCCTTAATTACACAAACGGTCCTCCAAACACGACCTAGATATTTTGGCTTCTCCCCATCTCTTTCCACTGGGATGACTCTCAATTGACTAAGGTCTACTTGTAAATGTCAAACTTTGTGTGCTAAAAAATAAATCTAGATGCTTCTGTGCTGTGGAGTGCCTTTTGGGTTGGAAAGTTTGTGGTTTGGTGAAGGATTAAATGGAAGTATGATTGGATGTTATAGAGATTCATTTTGAAAAGTAGTACTTGTGACAAAAAATAGCTCTTGTGATCTTGATATTTGACATTTTTAACAAAATAAAGGGACATGATACTTGATGATTCATTCATTGATAATTTTCCTTGGCAAACAACCCTAAACTATTAGTCTAAGTTTTATCTTTTAGATTCTATGCTTCTTTATTAGGACAAAAAAAAAAGTGGATATGGGAAGCCTTCGACCTCAAGTGAAAAAATATATGTCAATTAAGTATGATCAATTTGACCTTCCTTAAAATTTAATAATATATATATATATATATTTAAACCAATTTTAGATGTGTAGTTTGATGAAATAATGTGAGGTGGAATGAGATAATTAAATATATATATATATATATATATATATATATATATATTTGATTATCATAATATCTTCTAAGAAGAGTTTGTGGTTCCCTTCTCCAAATTCACTTAGAAGAAGTTATTAGGATGATTGTCCTCATTTCTAACAATGATTGATGTCATTTTCTCCTCTACATCTCAAATCTATGAATAAACTACTTGAAATATTTAATAAAGTCTCATTTCAAGCCTATTAACAAAATATTCATTTTTTTTTAACATTCCATCAACTTATGCTCATTTTAAGTATTCTCACAAGACATCATACTTTAACCTCACAACATTAAAATTTCAATGAAAGTAAAAAAAAATGAATTTCTAAATAGATAGCTACATATAATCTTTTGGTTCTCAAAAGCCATTTTCACCATTAAGCTGATCATGATGATTTTATTCACAATACTTAAAATAAAGTCTAGTTGGAACCAATACCAATAACAATCACAATCACCGACTCGTGATCCTCATTCGCCATTTAACTAACAGGACAAATACAAAAAGAATAATAGCAATTTAACATGCAATAAATTAAAATAATAGTAATAATAATTATAACAAAAAAAAAACCCCACAAAACAGGATAGAGTTTAAGAAAATCAAGATAATTTGCCAAGATAATTATGAACAAAGCCTTGAAAAAACCAAATGAAAAAATAATTTAATTCATTCAAATCAAAGTGCAGGTTTCATTGGTTCTTCACATTCAGTCAATCCTAAAGAAATTTAAGAATCAGATCTACAAATTACAAACTCATACATGCCAAAGGTCTGGGGGTAATGTTTGGAAGCATTATTGTGCATTAATGCATTAATGTAGTGAAAATGGTTGAACTTACCTCTTAATTTGCACAATTCCTCCTCCTCAAATAATAAAAATAAACACAATCTAAATGAAAGAATTCATGGGGTCTGCACATTTGAGTCCTTAGATTTGTTCTCTTCAGAAGATGGTCGGTTCTCTGAGTCAGATTGCCGAATTTCTTCGATCATTCTAACTACTTCGTCCATGTTCGGTCTCATGTCGGGCGACTTTGCTACACAAGTCATTGCTATTTGCAACATTTGGACCATCTCCTCTTCAATATTCTGGTATCTCATTAGCTCGACATCGAAAACCTCAGCTGTCCATTCCTCCCTCACAACGGATTGGACCCACCGAGGAAGATCAGACATTTCGTCGCGGCCGGGTGATTGGAGGGGAGCTTTTCCAGTTAACATTTCGAGAAGAAGAACACCAAAGCTGTAAACATCTGACTTTTGTGTGTGCTTGCGCGCTTCGATCACCTCAGGGGCACGATAACCTGCAGTTCGAGAAGCTGGGACATTCATAAGAGGGGTAAGGCCAAAGTCAGAGACACAAGCATTGACATCTTGCTTTAGGAGAACATTTGAGGCCTTGATATTTCCATGGGAGAATTTTGGACCACCCACTGTGTGAATATGAGCAATGCCCTTTGCTGTTGAAACAGCAATTTTCACTCTTGTGTCCCAGTCAAGTGGAGTTCTTTCACCTCCTCTGTTTCCTGCAATACAATATATATATATATACATAGCTAACATCAGATATATGAACTTGGTTGGTAACTAGCAGATTTATATCTCAAGTCTTCCATAATTATAGATATGGGCAGAATACTTGTAGGAATTGGCCCAATAACCGACAGCCCATGGATATATTGTTGCTTAAATTTTGCCACCTTGACTGTTTGCACAGATATCCTATTACATTTAGTTGTCAATATAACTCGTAAGATATTAAATCTTGGGTAGGTGACTATTGTGGTTTAATCTCATTCCTTCTTAGTACTTTATTATTTACGTGACCTTTTTTTACCATTAGGTCAATCAAGAGTGGTTGAATTCGGCTTATTCTACACACAAACATATATTCCCAAAGCCCTTTTTATCTGTCGATGCAAAAGAATGGATTGTTTTGTAGCTATCATTGTCAGAATCTATAGGCTGAATCAGCATAGGGATTCTAGAATTCAAACTACTCAAGAACAGTGACTTTTTCCAGAACATTTTTCGCTTCGATATCGCTCCTCACAGTTCAACAACAATATTTGATGGTTGCAACCTCCGGATTGAATGACAATTACCCTTGAGCTAATCTCACTTTGGTATAAAGAGTTTTGAATTGATCCTTAATTTTGAGTGGCTTAAAAAAAATTATGAGAGTGAATGTTTGATATTGTCTTTGGTAAAAACTTTGGAAAAGACATAGTCCTCTCAAAAGACTATTGATATTATTACCCGTTTATATCTTAATATAGTTCTATATGACTTCGTGTTACGGGTGTTTAACAGATGATTTGTCTAAAGGCATCTTTCATGTATTGTGCTTTTTTAAGTCCACAAATTTTTAGTGATAATTTGTCTTAAGAGATGTTTCATGAGTAGTACTTATACACACTCCTTTAAATTAGAATCAAACTACCAACCATTTTATACAAAATTAAGGTAAAGAGAGGCTATTGTAATTGAGAATTATAGAGCACATAAGTAAAGAACACATACCATGCAAGAGTGATGACAAGCTGCCTCCTGGGACATAATCATAAACAAGAAGCTTTTCATCCTTCGAGTAATAATACGCTCGGAGAGGCATAACGTCCGGGTGCTGCCCGACCCTTCCCACAATATCCATCTGCTGTTCAAACTCCCTCTTTCCCACCAACACTTCCTTCAATCTCTTCACTACAACAGTGGTAGGTTCCTCCAGGACAGCTTTATAAGCTGTTCCATAGCTGCCCTTTCCAAGCACTTCAGCTGAAGCCCTCAATAGGTCCTCAAGATCAAAATTAAATGAACAGCCTTCAAAGAACACCAGCTTGTTTTTCTCAGGCTCCTGCACACCACTTCCAAATTCCTCTTTCGGTTTTTCGCTTCTCCCACCACCAGAAACTTTCCCTTTTCTTGCATCCGTGCCTTCACTATTCTTTTTCTTTAAGCAGCACAAAACCACAAAAAGAACCAAAAGGAATAGAAGGAAAAATCCACCAACTGCAATAGCAATGATAACTCCCAACTTCAGTTTTTTGGAGCTCTTCTTTTGAGAAATGGTAGGTGAAAGTGGAGAATTAGGACCTGGAGATAGGACTAGGGAGCAAGATTTTAAAGGCAATCCACATAGTGAAGGATTTCCAATGAAGGATGAATTTGGGAATGTCTTAAAAAATGTTGGGATGGAACCATTCATATGGTTATAACTTATATTGAAATGCTTGAGATTGGGGAGGTTGACATCTGGTATAGAGCCAGAAAGATTGTTGTTTTGGAGGTTCAAACCAGTTAGCTGTGTCAAATTTTGGATAGCATTTGAAATCTTTCCTTGTAATGAATTGAATGATAGATCCAATACATTAAGTGTAGGTGAAATGGAGAAAGGAAAGTCACCAGAGAAGTTATTATGTTGGAGATAAAGATATTGGAGAGAAGGAAGTGAGGTAATATCAGATGGTATTCTTCCACTAAGGAGGTTGGAGCGAAGACTGAGAATCTTGAGGCCATCAAGTTTCCCTAGAGTGTTAGGAGGAATTGAACCGACGAGTCCGATCCCGGGAAGCCGGAGGGTAAGCACATGGATTCCATCTGCACTGCAAGTAATACCAACCCAAGTTGTGCATACCGATGCAGAATTGTTCCAGTTGAGGCTCCGACGATGTGGAACAGAAGAAATGAAGTCAAGAAGAGCTTGCTTGTCCGAGTTTAGATCCGCAATGGCAATGTGAAGAATATTTATAGTAACAAAAAAGAGAGAAAGAACAGATGCTGAACAAAACTTCATTTGGATTTGCTTAACACAGGCTGCTTGAAGAAAGTAACTGCAAAAGATATTGTGAAAAGAAATGATGTTAGGAGTGAAACCGGGAAGACATAAATATCAGTAACATGGCAACATGAATATTAGATATTGTGTTTGAAGATCATCTAAGAATATTCAATAAAAAAAAATAAAAAAGCGCACATTTTTAAGAAAAGACTTGTACAATGTCTTATTTGATAAGAAACAGTGATTTCACGAAAATAAATGAAAGAATACAAACATACAAAAAAAAACTTGTCCAAAGAAAGGAGCCCAAAAAACATTAAAAAAAGGCAAATTATGCAACCATGTGTGCAAAACTAAACTGGAAATTCAACTACAGAGCTGAACTTGTACTTCATAAATTTAAAGAACAAAGGCATAAAGCTGAACACTGACAATCGTTTACACTAAAATTAAAAAGGGGGATTTCAGTCATTAATCATGAAGAATCTCAACAACTGAGAAACTAGAAGAGGATAAGTTGGTATGGTTTTGGTAGGGTAGAATTAAAGTCCTCTTGCTTCATTAAAAACACTTCTCAAGATTTATATGGTAGTTGGTGAGAACATATAATTAATATAAATCTTCTAAGGAAAAAGAGACTTAAATGTAATTCAATTCTTACCAAAACAAAATGTATTTCAATTCAAGACACTATTCTCAAAAGTCATTTAAACTCACTACAAGTTAATAATATCTTGTATTTCAAAACCCAAAAAAGTCATGGTGGGGGTTCGAATATCCACTTCATATTGTTGAACTAAAAATTCATCTCAAAATCACATTAAATACATTCTACTAATGAGTTTTTTTTTTCTTTTTTTATGACGGAAATTGGTGCATTGCCCCACTCACTACATATCTGGGACACTCGCACCTACGTCCCATCCGGCAAAGCACCTTGGAGTTCCCAAGCCTTTACTAACGAGACCGCCCTCCCGAGACCCGGTCTGGCTCGAGAGCGGGAAGCTTTTGCCGTTTCCTTCTCTTATCTTAAGAGAAAATTCGACATCTCCAACTTCTCTAAATTCTTTAAGCACACTACAAAGTTCACTAAAAATGCATACAAGGATAAGTCCATGGTTGACAAAGAACCCAAAACGATGTTCAATCTTTTTTCCAACTAAGCTAAGAAAATTTAATAATCTTCAAACAGAAAAAGAAGAATGAGAAGCTGAAGACGTAACAAATCTGGTGAACGTAAACCTGAAAATTAACTCCAACTGTAATGCAAACTCACAAACAAACAATTCCAACAAAAAATTAACCAAAACAAAAGCATAATCCCAACCAGAACATAGATCTATCAGCCAAATAACATCCAGATTTACATTACAAACTAAAAATCAGTGGAAAAAATAGAGAGAGGAAAAAAAACAAGTGAAGTGAAGTGAAGAACCTGAAATTAACGAAAGCGACACCAAAAAACCATCCAAACGCTGTTACCGGAAGAAGCAGTCACCGGTAAAAAGAAGTTCAAAAGAAGGCCGCCGGAACTACGCCGGAGAGCATTTACAGTAAAATGCGGCACTGAAGCTTCACATCCCGCCGGAATAATGAAGGGATCTGAGAAACGACACCGTTTAAGGCCAAAAGGGGGACTGAAAGAGTGAGAAACGAAGCTCAAAGCTGCAAAGTGAGCAAAATAAAACGACCCATATGGGATTTTGGGGGAAAATCGTTGAAATTGAAAACGGAAAATGATAAACAAAGTGAAAATCGAAATGGGTCTGGAAAAGAAATAGAAAATAAGGATTAGAAAAGTGAGAGCACCGAGAAATCACCTTTGTTTATGGAGGAGAGAGGGATTAATTTGTGTCACTTTCAAAAGTAAAGTGAGAAATTGAAGTTTTTTTTTTTTAACAAAAAAAAAAAGAGAGAGAAATTGAAATTGGAATGGTGGTGCTTGTGAATTCATGTAAGAATTTAGGTTTTATTAATTGCATTTGCAGATTAAGGCGTTTAGAGTACGTTGTTGGAGTTCTTGTTCGTTATTCAATGAAGCCACCCATGTTCTCTTGCTTTCTTTTCCAGCTACTCTTAATTTACCAACAAAAATATATAATAATAACAATAAATGTAACTTTTTTTGGCTAAATAAAGAAATCTCAACTTTCTCATATATTTAATTTTGACATTTTATAAATAGTTCAAAATTAGGTTTGAGTAAGAATTTAAGTTAATTGTACAAAATTAATAATTCAACATAATTCAAGCATTCCTATATTTTTTTAATTTGGATGGTTTCTTATTTTAAAAAATCAATGCCTTTGCTTGTATTAATTAACGGTCTTTGGTTTAAAAAACATGTTAATAAATAGTTACATGCAAATTAAATTAAACATCCAACCCATAAGAGTAGCTTAGTAGCTAAGTAATAATGTAAATCTAGTCGTCAACTTTTTTATGAGTTTTTTTTTATAGAATAAGATACATTTCATTTCAAAAGGCATATAAAGATCATGCAATAATACTTATAAAAATACTTTCCAATTAAAAACAATGGAATATCGTAAATACTAAATAAATGTGATTTATAACATCATGATACAAAATTAACAATAACGTTTTTTTCAAATAGAATCAAGAAGTCTACTTCTTTCTTTCCGTAAATTCCACCAAATAGCTTTTAAATACATTCTTGGAGGATGGCCTCCCAAAGGTCATGACTTAGAGGCCACAAACTCAAATTCCCCCGGCTTAAATATGATAGAACTAAAAATAAAATCAAACATACATATATTGAGCAAAAAAACTAAAAAGTTAGTAGTGAGGATGCCTTTTATTTATAAGAAAATATAATGGTCATTTTTTCAATTCAACAATAATCAAGGATTTAGAGATTCAAATCGAAATCATAGATATATAGTTATATCAGTTGAACTATTATTTTTATTCATAATATTATGGTGGTTGAACACGACAATCTTGCAAAATCATGGGTTTGAATTTGATGAGATTATAAAATAGGTTATTTTAGAATTTATGCTTTTAAGTTTTTTTAACAAAAAATTAAGATATAATTTATGGTGTGATGCAAGAACTATTTTTAGTTTAGAGTAGCTACAGAATAATCATTTTGAAACCAGAATTAACGTAAAAGTGCAGCCATGTCAACTTGAAATTTCAAGATTCAAGAAACATGTTCCATAGAAGAAGCCTAATGTTTTGTCTTTTTTAATGTTGTTTTTTTAATCTTAAATATGTTACATTATAAATTTGAATTATCCGATTGGTGCTACAAAAAATTAGACAAAGTCCCCCAATCATTGAACATTTCTAATTGGTTTATACATTAGATAATAATTAAGGGATCCTTTAATACATATTTCTTTTGAGAAAAATATTTGAGATTTTTTTTTTCTTAGATTTGGGTTGAAATTTCAATTTGGTTGTTAGATTTCAAATTCAAACTTTTTTGTCCCTCATATTTCAACAATACTTCATTTTAATCTTTGACATAACAGAATTGTTAATAAATTAACGAAATGTTAATTAATATGAGGATTAGGTTCATTTTAAAATTAATTGATGGATGATGTGTTATTTTATTATTAATACAACTTTTATTTTTAATGAAACAAACAAAAAGAAACCAAAAAACTGATATTGAAAGTTGAAACGTAGAACAAATATAAATGGGGAGGAAGGCCGGAGAAGGTGACAGAGCGGCCTAGGAGTTCCGGCCAGTGGCGGCGGAACAATTGAAATGTTAAATAAGAATAAGAAAAAAAAAAAAAAAAAAAACTTCAAACCATGAATAAATGAATTTTTTGAAATTTTGGCAGGATTTTTAAAATATTTTTTGAAAAATAGATAACAAAGCAAGAAAACTAAAATAGTTATAATATTTATTTAGCTTTTTTTATGTACACAAAAAAAATGGGAGAGGTAGAGTTCCTCCGACAATTGATAATGTGGGCTAAAAAAGTTAGCTCCAAAATGGGATGCAACACTTTATAATTTCAACCATACATTATTACAAAAATAGTTCTAATAAAAATAATTTCCATGCCTAATCTTGGATCTAGTGATTTTTATTGTAAAAATAGCCCATCAATTATAAAACGAAGACATTGACTTATGACTCTTCAAATTATAAAATTGCAAATTTATACTTTTTTTTGTCTCACACATAAAAAAATGTTTGTGCCCAATATAATCTATTTGAACATATTAAAAGTGTTACACACACATATATATTGTTTTACTGTGATGAGCAAAACTTAATCAATATCAAAGGTTATAATATTTAATCAGAATGAAAAAAATTGAGTTGTCAAATTAACATGTCTATCAATATTAATTTGCATAAACAAAACGCAACTTAACTGATCAAGAAAAAAGTAAATTGGCAACGTGCATTAAATTTATGTTACACTACACAAATGTTCTAAATTCACCTAAACACAAACTCTCCATTAAACTTAGTTTAATATTCTTTTTTTTAATATATATTGGGGGAGGTGGACAAATACCGATTCCCAGACTCGAACCTGTGATGCTGGTGTTGAACTAGTTTAATATTCTTAAGTTTGAAATGTTTAGCCTAGTACATTATAGCACTTTTATAAAAAGGTTAAAAGTTTCAATCATTAATCCCTTACTTGAATTGAAAGAAACAATTACAAAGTGAATTCAAACACTCACCTCAGTAAAATCAACAAAATAAACATAATTTGATAAAAATAAGTAGTAATTGACCTAAAACTATAATGGAGAGGTTAAGATATCCCCCAATCAAAAGTAAATGTAAAATTTGGAGTAATTTCTAATTTTCATTTCTTACAAGCTAACAAGACCATTGACATAAATGTAGATATTATGTATTGAATATTTTTTTTATCCATTTTAAAGTGATGTTTGGTACAATTAGAGTGAACATAACTATGATGAAAATGAGAACTAAGAAGAAAATAATAGGTATGAGAAAAATTAATTATAAAAGAAATAATTATTCTTTAATATTTAGGATGAGATAATACTTATGAATAGAAGGAAAAGAGTTAGAAAAAGAATGTGAAAATATTATAAAACACTAAATAAAAGAGAGAGAAATTTTTAAAAATGGTTATAAAAATGCAATTACAAAGAAGTGGATGATTTATTCTCTTCATGATCCTTTTTCGAAAAACATATTTTTAGTCTTTAAATTAGAAAATACTATCAGTTTGGTCTTCATATTTCAAAATAAACACATTTATCTTGGTGTTCAATAATGCTTAACTTTAAAAATTTATACTTATTTCTTTTTAAAAATTTATTTTATATGAATATAAAAATAATTATTTCATTAATATATTAAATTTAATATTAATCTAGTCATTAACGATAAATCATATAACTAATTATTTTTATCTTATATATCAAAACTAAAATGTCAAAGGTAAAAATCATTTTTTTTAGTATAAATTTGAAAGAGCGGTAGATTTGAATTCATAGTTTCTTCAACATCAAAGGTATGATATTAAGCTACTAGTTTGTTTAGCACAAAAAAGTTAATTTTAAAACATAAGAATAAAAAATGTAATTTTCCCACCATTTTTTTACACTCTTTATAATCATTTTACACACTCTTTTCTTTTTCGTGTCTTTCAAACAATTGACCTAAAAAGTTCACATTTGTCACCTCATTCTCGCCGCATCGAACGACTCCTCCACATGCCTCCAACGCTTAACCGACGTTAAAAAGTAAAAAAGTACTTTTTTTTTTTACTGACTTTAGGTTAAAATATTATGTTGTATCGGTCAAATTTTGTCGTCATTTTCCTCTAAATACATTAATACGTTTTGCAATAAATGCAAAAGAAACAAGGTATCTTTGGGCCCCGTTTATGTAAACGGTCCGGTTGGTTATAATAACTCGATCAATGTTTGTCCCACCATTTATTATAAGCGGTAGTTATCTAAACCTGCGTGCCCGTTTATCATAATCCATATTATAATAATTTGTCCCCTCAAATACCATTTATAATAATTTACAGTTTATCATAACCTCTCATTGGTTGGCGTTTGTTGTTCTAATTACTCAAAATTTTGGAACCGTATCAGAATTTGGAGCGATTATGATTTATGAATTTGGAGCGTTGAATTTATGGGTTTGGTTTGAAGGGACCACCGTTTGGAAATGAATGCGTGTTTGAATTTGTCTATTTTTCCCGTTCCAGTGAGGCCGTTGTTGAGCTTCGTGGATCTCAAGATGCTCTTTCTTTCGCTTCATTCTATCTTCCATAAGGAAATTTAAACTTCGACTTTGCTTTCAACCTTTTTACTCCAATTACAGCTGGATCTCTGTATTTGGGAATAATAAATTTTTTTATTGGAATTTACCAAAGTTATAAATATAACTCTTCTTCTTTTATGTTCATGGATTTGGTCTTGTAAATGTACCTTCTATTTGTAGTCCCCTCTCCAAAAAAACCCTTAAATTTACTGTCAATTTATTATTAAATCACTTTCAGAAAGCAAATAATATAATTATGATTAAAATGGTATTTATGTCCTATTTACTAGTGTTTTAAAATTTTCTTGATGGGCAATTAGCTGCACTCCAGTGGTGATGTCAACACCTCTGGCACCACACATTTTAACCCATTTTTCTTTTCTTTTTTTTAAGAAAAAAATTAAAAAGTGTGTGTAATATCATGGTTTAGCTACACCCAAATGGATCTCATTATTAAATTGGAAAACTAAAATTTCTTCAAGCTGGAATACAACAAATCAAGGAACATATTAGGATAGTGTTGATAAAACTTTCTCCACATTAATAATTTTTAGGGTAGTTGAACTTAAATTATGCCGTAAGTTAGCATGATGTAAGATTTGACGCTAAAGTTTAATTGTTTTAAAATAATTTTAGGTGCATATATGATCTGTTCATTAAGATATTCTTAGGTAGGATAAAACACTTACTCACCTTAGAGGTCACATATTTTCAATTGAGAAATCATTTTCTGTGGTGCCTCAAAATGCGAAGGTCAAGTTGTAGGTCACTTACTAAAAAATAATTGGTTTTGACTGATGATGAAGAGAAAAATATTAAAGTGGAGAGAGAAATACAAAAAAAAAATACATATATATGATTCTAAACGTGAGTAAATATTTCCAAAATTTTTACCCACAACCGAAGTATTACGCAAAAAAAGATATTCACAAAAGTAGCACAATACATTCCAATTCTGTCCATTAGTCCCCTAAAAAAGTGCCCCAATACAAGAACGTTCGTCCATTATGATGAGAAATTATTCAATAAATGGTGGCTTGAAACTAAAAAATATAATTTATCCCTTTATCCAATAACTGGTCTAGAAGATGATACAACTGACATCGTGTACACATTGTGTTAAAATAAACTCAATTTCCATGATAAAAGCATAGCTTACACAAAGAAATTACCGCCATTCGAATATGTGCAAATGCAACTTACTAAATTTGACGGTGAAATTACTTATGACCAATGCATACAATAAAAGAAAAATACAAGCATTATTCAACTTTAAGGCCTATAAAATAAAGAGATTATGTTTGCACAATTCAAAAGAACTGAACCCAGCAGCACACAATTTGAGAATGTTCTATTTGCTTACTAGTTAAACATCCCTTTCAATGCTTTGAATAGAGATAAGAGCAGACCAGTAGAAAAGAATTCAAGTTTGAGTAATGTAAGAGACCTGGATTCTAAATGATGCGAAAAAATATGAAGTACAGAACAAGGAGTAACAGAGTGAAACAAGGAAAATACCGGCCCACGGCTCTACCCCGATGGATAAACAAACTCGATCCAGAAGTCGATGTACCCATGTTCTCCAGGTAAGGGAAAGGGATCTATAACTGGGCTCATATCGACAAGATAATACCGACATTTCACTTCCACCTTCTGAGAATCATTTGTAGAATTCGAAGTCTGTGTCGGGCTTTTTCACATTGGTTCTGTAGCCCTTCTCGAAATCCTTGGGGAGTATCACGTATCTGTTCTTACGAACCGCATGCATCCCAGCTTCTTGACAGATAGCAGCGATCTGCAGTTGGCCATCACACAACTACTGATTAAATATTTAACGCAATAAAGGGTGCAAATGTACATAGATTTTTTTTTTTTTTTGTTCTGAATCTGAAATAATTTCATCAATAAATGAAACAAAGGAGAAACCTCAAGCACCTATAGATGATTGGAGGCGAAACGAAAAACTAGGTAGACCCAAAGGGCGACAAGAACACTAAAAACAAATGAAAGTACAATAGCCTAGTATGTGCCTTTCCATCCAAAGCCATATGATCTTTTATTTATTCTAATAACCGATATCGGAGCTTTGCCCCACTACATAACCGAGGCACCCACTGCCCTGCGCCCGTCGACCAAAACGATAAGATAAAAACTCAAAATCTTTCATAGATAGATTGTCTTTACTTTTTAGCAAAACCTAAAATCATGAATCAGTCTTTTGGCGTTCCAAAGCTCACGAAATCATTTACCACTAGTGTTTCCCTCCATCAAATCCTTGGTGGCTGTCCTATCATAGTGAAGAGTAGAGTGCAAATTTTGTAGTTCCAAGTTAAACACTAGATGGCAACTAAATGCTCTTACATGATAAGAAGACTGTACAGCATTTTCAACAACTGAGGAGCATATAGTTTTCTTTTGAGAAGTAATGAGACTACTATCAAGACTAAATGGCAATTAAATTCTCCTACATGATATGAAGACTAAATGCTACTTGGTGGCTGTCCTAAAAGCGGCATGGAAATGGTGGATTATACGCTACAAGGTAATGAGAACGAAAAGGTAAAACAAAATAATGTGGATGAAATGCATTGTTTTATCATCTAATAGTAATACTGTGCACTTAAAAAAAATCTTCAGGCTTTGATGACGCCAATAATAAGTTATAGAGTGCGAAGACCAACGATAAAAGAAAAGAAAAGAAAATATATTAGATAAATTTTTAGTATGAGTTGTTCACAAGACCGACAACTACTAAGGCAAACACAATTACTGTACAAAAGGAAAGGACATTTGTATTACTAACCTCAGCAGCACTTATTTTGTCTGGGCGAGAAACATAATCCTCTAGATCCACCTCATCACCCAAGTTCATTTTTGCAGTACAAACCTACATACAAACAATGGAAAATAGAGAACTCATAAACTAAATTTGGCATGTAACAAGCAGAAAACGCAAATCTCACATCATACTAGCCAAAACTATAGATGTCTAATTTAAATTCCTCCATACAGAAGAGTGAGCTGAAGAGAGAAAAGGCAGAGAAAAATTACAAATATTAAATACATTAAGAAACCACTGTCTTACAGGTAAAGAAACTAGATAGAGCTTAAAATAACTTATTTACAAGACTTACCTGAAATACCAGCCTCTTTTGACGGCGATCGGGCAAAGGGAATTCTATCTTCCGGTCAAGTCTTCCAGGACGTAGGAGGGCAGGATCCAATGTGTCAGCCCTGTTGGTTGCCATGATGACCTTAACATTCACTGTCTGGTCGAACCCATCCATCTACCAAATAAAATAAAGTTTAAAACTAAATGAATCAAAAGTCTTCAGTAAAAAATTCCACTCTTGAACTAATTTCATGAAATCAACAACTGGTATCTACATTAGAGAAACATGGTTCATCATATCCTTGGATAAAAAATTTACGCGTATCGTACCTGATTTAAAAGTTCCATGAGAATACGCTGGACTTCTCTATCAGCTCCTGTTTGAGCATCAAACCTGGCTGTTGCTATGGCATCAACTTCATCAATAAAGATAATTGCAGGGGCATTTTCCTTAGCAAGGC